>OY757020.1:11373214-12092640 GCA_963580285.1 Lucinisca nassula
TTTATAAGCATAGACGGGCCGACTCGCATCACTTTGCCTGGGCAGGTTTTGATCCTCTAAGCGGTTTACCAGTAGTCGTGTGCGGGTCGGTTTCAGCTCGGCGTGGAAGCATCATGCAGCCCATCTATTTCTTCAAGCCACTGTTGCTGCCAATTTTGTGGGACATTTACCTGACATTGAGAGGAAATGACATCTCAAGCCCTGTCGCCCAATGAAACGCGGACTGAATAGATTATTTGTCTAAACCACGATAGAACGAAGGGCGTGGATTGTGGCCACGTAAAGTCGATTTAAGCCTTTTACTGAGTGTTCCAAGGCGGTTCTTCTGTCGTCTTTGCCATTACGAAAACACGCCTATACAAATACATTGCCAATTTTTTGGCAAAAATAGAAATTTTAAGATGAAAAATTGTGATACTTTTTTCTTATTTCTGCTCAAAACATAGATTGCGGGGACTCCTTAGAACCGCCTCGACGAGGCGGTTCTATCGAGTACCCACAATCTATGTTTTTGAGCAGAAATAAGAAAAAATAATGTATACCCCCTTAAACCCAAGTTTCACTATATAAAAGTGGGGCATGAGGGGGTCAAAATTATATAGGCGTGTTCTCGTAATGATGTGTGGCCACACTAATAGCATGGGTACTGATAAATCGCTTGGAAGGTCTAATGTTCTGAAAAAGGGATGCTCCTTTGGAAGCATGGAAAGCAGCAGAAAACTGGTAACTATGGAGTGAACAAGATATTTCATGGCCAGACTATCTAGTTTAGGCCAATTAGGCCTCATCATTAAACTTCAAATATTTTCTGAATTCGGCAGTGAAATGAATGATCCCAAAGGACTAAAAAAAAAAACTCCCACACAAAGCCTGCCTAGGCAAACCAGTCCGACCTTCTCTGCATGCAGACACTAGCGTTTTTAGCTTACCTGACCGAAGGTCATGGTGAGCGTTTGTGACTTTGAGATGTCCGGCGTCGTCGTTCGTCGCCCGTCATGCCTTGACCGTGCGTAAGCTTTCCTTTCACCGTTTCGAGACAATTATAATCAGTCTTGGTCAGAATGATCATCATGACAATATCTCGGTCAAGTTTGAATATGGGTCATGTCGGGTCAAAAAGTAGGTCCGTAGGTCAAACCATAGAAAAACCTGTGAACACACTAGAGGCCATAGTTTTAGTCCGATCATCATCAAACTTGCTAAGAATGATCATCGTAACAATATCTCGGTCAAGTTCGAATATGGGTCATGTCGGTTCTAATAGTAGGTCAGTAGATTAAATCCAAAAAACCTTGTGAACACACTAGAGGCCACAGCTTTGGTCTGATCATCAGCAACTTCGCCAAGAATGATCATCTTGACAATATCTCAGTCAAGTTAAAATATGGGTCATGTCGGGTCATAAAGTAAGTGAGTAGGTCAAATCATAGAAAACCCTTGTGAATATATTGGAGGCCACAGTTTTAGTCCAATCATCATCAATCTTGCTAAGAATGATCATCCTGACAATATCTCGGTCAAGTTCGAGGGTTAAAAGGTAGGTCAGTATGTCAAATCATAGACAAACCTTGTGAACACACTAGATGCTACAGTTTTAGACCGATCATCATCAAACTTACTCAGAATGACCATATTGACAATATCAGGGTCAACTTCAAATATGGGTCATGTGGGATCAAAAACTAGGTCAGTAGGGCAAATCGTAGAAAGACCTCGTGAACACTCTTGAGGCCAGAGTTTTGGGCCACTCATCAGCAAACTTGTTCAGAATAAGCATCTTGACAATATCTCGCTCAGGATCGAATATGGGTCATGTCGGGTTAAAAAGTATGTCAGTGGGTAAATCATAGAAAAACCTTGTGAACACTCTAGAGGCCACAGTTTTATTCCAATTATCATACACATTGCTCTGATTAATCATCTTGACAATATCTGGGACAAGTTCGAATATGGGTCATGTCTAATCAAAAGTAGATCAGTAGGTCAATTTGTCATAACTTTTGAACCATTTAAAATTGTGTCTTCATATTTTGCATGTACGTTCCTTTTGACAAGGGCTTACCAGACATATAAACGAATTGACCTGTGACCTTGACCTTAACCTGTGACCCTCTTAATTATAACTTTTAACCATTTGAGATAGAGCCTTCATATTTGGCGTGTATGTTCCTTGTGACAAGGGCTTCCTACCCAAACCAAAATTTTGACTTGTGACCCTGACCTTTGACGTACTTGGTCATAACTTTTGAACCATTTGAGGTACAGCCTTTATATTTGGCATGTAGGTTCCTTGTGACAAGGGCTTCCCATTCATACAAAATATTGACATGTGACCTACTATATCATAACATTTTATCCGTTTGACATAGAGCCTTCATATTTGGCAAGTAAGTTCCTTGTGACAAGGGCGTCCTTCTAATACAACAAAATTTTGACATGTGACCTTGACATATGGCCTACTTTGTCATAACTTTCTAACCAATTGCGATAGAGCCTTCATGTTTGGGATGTAGGGTACTTGTTTTATTCTTGATTTTTTTTTAACTAAGCAGAAATATAAACCAGTACTTGCTGGGCCTCCGTGGAAAGACAGCTGTTTCTTTTCTCGTAGATGACATAGAACTTACTTTCTTGCACACCAGACAAGGAAATCCTTGATTTTACCCTGGGATAGAAATTTATGTTCTGACCCTGGTGTTCCGACCCAAAATGGAATATAATCGCGTGTTTGACAAATGCACTGGTTGAATACGACTTTTTATGCGCCGTCGTTAAGGTTGACGTCACAGCACGTTACGTGACGTCACCAAACATCTCAATATGGCGGTCGTCGGTAACCGAAGTGACTGAAGCACTAAAATCAATGCTACGAAATGGAAGGTGTGCAAGAAAAAGAATCCTATATGGGTGTGGGGGATGGATAGAAAAATCCGTCCCTCGGGATCACTGTCCGGCATCACTCGGCAAGCTTCGTGATGCCGGAGAGTGACCCTTGGGACGAATTTTCAATCCACCCCTCACACCGATATAAGATTCTTATATTGTACTCAAAGGGGTGGGGGGGGGGGGTGCATAAGGCCATTTTCCTGCCCTGGAACAAAAGTCTTCATTTTCTCCTGATACATCGCCTATAGTGTCCCATTCACTAAATTAGTATTGGTTTTGTAACGTAAGCCCTAGTTATTGAGAAACATGATAATGAAAGTGGGTGGGGTAATTCAGCATTAATCTCAGGTATCATGTTTTACGTACTGTTCCTTTTTTAAAATATATTCCACCCACTCATTATTTCCTCTGTTTGTTAGACAAATGTATTAGGTAAATTCCTATTTAAATTTTCTTCCTCTTAAGTAAAATTCTACATCTGCAGCAATTTTTTTATGAACATCATCAATTTTTGTTAATTTTGCATCTTCAAATTCAATAAATCATGGCCTATCTCCGAAACTAAATGGCAAACTATTTTCAAACTTACTTGAATTTAACATTGGAAGAGTACAAAGTGTTGATTAGGTTTTGGTGACCTAATACTCAAGGTCACATGGGCTGGTCAAATGTCAAAATTAGGGGAGACCATTTTGGCCATTTTTCTGTTCCTGAACAAAAAGCTTCAAATTCTCCTAATACATTGCCTATAGAATTCCTTTTACTAAGACAGTCTAGGTTTTGCAAAGTAAGCCCTAGTTATGGAATTAAATGATCCTGAGACTGGGTGGGGTAATTCGATACTATACTAAGGTATTGTGTTTTATGCACCACATCTCTTTTAAAATATAGCAAACACAGTCATAACTTCCCCTGTTTGTTTGTTTTTTACCCTTAGGAAACCTCCTACCTAGTTGTATTCCTCTAAAGTAAAGTATGCCATCTGCAGCAACTCTTTTATGGAAACCTTCTATTTCTGAAAATGTTGCATTTTGGAATGTTTTCTTTTGCATTACACAAGGGATTCTTTTGAAATTAATCTGAATATATTATAAGATTTTGGGAATATAAAGAGTAGACTAGGTTTGTGTGACCTTGACCTTATCTTGAAGGTCACATGGTCTGTGAGATTTTCAAAATTGAAAAGAATGTTTGTCTTCATTTGGGAAATTCAAATCCTGTGACATTTCATTGACGTTCCCAGATATCTATATCATTGGAACTTGCCTTTCAGCTTAGAATTTGGTGACCTTGACCTCATTTTCAAGATCAGGACAAGCTTGATATCTACAATTGCACTCATATTACTCTAAAGTTGAGCTGTCACTTAAATTATGCAGCATTGCACCAGACTTGGCTGGATGTAGCATCTGGACATCTCTCTGAGTTGGTTAGATGTTCAGTGAACTTGGCCTTATTTTCAAGGGCCTTGTTTGCAAGGTCAACACAGAACAAAATAAGTCAAAATTTTTAAGCTTTGAGTAAAGTTTCTTTGGAACTCCTGACTTGATTCTTAGAAACTGGGTTAGATGAATTATTGGGCCATGATTTCAAGTTGGTTAATATTAACCTCATTTCAAGGCCATCAAAGGTCAAAGTAGATTGAAGTTTAGTAAATTAAGCTTGTTTGCACAGTTTGTGGGATCAATTGAGTGGAATGGGTGCTAGTTTAACTGGCATAGGCACCAAGAATGAACAAGGGGCTGAATAAGTAATGCTACACAAACAATATTAGGCTTATTAGGTGTTGGTGACCTTGTTTTCAAGGTCATTTGGTGACCTTGTTTTCAAGGTCACAACACAATTAACAATGTCCAATTTCAGTCTAACCTTAAAATAAGGTCAAGATCATCAAAACCTAATCAACTGTGTGCACTCACAATAATATCTACATACACATTTTAAAAGAATTCAAACGCAGATTTCCAAGACTAAAATAAGCAAAATGCACATTTTCATGTAATAAAGCTGCAGTCCTTATATTTTCCTCAGAAGGAAAAAATAATAAGACAGGACTATGCCCTTGAGCAAATGAAGATCTGTTGTGATTGGGAGAGCGGTGCAGGGACGGCGATGGGTGGGGTCTGCAGAATATGACTTTATTGGTCCTGTCTGATAATTTCAAAGACCACGCAACCATGATGATAAGGTCAAGGTCATCATAACCTAGGCAACATTTTGTTTTTTCCAAATACTCTCCAGATTTATTTCAATGGAATCTTTCATTTAATTCCAGAAATAAATGTTTTATTGAATTCCAAGAGGCAAAATTCTCAGAAATAGAAGGTTTTCATAAAAGAGTTGCTGAAGATGGCATACTTAATTTTAGAGGAATAAAACTAGGTAGGATGTTACCTAAGACAAACAAACAAACAGAGGAAGTTATGACTGTGTTTGCTATATTTTAAAAGAGATGTGGTGCATAAAACACAATACCTCAGCATCATATCGAATTACCCGACCCCATTTCATGATCATTTAACTCCATAACTAGGGCTTCCTTTGCAAAACCTAGACTGTCTTAGTAAAAGGTATTCTATAGGCAATGTATTAGGAGAATTCGAAGCTTTTTGTTCCGGCATATCGAATTACCCGACCCCATTTCATGATCATTTAACTCCATAACTAGGGCTTCCTTTGCAAAACCTAGACTGTCTTAGTAAAAGGTATTCTATAGGCAATGTATTAGGAGAATTCGAAGCTTTTTGTTCCGGAACAGAAAAATGGCCAAAATGGTCTCCCCCTAATTTTGACATTTGACCAGCCCAAGTGACCTTGAATATTAGGTATTAGGTCACCAAAACCTAATCAACACTTTGTATTCTTCAAATATTAAATTCAAGTAAGTTTGAAAATAATTTGCCATTTAGTTTCGGAGATAGGCTAGAATTTATTGAATTTGAAGATGTAAAAATTAACAAAAATTGACGATGTTCATAAAAAAAGTTGCTGCAGATGTAGTATTTTACTTTAGAGGAAGAAAATTTAAGTAGGAATTTACATTTGTCTAACAAAGAGTGGGTGGGATAAATTTTAAAAAAGAAACAGTACGTAAAACATGATACCTGAGATTAATGCTGAATTACCCACCCACTTTCATTATCATGTTTCTCAATAACAAGGGCTTACGTTACAAAACCAATACTATTTTAGTGAATGGGACACTATAGGCAATATATCAGAAGAAAATGAAGACTTTTGTTCCAGGGCAGGAAAAGGGCCTTATGGGCACCCCCCCCCCCCCTTTAAATGCATAGCTTACCAGGTGAACGCTTTTGATATTTTTTTTTCAGTTTGTTTCCACTAGGGTCTGATTTATACTTCTAATGTCTTCGTGATCAAGCTAAACAGTGCAAAAGCTTGTGTAAAATCCAGATTTTTTATGGTTGTATGGAGTTTTACGGCCCAGTCAATATTGTTGAGCTCATATCGGGCCGTCTGTTTAATGGACAGCTCGTGTCCTCGTCAGGTACACATAAGCGGTTAACCAATAGAGTTCATATTCCTGTTTCTAAAAACTGGTAGCTGCCCCTCTTGAAACAGCGGACAAGAGAGCATGACCCTACAAAAGATTGCATGCATGCGCGATCTCCACGATAGAATGTTGACGACCCGACAGGTATCAAACCCATGGCCCCAGACGCTCATCCGGCTGAGCTTCTGAGATCGTTCGAGAATAAGGGCATCACAAAAACACGCCTTTATGAGTTTACCCCCTTAACCCCACTTTTATATAGTAAAACTGGGGTTTACAGGGGTAAACCTTAGTTTCTTATTTCTGCGCTAAAATATAGATTGCTGGTACTCGTTAGAACCGCCTCGATGAGGCGGTTCTAACGAGTACCCACACTCTATATTTTGAGCAGAAATAAGAAAAAATATCACAGCTTTTCATCTTAAAATTTTCTTTTTTTTTTTTTTGTTTTCAGCGGTATAGTTTACAATATATTTGTATAGGCGTGTTTTCGTAATGTAAGAGGGGCCTGTATATTCGTTGAGTCAGATATGGATAAACAGGGATACCTTGAAGTTTAAGGTGTTTTATTTAAAAAAAAAACAACCTGACTTTCCGTTTCAGGCTTCGGCGTCTCACATGTAATCACGAAAACACGCCTACATGCATATAGTTTTGACCCCCCTTGAACTCGACTTTTATATAGTAGAACTGCGGTTAACAGGGGTATCCTTATTTTTCTTATTTCTGCTCTAAAGTATAGATTGTGGGTACTCGTTAGAACCGCCTCGATGAGGGGGTTCTAACGAGTAACCACAATCTATGTTTTGAGCAGAAATAAGAAAAAATGTGACAATTTTTCACCTTAAAGGCATTTATTCGCGTTTATTGAGGACCATCATTGCATTACATAATATTATATAGCCCTCAGTGCTGACTGAAGGGAACTCCTCTGTCTTCAACAGGTAAGGGGTCTCTTGGGGAAAAATCAATAGTTTACTAACTGTTGACTAGAGTGTACCTTATTGATTTTCCCCTTAATTGCCTCAGTCAAGGATTCAACAAGAGCTACTAATCACCATATTAGGGGCTGCCTTTGATCTGCTACAGTGAGTATATCACAGGGGGCAATAAAACAATTATGAGCACACGGTGTGTCCTACCTTACAAGAATAAATGCCTTTAAAAGTCGTTTTTTCGGCGGTAAAGTTTACAATGTATTTGTATAGGCGTGTTTTCGTAATGTGGCCCGAGCGAGGCGCGAACCATAGCGATGAGAGACCTGATGAATAAGAATCAGCGCTCTTACCCATTAGGCCACGGAGGCGAAGATTTAGGTGTATAGCCGAGCCTGTGAAACTGTGCAGGCTGGTCAGTGTCTTCGCTAGCCAGTAATGTTGTAACTATACGACTCGGGCGATAGCCGACCAGCCGCTGGGACACAGCGGACTTCGACTGACATTATCTTTCAAAAGGCCAGGCTAGATCCAAAGAATTAGGGAACTGAGTGCATATGCAGATCGGAGAGCTATTAAAACTGATCAATCTGATTAGGGTTCGATTATGATTTGTGGTATGTTTTAAAATAAACCTTTAATTTCTAAGCAAACAGGATAGACACAGCTCAAATGTCGGATTTGGAAAGCTTGGGACCAAAATTAGGATCAATTAGGGAAACAAATAATTGCAATAATAGTTGCATTTAAGTATCTGAAATTCGAAGGTATAAAGTGTACGTCAGCCAATGAAAACTATTAAAATTTCGCTCAATCGCATCGCACACAAAATGAGGCCCGCCTTTACATGAAAAATGTGCTCCCTAAACTTGGCAACTTCTTTCCTTTAAGGGTGATCCATGTTATGAAGGAGGAAATAAAGTAGGTTTTATGCGATTCATGCAAGATAAGAGTTGTATTTATTATAACGGAACTGCGTTATTACGACATTCGTTATAACGGCAAAACTCGTTATAACGACAATTTCAATGGAATGAATTCTTAGCTCAAGGTTTAGCCTCGATACGGAGCCGCCTCCTTTGGGTTGGAAATAACCAAATCGAACTCATAGTCAAGAAAGATTCTTGTAATTTAATACTCCAAGAAACAAATGTTATAATAGATATTTGTTAGAATGGCCTCATCGAGGCAATTCTATCAAATGTCTATTGCATTTGTTTCTAGGAGTAATAATGTGGAAAAGACCTTTAATAAGCTATCATACTCCTGACTGGAATTCTCTATAACCGCAAATTCATTATAACGGCACAATAATAGGGAACAAATACTGTCGTTATAACGCATATTTTTACGACTTCTTCATCTTCCTCTTCTTTTACTTCTTCTTCCCCGCATTCTCCTTATTCGTTTATAATATGTACGCAACTGTTTTTGGTTACCGGGCCTCTAGCATATGTGAGCCGGATCCATGGATGAAATGCATATAAAAAGAGGATATTTACGGAACCCGGGAAGGGACATAATTTTTTTTTAATTTGTTGTGCGCACAAGATATTAAATTGTGCGAACAAGATATTATCTTGTGCGGACAAGATAATATGTTGTGCACACAAGATATATCTTGTGCGGACAACAATATTTATCTTGTGCGGACAACATATTATCTTGTGCGCACAAGATAATATCCTGTTCGGACAACATATTAACTTGTTTGCACAACACAGATCTTGGGAACTTGTGCGATCAAGATATTATCTTGTGCGGACAAGATATTATCTTGTTCGCACAACATATTAAGTTGTGCGGACAAGATAATATCTTGTGCGCACAAGATATTAAGTTGTGCGAACAAGATAATATCTTGTCCCCACAAGATCTATGTTGTGCAGACAAGATATTATTTTGTGCGGACAATATAATATCTTGTTCACACAACTTAATATCTTGTGCGGACAAGATAATATCTTGTCTGCACAAGATAATATGTTGTCCGCACAAGATAATATGTTGTGCGGACAAGATAATATGTTGTGCGGACAAGATAATATGTTGTCCGCACAAGATAATATGTTGTCCGAACAAGATAATATCTTGTCCGCACAAGATATTATTTTTTGCACACAACTTATAAAAAAAATAAAAAAAATCATGTCCTTTCCCGGGTTCCGTTTTTTTTTTTTTTTCAGTTAGCCCCCCCCCAACCATCAGATTGACTGCAAAACCCTTTTGCGATTTACTTTCATACTTTTTAAACTTTCTTATGCAGAAAACATTTGGGCGATATCTGTACAGTTTAACGCCCCACTTGGCAATTCGTTGTTTTCAACATTTCCTCCTACATTAAGGGTTTGCCGAATGTATAAAAAGTTGGTGGGGTACCCGTCACATGAAAGTTCTTTTTCAGGAAATGCACTACTGTGGAGAAAAAATTGGAAGAGGCTGAATAGAAACTGGTTATGAAATGCCTCTTAACACAACAAAAATGTATCTGACAGCTAATGTGTAAATGTATAACATTTAAGAATATACATGCAACGGCATTTGCGCTCAAAGTCATATTAACTTCAGTTTCTATTTATTTTTCAATTAAGTATAATACTCTAGGAAGGTTGGTGAACAATGTCCTAGAGTATAGCTTACCTAAACTGTCGTATATATCAAAACCAATATCACCATGATGCGAAATGTTTTGCAAGGACGATGGTCGCCATTTTTCATTCATGAAAATTGTAAACAAACTGCCAACATGTTTCCGAACGTATGATTTTTAAAATCAGCTTCACTAAGCAGTTTGCCAAGTGCGCACAATAAAAGAAGAGACTTAACTTCACACTGTTTAATAACTTGATGGACTTTTCAAACCTTCGATTACTCATCAAACGAGTCGACTTTTAGTCCTTTTTTTACCAAAACATACTTGGTTTCAACATTTGTTCTTCAGCTTGAAAAAGACGTGGCCTTATCACATAAATATTGCTCCGCTTCAGGCAGAGCTAGGATAAAACATCGGAAAAATTAAAATTAATAATTACAATAGACCTATTTTCATTTACAAAAATTAAAATTGTAGTAAAATTGATTAAAATTGTCCAGAATAAAGGCATAATTCGCCAAAGAAGAAAATATTGGGGAATATATCTTTTCAGTGTATAAATCGGAAATGGATGTCCTTCGGCGTTTCCGGTTTACTTTCACGGTGTGTTGAAGAAAACACATATATTCACTTTCACAAATTTTGCGCTTTAGACTAATTAATCAGGGTAGGTATAGGTTTTTTTTTTTTTTTTTTTTGGTTGATTTCTAAAACAAGGAATAGGAATCGATATTTGATCGACAAAACACAGGTAGGTATTTGCTTTTAAAATGTGTCGTTTATTTACGCGAATGAACAAGATGATAGTAAACAGAATCCGCGTGACCAGATGTAAACAAGGTAAGGTGGATAGTTCATGTCGGCGTGAGACATGTCTCGAAGAGCTCCGTGATTTTATAAATTCTTGGTCGTTTTTGCAGTGCTTCTTAGCTTCAGATCGTGTGCCATTAAAAATTTAAGTGATTAAACGTTGATAGCATTGGTAAAAGTGTATATTCTTGCCAAAATGGGTTTAGCAAGGAAAGGAAAGTATCAGAATTCCAGAAGAAAGTTTGGTCAACCTGCAGGTAGACAGAGTATTATTGTGAAGAAAAGAGAAAAGGCACAGGTTTTGAGAACACAAGAAAAGATTAGGTTGTATCAGAGTGATAAAGGACATTACAGACCCTACCAGCTAGTGAGAAAGCAGTCTTCTTCACACAGTCTGTATACTTTCCAAAGCATCAACATATTACAGCTAGAAAACAAGTTGTTATTATTATCTTCCTGACAAATAAACTTCAGTTTTTCTTGAAAACACTAATGGCATATTTATCATTGTTGTTTGTTATTGTAAGCTTTTTGTCAGTTTGCAAGCTTTTAAATGTATTAGGAAAGAACTCCAAATGTTGGCAAAATGGTAGGGCATGATAGCTCAGTGGATAGCACACTGGCCTCTGATGCTAGAGGCTCAAGGTTTGATCCCTGCCAGCAGTAATGAAAATCCAACATTGTTTAAAGAAATGCTGTCAATATAACTGCCTCTGTTCGATGTGTTTACATGTTTTCATAACATATCTGACACAAGAAAATAAAGTTACACCATCTAACATCATGGTAACAATAAATTACATCATGAACCTTGATAAAAATGGTGATTATTCATGCATCGCTCTCAGAAGAACAGATGAGTTTTTATATGGAATTGAGTAATAACCAGTGTATTAAATTTTAAAACGGTGTCTGAAGGGATGACTGGCTTTGTTACCCGCGTTTTCTAAAAGTAATTGGGTACAATCTAGAAAGCTGCACTTCTACTGATTGTTTTAGCTTGTGACAGAGACCTAAACATGCTAAGCATCTTCACTGTTTTTTGGCTTAAACTATTCTTTACATCCCTTGTGCATTTCTAAAAAAAAAATGCCTGAAAGGGAAAATAAATTACTAAAAACTATAATGCACAGGTTATTATACATGTACATCTATCATGTCTTTGTAACTGAAAGTTTCACAACTACAAGAATATGCAAGTATGTCAGATTTGGGTATCTTTGATTTTTGATTGTGTTCTGTTACGTTACCCATCAGCTCATTTTTTAAATTGTGTATTCTTTAAATTTAATTGGGTATTTACAAAACTACCCAGTTTATCTGTTCCTCTGATTGATCACTCATTATACCAATAGATTTTGCTATTGGCTTAACCCATTTTGTACTGGAAATCACAAAACGGGTAAATGGCAAACGGTGCAGGCCCAGATCAACTGACGCAAAACAGGACATTTGATCACGACCTACACTGTTTGCAAAAAGTACATCCATTTTCCAAATAAATTTTGAAGAAAACACGTGCTGACACTCATATATTTTGCAATGGACTTAAGCTTTATATAAAGAGGACGATTCTATTTGGTACAAACAGGGTTAAAGGCGACCTACCAAATTAATTAACCCTTGTCCTGCTGAATATTTAAATATGTAAAACCCACAACTGATTATCAGTCAATCAGATTATTTAATGCAAATTACTGCAGCCAATTCATAAACTGGATGGCAAACTATGAAGATCCTGATCAGATCCTGATCTAGATTTACATTGTTACAAAGATAAGGCATATCAGGGCTCAGCAGGACAAGGGTTAAATTTTCAAACTTGTCAGATATTTTTTAAAATCATATGAATTTGTTTCTTGATCTTTCATTTTGACCTCAACTGAGTACGAAGTGCTCAGTGGGCTATTCTGATAGGCATGAGCTCCGGCGTCCGTCTGTCGGCCATCCGTCATATGTCGATTGTTGACATTTCGTAAACCAATGTTGCAAAATTGACAAAAAATCACTAGGATGATCCCTGGGAGGTAATAAGTTGTTCAAAGATTTGGAATCCAAACAAAACTCTGATTGCCATGGCAACACATAGAGGAAATTAGCAAAAACCTTTGAAATCTTCTTGTCTGAAACCAGAAGGCTCTACAAGATGACTTCTGGTACAGTATCAATTAACAATACTAGGTACTTGACCCTTGCAACAGTGTCAACCTGCACAAGGGCAGCAAGAGCAAATAACTCACAGTATCGTAGGTACTGGTCCTGTAGTGATGCCCTGAAAAACTCTGTCTGTCGTAGAACTATTCCTCAGTGGAATAGTCTTATATCTGCTGCGGTGACTGCCAAGACCGCAGAGGAGATCAAAGCCTGCACAGTATAAGATTGAGACTCAGCGGTATGCATTTTAGGATACCCATGTGTTCGGATTGTAAATAAATTTAAGGGGTCATCCAGTGATAATTATGTCTCCCCCGAAATTTTATTTTTCAGACAGACATATTGCTTTTCCTCCGGGCGTCTGTCTGACCGTCTGTCTGTCACAAAAGCATGTCCACTCTAACATGAAAAACGTAAAAGCTATCTTCACGAAACTTCATATAATTATTAATCAATATTAGACGACATTCAGAGCGCAAGAAATTTAACTCTCCCATTTATACTTTTTGAGTTATCTGCCTTGGAAGTTTGTCTGTATGTATGTATGGGGAAATCGTGTCTGGCCAACAACTTTCTAATTTTTAGATGGATTTTGAAATTACTTGGCAGAAATATTAACCACCATGAGACGATGTGTGGCATGCATGAAGCACGTCAGTACCTCAAAGGTCAAGGTCATACTTAGAGGTCAAAGGTCCAAAAAGGGGCCTTTTTGTGTTTGGTCAATAACTTTCTAATTTTTAGATGGATTTTGAAATTACTTGGCAGAAATGTTAACCACCATGAGACTATGTGCTGCGTGCATGGCACAGGTTGAGTCCTCAAAGGTCAAGGTCATACTCAGAGGTCAACGGCAAAAAAGGGACCTTTTCGTGTTTGGTCAATAACTTTCTTATCTTTACATAGAATTTTAATTTACTTGGCAGAAATGTTAATTACCATGAGATGATGCGTTGCACATATGATTCAGGTTGGTACATAAAAGGTTAAGGTCACACATAGAGGTCAAAGATAAAAAGGTTGTTTTTTTGTGTTTGCTCAACAACTCTTTTATTTTTTAACTAAATTTTGAAATTCCTTGGCAGAAATGTTAACCACCATGAGACCATGTGTTGCAAGCGTGACCCAGTTTGGTTCCTCAAAGGTCAAGGTAATAAATAGAGGTTAAAGTTAAAAAAAGGGGCGCTTTTTGTGTTCGGCCAATAACCTTCTTTATTTTTACATGGATTTTGTAATTAATTATCATAAATATTAACCACCATGAGAGGATGTGTTGTGTGCATGACCCAGGTTGGTAACTGAAAGATCAAGGTCATACTTAGAGGTCGAAGACCAAAAAACAGGCTTTTTTGTGTTTGGTCAATAACTTTCTTATTTGTATATGCATTTTGAAATTACATGGCATAATTGTTAACCACAATAAGATGATGTGTCTCTTGCATGACCCATGTTGGTACCTCAAAGGTCAAGGTCAGACTAAGGGGTCAAAGGTAAAAAATGACCCTTTTTAGAGTTCAGTCAATTACTTTCTTATTCCTGGATGGATTGTGGAATTTCTTTACAAAAATGTTGATCATTATAGGACAATGTGTTGCACGCTAGGTTGCGATCTCAAAGGTCAAGGTCATACAAAGAGGTCAAAGATCCAGAAAAGTGTTTTTTTTTTTTTTTACAGTCAAAACATTTTTATTTCTGAATGGACTTTTTAAAGTAATCCAGGAAAAAATGTTCATCTTCATTAGACGATGAGTTGTGTGCAAGACCAAGGTCCATACCTCCAATGTCAAGGTCATACCTAGAGGTCAAACGTAAAAAGGGTCTTTTGTGTACAGTCAATAACTTTTTTATTTTTTATGGATTATGAATTTACTTGGCAGAAATGTTAACCATCATGAGACCATGTGTTGTACCTCAAAGGTCAAGGCCATACTTACAAATCAAAGGTAAAAAGGGGCTTTTTGTGTACGGTCGTTAACTTTCTTATTTATCTCATAACTTTTTAAAGTTATTTTGCAGAAATGTGTTGCAAACAATACCCAGGTCAATACCTCCAATGTCAAGGTCATACTTAGAGGTCAAAATGGGGCGACATCTGTGTTTTTGTAGAAAAACAAATTATAGTTGTTTTTAGCTCACCTGAGCCAAAGGGTCCTAGGGAGCTATTGCGATCGGTCAACGTCCATCGTTGTCCGCCCGGATGTCCGTCCACAATTCCTTTATACGACATCTCCTCCTAAACCACTGAACAGATTTTGACCAAACTTGGCAGAAATGATCTTTGGGTTGTCCCCTCTCAAAATTGTTCAAAGAATTCCCTTCCGTTGCCATGGCAACAAAAGGGGAAAATAAGAAAAAAAAAACTTTAAAAATCTTCTTGTCTGAAACCAGAAGGCCCAGGTCTTTGATATTTGGTATTACGCTTCAACGAGTGGACCTCTACCAAGATTGTTCAAATTATTACCCTGGGGCCAAAAATGGCCCCGCCCCGGGGCCCACAGGTTTTACAATGGCTTTTATAGGGAAAACCTTCTAAAAAATCTTCTCGTCTGAAACCAGAACGCCCAGGTCTTTGATATTGGTATGAAGCTTCATCTAGTGGACCTCTACCAAGATTGTTCAAATTATTGCCCTGGGGCCAAAAATGGCATCGCCCCAGGACTCACTGGTTTTAAAATGGCATATATATGAAAAACCTTTAAAATTCTTCTTTTCTGGAACTAGAAGGCCCAGGTCTTTGATATTTGGTATGAAGCTTCATCTAGTGGACCTCTACCGAGACTTTTCAAATTATAGCCGTGGGGCCTAAAACGGCTCCGCCTCGGGGCCCGCTGGTTTTACATAGGCTTATATAGGGAAAGCCTTTAAAAATCTTTTTGTCTGAAACCAAAAGGCCCAGGACGTTGATATTTGGTATCTAGCTTCGTCTAGTGGACCATTACCAAGATTGTTCAAATTATAGCAGCCCCACTCTTGGCCCCACTGCTTTTACATAGTCTTAATTAGGGAAAAAATTTTAAAAATCATTTTGCCTGAAACCACAAGGCCCAGGTCTTGATATTTGGTATGAAGCTTCATCTAGTAGGCCTCTGCCAAGATTGCTTAAATAAAAGCCCTGGGACCAAAAACGGCCACGCCCCGGGGACTTCTAGTTTGACATAGGCTTATATAGGAAAAGCTTTAAAATCTTCTCGTCTGAAACCAGAAGGCCAAGGTCCTTGATATTTGGTATGAAGCTTCATCTAGTGGACCGCTACCAAGATTGTTCAAATTATAGCCATGGGGCCAAAAACAGCCCCACCGGGCCCAAATGCTTTTACATAGTCTTATATAGGGAAAACCTTTAAAAATCATTTTGTCTGTAACCACAAGGCCCAGGTCTTTGATATTTGGTATGAAGCTTCATCCAGTGGGCCTCTACAAAGATTACTCAAATTAAAGCCCATGGGCCAAAAATTGCCATGCACCGGGGCCCACTAGTTTTACATAGGCTTATATAGGAAAAGCTTTAAAAATCTTCTCGTCTGAAACCGGAAAGCCCAGGTCTTTGATATTTGGTATGAAGCTTCATCTAGTGAACCTCTACCAAAATTGTTCAAATTATAGCCCTGGGGCCAAAAATGGCCTCGCCCCAGGGCCCACTGGATTTACAATGGCTAATATAGGGAAAACCTTTAAAAATCTTCTTCTCTGGAACCAGAAGGCTCAGGTCTTTGATATTTGGTATGAAGCTTCATCTAGTGGACCTCTACCGAGATTTTTCAAATTATAGCCCCGGGACCTTGTTTTACAATGGTTTATAAAGGGAAAACCTTTAAAAATCATTTTGTCTGAAACCGCAAGGCCAAGGTCTTTGATATTTGATATGAAGCTTCATCTTGTGGGCCTCTACGAAGATTGCTCAAATTAAAGCCCTGGGGCCAAAAAGGCCACGTCCCGGGGCCCACTAGTTTTACATATGATTATATATGGAAAACCTTTAAAAATCTTCTTGTCTGAAACCAGAAGGCCCAGGTCTTTGATATTTGGTATGAAGCTTCATCTAGTGGACCTCTACCAAGATTGTTTAAATTATTGCCCTGGGGCCAAAAAATGGCCTCGCCCCAGGGCCCACTGGTTTTACAATGGCTTATATAGGGAAAACCTAGACGGCCCAGGTCTTTGATATTTGGTATGAAGCTTCATCTAGTGGATCTCTACCGAGATTCTTCAAATTATAGCCCTGGGGCTTACAACAGCCCTGCCCCAGGGCCCACTGGTTTTACATATGCTTATATAGGGAAAATCTTTAAAAATTTTCTTGTCTGAAACCAGAAGGCCCAGGTCTTTGATATTTGGTATGAAGCTTCATCTAGTGGACCTCTACCAAGATTGTTCAAATTATTGCCCTGGGGCCAAAAATGGCATCGCCCCAGGGCTCACTGGTTTTAAAATGGCATATATATGAAAAACCTTTAAAATTCTTCTATTCTGGAACTAGAGGGCCCAGGTCTTTGATATTTGGTATGAAGCTTGATCTAGTGGACCTCTACCGAGACTTTTCAAATTATAGCCGTGGGGCCTAAAACAGCTCCGCCTCGGGGCCCGCTGGTTTTACATAGGCTTATATAGGGAAAGCCTTTAAAAATCTTTTTGTCTGAAACCAAAAGGCCCAGGACGTTGATATTTGGTATCTAGCTTCGTCTAGTGGACCATTACCAAGTTTGTTCAAATTATAGCAGCCCCACTCTTGGCCCCACTGCTTTTACATAGTCTTAATTAAGGAAAAAAATTTAAAAATCATTTTGCCCGAAACCACAAGGCCCAGGTCTTGATATTTGGTATGAAGCTTCATCTAGTAGGCCTCTGCCAAGATTGCTCAAATAAAAGCCCTGGGACCAAAAACGGCCACGCCCCGGGGACTTCTAGTTTGACATAGGCTTATATAGGAAAAGCTTTAAAATCTTCTCGTCTGAAACCAGAAGGCCAAGGTCTTTGATATTTGGTATGAAGCTTCATCTAGTGGACCGCTACCAAGATTGTTCAAATTATAGCCCTGGGGCCAAAAACAGTCCCACCGGGCCCAAATGCTTTTACATAGTCTTATATAGGGAAAACCTTTAAAAATCATTTTGTCTGTAACCACAAGGCCCAGGTCTATGATATTTGGTATGAAGCTTCATCCAGTGGGCCTCTACAAAGATTACTCAAATTAAAGCCCTGGGGCCAAAAATGGCCATGCACCGGGGCCCACTAGTTTTACATAGGCTTATATAGGAAAAGCTTTAAAAATCTTCTCGTCTGAAACCGGAAAGCCCAGGTCTTTGATATTTGGTATGAAGCTTCATCTAGTGGACCTCTACCAAAATTGTTCAAATTATAGCCCTGGGGCCAAAAATGGCATCGCCCCAGGGCCCACTGGATTAACAATGGCTAATATAGGGAAAACCTTTAAAAATCTTCTTCTCTGGAACCAGAAGGCTCAGGTCTTTGATATTTGGTATGAAGCTTCATCTAGTGGACCTCTACCGAGATTTTTCAAATTATAGCCCCGGGACCTTGTTTTACAATGGCTTATAAAGGGAAAACCTTTAAAAATCATTTTGTCTGAAACCGCAAGGCCAAGGTCTTTGATATTTGATATGAAGCTTCATCTTGTGGGCCTCTACGAAGATTGTTCAAATTAAAGCCCTGTGGTCAAAAAAGGCCACGTCCCGGGGCCCACTAGTTTTACATATGATTATATATGGAAATCCTTTAAAAATTTTCTTGTCTGAAACCAGAAGGCCCAGGTCTTTGATATTTGGTATGAAGCTTCATCTAGTGGACCTCTACCAAGATTGTTTAAATTATTGCCCTGGGGCCAAAAAATGGCCTCGCCCCAGGGCCCACTGGTTTTACAATGGCTTATATAGGGAAAACCTTTTAAAATCTTCTTGTCTGGAACTAGACGGCCCAGGTCTTTGATATTTGGTATGAAGCTTCATCTAGTGGACCTCTACCGAGATTCTTCAAATTAAAGCCCTGGGGCTTCAAACAGCCCTGCCCCAGGGCCCACTGGTTTTACATAGGCTTATATAGGGAAAATCTTTAAAAATGTTCTTGTCTAAAACCAGAAGGCCCAGGTCTTTGATATTTGGTATGTAGCTTCGTCTAGTGGACCGCTTCAAAGATTACTCAAATTGTAGCCATTGGGCCAAAAACAGCCCCCGCCCCACGACCCGCTGGTTTTACATAGGCTTATATAAGTAAAACCTTTAAAAATCATTTTGTCTGAAACCTGATGGCTTAGGTCTTTGATATTTGGTATGAAGCTTCATCTAGTGGGCCTCTACAAAGATTGCCCAAAACGGCCACGCCCGGGGCCCACTAGTTTACGTAGGCTTATATAGGGAAAATTTTTAAAAATCTTCTTGTCTGAAACCAGAAGGCCCAGGTCTTTGATATTTGGTATGAAGCGTCATCTAGTGGACCTCTACCATGATTGTTCAAATTATAGCCCTGGGACCAAAACTTCCCCACGCCCAGGGGCCAAATGCTTTTCCATAGGCGTATATAGGGAAAACATATAAAAATCTTCTTGTCTGAAACCAGAATGCCCAGGTCTTTGATACTTGGCGTGAAGCCTCATCTACAGAACCTCTACCAAGATTGTTCAAATAATAGCCCTGGGACAAAAAAACCCCCTCCCTGGGGTTCATTGGTTTAACATAGATTAATATAGGGAAAACCTTTAAAAATCTTCTTCTCTGAAACCAGAAGGCCCAGGTCTTTGATATTTGACACGAAGCTTCATCTAGTGGACCTCTACCAAGATTATTCAAATTAAAGCTCTGGGGCTAGAAATGCCCCCGTGCCAGGGCCTACGGTTTGACATAGGCTTATAGAGGGAAAAGCTTTAAAAATCTTCTAGTCTGAAACCAGAAGGCCGAGGTCTTTGATATTTGGTTTGAAGCTTCAACTAGTGGACCTCTACCAAGGTTGTTCAAATTATAGCCCTGAGGCCAAAAACAGTTTTCTATAGTCTTACATAGCAAAACATATAAAAATCTTCCTGTCTGAAACAAGAAGGCCTACGTCTTTGATATTTGGAATGAAGCTTCATCTAATGGACCTCTACCATGATCGTTCAAATCATAGCATGGGGGCCAAAAGTGGCCCGCCCTAGGGCCCACTCGTTTTACATAGACTTATATAGAGAAAACTTTTTAAAATCTTCTTGTGCGAAACCAGAAGGCCCATGCGTTTGATATTTGATGTTAAGCTTCATTCAGTGACTGATTTTGAAATAAATGTTCCTAGGTTCACCATCAACGAAAATTGTTCACAGCCTCCATATTACCTTATATTAATTACTGTTTCTTTTACAAAATATGGGCCAGCTGAGCGATTCATGGACCTCTTGTTATTTCTGTGCAAAATGGGCCGTCAAAGATTTCTATGAAGTTAAAAATGTGGAATCCTTAAGATGGTACAATATCAAATGAGGGCCAATAGGCTCTGGGAGTGTTAATCACAAGGTTGCACATGAATAAATGTACTTGAGTGTGGATACCGTGAGATACACCATATGTCAGAGGCTTCCATGATATAATGGATAAGAGTCATCTTGAGAAAACTCAGGTTATGGAGATATGCAATATTTTGTTTATTTGTGCTCAAAGACATAGGTTAAAGGTGCTCTTTAGAACTGGCTCGATGGTGCGTTTATAACAAGCACCCTTAACCTATGTTGACAATAAAACTAAGAACAATATGAAAAGTTTCCATCCTAATAATATCCATTTTACAGCTAAGAATGTACTGTTACACGCCTGTATTTTGTCTAAATGGCTCAATTTTAATAAGATAGTTCTTTCACCATTGTGGTTCATGCATCACTCAGGCCACATGTCAGAAAGCAATCTCTGCTATAACAGATCGAGTAAATTCCTTCCAGGTTTTCCATTTTTGACTTACATCTGATAGGCAAGTGACTCCAATAGGTCACAAACAGTAAAATTTATATATTAAGACCATTTTTGGTTCTGTTCCAAAGTGGTCTTAAAACACTTTTTAACCGTCTTAATTGTGGTCTCTGACCAGAGGACACTGTATGGTGAAAACATAGAGAGACAATAACTGCATCCTGCCAAGCATGGATTTTTCTGACTGTTTTTGGAACGGATCATGTTCCTGTCCTTTAATTTGAATTTTTTTCATAAATTTGGGTGAAGTCTGTTTCTGCTCATGTATTGTTTTAACTGTTAATTTCTAATTATTTGTCACATTAAAAAAAAGTTTGAGTAATTAGAAGTCACAAAACATATTTCTTTGACAATTATGCAATGTTTACAAAGACCGAATGTATAATTTTGGAAAATTCTTTCTCAGATTGGGATTTTTATGCCCCCACCATTCGAAGAATGGTGTTCGAATGGTGGAAGGGCATATAGCGTTGTCCTCGCCCGTCCATCTGTCCGAAATTTAAACGCAGCTTTCTTATGTTTGGATGGATTTTGAAATTACTATGTAGAAATGTTAACCATCATGCGATGATGTGTCACGTGCAAAACCCAGGTCAAGGTCATACCTACAGGTTAAAGGTAAAAAAAGGTCTGAAACTTAAACAGGGTCAATAACTTTATTTCTGAATGGATTTTGAAATTACTGGGCAGAAATGTTAGCCATCATGCGACAATCTGGCTCACACAAAACCAAGGTCCTTACCTCAAAGGTCAAGGTCATACTTAGAGGTCAAAGATTTTAAAAATGGTCCAGATCTTAAATACAGTCAATAACTTAGTTATTTCTGGATGAGACTATGGATTTGCAAATTACTTGGCAGAAATGTTAACCTTCATGTGTCCTGCCCAAGAACCAGGTTGCTACCTCCAAGGTCAATGTCATACTTAGACGTAGAAGGTATAGAAAAGTGTCTTTCTCTTGTTGGTTTGTTTGATTTGAGGTTCAACATCACCGTCAACACTGTAAAAGTAATTTCGGAGACGTTCCTTCCAATTTTGTGGGAATTTTACCAGACATTGAGATGAAATCACATCTCAAGCCCTGCCGCCCAATGAAACAAATAGGGTTTATAAGCATGGGCGGGCCCAACTCGTACCGCTTTGCCTGGGCAGGCTAAGATCCTCTAAGCGGTTTACCAGTACTCGTGTGCGGGTCGGTTTCAGCTCTGTGTGGAAGCATCATTCAGCCCAGCTATTTCTTCAAGCCCTGATGGGCAGGGGCCGTTTTTAGCTCACCCGTCTCGTAGTGACGAGGTGGGCTTTTGGGATCACTTTTCGTGCGCATGTGCGTGCGTCCATGCGTCCGCCTGTGCTTAAACAATTTCTAAAAACGACATCTCCTAAACCACTGATCAGATTTTGATCAAACTTCACAGGAATGATCCTTCGGTGGTCCCCTTTCAAATTTCATCAAATGTTTCCAGTCTGTTGCACATCTAGATCACAGGAGCTAACAACAGATTTTTCAATTGAAAACTTTAAAAATCTTTTTCTCTGAAACTGCAAGGCCCAGGTCTTCGATATTTGGTATGAAGCTTCATCTATTGGACCTCTACCAAGATTGTTCAAATTATAGCCCTGTGGCCAAAAATGTCCGCGCCCCGGGGCCCTTTGATTTGACATAGACTTATATAGGGAAAATCTTTAAAAATCTTCTTCTCTGAAACTGCAAGGTCCAGGTCTTTGATATTTGGTATGAAGCTTCATCTAGTGGACCTCTAGCAAGATTGTTCAAATTATAGCCATGGGGCCAAAAAAAAAACCACCCGGGGCCCTATGGTTTTACATAGACTTATATAGGGAAAATCTTTGAAATTCTTCTTCTCTGAAAACGCAAGGCCCAAGGTCTTTGATATTGGGTATGAAGCTTCATCTTGTGAACCTCTACCAAGATTGTTCAAATTATAGCCCTGGGGCCAAAAATGCCCCCATCCCGGGGCCCTGGTTTTACGTAGACTTATATAGCAAAAATTTTAGCCCTGGGGCCAAAAATGCCCCCGCCCCGTGGCCCTGGTTTTACATAGACTTATATGGGGAAAATCTTAAAAAATCTTCTTGTCTGAAACCCCAAGGCCAGGGTCTTTGATATTTGGCATGAAGCTTTATCTAGTAGACCTCTAGCAAGATTGTTAGAATTATAGTGCTGGGGCCAAAAATGCCCCCGCTATGGGGCTATTTTGTTTTACCTAGGCTTATATAGAGAAAATCTTCTTCTATTAAAAGGGCAAGGCCCAGATCTACTCCGGGGCTATTTTGTTTTACATAGGCTTAGATAGGGAAAACCTCTGAAATGGCGAGGCCCAGGTCTTTGATATTATCTAGTGGACCTCTGCCAAGATTGTTCAAATTTTATAGGCTTATTTAGGGAAAACCTTGAAAAATTCTTCTTGTCTGAAACCAAAAGGCCCAGGTCTTTGATATTTGGTATGAAGCCTCATCTAGTTGAGCGCTACCGAGTTTGTTCAAATTATAGCCCTTGGGCCAAGAATGCACTAGAAACACTGATACTCATGTGAGCGATTCAGGGCCCTCTGGGCCCTTTTTGTTCACATTTTGTTGACCTTGAGCCTTTTTTTCAAGGTCATGGGCCATCCAAAAGTGTCATTTTTGAGGCCAAAAATGGCTTGTCTGCAACATAAGATCAAGGCTTCCCGAAACCTGTTCTTTTGTGGCGAAAAAGGCTTTATCTGTACACTATATCATTTAATAATTCATTAATGTTGGTCATACTCAGTACAATTTTTCATTACAGTCTACCAAATTTTAGTACATTCTGGTGATCTGACTTTTCCCAGATCATATTTTCTAATCCATCCGATGGATTTGGTTCATATTTTGAAAGGTGATAGATGTAGGTCCAAAGTTTTATTCAACACTACCCACACCCATGCCTAGGACCTCAAGGTCAAGGTTATACACTTAGAAATTGTTTAATGTTGAAGACTCAGGTTAAGGTATTTGTACCAGGAAGAGCCTTATTAATTCAGAGATCATATCTTCAAAAGTATAAGGATTTGGTTCATGTTTGGTATGGTGACAGATATAGGTGCAACGTTTTAATCAGTATCATGCCTATGAGCTCGAGGTCAAAGTCACCAACTTAGATTTTTTTTAATTTTGAAGACTCAGGTTAAGATATTTGTACGAGTTAGAACTTGGAATTTTACAATTGATTGGTTCATATTTGTTGCGATGATAGATGTACGTCCAAATTCATTCAGCAATACCCCCACCCATGCCCATGGCCTCAAAGTAAAGGTCACAGACTTAGAATTTTTACTGTTAAATTTTTCAAAGAGCTTTTAATTTCCAAACCAGATGATAGATTTGATTTATATAAATTTGTTTTGATGATAGATACAGGTCCAACTGTTTATTTGGCAGTTCCCCCACTCATGCCTAAGACTTCAAGTTCAAGGGCACACACTTAGAAATTGTTAATGTTGATTTTTTTAAGAGTTCATATTTTCAAAAATGTACGATAGATTGTGTTTATATTTGGTGCTATGATACATAAAGGTCCAAAGTGATATTCAGCAGTACCCCCACCCATGAACATGATGTAAAGGTCAAGGTCACAGACATATAAAATTTCAAATTTAAGTATGTTAATATCTCACAGTTTCCAAAGTATAAAATGGATTTGTTTCAAATTTGGTATGAAGATAGTTACAGGTCCAAAGTTTTATTTAGCCATACCCCCACCCAAGACCTCAAGGTCAAGGTCACAGACTTATAAATTTTTTATGTTATGTCTTTTTAGAGATCATATTTCCAAAAACATTTGATGGATTTGCTTCATATTTGGAATGATGATAGATACAGATCAAAAGTTCCATTCAGCCATAAGGCTTGACGAAATATATGGGCTGCATGATGCTTCCACGCAGAGCTGAATCTGGCCCGCACACTAGGACTGGTAAACCTCTTAGAGGATCTAAGCCTGTCCAGGAACCGCGGTGTGAGGCGGACCGTCCACTGCTAATAAACCCTATTGGTTTCATTGGGCGACAGGGCTTGAGATGTCATTTCATCTGAATGTCAGGTAAAAGTCCCACAAAATTTGAAGCAACGTCTCCAAAATGACCTTTACAGTGTTGACGGGGACGTTAAACCTCAAATCAAACAAACAAACAAAACCATTCAGCCATAATCCTGCCTCTGTCCGTCCCATGACCTCAAGGATCAAGGTTTCAGACTTATTTATTTTTAACTTAAACTTTTTATAAGAGCTAATATTTTCCAAACCATTTGATAGATTGAGGTCATATTTGGTATGATGATAGTTGTTTTTCCAAGGTTTAATTAGCAATGCCCCAACCTATTCCAATGACCTCAAAGAAACTTTTCCATGCGATTTATGCTATCCAATGCAGGGGTTATTGTAACATGAGTCTTTTGTGGTGAGGTGGCCCCTGGGCGGGGGCATCTGTATCATATTGACACATTTCTAGTTTCATGTCAAATTATGTTAGCAAATAGTGTAGGCCCTGATCAGATGCCATGTTCTGGGGCATCTGATCTGGGTCTGCACTGTTTGCCAAGGTGCCCCTTTAGGTGTTTCCTGCAAACAATGGGTTAATGTGAAATTATGAACGTTTATATTTTGTTGGGTTGTTTCATAAATACAATATGAAATGACCACTCGTGTAAGATCCTATTTTATCTGAATGTATTTCAAACTTGTTTTCTGGCTTAGATATATTTATAGATGCTTTGGTTTGTATAACATTTTTTTGTGTATAGCTAGTTACATCACTAATTTTGTTGGGAGAAGAATTCCAATTTACAAAGATAGAGTATCTAAGTTGCTATGTGTTGGAAAGACATCACTTAAATTTAAGATTCACAGGACAGAAAATGTATCTGGATACAGACTGATAAATATTGAAAATTTGAAAGACAATATTGTTCAAATTACAACTCATTCCTGTCTTTGTGTGAACGCTCAAAAACTTGCTAAAGAAGGCAAAGCAACAATAACTTTAAAGAGTGAAATAAAAAACAAGAGGCCCATGGGCCACAATGCTCACCAGAGCTCAGGGGGCCACTGCCCCCCTGGCAGCAATGTATTTTAATTTACCATTGAAGCCCTGTGCCCAAGGATGCTACAGATAAAATTTGGATCCAATCAGCCTAGTGGCTTCAGATTCTGATGTCGCTTGAATGTGTTGTTGCCTGACAACAGATGACAATTGACAATTTCCCATCTGTAGCAACAAATAGGCCAAAAGGAACATTATTAAAGTAACATTTCTATGAAAGTGAGGCAAAATATCTAGAAAGACATTAATGTCATTTTTTTAATTTTCCCCATTATAAGTCAATGGAAACTCTTAACTTGGCACAGCAAACAAACCAAAGAGCTAAATTTTATAAACTAGAGCTCAGGTGGACACTGCCCAATGGCAGACATGTATTAGAACATGATATGATTTTAATATACCAATTATAAAGTCTCCCAAACAAACCCCATACCCAAATAAGCACCCATGTGGACTGTATCTGAAATATTAGGTGTTTTATAAAGTAAAGAGGGTGAGGCATGGACCCAATGGAGCCCTGGTTGGTGTCAATAAACGCATCTTGTCAAAAGAAACAGTGACATATGTGGTTTAGCAGTGGGGATATGTATGGTTCCTGAGATGCAAGGCCTTTTAAGCAATGGAGGGATTCGAGCATGGCAGATCCCAGAAAAGCCCAAGATTGTTGTCACTGAATATGTCTTATCATAACGACCAAGAGTATATATGGTTAAACGGTGGGGATCTGAATGGTTTCAGAGATATGAGGCCCTTTTATGAGTGGCAGGATGAGAAATGGCCCCTGCGGACCCCCAAACACGGGGATGGCTGAATCTGTCTATTAACAATGAACAAGAATATATGTGATTATAGGATGGGGAATTGAATGGTTTCTGAGATATATGGCCTATTATGAAGTGGAGTCTTATCATAAGGAACAAGAATATATATGGTTGAGGGGTGGGGACTGAACAGTTTCTGAGATATATGGATTTTAATGAAGTAAAGTAGTGGGGCATGGCCCGGGGGACCCCCATGCTGGTGTCACTGATTGCGTCTTATCACAAGGAACAAGAATATATATGGTTTAGGGTTGGGGCTCTGAACAGTTTCTCAGATATATGGTCTTTTGTTAAGTCAAGGGGTGGAGCATGGCCCGGGTGTGCCCTGGGTGACCCCTTGGTTGGTGTCACTGAATCAGTCTTATCATAAGGAACAAGAATATATATGGTTTAGGGGTGGGGATCTGTAAGGTTTATGGAATATTTGGCCTTTTATGAAGTGGAGGGGGTTGGGCATGGTCCCGGCACATCCCGGTGGACCCCCAAGTTGGTGTCACTGAATGCAACTTATCATAAGGAATGAGAATATATATGGTTTATGGGTGGGGATCTCAATGGTTTCTGAGATAAATGGCATTTAATGAAGTGAAGAGGGTGGGGCATGTCCCTGGCACATCCCGGGGGACCCACAGGTTGGTGTCACTTAATTTTTCTTATCATTAGGAACAAGAATATATATGGTTTAGGGGAGGGGATCTGAATGGTTTCTGAGATAAATGGCCTTTTATGAAGTGGAGGGGACGGGGCATGTCCCCGGCATATCCCGGGGGACCTCTAGGTTGGTGTCACTTAATGCATCTTATCATAAGGAACAAGAATATATATGTTTTAGGGGTGGGGATCTGTAAGGTTTCTGAGATATAAGGCATTTTATGGAGTGGAGGGGGCTTGGCATGGCCCCGGCACAACCTAGGGGACCCCCAGGTTGGCAAAAAAGCATAGGGCTAAGAGAAGTTTACTCAAGGAACATTTCTATGTAAGTTTTGTCAAAATATCTACAAGGACTTGGCAGTAAATGCTATTTTTCAGTTTTCACCATTATAAGTCAATGGAAACTCTAAGTTGCCATAGCAACAAAACTAAAAGGCCAAATTTCATAAAAACACAAAACCTGTAAAGGCAAACATGGTGAATATTTTCATAAAATCTCTGCCTCCTAGAGCATATGGTTTCTGAGGAGATGATTTTTTAAGAATTTTTTCTTTTTTTTTTTTGCATTTTGGTTTCCATGGCAACCAATAAAAACGAGCAGTATGCCTAAAATCATATGGCAGCTTGTAGATTGCCTAAGGAACATTTCTATGAAAGTGTTGTCAAAATATCTGCAGAGGCTTGGCAGTAAATGCCATTTTTCAATTTTCCCCATTATAAGTCTATGGAAACTCTAAGTTGCCATAGCAACCAAACTAATGAGCCGATTTTCATAAAAAACACAAACTTTCAATCCCCCAGCCGTAGAATGCTACAGATAAAATTTGGGCCCAATCGGCCCAGTGGCTTCAGAGGATATGTCGTTTGAAAGTGTTAACGACCACGACGCAGACGCAGTCACAGACACAGACGCAGACGCAGACGACGACGACGACGGACAATGTCCATCCTATAAGCTCCCCCGGGGCCTTCGGCTTTGGTGAGCTAAAAAATGGATTATTCAGCATTTTAATGATAGTGTGTCAAGGCTGTCACAAACAATTTGCTCTCCACACCAGAAATAAACAAGAAAACGGGTTGTATGATATTAATATTCGTGCAGTATGGGGTACTGTTGCAAGTGGTGGTGGAAATTCAGATTTAAATGAAACGCTAGGAACAATGAATGTACCACCTATGACTGATCATATGTTTACGTTTTTAGGAGACAAAATTGGAAGCTGGTGGCATGATATTTTAAAAGATGAAATGCTAAATGCTGGAGCAGAGGAAAAAGAATTGCCATTGAGCAAGGTGCATACCATGATGGCATTCCAGCTGTCACTGTTGTTTGTGATGGTGGTTGGAGCAAGAGGTCCCACAAACACACATACAATGCCTCTGGTGGGGTGGATGTAATATTTGGTGCACAGAAACAAAAAATATTGTATATTGGTGTTAGGAATAAGTACTGTTATGTATGCCGAGAATCTGAAAATAAGGGAGTACAGCTAAAAGGACATCAATGTTTTTTAAACTGGAGAGAAAGCTTACAGGCAATGGAAGCTGACATAATTTTGTCAGGATTTTTAGAAGCTGAGGCCACACATGGGGTACGATACATGAAAATAATTGTTGATGGAGATAGTTCGGTTTTTCCAACATTACAGGATAAAGTACCCATTTGGGGAAAAGACATTAAAAAACTAGAATGTGCCAACCATGTTTGTAAATGCATTAGAGCAACCAAATTTTTGAAAAACAGAGTGAGTATTGGCAAATTCCATCAAATTCAGAACTTGAAAAGTCAAGAATTTCAGAAAATAATACTGTGCCATTGTCTGAGTTACAAGACATTATAAACGATGTTCTTGTTATATTAAATAAAGTTGCTGACAAAAGTGAAAGGCTTCTAGGAAATTTTACCACCAATTTAGCTGAAAGTTGGATGTCTATTCGCTCAAAATTTAATGGTGGAAAAGTTATTAATCGCTGCAGTAGAGGTTCTTGGAACACACGGTGTTATGGTGGTGCTCTGGGGAAGAATCTTGGGACATCCTGGTCTCCACTTGCTTTTCAAACAGCAACAAATATGTCCGCTGGAGTGTATTTTAATCAGTCAGCAAGGAGACAAAGTCAACAACTCGTAAAATTAAGAAAATATAAGGCTAAACCAGAAAGTAAATTGAAAAGACAAAAGAGAAAAATC
This sequence comes from Lucinisca nassula, assembly GCA_963580285.1. Classification (NCBI taxonomy): domain Eukaryota; kingdom Metazoa; phylum Mollusca; class Bivalvia; order Lucinida; family Lucinidae; genus Lucinisca; species Lucinisca nassula. Next base: position 11,402,794 of record OY757020.1, read on the forward strand.
GATGACAGGAAAGAAAACACATCCAAAAAAGCAAAAATAGCATATGGTAGCAACTTAGATGATAGACCGGATGTTTCAAAAGAAAAAATAAAACAATTTTGTTATACGTTTCTGGAGAAAAATATTAAGAAAACTGACGATGAAATACAAAAAATTGAAAAATCTTCAGTTGACCAAAGCAGCAGTGATATTTGGAGAAAGGAACGGCGCATCAGACTCACTAGCTCCAATTTTGGTAAAATTATGAAAAAGCGGCCGCAAAATACATCTTCTGCAATAGTCAAAACAATGCTCTATTTATCATTTAAAGGAAACATCCACACCATCAGGGGACTAACACAAGAAAAGAACACCATCATTGAGTATCAAAACAAGTATAATGCTATCGTCAACAAAACAGGATTCAGAATATGTAAAACTCATCCATATCTAGGTGCATCTACTGATGAAATTGTATCATATAAAGATGAACATGGACTTCTGGAAATAAAAAATCTTTTACAAACAAACACACTTTTAATAAAGGATGCTGTGAAGAAAATAAAAAACTTTTGCCTCGAAGACAAGAACAATCAGTTGAAGTTAAAGACCAACCATGAAATTTACTTACAGATTCAACTAAATGTATTTAAAAAGGAACGGTGCGATTTTGTTTTGAGAAGGACCAATCCTTATGACCTATTTGTTCAGCGAATATTTCGAAACAACAGTCTTTGGGAAAATGAAATGGTTCCAAAGCTTCAACAATTTTACTTTGTTTTCCTCCTCCCTGAATTGGCTCTTCCTAGATATGGTACTTTCTCTGGCATTAGACAGCCAAAAGCACCATGGGTATGTTCTTTTAGTATAGTCAAGCTGTTATCTGCATTAAACACTTCATGTCATCATGGTAACAAATTCAAGAAATGAACACCGCTGTGAACCCCTATTTATATATAGAAAAATGGGGTTTACGCTGTCTAAAAGCCAGTCTCGGTAGCTCAGTCTGACTGGTGATCAGGAGGACTCCGGCTTGATACCTGCCGAGGTCGCCAACATTCTTTATTGGAGATTGATCATGAAATCTTTTCTACAGTAATTCTCTCCCTTACGCTGATTCTAGAAGGGCAGTTGTCAGTTTCTTCGGGAAAAAAGTGCACTCTACTGGTTAAACCCTGGCGTATAAAAAGTAGAAGTAAAACAAAGATCAGGAATCGATACAATTAACTTTCTCCATCCATCAAAGACACCAAAGGGAAAGAAATACAAAGTAGAAGTAAAACAAAGATCAGAAATTGATACAATTAATTTACTCCACCCATAAAAGACACCAAAGGGAAAGAAATACAAACATTAAGCGACCAGACCATAATGGAAACCTAAACAAAGGAAGGCCATAAGGACAGTTACTTTCCCACAAAATGGCCATATGGCCATCCAAAATTAAAAGACACAAGTGATACACACAGTAAGTAACAAACAACAACATAAATAAATCGCCACAGAAGAACCGCCTTGGAACGGTCAGTGGAAATATTTCCACTGGGTGTCTTAAATCGATTTTACGTGGCCACAATCCTCGCCCTTACTTCCGTCGCGATTTAGACAAATAATTTGTTCAGTCCGCATGAAGGCCTCCTAACTCATCAGTGCAACATCTCCGTGAACACAAAAAAATCAAAGAACCACAGAGGTGAGACAACGGTGAGGACTCGACAGCAAGAAACCACTGAAATGCTGGAGCAAAAGAAAACCAACAGTTAGACTCCGATGGGCCCGACCAGAGACAGAGCATCAGGCACCAACCAACATTACCAAGAATTAGATCTCTCTAATTCTCAATAAGCCTTTACGTTGGAGCCGTCATAGATTCTGAGGACTGACCCACCGGCGTGCAAAGTTGCCAACCGTGATTGGGTTAACTACCATGCATGCAGTCTGTCGTATAACATCCATGTTGTACCCAATCTTTTTATATCGAAGAATGTTTTTACGAAATTGGGTGCTGAAGTCATTGCGGTTATATATTTTTCTGAATTTATATACTAAGTCACCATAAAATTCGGGTTCCGATAGACCTTGTTGCAGAAGAGATTTAAGTCGAATATTGAATTTTGAAATTAAATCAGAATGGCGTCTATAAAATTTTGAAAATGCTTTGCGTAGTTTATGGTACCGATAACCCTGATTAAGGAATTTAGCCGTTAATAATTTAATACGAGTGTTGAAGTCAGTTACATGACTACACACTCTAGCAAATCGAATTAATTGCGAAATATAAATGCCATAGGATGGCGCACGAGGAACATCACCATCCAAAAAAGGAAAATTTACAATCTCAAAATCAAAGTCATCGCGTTTATCATATATTTTGCACGAAACAAACCTATCTACAATAGATAGATGTAAATCAAAAAACGGGGCCTCGGTATCAGAAGAATTTGCTTTATTTAACTGAAGTTCTGGGGGGTAAATCTGACTGATCAAACCGTCGAAATAGCTATTATCAATATTTAATAAATCATCTAAATATCTAGAAGTGGAGCTAAAAGCTTCAATAATTTCAGATTGGTTATCAATGGAAAGCGACAACATGAAGTCTCTTTCATAACAATACAAAAAACAGATCAGCCACAAGAGGTGCGCAATTCGTACCCATCGGAATACCCACAATTTGTCTAAATAACTTAGTACCGAATCTAAAATAAATATTGTCAAGTAGAAAGGTGAAGACATCCCACACTTTCTGACATGACCAAAGTGTATAATTCTTATGCTCTTTAGAAGTGAAAAATGCATTTCTGACATTACATGCAAGATAGAGAGAATCTTCTCTGTGAAAAGCCCATTCAATTAAATCATTAAGCTTTTCTTTTATAAGATTATGAGGAAGTGTAGTGTAAAGAGTGGAAATCGTAAGTAGATAGACTTGAAGCACGAAAATGTCTGGATTTCAATTTATTTAAAACCTCATTCACATTTTTTATAGACCAAAACAGATTTCTTCCTGATCTTTCAAAGACTTTATCACAATATTTAATCACATGCGTTTTAATAGCAGTAAGACAGGAAGTTGATAATTTAGAAAGTTCCGTGGTAGTGCAAGAGCTAGAATTTGCAATAAACCGTGCTTTATAAGGTCTTTTATGAAGTTTTGGTAACCAGTATAGCGTAGGAGCTTGTCTTGGCCTTCGGTAACACACACATCAAAATTGGTGGCTGAATGACAAATATGTTTATCTACTATAACTCTCTCTTCAGCCAAAGGCTGAAGTTCATAGGCCTTAGTACCACCAAGCTCCTGCTTAAGCGTGTTAACATAGTGAAGCCGTCACACAACGACGACGTTGTTAGCGGCCTTGTCAGCAGGGGCCAAAACAAACTTCTTATGAAATTCTTGAATACCTAGTTTAAGATGACGTAAAGACGTCTTAGGCTTAGGAGGTAATAAATTAGTATTTTGAGAATAGAAAGAAATGCGTTTATTCACTAGTTTTAAAATGCTTAGTTTCCAATCCTTAAGGGCTTTATGCTCAACATACTCTCGCTTACACCATCGATTACCGAATTCATTCAAGGAAGCAGCGATTTCATCTCTACATTTACTGAAATCAATTTTAGAAGGAAACCGATATTTCGGTCCTTTAGAAATTATATTCCTTATCCTAGAATCAGGAATAATTTTCAAATTGCCAGTAATTACATGACCAGCAGCAGGATAGCAATACACTGAGTTTTTACAGTCACATGAATTAGGAGTATTAGTATCAATATCAAGATCTGAAACAAGTTTATTAAAATTAAAAATGATAGATCTAACAGGTTTGTTATATTTATAGCAAATTATAGGTGTTTCAGTATTTGGAAAATAAGCAGGAATGGAAGAAAGCACAGAGCTCTCACGGAAGATACTGGGCAAATCTATAAAATCCATACCCTTATTAATGAAGGTTATTTTGAAGAAATGGCGTTTATGATTAATTTCAGAATCAATGTAAGGACGGAGAGTATGCTGAGTATAGCCTCTAGTTAAGAGAGCCGCATCATATAACTGATTAGAACTATCGTAGAATTTATTCGCCTCGGTGTCCAGAAGACGTAAAACAGAAACGGGTAATGAACTTAAAAATGAAAGCATAGAGTGGCGTCCATGATTTAATAATATAATAGACAGTCACGTAAGTCTAGTATTGTTTCGTTTAAATGCACGTAATTTACGTTTAAAGTTACCATTTTTCCTGGTGCCGTGAGATCTAGTTCTGCGTTTTCGACATTCCAGGAGCGAGAAAATATCAAAGTCCGGCATTCTAGAAATATTACCCTCATGATAAATGTTGTCATTAAATCCCAGTGGAAAAGGGGTTTGTAAACATTTAATCCATTTCAGTTCAGCCTTATGTCTTTTTATAATTTTGAATCTAGATGTAGAATTTACATTCTAATAAAGTTTTTCCACTGGTTGTATAACAATGTTATTTACAGAATGACCTGTACGTCGAAAGTGACGGTACAAGAAAGTGTCAGTTTTCTTAGGCTTACTCATTCTACGATAATGCTCGTTCAATCTAGTTTTAAGAATGCGGTTAGTTTGACCGACGTACTGCATATTACAGTTTGCAGCACGTCATGTTATTAGATAAATTAAATCTGTAGACTGTCATGTCAAATCAGACATGTTAACTACAGAGAAGCGTCTACAGTTTATAGATGAAGTAACGGTAGACGCAGTGCTTAAATGCGAACAACATCTGCACCTCTTGGCATTGCACTTAGAAATACTAGGATACATTCCACTTCTTTTCCACGGATTAGTATATTTTCGAAAGATTGGCGATTTGGGAGGAGATAGTCTTATATTGCCTGCTCCATTGAGATGAACTGAAGTTACAGAAGACAAATTTAAGGGTCTAACCAATACCGAAGGCAACATAGTATTAAAGTTCTTAATAGAATGCGGAATCCGTACAGAAGAAGCAGAGTGTAACCTAAGGGGTGATATTGATATTTTAAATGTATTTGTGCTACTCATTTGGGTTAATAAGGTAATGATACCGTCAAAACTAAAGCGATCTTCATACCGGTCATTAAATAAAACAGCATATAAAATTACTGAAAATAATTCCTTCGAAAAGAAGGAAGGTACAACAAAAGCCCACAAAACATCCTAGTCTACTTAAAGTACAGGGATGTCAAACAAGCAATTGTTATACAACGAGGAACGAACATCTGTTCAATAATGACCTTCAACAGGTATCTAAAGGATGTCAATTGATGGAACAGTGAAAAGCAATTGCATAAGCAATCCCTGAGGATTGGAAAAATAAGAGCATTAAATGTATGTACGGGGAGACCTTTTACAGCCGCCACACGGCACAAACATAACAGCCCTGATATGCAAAGTAGAAGTAAAACAAAGATCAAAAGAAAACCAACAGTTAGACTCCGATACGTAAACTGACTGGCTCAAAAATGACCTAAAATATTGCTGACGGGGCCATTAAAGTCTGATACAAACAGATGGTGGTATAAAACATATTTCATATTTCTTCTCTAAGACATAGGTTGTGGTTTATCATTAGAACCATCTCAATCAGGCACTTCCTAAGAGGTCCCATAACTTAAGTTTGGATCATAAACCCATTTTTCACAGAAACCCCAAAACGGGCACCCTGCCAAACAATGCAGGCCCAGATCTGATGCTGTGGCTGTGGTTTTGAGCCTGGCTTTGATCACAATTTCTGCAAAAGTTCTGCAATGGAAGGTCAGATTTTTATTTTTGGTTACTCAGTTCTCTCTAATTGTCTCATTCGAACCCCCCGCCCGCCAAAAAAAATTTTTTTTTAATATGCACACTGAACTCGCTGTTTGTTAAATTTTTGGTCATTAAAAAACCTAGAACATTGGTATAGGCCATCAACCGTCTTGATTTTTTCCAAAATGGTCTACATACCCAAAAAATGCATGTACAGATATTGTTACATACAACACTAAATGTGTGCTTAGCAAACTAAGCCATTTGTAAAATTGTTGTACATTAATAAATTATAATGAAAACAAATACTCTCTTTGCAATATTTTTATTATAAAATTACTTAAGCAGAGTTTTCTTTATTATCTTTCTTGCCTGAAAATTGTATAAAATATGGCAATATGTATTTTTTCAGAGGCTTAACATTTCAAGTGAAATGTTATGGCAACAGACAATTAATTTAAATTTTCAAACTTTATTGAATATAAAAAATACAGGATTTTTTTCGGGAAATTTCATATGTTACATTTTTTTGCTAACACCCCACACATTGACGATTGAAGAAATGGATTGGGCTGCATGATACACCACGCAGACCTGAAATTGACAGTAAACTGCTTTAATTGCCGGACTGAAGTGCCCATGTAGGAGTCTGACTGTGCAGTGTATATAAAACATTGGATTCATCAGGTAGCATGGCTTGAGAGGTAATTTCATCTCATTGTCTGTTAAAAGCCCCTCAAAATTGAAAGCAACTTTTTAAGAAATTACCTAAATAGTGTTTGTGCAGTCAATGGTATAGCATCGCAAATACCCGCTTTTTCTATAAATAAAAAAAAGTCATACTTGTTTACCTTTGACCCTGGGGCCATGTTAGGGTCAAGGTCACAGGAAAAGTATTTCAATATGTTCTACATTCTAAGGGCTATCCAATAATCAAGTTTCGGAAGGGCATTCCCAATACTTTAGAAGATATAATAATGTCCTACTGTCTGAACTTTGACCTTGGGGCCATATTGGGGTCAAGGTAAAAAAAAGTAGCCCACTGCCATCTACATACCATGTACTATCCAGATGCAAAGTTTCTAAAGTGAAACTTCAATGGTTGCAGAGGAGATCCATTTACAAGAAACGTGATGGACAGACAGAAAGACAGATGGATGGACGGACAGACAGATGTCCACTAAAGTCTGGTACGATAACAATATACTCGATTTTTCTTCGAAAAAGCGAGTATAACTAGAGATATTGATATTGATGGTCCATCACAAATGCACTCTATTTCTAAATTTTAACTTGTAGCTCGCCGCATAATCTCATGAGGTCTGACCAAAATGTGCATAGCGTCATGCACATCTGCAGTCCTAACATTTCGAAAACACTCCTTTACAAATACATTATAAATTTTACCATCAAAAACCTAAAAATCTTATGATTTTGTTTGTTTGATTTGAGGTTTAAGATCCCCGTCCACATTGTAAAGGTCATTTTGGAGACGTTGATTCCAATTTTGTGGGACTTTTACCCGACATTGAGATGAAATGACTTCTCAAGCCCTGTCGCCCAATGAAATCAATAGGGTTTATTAGCATAGACTGTCCGCCTCGCATTGCGGTTCCTGGACAGGCTTAGATCCTCTAAGCGGTTTACCATTACTAGTGTGCGAGCCTGAGTCACCTCTGCGTGGAAGCATCATGCAGCCCATAAATTACTTCAAGCTCCTATGGGCGGGTAGCCTGAAAAAAAAATTATGATAAAAATGTGATATTTAAAAAAAAAAAAAAAAAAAAAATTATGATAAGAATGTGATATTTTTTATGTCTGCTCAAAATATAGATTGTGAGTACTCATGATAACCGTATCGATGACGCGGTTCTAACGAGTACCCACAATCTATATTTTAGAGCAGAAATAACAAAAATAAGGTTTACCACTCTAAACCCCGGATTTTCTATATAAAACTGGGCTTCAAGGGAGTCAAAATCATATAGACGTGTTTTCGTGACGGCAATATGTGTACCAAGGTTTGTCGCCATAGGCTAAGGAATAAAACATATTGCATTCACTATAAAGGGGGTCTTTCAAGGTATAGGAAATTTGCATTGGTTTCTGCCCACGCTTGGATTTTGATGAAATTATGCACAATAATTGCCTTGGGTATAACCATTTTAATTACGATGCATTCACTTTTAAATATTATTTCCGTAGTAAATTTATTACATATTTTATGAAGTCTCTATTACAACAGAGAGTACCCTCATATAAACTTGCCTACAGTATTCAGAGTTTCATATATCTAATGCTGCTATATTTTATGAATTAAAGCCATAATTGGTGAGTTAGTTGATACTATGAATGACCTCATATGTCTAGTAATAGTGGCTGGGTATTCAGTTTTCTTTGATGGTGTCCCCATATTTCAGCTTCTATTTTTGTATTCATTAAAATTTTATATGCATTTTTACCATGTTCCAATTTTTGTCAAGACACCATTTTAGCATAAAAACTACCCACATATCTGAGGAACATGTTGATGAATTATGATGGAAATTGAGGGCCGGTAACATTGTGTTTTAACAGACTGAATACTGATAGTCCTGCTTCAGGAAAATGTGAAATTATATGATTATCATGTTTTGGTCATGCTGTTTAATATTACTTTACTATTGCTTTCAATTTGGATGGCTATAGTATAGTATGGTTTGTGTAAGTAGTTGATAGCATAATTATAAGTATTATTTCAAAACATCCATTTCGGTAAATTTGCCCCCTATGGAACAAACTATTTTGTCTACAGAACTATACCGCAAAGGTTTTGATGACGTCATCAAACGCACCCATGTAATCATGTGCACAGTTTTCTTTCTGTCTTTCTTGTCTAATTTGGTAATGGTGCTAAGGTGATGTTTAGATTTAACATTCAAATCAACAACATACCAGTCACTTTAGATAGTGCTTCAGATTTTGTGAGATTTGTTATTCGACTCGAGATAAATGGCTCTCAGGTAAACTGTTGTTTGTTTATTTAACCCTAACTGTTTTATGTTTTCGAATACTTAGCTATACTGTGTAAATAAGTGTTTGATGACAAAAATTTCTGAATAAATAAATAAATGAAACCCTAACAGTCCATTTAAAAAGAAAGGTTTACTCTAGGGAAAATCAGTAACGCTTGAGATTACTTTTCCTGGACATTAAGGTTTCAGAATTTGTATCTGCATAGGCACTAGCCAATCTATCTTTTTGTATAGCCCCTATTAACGAAATCAAACAGCTTCCTGAAGCTGTATTCCAAAGCCATTTGTTTTGCTTTTAGAATTCACATGGTCGTACATTTGTCAGTGTTCGAAAACTTATGTGATCATGATTGTATTGTCTATATATTTGTATAGGTCTTTCACTTCATTTACCTATCTCAGCAGTTGTTGCAGTAATTACAAAGCACATTATGTAAGATATCAAGAAGCATTTAAACTGTTGATAATAATTATTCAATCTGTGAGTTGTTATCGCATTACTCAAAGGATTTTAAATTATTTTCAATAAATACATTGTGATGTCTTTTTCTGTCCAAACACTGCAATACTCTTTCTAAGCTGAGAGATACATTGCACAGAAATGCACTGGTAATAATTAATGAACAAAAAGCAAGCAAGAACAGTGCTTAAAAAAACAGTGAACTTGCATTCAGCAGAAACATTCAAGAAGTGGTTGAAAGTTTTACAACTAGAAAAAAAAATACTAAAAGCTCGCTTCCGATAAATTAACCACAATATTGACAAAGTACGTAGAAAAAATAAGACACTAAAGAAACGTCAACAATTACAATACCAATGCACAAAAGAGACATATTTATGCATGTGTACTATAAGGAAGGAAACTGTTTCTCTCCCTGTCTAATAGCAAAATTTCTCTAGGTCATGGAGCAGCTTTGTTTACACCAAATATTCTGCGCCTCATCCATCAATGATATGTTTCGCAACAGAAACTCAATATCAGTGATATTTCGATTTTTGGAAATACTAACCAATAATTACTGTAACTTTTTGTTAGGATAATAATCCAGTGTTCATAAAGGCAGAGTATATCTGAGGCTTAATCTAGCCATTGATTTATCAACAGAACTATTTTTACTAGTAACAACAAACCACTGACCATTGCTTCCTTGCATTACAGCTTGGTATGGAAATAAAAATAATGGATCTCCTTGCCTTACACCTATTTGAGTACCATGACTTATGCAAAGTCATTAAATAAAGTTGCACACGTTCACAATAATTTTGCTGCTAATAAAAAAGCAATGTATGTTGTTAAGCCTAATTTGTTGATTAGAATACCTTTTGATTTAGTGTTTTACTATCTACTATTTTGGATAGATCATAGTGTATAAATGAAAGGAAAATATCAGAAATTCATGATATTTTAATAGTTTCTAAGCTAGATCAGCTCAATATGTATTCATTTTGATTTGTATAATCTCATTTTTATGACGTAAGTGTTACGAATTGCATTTTTTCAAGGTTTCTGGATGATTTCAATAAAATAGTAAATTTTGCAGAAACGACTTACATCCATTAAAGGTGTTAAACTACAGTGTTACCCGTTTCGGATTTTCGCATTTTTTCAAGGTTTCTGGATGATTTCAATAAAATAGTAAATTTTGCAGAAACGACTTACATCCATTAAAGGTGTTAAACTACAGTGTTACCCGTTTCGGATTTTCATGAAATTTGGCATAGCTGAAGAAGATACATATGGCAAGTTTTCCTAGCAAAATGAAATCTTGACAAAGACTAGAAGATATTTATCTTAGGGATTGAATTTTGATATTTTTTTTTAAATTTTAATTAAAAAATGAGATTTTTGATAATTATTTTATCAGAAAATGTAAACTTTATGGGTGGAGTAAGTTAATTGTATCAATTCCTGATCTTTGTTTTACTTCTACTTTAATTAATTCAAAAAGTTTTTTAGTATCAAACGAATGCCTATGGAGTTCTGCATTCAATCCAGTTCACAGATCTTGAAACTAAATAAAACATAGGATTTAAGACGCGCTTATTTAGAGACAGACACCAGCTCATGGAGGGAGTCAGTTAGAGTGGCCTCCTGAGTCCTACTTTGATTTATATAATTTATTAAATACATTTTTATAGGTTGTATATGCTGAGTTATTAATATACAAAGTTTAAAGAAAAAACATCCATGGGCACAAATGAAAGACCCCCTTTATAGAAAATTTGACTTTGATCTAATCGAACGACACCCTTGGTTTAGATAAAAGTTTGGATAACTTCATGAACATTTGAAGTCCCTAAACAATATGCGTACCAAGTTTGGTGACGATAGGCCAAGAAATTAAAAAGTTTTTCCATTCACAACGTTTGTGAGAAAATAAACGAATGGCAGATTGATCGATTTCTTGACAGGCACCAGTAATGAAACTAATATTTAATTAATTTTTCAAACGGGTATTACAAGGTAGAAGTTAAACAAAGATCAGGAATTGATACAATTAACTTACTCCACCCATAAAAGACACCAAAGGGAAAGAACCTATTTTTCAGCAGGCTTATTTACCTTAATGAGACAAAGTATTGGGGCACTCAAACCTACGCATACATTGCAGTCCTGAAGGAGCAGTCTGATCAGGGTCTACACTGTTTGCCATTGTCTCTAAACGCGTTTCACTATTTACTCTATTTGGAAACAAATTTGCTAAAAGTTTAGTTTACAATAATAACAGAAAGTGTTGAATTTATTTTAAAACCAGGTATTGCAAACATATTTGTTCATTAGGGTTAATTACTGTAATGATGCAAAGTATTACTATTGTGACACTCAGACCTAATCAAACAATGCAGGCCCTGATCACACTGCCCCTGAAGAAGCTCTCTGATCAGGGACTACACTGTTTGCCATTGTGTATGAACTTTTTTGAAACATTGGTACATTAGGAAACAAAAATGTTAAAATTTTACAATTACATGTATTACAAAAAGTGTTGATTCTATCATTTTTTTTTTTTCATAAAACAGGGTAAGATAAATATAATTCTCAGTAGGATTTATTACCATGCTCCAAAGTATTGGGAGAGCACACCTAAGCAAACAGTGCATGCCCTGATCAGACTGCCCCTTGAAAGAGCAGTCTGATCAGGGTCTAGACTATTTGCCATTGTGTGTGAACCTTTTTGACTCAATGGTACATTGTGAAAAAAATTTGCACAAATTTTATATTTATTTCAAAAATTGCTGAATTTTTATTATTTATTTTCTTATTTTTTCAATTAAGTGGGTAAAACAAATGGATTTTTCAGTAGCTACTATTACCATAATGAGAGACTAGTTTAGCAAACAGTGCATGCCCTGATTGGACTGCCTTTAACGGAGCAGTCCGATCAGTATCTACACTGTTTGCCATTTTGTTATAATTTTTCGGACTCTTTGAAAGATTTGGGAACAATTGCTAAAATATACCTTTTTTATATTTTGTGTTTTTTTTTTTTTTTTTTTTTTTTTTTGGTTTGTTTGAAAAAAAAAATATTGAAACATATTTTTGTGCAGGGTTAAATACCATTATGGTGCATGATTGTGACAATCACACATAAGCAAACAGTGCCGTCCCTGATCAGACTGCCCCTAAAGGAGCAGTTTGATCAGGGTCTACAATGTTTGCCATTTTATCCCAACTATTGGATTTTTTGCCAGTTTAAGAAAACAAAAAATGCCCCAATTTTATAAATATTACAGAAAGTTCTGTAATTGTCTAAATTTTTAGTATTTTTACAATATAGATGGGTTTTGACACACATTGCACGACCCGCAGAAAAAGCGACCGACTGAAGTCGGTTGATTTTCTAAGAGTGCCCTAAAATCACCGTGTCATTCTGTCAGTCTGTCAGTCCGTCCGTAACCCGTTTGGGAAAATTGGTGATAGTGACTTAACCGCTTGGAATATTTAAACAATTTTTGGGATACTGATAGATATAAATGAGATCTAACCAATTAACTTGGGAAAAATTACATTCCATGTAGTATAGCCTTGCCGAGGCGAAAAATGTAAAAAATTTCGGACTGCTTCTCCTCGGAAACCGTTGGGCCGATTGAAGTCAAATTTCATATGGAGCCTCTATGGGATCGGGAAAACCATAATTTGCTCATGGGGTCCAGGTCTCATAACCAAAAATGGCCGCCAAGCCATATATGGTCTGTCTGTCCGTAACCCGTTTGTGAAAATTGGTGATAGCGACTTAACCGCTTGGAATATTTAAACAATTTTTGGCATACTGATAGATATCAATGAGATCTAACCGATGAACTTGCGAAATGTAACATTCCATTTAGTACAGCCTCGCCGAGGCGAAAAATATGAACATTTTCGGACTGCTTCTCCTCGGAAACCGTTGGGCCGATTGAAGTCAAATTTCATATGGAGCCTCTATTGGAGGGGGAAACCAAAATTTGCTCATGGGGTCCAGGTCACATGACCAAAATGGCCGCCAAGCCATATATGGTAAAAACCCTTCAAAAATAGTCTTCTTCAGAACCACTGGGCAGATTTCCACGAAACTTGATAAATAGCATCTGGGACGTAGGCCCATCATAAATTGCAAAAATGGTGACCCTGGGTTGACCTTGACCTTCTTTGTGCCTAGGTCAAACTTTGACACATATGCTTTTGTAATGGAAAAGTGAGAATGCATTTATCCTGTAAACAATTCAGAATACAGTACTAAAGTATAAGATATATTTTTTCACTCCTTACGATAAGGCGCATTTATTGGGGGAGCCGTTTTAGGTCCAGGTCACATGACCAAACTGGCCGCCATACCCATATATGGTAACACTCATAAAGCTAAAAGCATCCGGCGGGTCGTGCACTTCAGCTGAAGCACTGGTTTTACATAATATTTCAGTTGACGCATCAGTGAAGAAAAGATCCTACTCTGTACCAGTCATTCTGAAACATCAACCAGCACTGCCTCATGCTAGCGGCGGACAGTCAACAGATTGTTGTTCATCGGTAACAGAAATCAACACAAGCAGTTACACACTTGGAAAATCTGAAACTGTCAAGATTATTGAATCAAAACCTGGACCCTCTGGTGTGACAGCTTCACAAAGATCTGCCGGCTCAGATCAGGTTATTTAAAGTTTTATTTCTAATACCAAAAAACACACAAAGACAACTGAAAAGAAGTTTTGGGTACTGAATTTATTCCTTTTTGGGTTTGTATTTGATTTTAACAGACCAGTTAACACTATTAAGTTCATTTTTAGCAGGTACGTTTACCTATCAACACTTCTCCTGGGCAGGCTTATAATACATAAGTGGTTAACCAGTACAGTGCACCTTCTTTTGCCAGAAACTGACAACTGTCCTTCTTGAATCAGTGGAAGGGAGAGAATGACTGTAGAAAATATTTCTTGATCAATATTCACAAAGAATGTTGCCGATCCTGGCGGGTATTGAACCCGCCTCCTCCTGATCACCGGTCAGATGCGCATCCAACTGAGCTACCGAGGCCGGCTTTGGGTACTGGTAAACTGCTCAGAAATAGTAAGTGTCTGCAGAAATAGTGTTGCAAGACAGACTGTGACCTAAACCATAGCACTTTCTTTTGGCTAGGTTTGTTTGTTAGTTTGATTGAAGCTGTTGCATCCCTGTGAACACTGTAAAGGTCATTTTGGAGAATTTGCTTCCAATTTTGTTTGACTTTTACCCAACACTGAGATGAAATGACTTCTCAAGCCCTGCCGCCTAATGAAACCAACATGGTTTATATGCATGCCATTGTGACTAGCACTGCTTTGCCTAGGCAGGCTTAGATTCTCCAAGCAGTTTACCAGTACTCATGTGCGGGTCTGTTTCAGCTGTGGGTGGCAGCATCATGCAGCCCATCTATTTTTCTGATGGGCAGTGGCCATTTTGGCTGTTCATCTCAGTGTAGTTTAAAACTCACACGAAATAATATGCAATATCCCAAATATCACCTATATAAAATAATAACAAAAAGAAGAAAACCAAAGTGAAACATAGTGACCCAGAATAATTATTTTCATGCACTGAAGGGTAATCTTAACCCATATATGCCTAGCGTCCCATTTTTAGGACATCGGTAGATATTGTAGACCAAGATCAGATGCCACAGAACATGCCATCTGATCTGAGTTCACGCTGTTTGCTTAAAGACCATACATTTTTGAAAAACACAAAAAAAACGAACCTGCCCCCCCCCCCACCCCCACCCCCAAAGTTGAAAGTGGACCATACTAAACTGATCAGGTGAAATATTCCGTTGTCGCACATAAATTACGGATAAACTAATTATAATTTACATCAAGATCAGACATTAGGTTCTGCAGGTTTTTTTCCATCAAACAGTAGGGGAAATTGCAGCTTACAGTGCTGTCAGTGGTTTAAAAACATTTTTTTACCTGAATTTCTGTTTATTTTTTTATTCAGAGAACTGGGTTGTCAAGGAGACCCAAACGGTCAAAGGCCTTAAAGTTTGTTGTACGGCAAATCCGCCATAGATAAAACCAACAACACACAATGGTTTTCTGGAATAGTTCTTGATGTTATAAAAGGTATTATTTATTGTTATTTAAAAGTGTCATCTTATGGTCTGAAGGCAATCCAAAAAAGAAGTGTATCTAAAAAAATGCAGCCTATGGTATGACTTGAGCCGGGCTGCTTTGATGAAAGCTCAGTACCACTGATGCGAAAGATTAACTCCCTGGAGCAGTTGTCAATATATTTTATGCATAATCTACTAAGGTAGATGCTTGAATGGAGAAAATGTGGTCCATAACAGTGTTAAAAATTTGGGCATTCACCTTTAGCATTGAAAGTGTTATAACTAAACCATTAACTGTAGATACGCAAAAATGCCAATACCTCTATGATTTAAAGATCAACTTCTTCTGGATGTTTGTCCTTAGCACAGCAATTCATACAATGCGCATACATGCCATATGCGAAGACCAAGAGTAGAGTCTGTGGTAACACCCCCGACACCCATACATGCTTAACACATCCGAGCACAAAATTTGTTAAGTTCCTAAACTTCAAAATTGTTGCCTTTTTAAAAGGACTTCAGAAACTTTGTTAAGACATTTGCCCGTGAAATTATAAAATTCTCAAATTTAACCAAACGAACTCATCACAGAGGCAACTTAAAGGTAACACTTTGTTCTATTATGATATGCATTTTGGTCTACAGCTCAAATATTAATTTTGTTGATTTTTGGCTTAAATGAGTCAAGTTTCTACAAAGTTGCATAGGAAACAGAAACTTTTAAATAAGTATATGTCCCCCCCCCTTGCCTAATAAAACAATTTGGCACACATTTGTATTTTTAACTTATACATCCTCTGACCAACTGTCGTGTTTGGGCAAGGGGGGAAGGCTGTGAAAAATCCTAAAAACCAACATGCATGCTTAGCGCTATCATTGAAAAACTTCACAGGATTTAGAACTATACTGTATCATTATACAGTAGGGTTTATTTTTAAACTAAGGACATATTTATGCCTGGCTGAGCATGACAATTGAACTACCTACAGTATGCCTGAATGAGCAGGCTACCTGTCTTCTATAAATAACAGGTGTATATCTAATATTATTATTTATGTACAGGTGTGTCCATTTGTGATGAGCACTGTACCTCCTGGTGTAAAATGCATTGAAGTAGTGCACCTGCGTTTTATGTGTGCATAGCACTATATGTTAAAATTTTGAGTTGTAATAGCCCTAACTTGATATCAACTTGAAAATGAAACATGGAATTGTCATTTTTTTACCTTATATTTTTTTCAAAAATTATCACCCCCGCCCACTTCAATGTGGAATTTTTCTACTAGTGTGCCATCCTTCTACATTTGGTAAATGCCATGATGTTCGACATACGTCAGTTTTTAGTATACATTAGGTCAATTCCATATATACACACTACAGACGCTTGCAGAAGCTTTCAAAATTGAGGCATAAAACCCCCCATAGTTTCCGAAGTCCTTTATGAGCAGGACTACTCACATTCTGTGCTGATCTGAGCAGGAATACACCTCTTTCATATGTATTTAAATATTTATGCGCATCATACATGTAAATTCCATGCTCAGCAGACCCGAGCATGTATAAAGTACTTTAACCCTGGGGCCAGGTTGCGAGGATCAGCCTGTGCATCCACAGAGCGTTAT
The DNA here is from genome assembly GCA_963580285.1 of Lucinisca nassula. Lineage (NCBI taxonomy): Eukaryota > Metazoa > Mollusca > Bivalvia > Lucinida > Lucinidae > Lucinisca > Lucinisca nassula. The sequence goes on from OY757020.1 coordinate 11,419,727, forward strand.
AAAAGTCCCCCGATCAGAAGGTTATCCGAAGTGAGCACAGCAAAGATCCAAATCAGACTGCGTAAATGTGCAGGCTGATCGGATTGACAGCTTGACGCGCATGTAAATCTTACAACTTGCTGCATCCTGGAAAACTATCACCAGACTAGGCACTAAAACCCTCATATAGGCAATGCCAAAGTTTTTGCACATAAATGCCTAAGTATACAGTGTAGACCTAGATCATACTGCTGCTGTCAGAAGGCTTTTCTCAGGGTAGTGTGTTTTCATCCACAACTTTACAGTTGATTGAAAACAATTGATATAACCTTGAAAGGGCCATAAAATGTTTTATATAAATTGCATTTTCAGGCATTGATGGTGCTCCAGATGCTGTGTATACAGTTCAATGTGAAGGAGAAGACGAACCATATGATGTAGATGATGTATACAATGATTATTTGAAAGGGTGGCTTACATTTACTGACATTTGAGGTATACAGAAACACTTCATGTGCACTTGCTCATGCCTTAAAAATCTGAAAAAAAATGTGGACGCTTTTAGGAATTGCGGTAATTATCCTAACATTTTTACATATTTGTTTCATGCTGCAGTTGGTGTCCCAAAGGTGCAGACAGAATGGCAAACCGTGTAGATGATGAGAATTCTGGTCTCAGTCTGGTCTATTTTTTTCAGGATTTCTGTCCCAACAACTAGGATCATTATAATACAATATTTAGCAAAATCAACACATAGTTGATATTTGCTATTTATAACTTACATGTATATACTTTGAACCCTATGGACAGCTAAGAAATTATGTGCAACAATAATTTGGACAGAAAGTGCGAAAATAACACCTGTGTAACAGAGCGCATTCTTCCATATCTTAATTATATACCTGAACAGCAGTTATTGTCCACCATACCCTTTTTTACGGCGTAGCCGTTATGGTTTTGCTTTTGTCCTACATTTTTCGTTATTCCATTGGTCAATAAAATCACATGTCCAAGGAGATGACCATTTCATTGGTCAATGATTTGCATAAATAAATCTACTCAAAAGTACGACAGTTTACTGAAGTTTTAACCTAGGAAATGTTTCGTTTTTTATGTGAGACATGAATGAAAAATATATACAGTTTCGGCTTGCTCACCGTCTTGTCCTTTGATGACCATACGTCATATGTATAATTGTGTTTCTAGTGAATTCTGTAACTGCTGCGGTGAATAGCTATTTTGACCTAATTTCACGTGGTTGGTCTATATAGCAAAAGGAACCATTTCGCGAAAGGAAGGTTCCTTTCGCGAAAGGAAGAATTTTCTGCAAAAGGAATTGTTTGTTTGATTTGAGGTTTAACGTCCCCATCAACACTGTGTAGGTCATTTTGGAGACGTTGCTTCCAAGTTTGTGGGACTTTTACCCGACATTGAGATGAAATGACACCAAAGCCCAGTTGCCCAATGAAACCAATAAAGAGATATAGCATGACTAAAAACATGTAATAATCGCATTACAAATTGACAGATGTTTAATTTACAATATATGCTAAATAAAAGTTGCAGTGTATCATTTGTCTTCAGCATACTTTATGTCCTCCATTTTAACACAAAATGGACATTTTCGAATATCATTAATGTTATATAAATTCTGAAAAGGAATAAGTGTAATTTGAGTTTTAATTAGGTGCACATAAGATCAAGTTTCCGTCCGTTTGTCTGCTCGTCCGTTTGTCGTTTGTTCGTCCGCCTATGCGTTTACGTTCACCATAGCGACAACCCGAAATGTTAACCCTAGAATTTGTGTTCAAAAACAGTAAATGATAACGTTTTCTTATTTGTTGTGCATATACTTGAGACCATATGCTCTTGAAATGAGGTCATGTTTTTAACCTTGACCTTTTACATTGACCTTAGCTCAAACAGGCGGGACACCGCCCTCTGCAAAGCTATTTTTCCTCGCGTGACATCTGAATTGTTTGAATACAGTAAACCAGTTCATAGCTAGACAATTGTTGCTGTCACTATTGTAGCTCATATTGCACGACCCGCAGAAAAAGCGACCGACTGAAGTCGGTTGATTTTCTAAGAGTGCCCTAAAATCACCGTGTCATTCTGTCAGTCTGTCTGTCCGTCCGTAACTCGTTTGTGAAAATTGGTGATAGTGACTTAACCGCTTCGAATATTTAAACAATTTTTGGCATACTGATAGATATCAATGAGATCTAACCAATGAACTTACGACATATTATATTCCGTTTAGTATAGGCTCGCCGAGGCGAAAAAATGTGAAAATTTTCGAACTGCTTCTCCTCGGAAACCGTTGAGCCGATTGAAGTCAAATTTCATATGGGGCCTCTATGGGATGGGGGAAACCAAAATTTGCTCATGGGGTCCAGGTCACATGACCCAAATGGCCGCCAAGCCATATATGGTATGTCTGTCTGTCCGTCCGTAACCCGTTTGTGAAAATTGGTGATAGTGACTTAACCGCTTGGAATATTAAAACAATTTTAGCATACTGATAGTATCAATGAGGTCTAACCAATGAACTTGCGAAATATTACATTCCATTTAGTATAGCCTCGCCGAGGCGAAAAATGTGAAAATTTTCGAACTGCTCCTCCTCGGAAACCGTTGGGATTTCATATGGAGCCTCTATGGGATGGAGGAAACCAAAATTTGCTCATGGGGTCCAGGTCACATGACCAAAATGGCCGCCAAGCCATATATGTTAAAAACCCTTAAAAATAGTCTTCTCCAGAACCACTTGGCAGATTTCCACGAAACTTGATAAATAAGATCTGGGACGTAGGCCCATCATAAATTGCTAAAATGGTGACCCTGGGTTGTCCTTGACCTTCTTTGTGCCTAGGTCAAACTTTGACACATATGCTTTTGTATTGGAAAAGTGAGAATTCATTTTATCCTGCAAACGATTCAGAATACAGTACTAAAGTATTAGATATATTTTTGCTCCTTACGATAAGGCGCATTTATTGGGGGAACCGTTTTAGGTCCAGGTCACATGACCAAAATGGCCGCCATACCCATATATGGTAACACTCATCAAGCTAAAAGCATCCGGCGGGTCGTGCACTTCAGCTGAAGCACTGGTTTCTAAACAACCTTCCAATTAAATCTACGCCGCATATCTTTTTTAAAGATATTTCTTGTTAGGACTACTTTTCAGCAACAAATATGTCTGGGAATTGTATTATGCTGATACACAGTATGGGCACAAATTTGCTGTATACTCTACTGTGGAATATTTTTAGCTATAGCATTCTCGCACATTGTAGCAAGATAATTGATGAACCTATTTATGCAAATTTATTTGGCTATATTTTCATGGAGTATTTGTTTGAATGCAAATGGATTGAAGTACATAATCTGAGGTATGTTTTTCTCAATAATTCCCCAATTTCTCCAAAAATTATAATATAGCATGTGAAATAGTTGAAATAAATTATGGGTCAAGTAGCTTTTCAAAAAACTTGCCAGTTTTGCAAAATTCAGTTAAACAAAATTTTGAACACCACACCATTACCCCACCCACTTTATGTACATTGGCATCCCCTTAAATGTATACAGTAACCTCATCATATTAGCATATTGTGTTACCTTGAGTTTAGGTTTCAAAAGTCCGGTAAAATTTCTCTACGGAATATGCTACGTTTTGCGTTATCGTGACAATTGAACGTGATCGATTTGGAGGCGGTGGGTTTATTGTGTGGGCTGGCATATCTTATGGTCAGAGAACGCCCCTGGTATTAATTGATGCATATTTGACGGCTCAGCGTTTCGTTGACGCCGTTTTACGACCGGTAGTTCTTCCATATGTACGACAGCACAACGTTACGTTTCAACAGGATAACGCTCGGGCGCATGTACCAAGGCTCAGCATGGCGTTTCTTCAGCAAAACAACGTTGGCGCGATGCACTGGCCTCCTCTCTCCTATAGAACATTTGTGGGACGTCTTGGATAGGCGCGTACGTAACCGCCCAAGCCGCCAACAACGCGTCAAGCCTTGCGTCTCGCGCTCATACAGGAGTGGAATCCTTTTCCCAGGCAGGGATCAATCGTTTAATCCTGTCCATGACCAGGCGTGTGCGTGCAGGACTGAATGCAAACGGAGGACATAACCCGCTATTAACTGCTTATGTTTTGAACTTGTGAATTGACTACCTCTATGACAAAACGGATTTGTGATCCACACATTCTCACTGGAAATTGGTACTCTCTATGGCAGTTACATTCAGGAATGATCATATTATTGCGTCATTAAATCGATTTTCTGCAGACATGATTATTTCTGCAAATACTCGCATTTGTATTTGGAGTTGCGTTTCTTTTTCGGTTCCGTATACAACTGGAGTTTACGGGGATGTACATTATTGTTCTTATTTCTGTTCCAAGACATAGGTTGTGGGTACATGTTAGAACTGCCTAAATGAGGCGGTTCTAACGAACACCCACAACCTATGTTTGCAGTATAAATGAGCCGGGGCACAGCATTTCCTGCAATTTACATGTGCACAACACGAACACTCAGATCGGCCTGAGCATATGCGCAGTCTTATCAGAGTCTTCGACGTGTGTTGTAAGGATAGCTAAGGGCCCACTGCTCGTTCATGCAGCAAGAGAAGTCTCTGGTCAGACTATATGGTTGCCCAGGCTGATATGAGTCTTCGCTGGGCGCACATGTTAATTGTAGGAAATGCTGTGCCCCGGCTTAAATAAGAAAAATATCAGATTTTCATCAGAAAAGTAGCCATTTTTGAGATGTGAAAAACACGCAGGTTGTCGCAAGGGAGTGTTATCGGAATGTCAACGATTGAAGTTTGAAAACGGAAATGATGTCAGCTACCTTTGAGATTGTTTTATTTAAGGCTGACCCCGTATGTGGGGTTTACAATGATTTTCATTGCACGTGCTAATTACGCGTTGCATAAATTTTTCATGTCATGCATAAAATCTCAGACAAACTCAGAATAAGTGGCCATTTCAAATTATTACTTGTAACGGTAGAGCAATGTCCACGCTTTTACATTTGGTGACAGGGCTTGAGATGTAATCTCCAATATAACCTATACAGTGTTGACGGGGACCTTAAACCTCAAATAAAACAAACAAACAGTCAATGAATGCACCGACCAATCTCCGCCATCACTGCTCGTACGAATCCAAAGACCCGTTTCCTCGTGACACAGCTTGGTATTGATTTTTTTGTGCTTTAATAAACTCTCTTTGCCACTGAAGTATGTCGAGGAACATTACAAATGGATAGAGTATACTATATGCTTCAGAAATATAATTTAGACACCTCTGTAAAAGTAATATATACTTCAAGAAAAACAAATCTGCTCCTATCAAGACCATTACAGTAGAACCTCGATGGCTCGAACACTGATGGCTCGTTTACCATGGCTGAGTCGAACCCGTTCCTAGGGAATTTCTGTACATAATAAATAGGGAGAGTAAAAATTAGGATATTTTCGTCTTTTATCTTGCAAATGTATGCTGTGTACTCATTAGAATCGCCTCGATGAGGCGATTCTAATGAGTACACACAGCATACATTTTTCATTATACAACACAGAAAAAGATGTCCTTAAGTATGTCGTTTTGACTCCTGGCATCAGCCCTCAGTGGCTCGAACTACCCCTGTCTCGAACAGATTTTCATGGTCCCAAAGGTGTTCGAGCTACTGGAGTTCGACTGTACTTTGTTGTTGATTGATTTGGACTTTTACAACCCTACTTTGGTCATGTAAAGTCGGTTAGTTTATTTAACCACTCTTTTCCTTGGCAGGCGTATTCATAACAGATTGACCAGAACAGTACTGACAGCTGCCCTTCTTGTATAAGTGAAGGCGTATAAGGCGTTAAAAGCAGCAGCTGGGTTTCCGCTGACATGGTGAAAAACAATTTGGTCGGTAGGTAGGAGAAACTTTTTCTTATTATTTTATTTTTTCTTCAAAAAAAAAAAAAAAAAAAAAAAAAAAATAGGGTCTGGCCTGTATTTTTTATGTGTTTTTCTTTTTGTACATGTTTTTTGTTAATAAAATTGTCAAGTTGATACATGTTTGTTTTTGTTTGATTTGAGGTTTAACGTCCCCGTCAACACTGTAAAGGTCATTTTGGAGACGTTGCCTCCAATTTTGTGGGACTTTTCCCGACATTGAGATGAAATGACATCTCAAGCCTTGTCGCCCAATGAAATCAATAGGCTTTATAAGCATGGACGGGCCGACTCGCTCCGCTTTGCCTGGGCAGGCTTAGATCCTCTAAGCGGTTTACCAGTACTCGTATGCGATCGGTTTCAGCTCTGCGTGGAAGCAGCCCATATATTTCTTCAAGCCCCGATGGGCGGGGGCCGTGCAAATACATGTACTTGCACTGTTTATCATAATTCATTTTAGATGCTCAAAAAAGTTAGCTCTGTAATTTGAAAGGTACTAACGCGAAATTATATACTATTGGAAAGTGCAAAGGCGACACTGGTACATGTATATAGCATCGGAAATTGAAAATGGTAGGGTCGGTGTTTGAATATTTATTTTGATCTTTTGCCAGTCGGGGGGGTCTGAAGCAGGGTCGGTCGGGTTTGCTGAAACGCGCATATTTTTTAGGCCTAATGGCCGCATAAAATATCCACGAAATAATGTTACCGGACCCGGCTGGGATCGTACCCGTGCCACCAATCCCGAATCAGACCGACACAAGTCTGCAGTCGAATCTCAATACCTAGATCACCTCTGGAACAAAGAAAAAGTGTTCGGAATAGGGGTATTTCGAGCCAATGAGGGTTAGCTAAAGCGTCTAGTAAGGAGGCAAAACGGGTATTATTTAGGGATATCTGTACAGATGTTCTGTACATTGGTTGTATGTTGTGTGTACTCATTAGAATCGCCTCACCGAGGCGATTCTAATGAATACACACAATATACATTTTCATAAGAAAAACTTCTAATTTATGAGAAAAAACTCTTCAAATTATCTGAAATATAGCCTATTCATATCTTGAGTTGTGGAAAATAATAGGTAGGGACTCAAAAAAGCAAATTTGAACCAGCCGTAATAATCAGAAGGCATCAGTATTCGAGTCGCTAACGTCAAAACGTCAAAGTGTATCTCTCATTACGTTAACAAGTCAGTGAAATGAACATCCCTCTAGACCCCACTTAATATATAGAATACTGGGGTTTACACGGGTAAACATTGCACGTCCCGCAGAAAAAGTGACCGACTGAAGTCGGTTGATTTACTAAAAGTGCTCTAAAATCACCGTGTCATTCTGTCATTCTCTCAGTCTGTCCGTCCGTAACCCGTTTTTGAAAATTGGTGATAGTGGCTTTACCGCATGGAATATTTAAACAATTTTTGGCATACTGATAGATATCAATGAGATCTAACCAATGATCTTGCGAAATATTACATTCCATTTAGTATAGCCTCGCCGAGGCGAAAAATGTGAAAATTTTCGAACTGCTTCTCCTCGGAAACCGTTGGGCCGATTGAAGTCAAATTTCATATGGAGCCTCTATGGGATGGGGAAACCAAAAATTGCTTATGGGGTCCACGTCACATGTCCAAAATGGCCGCCAAGCCATATATGGTAAAAACCCTTCAAAAATAGTCTTCTTCAGAACAGCTAGGCAGACTTCCACGAAACTTTATGAATAGCATCTGGGACGTAGGCCCATTATAAATTGGTAATTACTTTTATTATTCATGTTCCAAGATATAGGTCAGTGAGGCGGTTCTAACGAGCACCCACAACCTATGTTTGGGGTGTAAATAAACAAAATGACACACTTTCATACGGAAAATAATCGTTTTAGATATATAAAAGAATGTATTACGCCACACAGATGTATTATATCGTAGTGGAACTCAAAAGAACGAGTTTGAAACAGAAGCCATCAGTGTTCGAGGAACTGACGTCACAGCCCATTGACATCACAAATTACTGACGTCACAGTGTGTTTCTGAAAGAGTTGTCGCCTCAAAATGTGTATCCATTCCCCTTAAAGTATTTTTGTCGCTTTTATGCTGTTACTTTGCATGATGCGCAGTTGGCCTGGAACCGGGACCGGACTCACATTCCGAGCTATCGACAGTCCTTTGTCATACACCTTCATGAAGAAATTGATGAGTTTCTTCAACATTCTGTCTGTCTTTTTGATTTCGGATCTTGCTGTTATTTAATGTCACTTGTATTACGGACATCACAGTGTGTTTCTGAAAGAGTTATCGCCTCAAGATGTGTATCCGTTCCCCTTAAAGCATTTTGTCTTTTTTATCCTATTATTTTCTTCAGCATTCTTTGCATCATGCGCAGTGGGTCTGGAACCGGGACCGGACTCAAACTCCGAGCTATCGACAGTCCTTTGTCATACATCTTCATGAAGAAATTGATGAGTTTCTTCAACATTGTGTCTTTCTTTTTGATTTCTGTTCTTGCCGTTATTTAAAGCCACTTGTATATCCAACTATCTCGTTCTTAAGGAGACTTTCACTGTCCTACACTTTTGCAGAGAATAAATATGCACTAGTCAGATGAAATGTGTCCGATTCAATAGCTTCTGAAACGTTGCTTTTTTCTTTATGTCTGTCTTTGATTTTTGCTAGATGTCACTCTCTTGTCAGCTTTACGTTGAAACGTAACACGTTGTTCACCTGTACAATGTCATACAACGTGACGTGTCTTGTTCATCGAAGAGTTACTTTTACCAAACGTTTTTTTTGGTGTCTGAAACATGTAACAAAAATTGTATGAATTGCATAACTTCTGGTACACAAGTCAGTATAATGACCACGCCTAAAATTCCCACTTCATGTAGAGAAAAGTGGGGTTTAAAGTGGTACGTATACGTTTCCTTATTTTTGCTAAAACCAAAGAATGTGAACTCTTTAGAAACGCCTCAATGACTGTATGTTTGGGTTAAAAAATGAAAAGTATATAAAAATAATCATCAGATAAATGCTAGTTTTGTGAAATATGAAAGCCGTAGAGGTACGATAACATACCCGTGCGACGAAGTGCATTGTTCCACATTTCCAAAAATGGCTACTTTTCTGAAGAAAATCTGTGATATTTTTCTTATTTATACTTTAAACATTGGTTGCGGGTGCTCGTTAGAACCACTTAAATGAGGCGGTTCTAACGAGTTCCCAAAACCTATGTATTGGAGCAGAAATAAGAAAAATAATCTATACCAACGTGACCCCCGATTTTCTATATATAAATTGGGGTTTAGGGTGATCTTCATTTCATGGACTTGTTCACGTGATGTGCAGACTACGCATATGCGCAGGGTGATCTGCACCTTAAAATTCGTTTCTAGACCCCAATTTATATAGAGATTTACGGAATTGAAGAACGCACAGATGCAGTAACCGCGCGGCGCGACCATGCACTGCAATGTCCGTTATCTTTTCAAACTGCGCCGCGCAAATATTTATTTTTCCCTAAATTTGTCTCCACTATGAATTAAGGACAAAACCCGAGGAAGGGAACATAAATACAGTAAGCACAACGTCGACACAATACACTAATCCTTTTCTCATTTTTGCAACCTACGTCGAGTAGATGACCCCCGCCCATCGGGGCTGAAGAAATAGATGGGCTGCATGATGTTTCCTCGCATATCTGAAACCGACCGCACATGAGTGCTGGTACCGCTTAGAGGATCTAAAAAGTAGAAGTAAAACAAAGATCAGGAATTGATACAATTAACTTACTCCACCCATAAAAGACACCAAAGGGAAAGAAATACAAACATTAAGCGACCAGACCATAATGGAAACCTAAACAAAGGAAGGCCATAAGGACAGTTACTTTCCCACAAAATGGCCATATGGCCATCCAAAACCAAAAGACACAAGTGATACACACAGTAAGTAACAAACAACAACATAAATACATCGCCACAGAAGAGCCGCCTTGGAACGGTCAGTGGAAGATTTCCACTGGGGGGCTTAAATCGATTTTACGTGGCCACAATCCTCGCCCTTACTTCCGTCGCGATTTAGACAAATAATTTGTTCAGTCCGCATGAAGGTCTCCTAACTCATCAGTGCAACATCTCCGTGAACACAAAAATCAAAGAACCACAGAGGTGAGACAACGGTGAGGACTCGACAGCAAGAAACCACTGAAATGCTGGAGCAAAAGAAAACCAACAGTTAGACTCCGATGAGCCCGACCAGAGACAGAGCATCAGGCACCAACCAACATTATCTCTCTAATTTTCAATAAGCCTTTACGTTGGAGCCGTCATAGAATCTGAGGCCTGCCTGCCCAGGTAACGCGGTGCGAGTCGGACAGTCCTTGCTTATAAACCCTATTGGCGACAGGGCTTGAGAAGTCATTTCATCTCAATGCCGGGTAAAAGTCGGACAAAATTGGAGGAAACGTCTCCAAAATGACCTTTACAGTGTTGACAGGGACGTTAAACCTTATATCAAACAAACAAACATGTAATACTTACTTGAATATACACACACAGTTCTTGTAACACAAAAATATAACCTCTTTTTTCCCGCTAACCTAAGTGTACACAATCATATCAAAATGATATATAACAGAAACACCACAAAAATATGTAAATGGCTACTCTTACTTGTAAATATAGTGAAAACTGCTTTGTTGATATCTCATGTATAGGTGGTTGTCAAATTATGATTTAATGATAATGGATACACCTCGCGTGTTTTCACCATATCGACAAGGGAAGTAACTACAGTAAAGGTACTTTGTTAAGATCACCTTTGGAACTCTTCAAAAGTGGTCTTTAAGACCACTTTTTAACAGTCCCAATGGTGGTCTCTTATTCGGAGACATTGGATTTAGAAAACACAAAGAAAGAATGCATGTAACTGAAAACTACCTTTTAAAAGCAGATTTAGTGTCTTAATAGCGGAATTTTACTATACATGTAAGGGGCTTGGAGAAATAGATTGGGCTGCATGGTGCTTCCTCGCACAACTGAAATTGACCGAACTTGAGTACTGGTAAGCCACTTAGGTCTTAACCTGCCCTGAAAAATTGGTGCGAGTCGGGCCGCTTCTTACGTTGTTGCTTTGGTTTTACGGCCTTTTCAAGATAATTTCACTTTTATCGAGCCAGTCGTTAATCAGAGGTAGACGAAAAGCGGAATATCCGAAGAAATACCACCTGACCTTCCGCTGCAGAACTTGGCGTCTCATATGTAGCATGAGGCCTAATGACTTAGAGTCAACGCTCTTATCCACTAGGCCTCGGAGGCCCGTTTCTTTGGGTGGTAGGGCTTCAGATGTCATTTCATCTGATTGTCGAGCAAAAGTCCAACAAACTCGGAAGCAACGTCTCAAAAATGGCCGACAAGGCGTTCGGGGGGACGTTAAATCCTAAATAAGCAAAGCTATACCTGTATCGGAAGGTTTTGTTTTTTTCGATCTTCTATAAGTTATGTTATGCCCTTAAATCAGTGCATACACGAAAAGATAAAACGACCATGTTTTATATTGCACTCTTTCAGATCTCGAAAACTAACATTTTTTCTGATGAGAACATGAGATATTTATCTTATTTGTGCATCAAACATAGATTGTGGGTGCTCTTTTTGGCAAAACTAAGGTGAATACTCTATAACCATGTAAATCTCATTTTTCACTTTGTAAGTGGTGTTTTTTATAACTAGTAGGCCATATTATTAGGAGAAGGAGCCCAAATATGTATATAAAACAATATACATAATAATATGCAAGACAATGAAATAAACACTTGTCCTTCATGAACGTGTAGCCCTGTTCCTTAATTTCAAGAGTGAGTGGTCGTATATGTTTGTAAGGTCAAGTTGTTTGTTTATTATTTATGCAAACAGCTTGTCCCTTTTATCAGTAATTGAAGAGTTTTAGGCCACAGTAACTTCTTATAACGTCGGCAGTTGGCGAACACTTTCACTTAAACATTTGGGACAATTAACCACTAAATTGCCTGCGTCCGATTTGAGTGACGCGAGAAAATAGGGAATTTTCGCATCGCAACGCTAGTTAGCAAAAACGTGGTTAACGATAATATTTTTTTTTTTTTATTTTAACCGTTAACTCGAATATAATTACATATATACATATAAGATAGATATTAAGATAGGTGAATTTTATTGTAAAAATAGGACCCTATGCCTTTTGTACTTCAATAGTAAATCAGCGAAAATACAAGACAGCATCTGATTTTGCCGGCCTCGGTAGCTCAGTCGGATGTGCGTGGAGAACGCGGAATCGATTCCTGCCGGGGTCGGCAACATTCTTTCATGGAAATTGACCATGAAATCATTTCTACGGTCATTCTCTCCCTTCTGCTGATTCAAGAAGGACAGTTGACATTTTCTGGCGAAAGAATGTGCAATGTACTGGTTAACCGCTTACGTATAAGCCTGCCCAGGAAAAGTGTGGATAGGCAAACTGACCGGCTAAAAGTGACCTAAATAGTGTTGAGTGGACCGTCAAACCTCAATACAAACAAAGTATCTATTTTAAATTGCAGTAATTAATACGTTCATTATGCTATGAAATTTGAGTAAAAAGATGATTTTTCCAGAGTTAAAGGAATCTGAAATCACACACGGTTAGGATATTAACACAGCCATGTTCCACATCCCCAAATTTGCTAATTTTCTGAAGAAAATCCGTGATATTTTTTTCTTATATATTCTCAAACCAGAGGTCCCATGTCTTGGAGCAGAAATTAGATAAATAATGTATACCCCCTTAAACCCCAGTTTTCTCTATATAAAGTGGTGTTTAAGGGGGTGTTCATTTCACGGACTTGTTCACGTGGTGTAGTCAATTCTTTCATTTGTTTTAAAAAACGTATTTCCAAAAAATCACATTGTTTAATAAGAAACTGTGATAGTTTCTTAATTGTGCAGCGAATACATGTACATGTATGTGTGTACGCAAAAAAAGGCCTCATTGGGGTGGTTCTATCCGTAACGAGTACCCACAATCTATGTTATGAGCCCAGAATAGTAAGAATAATATGTACCCATATAACCCCCAAGTTTTATATAAAGTGGTTTTTCACGGATATGTTAAGGTGATGTGATATATTTCATGTGAATCATCACAATAATAAATCTGTGTAATGCACGCTCCCGTAACATAACTTAAAATATAAAAAATCAGGGTTTATAGGGGTGTACATAATTTTCAGTATTTTTGCTAAAACATACAAGTTGTTCTGCATTCATTAGAATAGCCTCAACGAGGCTGTTCGGTTATTCTTACGAGCATCCACAGTCTATGTTTGTATGAGAAATTAGAAGAAATGTCACACTTATTCATCAGTAAAATAGTAGGCTACTGGGTGCGTTATTATCTTATTGACCAGTCCAACGTCCATGAAGTTGTTGTCTATGAGTTTTTGGAAGATACATTGTATACCATGGAAAGTAAAATATCAATCCGCTTATTTTCTCTTTTGTTTTGATATTGTTTTACGGCGGCCCCGCGCATCGGGGCTTGAAGAAATTGATGGAATGCATGATGCTTTCACGCAGTGCTGAAACCGACCGCACACGAGTACTGGTAAACTAAGCTTGTCCTGGCAAAGCGGTGCGAGGCGGTCCGTCCATGCTTATAAACCCTATTGGTTTCACTGCCATCAATATCGGATAAAAATCCCACAAAATTGGAAGCAACGTCTCCAAACTGAGCCTACTCGTATACAGTGTTGACGGGGCCGTTAAACCTCAACTCAAACAAACAAACAAACAAACAAACAAACAAACAAAATATTGTTTTACGGTCCAGTCAACGCTATTTAGATCCTGCGTCTCTAACTATAATTGACGGTTTTGGTCTATTAAAGCGAGGATCTTGATAAATTAAAGATTTAAAGTTTAAGATCGACCCGTCCCACTCTAGTAAAAATATTTCACTGACCGTTCAATGCCCCCCGCCGACCGGGACTTGAAGAAATAGATGGGCTGCATGATGCTTCAACGCAGAGCTGAAACCGACCCGCACAGCACGAGTACTGGTTAACTGCTTAGAGTAGCTAAGCCTGCCCAGGCCAAGCGGTGCGAATCGGCCCGTCCATGCTTATAACTCCTATTGGTTTCATTTGGCGGCATGATTAAGATGCCATTTATTTGCGGGTGCCCTATAGTAATCACCCTGTCTGTCCGTCCATCTGTCTGTCCGTCCACATTTTTTTATGTTTTTCTTAATAATTTACAAACCGTCAGACGCATCAACTTCAAACTTTAAATATAAGGCATTACACAATTTCATGGCAAGATACATAACTCTAGCTACAATACTCTCAGAGTTATGGCCCTTTAAAACACTTAAACATGTCCACATTTTTCATAATTGTTCTTAATGTTTTACAAACCGTCAGTTGCATCGACTACAAACTTGAAATATAAGGTCACAATGTCGTTATACAATTTCATGGCAAGTTACGTAAGTCGAGCTTCAATACTCTCAGAGTTATGACCCACGATCTATATGACCCACAATCTTAAAATGTCAGCATTTTTCGTCTTTTTTCGTCTTCATTTTAAATCCACTATTGATATTCAAATGAAACTCCTTGTAGTTAATTACAGTTGCCCTACTGTAATGCCATGTCTGTCCGTCCACCCAGCTGTCTGTCCATCTGTCTATCTGACCGTCTGCCCATCAACATTTTTCATGTTTTTTTTTTTTCTTTATAACTTACAAACCTTCAAACGCATCATCAGACATCAGATCACAAAAACATTAAACAATTTCATGGCAAGCTATAATACTCTGAGAGTTATTGCCTTTTGAAAAACAAAAAAAAAAATCAGCTTTTTCGTCTTTTGTTTTCATCTTAATTTCAAAACTACATGTAATAAATATATTTTCATCTCAATTTTGGGTTAAAGTCCCACAGAATTGGAAGCAAAGTTTCCAAAATGACATGTACAGTGTTGACGGGGACGTTAAACATCAAAACAAACAAAAACTGACCGTCAAAAGGCTTCATTTGTGGTCGAGTATCTTTGCAAAGTCCTGGTATTCATCACGTGGACATGTCCGTGAAATGAACACCCCCTAAACCTAAATTTATTATGTGAAAACTGATCCAAGACAAAAGTGGTGGGTACTCGTATTGAGGCGGTTCTTACGAGCACCCGCAACCTATGTTTGCAGTATACATAAGAAATAGTACGATTTTCTTCAGAAAAGTAGCCATTTTGATGACGTGAAAACATGCACTACCTCGCACGGGTGTGTTATCGTAATGGTTTTATTTTGGATAGCCCTTTCGCCATCTGTTGGGACAGGAACTGTCTTTTGTGCTTTCTACTGTTTTAATCATAATGGCGTTGCTTAATGTGTGTCCTACTGTCCCTTTCAAGTCATGGTAGATGCATTGCCTTCTCGTCTATTTTCCAGTCATCTAGTTGGTTCGCATAATATTTCCCCGCTCGTTTTACCACCGTAGCTCTTGATAAAACAATTGATTAACTCGTTCAGTACCAGAACCCCCTAAAGGGGTACATTGGCAAACAGTGCAGGCCCAGATCAGACGCCGCAGACTGATCAGGGCCTACACTGTTTGCAAAAAGTTCAACCATTTTCCGAATAAATTTTGAAAAAAAAAAAAAAACCACAATCTGTCACCCCTAACTTTCGAAATGGACTCCTGCTAGATATAAGCAGGAAGATTCCAATTGGTACAAAAAGGGTTAATTGAATGACTTTTGGTCCTGCACGTTCTCCTTGGTCTGTAATGAGAATCGCAACCTTTGCTGAACATAAACTTTATGATTTAGTAAGTCATACTGAAACAAGAGGCTTAAGAATCAGACTGGCCATCTAAATATCTGGATGGCATACTTAATAATAATCAAGGCCGAATAATCAAATACTTGACTAAATCTGTCTGACTGACATCAGATAAGTCCGCGTACTCATCATTAAAACACGCCTATATACATGTAACTGTAACCCCCTTCATCTCCACTTTTATATATAACAAGAGCACCGCATGCGGGTGCCAACGCTCAGCTGCAAAAATTCTATGTCGAAAAAGGGGCATAAATGTGCCAAAAATATTTTGAGGGTTACCTCACATATTGGTGTGAGTTCCCCTTTTCATAATGAACACATAATGAGTTTCAAGTAAATGTGTTCAGTAATAACAGAGATATTATAAAATGTAGTATTTTTTGCAAGACGACGACGACGCAGACGACGTCAGAGCTATGACAATACCTCGTCGTTTTCTTCGAAAACAGCCGAGCTAAAAACTGTCCTTATGGCCTTCCTTTGTTTAGGTTTCCATTATGGTCTGGTCGCTTAATGTTTGTATTTCTTTCCCTTTGGTGTCTTTGGTGGGTGGAGTAAGTTAATTGTATCGATTCCTGATCTTTGTTTTACTTCTACTTTACAGGGGTAAACCTTATTTTTTCTTATTTCTGCTCTAACTCCAAAATATAGAATGTGGGTACTCGTTAGAACCGCCTCGATCTAACAAGTACCAACAATCTATATTTTAATCCGGTCAAATTGGGTGGGGACCTAGACAAAATTGCAACACAAATGTCTTTTTTAGTTTTGACCACCTCTGATATATGTTAATAACATATAAAAAGTAGGACGGAATCGGAGAATATGAAATTTGATTTTTTTCCTTCATTTATATTTATGGGTGATTTTATCACTGGGAAACTATTATAACTGGAGTTGTAAGCTTGTATAGCTTACAATTTAGTTATTAAATGGATTCTATTGCATATATGTTGATAATAAAACTTTCATGCCATGTTCCATCTATTAAGTCTATGTTTAGTATGAAAAGGAATGTGTTACAAGCTAATGCTTTTAAATATTTGTGTTGGTTTACCCCACCCACTAACGCAATTTTGATTTTGCTTTGTTTCTTGGGCAGTTTTAGTGTCAGCGTTTTCACTGTGAAGAGATTATTATAGGTCCTTTAAACCAATTTCTCTCTTTCAGTATAAACATATTTTGTTGCAACCAATACATATATGTGAACAATGGGGTTGGGTCACAAGTTCTCTCAACATTAGTTACGACCCTTCCCCTACAAAATGACATCAATAAATTATAGACACGTGAAAATGATATGAACGAAAAAATAAATAAATAAATAAATAAATAGTGTGCGCCTTCTCGGGTGAGCATGGAGAAATTGGGATCTACTAAAATACTAATCAGAAAATTGTTTATTTTGCTTTTAATGTAACTCCTGACAGCTCTAAAAATGTAGTATAACTTTCGAGGGATGTGCGATCATCTACAAATGAAATCAGGTTGATACTCAGAGGGTGAAACTCGCGCGTTTCATGGAGAAATCTCAACCGTTCATTTTCATATTTAGAGCATCGAAGGAAATAGTGCTCTGCGTTTTCTCTTCCTTGATTACAGGTACAAAGTAGATTCATTGTTAAATGGTTAATATACAAATCATTGTATAAGTTACTACAATTGTTTCTAAATCAAGAATGCATAACTAACAAATATCTGTCACCATTAATATAGCGAGGCGGTACTCTTTGAACATCTAGATGGTGTCTTTGTGTATGATATTTAAAATGAATTTAAGGAGGGGCTGTTGCGTAAGTTTTCGTCCAGAGAATTCCACAACGTTATTCCTGACGGAATACAAGATTTCCTAAATAGTTCGGTATGACAAAACGGTTAAGTAATATTATATTGATTTCTCAGACGATAATTGGTGGTTTCCCTTATAACAGGAGGGATTAAATCAGTTATGTAGCTTGGAACTAACGCATTCGTTGATCTGTACATGAAATTCATTTTTTGTTGTTTCTGTCTATCTTCTAATGATGGCCAGCAACATTCCCTGTACAAATTATCCAAAGAAACCGATCTCGTGAGACCATTTACTATCCTAGCAGTCTCATTTTGAAGCTTTTCGAGAGCATTTGAGTCTTGGAGAGAACATCCATCCCAGACGACTTAAGAATACTCAAGATTAGGTAGTACATATGAAAGATATATCTGGTTTAGTGCAACTCAAGTGAGCGTAAATTTTAATTTTCTCATTATACCTACAATTTTTCAGCACGTGTTAATATGTTTTGTATGCGCTCATCCCACTGTCCGTTTTTACTTAAAGTCAATCCAAGACGTTTATGAAATTCTAATTTCCAAGGCTTTTTCGATTTTGCATTAACATTATTAAAATAATTACTATCTGCAGTGGTTGGACTTTAAAATAAACCTATCAATAAACTATCTTGATTAACATCGACTTCTGTCCAAATTGACTCTTCACTTAGGTCTACGTTGGTGCCTGAGGCTAGTGAGTGAGTTTTAGTTTTACGTCCCACCAACAGCTAAGGTCATACGGAGACGGGACCTCGGTTTAAAGACTCATCCGAAAGTCTGGAGAAGCCCGGGATCGATCCTGCGATCCCTGGTTTACAAGGCGAGTAGCGTAACCACTGCACCACGGAGGCTTCTATGAACAGAGATATTGGCTAGAACTTATATACAAGAGCAATCCACCTCCATACATATTCCTGTCTTTCCTGTACGGGTCACTAAAATAATTTGAAATAGTAAGTAGTTCAGAGGATACGTTGGCATCGAGATGCGTCTCAGATAGGCAATTTTGTTTCGTATGCTCCTAATATTTAGATGAAGGATAAAAAACAAGTGCTCATTGTCTGGACCTGGATTGCTCTCAACATCTCCAGCTTCTAGTAGTAGAAGGAACAAACTAGAGAAATGTGAACATTACATAACGAAGATTCAAACAGCTGCAGACACACGTAACTGGCGTATTTAGCTATAAATAAAAGCTTTGTCAGAAGCATCCACCAAAATCTCAGTAACCTATATCTAATCATGAAGGTCTGATAGCTGCCAATAGTGCAACAATGAAATAGGACTATGGAGACATATGCACCTGCAGAAAACTGGGGTTGGGCAGTGAAATGTTACACATACAGATAAACCACTAGCACCTGAGAGTGGTTAAGGTCGTCAGGTGTAAATGTAAGGCCGACTGCAAAACCCTTCTGTGCACTTGTCTCAAGCATGTCCTTACATGCTCCCAAATGTGTAGATTCAGTTGGATAATGAAGATGACACTGAAGACTGTGATTAGCATCAAGCTTTAACAGAACACTGTATTGAAGGAAAAGATGTACGTCATGTTTGTATTGTGATTTGACATAAAAGGTCTAGTAATATGAACATTCATGTAGCAAAACCAACAATGTGGTATTTGCACCCACTAAAGCATGACATCTCCCCAGGCATCTGACTAGTCTCATCACAGTCTTGGATGTGCACTAAATGGGTAGCTGAGGATCCTAGCTTACTTCAAGTGTACTCTGATTTTGTCTGATTTTAGGTTTAACGTCCCCGTCAACACTGTAAATGTCATTATGGAGACGTTGCTTCCAATTTTGTGGGACTTTTACCCGACATTGAGATGAATTGACATCTCAAGCCCTGCCGCCAAATGCAACTAGGGTTTATAAGCATGGACTCGCACTGCTTTGCCTGGTCAGGCTTAGATCCTCTAAGCAGTTTACCAGTACTCGTTTGCGGGTCGGTTTCAGCTCTGCGTGGAAGCATCATGCAGCCCAAATATTTCTTCAAGCCCCGATGAGCGGGGGCCATCAAGTGTACACTGAAGGCTGTTTAGACCAGATGGATGACCAGGCTTAGATTAGTCTGATTAGCTTTTGATTGCATGATGTAAAACCCACCACTGGGTTATATGTATGTGAATTATACACATACGTATAAGGATAAGAACCTTGAGATTATCATTTTGATGCTCTAATTATGACTTCAGTCCAATTTTAGTGTTATATGATTTCAGCGAGTAAAGAAACATTGATCATGAAAGTTCGTTTTTGTTGTACATTGGAATTTCCAAACATTTCTACTATTTGTATCAGTAGAGAAATGTATTCTGTGTTGTTTCTGGGTGTTTTTATCCTTTAAGTTTCAATGAAGTAGTCTTGCTGATTTGCGGTATGCATTTGCCATTAGTCGATATAAATTGTTAAGAGTTCAGTCACAAGGGCAAAAAAGTGGGTGGGGTAATTTTACCCCTGTTTTATCCATATAGGTCATCATGAAATTAATAAAAAACAACTTGTTTAACCATTTTACATGAAAAAGTTTCCATTCTGGTGTAGACAGATTAGATTTGAAGAAATAAAACTCAACGATACCTTGTCAGAGAGCAAAATATTGAATTTAAACATTAAATTGTTTGCCAAACCTAGGTGCTTTCAAAATGCTAAAAAAAAAAATCAAATTTCATATCGTCCGATTCCGTCCTACTTTTTATATGTCTTTAAGGGAAGGTACTCTAGTACAAAAATGCTAAAAACATTTGTGTTGCAATTTTGCTTGGGTATAGGCCAAATATCGCTAGTTTGCCTGGACTATTTTGAGCAGAAATAAGAAAAATATTACGATTTTTTCATCTAAAAATTCCAATTTTTCGGAGGTAAAGTTTACAATGTATTGATATAGGCGTGTTTTCGAAAAGAGAACACCCCTGTAAATGCCCGCGAAAACTTTGATTTTCGGAGTAATATATATATTTCCTTATTTGAACTAAAAATGTGGATTGTGGGGCCTCGTTAGACCCGCCTCAACGGTTCAAATAAGCGCCAACAATCTATGTTTGGACAAAAATTTAATACAGCAGACTGTCGTTATCTCAAAGTAGAAGTGAAACAAAGATCAGGAATCGACACAATTAACTTACTCCACCCATCAAAGACACCAAGGGGAAAAACACAAACATGAAGCGACCAGACCACATGAAGCGACCAGACCCAAAACTCTGATATCTCAAACAGTGGCTTAAGTAAAACTAAATTTTGTGCACTGATATGTTAGATTTGCTATATGTTCCTTAGATTTTAACTCCTTTTATCTTAAACTGCTGTTTTCTCCAAACTAAATATTCCAGTCCTTTGGAGTTTTAGATAACGAGTGTTAACTGTTCACATTTTCATCTGAAAATTGCTTCGTCACGAAAGCATGCCTATATAATTTTTTACTCCTTTAAACCCAACTGGAGTTTACGGAGGGTTTAAATCAATTTTGTTTTTTCTTCTCAAAAACATAAGTTGTTGGTACTCGTTAAAACAGCCTCAGCGAGGTGGTTATAGCTAAACTCCGTTCAGAAAATCTGAATCATCGATTTTTTCAATTCTCGCATTTAGTACTTATTTTAGCCCATATATCACTATGGGATAGTTTTAGACCTCGCCCTCCGCCAAATTCTCCAGCAAGTCGTATGCCTCTGCGACAGCCAGGAAAGGCTGTGATTATTTTGAGAAAATTGCAAAATCTAAATTTTCTTCCACAGAATAAGACATTATGACAGGTTCGACACACCCATTTTAACCATATATAGAAGTGGTTACTGCTCTAGTAAATTACAAGGGAATCTATGTTTTATTTGCACGATCACTTCATGGAAAATCATTAGCTGTGACACCACATCTGATATCTGTATAATTATTTTTGAACACTGTTGACAGCACATCGCGCTAGTGGCTTCTTGTTTCTAGTGAGCCTCTATCTAGCCATTCGAATGTAGGGTGTGTCGTAGTTGCATATATATTTAAAAAGTGCATCACGTGGATTTGAATAGTTATTATTTTAACTGGCAATCATCGTCGTATGGGCTTAGTCTGTGGTCTCACTTCTTTGTTTTGCAATTTTCTCCAAATAATCACAGCTTTTGCTGACTGTCGCAGAGGCATATGCCTTGCTGGAGAAGTCGGTGGAGGGTGAGGTCTAAAACTTACCCATAGGGATGTATGGGCTAAAATGAGTATTAAAAGGAAGAAACGAATAAATCAATGATTCAAATTTTCTGAACGGAGTTTAATTCCACAATCTGTGTTTTGAGCAGAAATATGAAGAATTCATATTTTTATCTGACAATTTTCATTTTTTGTGGTATAATTTTCAATACATTTGAATAGGCTGTTTTCGTATTATGTTTTAGGGTTATCCCTAAAACATATAACGATTATTATTTCTCTATGTAAAGTGGAGTTTAGGTGGGATGTTCATTTCACAGACTTGTTCCCGTGTTGGCTGATTGTTTTCCTCTCTGTTTTGTATGATGTCTATACGTTCTTCCTCGTTGTGCCACTGTGTTCTGTAAATGCGTCTTCTCATTACGATAACACGCCCGTTCGACTTAGTGCAACATTGAGGCGGTTCTACTGAGTACCCACAACCTATGTCGTGAAGCAGAAATAAGAAAAGCAGTGTATACCCCGTAAACCCCATTTTTTTCTAAATGAAGTGGGGTTTGTGGGAGTGTTCGTTTCACGGATTTGTTTACGTAAGGTTTTGTTATTTTCCAGTACAGATTTGCGATTGTAACCACTTTCCAATTCGGATTGTTTTTTCTTCCTTTCTTAGCACAATGGATGACGTTCATGGCTGTTCAGCAAACCTGTATTCTTATTATGAGCCAGCACAATTATTTATTTAAAATTCGCGACAAATTTCGGTACCTTGGAATTAAATGCCGACAGAGTGTATTTGAGAGACAAAGAGAAACTGGTTTACAAGTAAACCCCATCAATGAGCGATCTGTTTATAACTGCAAAGTATTTACATGGATGCGCCAAACCCATAATTACCATTCCTGCTTGACATATAACCACATCAAGATGTGTTTATTATTCACGCTTTTCAGACTTCGATACAATATGAGACATGCGATTACTTTCAGTCCAAGGAACGGAGTTTGCTTTCAAATATTTAATAAATACGTGCCCAATGATTATCTCTGTTTGTATAAGTGAGTCGAAAAGTTAAACACCGCTTACTACTACCGCTGCCTGACGCCCAACTTTTGTAAGTCACAAAGACCACCTCAGCCTGGGGAAAATGAAAAACGTCCCATACTCACCTACCAAAGTAATTCCTACTCTGCTCCGGCAAAAACAGGAAATGCTGATAACACGATAAGTTGTTTCAACGCTTATTGTGGTAAGGATGCGCAAACGTTAAAGCCGGTACTGATCAGCATCTAACTAAAACCCATGTCAATAACACTGTATGCGAAAAAAAGTGTGATTTACATAGGTATGTTTAATTTTCTTTGTCATTACGATAACACATCCGTGTCATAATGTTAACAAGTCCGTGAAATGAACACCCCTTTAAACCCCACTTTATATAGAGAAAACTAGGGTTTACGGGGGTATACATTATTTTTCTTATTTCTGGGTTTAGAGGGGTGTTCATTTCAGGTGGTTCTTAACCTGATGGATTTTGCTTTCTACATAGATTATGGAAACTCGTTAAAACGGGACGTAATGTAACTGAATTGAACATGACTGTGTTACTGTAATGATATAGAATTTAAGTGAGACACGATGATGATATAGAATTTAAGTGAGACACGATGTTTCACTTGAGATAACATTTCATCTCAATGTCGGGTAAAAGTCCCACAAAAAATGGAAGCAACGTCTCCAAAATGACCTTTACAGTCTTGACGGGGACGTTAAACTTCAAATCAAACAAACAAACAATTCATCGGAAAAGTTGTGTTTGAACCTCTGTCTTCGATCAGAAATAAAAATATAATGCTTATACCCTGTAAACCCCAGTTTTCTCTATGTGAATTTGGGTTAAGGGTGTGTTCATTACCATCACGAAAACACGCTTATATCAATTTGACCCCCTTCAACCCCACTTTTACATAGTAAAAACTGGGGTTTGCAGGGGTATACATTATTTTTCTTATTTCTGTTCAAAAACATAGATTGTGGGTACTCGTAAGAGGCGGTTCTTACCAATACCCACAATCTGTGTTTGAGCAGAAATATGAAAAATATCAGGATTTTTACCTGAAAAAAATTTTTTGTGGTATATTTTACCAATATATTTGAATAGGCGTGTTTTCGAAATGACATTCACTTGTTAACACGATGATAAGGCATCTGATAGTGACGTCATGCTTGCTTCATGCATCGTGGAATCAGTGACCTGCGCAAAGCCAGATTAAGAAAGCATACACTTCTCTTTAGTTTAAAACGTCAAAACACATGCATGGCAGTGTCGTTTGATGTCAAA
Organism: Lucinisca nassula; assembly: GCA_963580285.1. Taxonomy (NCBI): domain Eukaryota; kingdom Metazoa; phylum Mollusca; class Bivalvia; order Lucinida; family Lucinidae; genus Lucinisca; species Lucinisca nassula. Next base: position 11,443,817 of record OY757020.1, read on the forward strand.
CAGGCAGAAAACGTAAAGGAGAGACAATGGCTATCTTCCTCTAGTTGCCATTTCCAGTCTGTAATCTTTGAGTGTGGCTTTTCCTGGGCATCTATACACTTTTCTCTATATAAACTGGGGTTTAATGGGTGCCCATTTCATGATGATAAGGCATCTGATAGTGACGTCATGCTTGAGGATAACATTTGATTGGCTTCATTCACCGCGGAATCAGTGGCCTACGTGAAGTCAGATTGTTTAAGAGCATATATATCTGTTTAATTTAAATGAAATATCAAAATCGTCAAAACAGGTGCATGACAGTATCTTTTGACTTCAAAAATATAATGCAAGGGCAGAAAACGAGAAGGAAAGACAATGCCTTTCTTAATACCACTCTAGACATATCTTATGAAGATAACTGGTAATTCACTCAAAGTAGAAGTACAACAAAGATCAGGAATTGATACAATTAACTTACTCCACCCATAAAAGACACCAAAGGGAAAGAAATACAAACATTAAGCGACCAGGCCATAATGGAAACCTAAACAATGGAAGGCCATAAGGACAGTTACTTTCCCACAAAATGGCCATATGGCCATCCAAAACCAAAAGACACAAGTGATACACACAGTAAGTAACAAACAACAACATAAATAAATCGCCACAGAAGAGCCGCCTTGGAACGGTCAGTGGAAGATTTCCACTGGAGGGCTTAAATCGATTTTACGTGGCCACAATCCTCGCCCTTACTTCCGTCGCGATTTAGACAAATAATTTGTTCAGTCCGCATGAAGGCCTCCTAACTCATCAGTGCAACATCTCCGTGAACACAAAAATCAAAGAACCACAGAGGTGAGACAACGGTGAGGACTCGACAGCAAGAAACCAGTCTATATAAATCCACGACCGAATGTGAGGAACACTTCTGCATAATGGACAGCATTTTGTAATGGTCATGCATTTAGAAAATATATTAGTTGGGGCCGGAAATTGGGCAGTTTTTCTTCGGTCTGATTGTTGGCACACCAAGGTTCAACTACTCTGTGGACAGACGGGTCTGATACTGTGACAGTATGGTAGTGTAGAACTCCGCATCTGAGAATATTTTCGGGCATTATTTGTTTCAATCTCGTGCTGACTCCATGCTACTAAGCACAGCATTAGCTTGACCTGATGCATCACGGAATCACACCATAGTTACATACGGTAACCTTGGCAATTTGTTTCGTTCCGACGTTACGGTTTTAAGACATGAGTAGGCGAACGACAAATGCGCGACTAGAATGCCTACATCAGTCTGCGTATCCGTGCAGTCTGATCAGTGTATCTTTAAACTCTTAAAACAGAAGTGAGCTATTACACTACCCACACCCGTCTAACCATTCAGTCATAAGACATACCACTACACCACTACGCTTGATATAAACACGTTTTATGGCTCGCTTATATGCTAAATTTTCCTTTTTGGGTTTGGATTTTACGGCCCTTTCATGATTAATTCACTTATATCGAGCCTATTGTTAATCAGAGGTTTGCGACAAATGGTGTACGGAGAAAAAACACCTGACTTTCAGTTGCAGAACTTGGCGTCTCAGATTCACTGTCATTGATAGTTTGAATAACGCTGTCAAAATCTATGCGATGTAAAACTTTGTTTAGGTCTGAAACTGCGTTTCTTCATTCGGCCAGTATAAAGTGACTTATGGCTTTTGAAAAACCTAAACCGATCCGTAAGTTTCATTTCACATACCATTCAATACACAATATCGCTGGGTCTTTCTCGGAATAAACATTGTTATTCCAATTTCAGAATACTAGTAAGCTGACACGTGTGATATAAATATGAAACGGAGTCTCCTTGTTTTCAAGACATTAATATTAATGTTGTTAACTAATACAGGATCCGCACTAGAGGTTTGTAAAAAGGATAATTCTGTCAGTGCAACAGACAAGAGGCAAGAACAACGATTTTGGCGAGAACTTTGTTCGATCTGTGGATGTAAGTTTGAACAATGAGCAAAAAAATACAATGTTTTAAAGAGCGCTTAAAACGAACGGCAATTATTTTCTTGGCATCGCAAGTCTTACTGAATAGAAAATACGGCTTAATATTCATTTGTCAAAATGAAAGAACCTTCGTGACAGCCTTTGTCGATCAATTTAACTGACATTCTTCTACGCATTTTCTATGTTGTTGTCTTTGACCAAAGCATGTTTGGCGTCCAGGCAAGACGAAACAACTTTCTGAAGGTGGAAACATATAAAATGTGAATGTCTTTCATCCTACAGAACATATGCATGTATGTACTTTGTAAAGAAGAAGTTAAACAAAGATCAGGAATCGATACAATTAACTTACTCCACTCATCAAAGACACCAAAGGGAAAGAAACACAAACATGAAGCGACCAGACCATAATGGAAACCTGAACAAAGGAAGGCCATAAGGACAGTTACTTTCCCACGAAATGGCCAAATGGCCATCCAAAATAAAAATACACAAGTGATACACACAGTAAGTAACAAACAACAACATAAATGAACCGCCACTTAAGAACGCCTTGGAACGGTCAGTGGAAAGAATTCCACTGGGGGGCTTAAATCGATTTTACATGGCCATAATCCTCGCCCTTACCTCTGTCGCGGTATACACTAATTTTGTTTAGTCCGCATGAAGGCTTCCTAACTCATCAATGTAACATCTCCGAGAACATACAAATAAAAAACTACAGAGATGAAACAAGGTTGAGGACTCGACAGCATACAGCAACAGAATTGCTGGAGCTAACGAAAGCCAACAGTTAGACTCCGAGGGGCCCGACCAAAGTAAAGCGGAACTGTTTCACAGGCTACAATGATTGGTTACTCCGACAATTTGACCAGGGTTTGAAGGGGAAAACACTGTTTGTCTCTCAATACAATAGTTAGACTCCGATGGGCCCGACGAGAGCCCGATTTAATCTATAGTCGTTTAGTATGGCATTTGAAAAATCTCCCCGGCGCCATCCAAAATTCACAAACAATTGTCCCAACAGCATTCTGAGTACTTGTATTATTTTGGTTATCTGTACTGTCATACTGCATTTTATCAATAAAGGATTTGTTAGAATACTTTCCAGAGACGCACCTTTTAAGACACAAACGTTAACCGAGAAAATAATAATAATAATAATAATAATAATAATAATAATAATAAAAAAAAAATCAACGTCAAATTGATGATGAAAATTAGCAGAAAACGGCTGATGCTTGTGCGAACTTTTCAGCGGCTTTTATCTTTCTGGTTCTCGAACTTATGATTCAGTATGGTTCTGACTTTTTGGGAGGATCACACTATCAACTTTTTTGTATGATGGGTGCCAGAGAACGGCGTATGTATTTTGGCCATAGACGTATCTATTTAACATACAATATGTTCTAAACAAGCCTTTTTCTTTTTGTATTGTACCCTGCTTGCAATTTAATACTTTCTCGGGTCCGTAAATGCTTTTCTAATCGATAACATTAGTATAAGTATACATAATGGCGGGTCTAGAACAACGCTGGGACAACGACGATAACACCCTTGCCCTAGAGTCCCTAGCGATTCCGGGACAATCCCCACCACCTATTTGCCACCCCAGCCCAGTATATACGGCGGGATTCTAGAACAGCCCCCAGCATCCTAATCACTTTGGCGGGCCCAGGACGCAACCTCTAGACCCGCTGCCGTGAAGAGCCCCCCCCCCCCCAACTCCGATTCAGGGCTCTTAAACGGCTGCAGCGAGCTCGTTGGGAGTGCGCATACTACCATTTTGGTTAACTATTGCTTTCATTTATCGTTTTACTTCCCAACCTCTGTATTCCAGTCGCAGATGGGCTAAGCCCCCGCATTGCCTCACCCTCGCTGGCCTGGACTCTCTGTTAGAGAAAATGTAACGTATGGGCATAGCAAACCGTGCAAACGAGAGGAGGGACAAACATTTGTGCTTGGCTGCTGTTGGGGACGCAAGATCTCTGTGAAAAAAGTTGCCTTGGACAGTACTGCAGGGTCCACAATTCGAGGATAGCAAAGGGCAGTAGTGGTCTGTACTCCTGTCAATGTTGTGGGGTAGGTGTGAAAACAACCCGGGCCTGTTGTTAAGGCTGCGGTGCTGGTCGCCTTCGCATGCAAGCCTGGCGGGAAAAGCAGCGAAGATTCGCAGTTGAGTTTAAGCGTCTCGCGGCCATCGAATATCCTTTAAGAGAAGTGGTGACGCTTAGGTATATCTTGCCAAACTCCTGATGATGCCTGCCTTCAAAGGGTTGCGTGAATTGGCAAGGGAATACAAGATTCCCGGGAGGTAAAAGCTCAATAAAGACAGTCTCCTTAGAGCGATCGCCGAGGCTAGCGAAACGTACCATCCGATTCTCGGAGATAAAGCACAAAACATCCTGGAATAGCCCATCCCTGGTTGTTTCAGGAGGCGTTTGTAAAACTTCTTACATCCTTGGGAATATCGACCTTCTCCTCCGTCACGCAAGGCGTAAGAGAGGAGAAGGAGGGGACTAGAGGAAGAATTTGATCCTGTCCCTCGTCAAAAATCCTTGAGGTCTGCAAAGGAGTACAAAGATGAGATTCTGGACTTGTTTGCGGAGAAGACAAATGAACTGATCTTCAGGCAGATCCCATGGGTTATAGGTGGGCTCATGAGGGGCTGGGAAATGGATATCTCTGAAGGTCACCCCTCATGCGTTGATGTAAGAGCCTGTGCGCCCACAGACAATCAAGAAGCTCAAAGAAGAGATATTGACTCTCAATGATATATAGTTCCAGCTTGCCCTCAAGGTCCAGCTTCAAGAAGCGAGTCTAGGTGGAACTGAAGTGTTCACCAGTCCAGTGCTACGCCATAAACAGGAACCAGTTCTTCATGCGAGTTGAATCGAGGAGGCACTTGGCAGAGCTTTCCCCACAATTCACCGGACCCTTGCAAAATGGACTCCGAGTAGTTCTGGGCGGGTGGTTGATCGAGTGGAAACACTCTGGCTGGATATCGCTAGGTACCAGCCATTGAGAGGAGGGCCCTATATCCCACTGTCGGCTGCGTCAAAAAAGCTATTACTAACAAAGACTCCTGGTGTTGTGCCGTGTGGCGGCCGTAAAACGTCTCCCCGTACATCAACCATAGTGCAGTTTATATTTTACTTTTGGTCCTTTGAGATCAGCGTGAATATTCTGAGAAATCAGAAATAAATTATTGGTTTAGACTCATATTCTAGACAGGTTTTTAATTATTTCGACCCCATTTTGATTCATATCAGTCTTTGTATCGACTGCCTATTCGAAATTCGCAAAATTGCAGTACGTTTCCTCTGGCTTTCTTTGCCGGATCATTACAGGGTCACTGATGAGGCTTTATTAGCTGAAACTACGTAGTATGACCCATTTTCTTTCTTATGAATGTTTTCATTGCTCTTAAAGGAACTCATTTTTGATTTTTTATCCGTCTGTACACGCTGGTCACTCGCGTAGCTCTGGCCAACCCATCCCCCCCCCAACCACCACCACACACACACACCACCACCCTGGTACTCGGGTGAAGATCTAGACCACGGGTGTGTTATCGTAATTAAAACGACTGAAGTTTGAAAACCGAAACGATGTTAGTATTCACAATATGCTACCTTTGAGCCGTGGAAATCTTCCACTGACCGTTCCAAGGCGGCTCTTCTGTGGCGATTTATTTATGTTGTTGTGTGTTACTTACTGTGTGTATCACTTGTGTCTTTTAATTTTGGATGGCCATATGGCCATTTTGTGGGAAAGTAACTGTCCATATGGCCTTCCTTTGTTTAGGTTTCCATTATGGTCTGGTCGCTTAATGTTTGTATTTCTTTCCCTTTGGTGTCTTTTATGGATGGAGTAAGTTAATTGTATCAATTCCTGATCTTTGTTTTACTTCTACTTTGAGATCGTTTTATTTAAGGCTGGCGTCGAAATATGTACTGTGTGTGTGGGGGGGGGGGTCACAATTATTCCCATTGCACGTACTAATTAATGCGATGCGATTCATAAGATTTTATGCAATGCATAAAATCTCAGACAAGCTCGACAACTCACCATTTCCAAATATTGACGGTAGAGTAATGCCCCTTGACCAAACCATGCATATTTGAACTTCTGAGAGTATCGCATCAATGGAACTTACAAGAAGGCTGAGTAGGCTGGCAATATGTTCCTGAGCAGGGACTTTTCCCATACGGGACTATAATGTTAAATCCTTCAACTCTTGTTCTGTACACAATGAGTGAAGACCCATATCAGACGCCAATTAAAAAAGGTTTGCGTTTTCTTTAAAAGGCGCTTTGTTACCGCAATTGCTGTTGATCATGAATTAAAATAATGCATACAATCCATGTAGCACGTACCACTACCGATTGCGATTTTTCTATGGCGTTTCAATCGAAAGCAACACGCGTCATGTTTAACAGCTATTAAAAATCATGTTTCAAGGCTTTCGAAAATTCTGGCATTAACCTGTTTTGGTCTATAAAAAATTTAAGTGAAGTTTTGAATAAAATGAAAGCAAGAGGTTTCGTGGATCTAGTTTGTCGTCGTACGATTTTTATACTCTTGGTGACTTAGTATATAAATTCAGAAAAATATATAACCGCAATGACTTCAGCACCCAATTTCGTAAAATCATTCTTCGATATAAAAAGATTGGGTACAACATGGATATTATACGACAGACTGCATGCATGGTAGTTAACCCAATCACGGTTGGCAACTTTGCTTCCCTCTTTAATTGCACGCCGGTGGGTTAGGCCTCAGATTCTATGACGGCTCCAACGTAAAGGCTTATTGAGAATTAGAGAGATAATGTTGGTTGATCCCTGATGCTCTGTCTCTGGTCGGGCTCATCGGAGTCTAACTGTTGGTTTTCTTTTGCTCCAGCATTTCAGTGGTTACTTGCTGTCGAGTCCTCACCGTTGTCTCACCTCTGTGGTTCTTTGATTTTTGTGTTCACGGAGATGTTGCACTGATGAGTTAGGAGGCCTTCATGCGGACTGAACAAATTATTTGTCTAAATCGCGACGGAAGTAAGGGCGAGGATTGTGGCCACGTAAAATCGATTTAAGCCCCCCAGTGGAAATCTTCCACTGACCGTTCCAAGGCGATTTATTTATGTTGTTGTTTGTTACTTACTATGTGTATCACTTGTGTCTTTTAATTTTGGATGGCCATATGGCCATTTTGTGGGAAAGTAACTGTCCTTATGGCCTTCCTTTGTTTAGGTTTCAATTATGGTCTGGTCGCTTAATGTTTGTATTTCTTTCCCTTTGGTGTCTTTTATGGGTGGAGTAAGTTAATTGTATCAATTCCTGATCTTTGTTTTACTTCTACTTTACACAACTTTACCTAATAATATGATTAAAGAAAAACTATTTACTTTAATTTAAACTATTTTCCTTCGCGAAAAGTGTATATATTTTGCCTGCAGTGACAGAAATGCTTATTTTACTTCTTGAGATGACAATCATCGTTATAAATAATGGAATCGAGGCACTTTCCTTTTTATTGGATAATATCTACATAAGGTTTAGCTCTCAATTATTTAGACAAGTAGGTGATAGTCCGATGGGTACAAACTGTGCTCCCTTTTCTTGCAGATTTGTTTGTTTTGTTATGAAAATGCATTCAAGTTGCTCCTTTCTACAAAATAAACAAACCGATATTATTGAAGCGTTTAACTCTACCTCTTGATAATAGGATGCTCTTTTAAATATTGATAATGCTTATCAAATGTTTGGCAGAATTAATCCAAAAGAATTACAGCAAAATAAGACTTATTCTGATTACTCTGAGGCCCCACTAATTTTATTTACTTTCGACTATTTCTAATGGTACTGTCGCTTCCAAAATTTATGATAAAAGAGATGATTTTAATTTTGGAATTGTATAATTTCCTTTCTTGTAGGTGACGTACCTAAGGCTATGTCTTATGGGGTTTATATGTCACAGCTTTTTAGTTTTGCTAGAGTTGACTGCAATGATCGCAACATAATTTTGACAGCTAAACTTCTAAAACAAGGCTATCGCTATCATAAACTGCGCAACAGAATTTTGACAACTAAACTTCTAAAACAAGGCTATCGGTATCATAAACCGCGCAAAACGTGCTTCAAAGTTTATCGTCGACATTACGACAGTATTTCTAAATATGTCATTTCTTTGGAGACACTTCTGCAACAGGGACTGTCGGAACCTGAGTTTTTGGGGGATTTAATTTATAAATACAGAAGAATACTAGGTAGTGGTCAGTTCAGAAAAAATGTTGTTAAGTACAAGGAAAGTGGTTATAACATGGATGTTATGCGACAGACCGTGTATTTGGTTGCCGACCGTTTTACAGTGGACAACTTTGCTTCGCTCTCTGGTTGCACGGCGGGGGCCGGACTCCGGACCTTTTGATGAAGGTCCCATCCTAAATCCTTTGAATCCGGGAAGCCTAGGGAGGAGCCGAATATTTCCTTCGTTCGACCCTCCGTGATCCAACTGGTGGGTTTCTTCTGCTCTGACTTCGGATTGTTGTTGAGTCTTCAACCCTGATTCATGATAATAATAACCTATACATAACCATTTTATCATGCATTTTATCATGACTCACTATTGAGCAAGAAAGCCTCCATGCGGATCAATTTGTTATTGATATTTTGTTTGATACTGTACCAGAAATTTCATTCATAAACACCGGAGTTGAAGCCCCTAGTAGTTGAACTACTGACTTTACCTAGGCTATCTTTCTTTTAACAGTGTCGTATTTGTTATTTGGCTTTGTGCCGTTGGTTCATGTTACGCCTGTTGTTGTGTGTGCCTTGTGTCACTTTCTATAGGTGACTCGAGACAGCTGAGTTCTTAGATAGCGGCCTTTCCTGAGTTACCTTTTCTTACTAGTTCAAAGAATCATCGGTATATACGTGATAGACTGTTTCTTTTATCGGGTGGAACATAAGTTACAAATATTTTATGAATAGACACACAGGGTATCTAATGAAATGGAGCATGTATCACATTTTAGAAATCTTTTGTTAAGAGTAATTTACATGAGGTTAAAATCTTAGCTTTTTAATGATATTTCTCTGCGTAGTACATATTGACCCCTTGGGTGCTCACAATGGCTATTTTAAGTAGAAAAACAACAACAAAACAAAAGGGGCCGTGGAATGGAACCAAAACAAAACCAATTTTGTGTAGTTTGCATTTGTAGTAACTATGGTTGCAAACGCAATTTTATGTACAGGAACCTTTTAGACCGAGTATAATATACTACTCACATAGACTAAATTTTACTTGAAAATAATGCATACGAGGGCGTGTCTATACAAAACCAAAAACATATTTTGTGGGAAATTAACTGTTCTTGTGGCTTTCTGCTAGTGGTGATTCCATTAGGGTCTAGTTGTTTCACGTTTGTGTTTCTTTTCCTTGGTGTCTCTGATGGAAGCTGTGGGTTAATTGTATCGATTCCTGATCATTCCTGACTATGAGTTGTTCCAGCTGACAAGGTATTTAACGATATTGTGTTTGTTTGCAAAACACACTAAATAAACTGCTTAAAACAAGAGCTTGGTTTGGGCACGATGACAGGCAACCCAACATATTATCTTTCTTCTTTGTCCAAAGATGAAATTCTGCGAAACCACCAATCGGTGGTCCTTTGGTCGTTTGGAACTTCCCTCCCAGAGAGATATTGAACTTCAAAAGTTGTACTGGATACATAAGCTACACAAGAATATGTACAAGCAGATATATATCACGGGTTTAACTAAGTGCTCAACCAAGCCACTTTCACAGATCCTATCACGAATCCTTACTGCAGTAAATATGGCCTTCAGAAATATTGTGACACTGCATATGCCAGGAATGGTGTGAATCAGATGTGGATCTTAAAAAACTCCAAAGAGCTTCTAGAACATCTTCAGTCACAGTCTTTCCTCTCAGTAAACAGCATAACATCTTTCGATTTCTCAACACTCTACACAACAATTCCTCGTGATAAATTGAAATCTCAACTCAAGGAAATCATAAATCAATGTTCTTTCCACAATAATGGTAACCGTCGCTACCAGTATGTGTCCTTGGCTACAAAGACACAATCATACTTCGTTCGAGATCACTCTGATGTACCACACAAGTACACTAACGCAGATGTCATAATGATGTTGGAATATCTAATTGACAATATTTTCGTGAAGTTCAGGGGCCTATTATTTCAGCAAACAATTGGCATACCAATGGGTACTCACTCATTCTCAAATGAATTGGGATATTGCAGTCGCCGTATATTTTCTGAAATCAAGCAGTCATTTTTAACCTATGCATACGTTTATATGACAGAACAACAGGTCCCAAAGATATCATGATATAAACCTCCTGTAGAAAATTATCTTTTCAGGGAAAATGAGCCACGGAAAAACCCGGTTTTGTAATGTTCGAGACTGTCGCTTTTCGAATTCTTTTTGTTTGCGCACTTACAAATTTGCAAGTCCACAAGAAAGGAAAGGGTTAGGTGCTTTCCATAAATTCTACATATTCTGGGTAGGGAAATAACTACCAAAAGCAGGACCACATGGAGTCTTACTTAGTATTTGCCCCCGATTATGGCTGTCGCCGAAATTTAATTAAGCATTGTAATGTACGAGACGACGTTTTTCTTCTTAATATTTCAAAACAACGTTTAGGTTTTTATACACGGAAACGTGACCAAGTGGAGATTCTATATTATATTAAGCATATAAGGTCGTTTGATGTAACCTGTACAATACGAAATGAAAAATACATGCCATTCAAAAATGTGCATGGATTTGTTGCAAAAATGCATGTAATGTTCGCGATCATTATACCAGGCTAATTACGTATGTATCGACAAAAAATGCTAGATTGAATTAAACTCCCGCAATGTATGACTAACACAAATACATCATCTGGAACGAAAATTATATTTTGATGTTGAAATTCCCTCATTTCCAGTGGTTTGTAATGTTCGAGACCGGTAATGTTCAATACCGAAAATTGTTAGTCCAACAGCTTGATCACATTGCACTCACGTGGCACAGTTTGCCGTTACCAGATTACGCAGTAGAAAGTATCTGCAGATGACATGGTTGCCTTTTCAGGTGTTTGATGGGTGAGGGAGTCGGCAGACAATACGACAGTTAAGGGAAAACAGAAGTCATATTTTGTTTTTAAATACCTGCATAGAAACTTTTCATCTTTTTTCCAATATTATTTGTCACAATTAATACTGTTCAATTAAGAATATGCCACCAAAATTATTATTAATGAACAACATTTGCACGCTTGCAAGATCACTATTCTATTGCAATAAGCAGTGGATGTATGCGATGGAACGTCCGCTACATTTGGTATCGAACATGACAGGTTTGCTATGTTGACCGGCCAAGGATAAAAACTGCAAATAAATGAACTATTTTGAATTGTGCAACCTTAGTTGTGTAAAATGAACACGTTTAGTGGTATACATGTTTGCTACATTTCTACCAATAGCTGCAAACGGTAACAATGTTGATTTCAAATTTATTACTTATTTTCGATTTTGGATTTGAGTCACATAGCTTATAATCTTCACCCAAATTTTATTTGCCAGAATGAATATTTTCAATATAAAATGTGCAATGTTAAGAAGGCACTTTAACTCTCCAATTTGTATTTCCAATTGCATATTTTGAATGTTAAAAAACATTGCAAGTGCAGTTTATGTTACTAAAATTATTGTATCGAACATTACAAATTGTATCGAACATCCCCACCTGAAATAAATATATTATTTTAAGGTATGCTGGTTTACTCTTGATTATATTAACTAGTTGGAACAAATAAGATATCAGATTAATTTTCAATTTTACAGGTAGAACTGGTAAAGTGGCATAGCATGCCTTTTACCTTGTATGGTAATGTCCGAGACTATCATAGCTGCCATTTACAGACATGCATCTGTTTACATTTCTGAGAACTTATTTACAAACTTCACAAAACGTGTTACTTTCTTCCAGCTGGTAGACAAAATTGGTTACGCTTTGAAGACTTTTGTATAGAAAACTATTACTCTGGAATGCACTGTAATGTTCGATACTGTATTCTCGCGGTTGCATCATTAATTTTAGATACTTGATTGTTGAGAACATAAGGCCATGCAGTTGTTGTGTGTTTATATGTGATAGATATGTCTTTTAATGTTTCGGCTGCCTTTAGAAAGCAGTTTATCTGTCAGGAGAGCATTTTTATGCATAAAAGTATATACCGAGGCTTTTCTGCGTAATAGCGACACCGTGTTTTAAAAGCATATGACTGAACATGCACTGTTACATTAGTTACATCCAAAATATGAATGGAAATGACACTAACAGCTATATTGACAGTTATTCACGTTAGTAAACTACTTGACTTATAGAAACAAAATCACTGTAATGTCCGCGGCTTTTTACATATAATTCAAATAAACTTATTGCTTATGTTGATCGTTTATCTAAAGTAATATTACTTGTGTTCCTTATTTACCACTCAATGCCTGTTCAAATGCAATAGTCGTAAGTGATCTAGCTCTTATGTGTTTCTCTTAAAACAAAACGAAAGTTGTATGTTTTCAAAAAACTATTTCTTTTTCTTTATTCTCTAACCAACCCTGAATTTTATTCAAAATGTATATTCATTTCTTTACCATATATACGACCATATGTTCAATTTTGTCCCCGCTTAATAACCCGGTCGTAAGTTTCTGTCATTGCGAGCTGCGGTCTTCTGATTTTTTTGTATTGTTATAGAAGGGGTAACGAACAAGTAGATTGTAGCGTACGTTTCTCACAATCAAAATTTATCAAAATACCCACATATTTCTAGCTGTTGGGGTGAAATAACTTTTCATTTCTTGATCAAGGAATTTTAACTGAGTATAGGTACATGTTAATACTTTATTTTGAACATATCGCTAACTTAATCTAAGTAACTTTAAAATTTGACTTTTTAAACGGCTAAAATCCCAATTCATTTGAGAATGAGTGACTAATTGTGCACAGTCGCTTGCCGACTTGTTCTTGTACTCGTATGAGGCGGAGTTTGTACAAGGTCTCCTCAAAGCTGGCAAGAATTGCCTTGCACAACAATTCAATTTCACCTACAGATATAAAGATGATTTATTGTCTCTGAAAAATACTAAATTCGCAGAGTACTTGGAATTCATCTATCCACGTGAACTTGAAATTAAGGAAACAACAGACTGCCACCTCCTCCTAATACTTTGATTGTTATCTCTATATTGACAACGGGAAGCTTACTACTAGGCTGTACGATAACCGAGATGATTCATATTTCCCATTGTTAACTTTCCCTTCCTGAGCAGTAATATCCCGTCTGCACCAGCGTATGGAGTTTACGTTTTATAGTTAATCCGTTATGATAAAGCCTGTTCCAAGTATCAGGACTTTATGGAACGTGGAAAGGTGCTCACTACCAGGTTGTTATGCCAGGGGTATCAAAAAACCAAACTGGTATCAATACTAAAGAAGTTCTATGGGAGGCATCATGATCTTGTTGCTCCGTACAATGTGGCCATTTCCAGAATTATTTCTGATATGTTTGCCAATGGAAAGCCATAGGAAGACTTCCAAAATCTCGGACATCACCTTCTCGGAATTTACTCCTTTTCTTCGTTCGGGTCGATGGGCATGGTGGGCGAAGCTTGCTTATCAAGTAATGCTTACTATCCGCGGACGCCTGATTACACTCTTCTGGAGTCCACGTCTGTTGATCAGGACATTGTTATTTGCCATTTTGTCTATGCATTAATGATTTTGGATTAACGCTTTGGTACTACGACCTAAACTACTTTTATACTCTGTCTCATTATAATGGACCCAGCTCTCATCCACAGTCGCCAGACGTGAACGAAAATCATCTTCCTTTGACCTAAACTGCTTTAACAATGCCGTATACTGATGCTCTGGTTGCTTTTGCTCGTCGCTAAGGTATTTCGGGACCAAACGGGCTGTTAGCTTGAGCATACATACACAAGCGATCATGTAAAATTGTTGAAACGCTACCATGTAATGCATTCGCTATTTCTTCCACCTAAATTCACCTTATCACAGTACACCAGATCCCGCACTTTGTTACACCGGTAGTATCAAATAGGCGTCCAGACCCGGTTTCGTCTTCTAAAGACGTCCTACCGCGTTTAAATTACCCAGCCCAGCATTTAACTTGTGCATACGATGGTGCAGAATAGAAGTAGAGGCAATGAAGCCCATAAATATTGGTCAACTCGCAATGTATTCCACGACTTGTTTTCTCTTTCAAATACAAGTACCGAATTACAGCACGGTTATGAACTTTGGACGAAGAGCTTGCTTTTGCATGGCTAGCTATGTTTGACATTCAATATCTTATGAATGAATGACACGCTAAGGGTGCGACTTTGCCATCATGCCTAAAACATGTATTGAAACAAGGCATGAAAATCTTGGTTGTCTCGATCAATTGGAAATGGGATAGGCCGGTTACGTGCCATCGTATTAGCATCACGCCACGTATGAAAACCGACAGCACGTAACAACGTAAAAACTTAAATATAAACGTGCAGTTGTTGTAGTTGCGAGAAATTTTTTTTTAGTGTGCAATTTTTTAAGTCGTCGAAATATCAGGTAGAAATCTGCTTTGGTCTATAAAAAAATCTAATGAAGTTTTAAATCAATTGAAATCCAGGCGTTTTCATGCTTCAAGTCCGACTATTTAAGATTTTTTCACCCTTTACACTACACTTCCTCATAATCTTATAAATGAAAAACTAAGTGATATAATTGAATGGACATTTCATAGGGAAGACTCCCTGTATCTTGCATGTATCTTGCCTTTTTCACTTCTGATGAGCATAAAAATTATACTGTATGGTCATGCCAGAAAGTGTGAGAAGCTACCACCTTTCTACTTGACAATATTTACATAAGATTTGGTACTAAGTTATTTCTACTTGAAAATATTTACATAAGATTTGGTACTAAGTTATTGAGACTGTGGGTATTCCGATGGGTACTAATTGCACACCACTTGTGGCTGATCTGTTTTTGGTCTGATATGAGAGAGACTTCATGATGTCACTTTCTGTTGAAAACCAGTCTAAAATCATTGAATCTTTTTTCTCCACTTCTAGATATTTGGATGATATATTAAATATTGATAATACCTATTTCGATGGTTTGATCAGCCAAATTTACCCCCCCCCCCACCAATAACTGCAGTTGAATAAAGCAAATTCTTCTGATACCAAGGCCGCGTTTTTTAGCTCACCTGTCACGTAGTGACAAGGTGAGCTTTTGTGATCACTTTTTGTCCGTCGTCCGTCGTGCGTGCGTCCGTCTCGTGCGTCCGTGCGTCCGTAAACAATTTCAAATAAGTATATCTCTAATACCCCATGGTCAATCTTGATCAAATTTCATGAGAAGCATCATCAGGAAGGGGGAAAGGCTGCATACGGTTTTTGGGCTGATCAGATGGGAATTGTGGTTGCCATGGCAACATATAGCTCCCATAGACTTACAATGGGAAAAAAATAAAATATCTTCTTCTCTGAAACCACAGGGCCCAGAGCTTAGATATTTAGCATGTATTAACGGCCAGTGGTCACCTACATAATTCCTGCCAATCATGCCCCTGGGGTCCAAATTGGCCACGCCCCGGGGCCCCTTGGCTCCCATAGACTCATAATGGAACAAAAAGCTTAAAAAATCTTCTTCTCGGAAACCACAGGGCCCAGAGCTTAGATATTTTGCAAGTAGCAATGGCAAGTGGTCACCTACATAATTCCTGCCAATCATGCCCCTGGGGTCCAAACCGGCAACGCCCCGGGGCCCTTTAGCTCCTATAGACTCAAATTGGAAAAAAGCTTCAAAAATCTTCTTCTATGAAACCACAGGGCCTAGAGCTAAGGTATTTGACATGTAGCAACGGCAAGTGTTCACCTACATAATTCCTGCCAATCATGCCCCTGGGGTCCAAATTGGCCACACCCCGGGGCCCCTTAGCTCCCATAGACTCATAATGGAAAAAAAAGGTTCAAAAATCTTCTTCTCTAAAACCACAGGGTCCAGAGCTTAGATATTTAGCATGTAGCAATTGCCAGTGGTCACTTACATAATTCCTGCCAATCATGCCCCTAGGGTCCAAATTGGCCACGCCCCGGGGCCCCTTCGCTCCCATAGACTCATAATGGAACAAAAAGCTTCAAAAATCTTCTTCTTGGAAACCACAGGGCCCAGAGCTTAGATATTTAGCATGTAGCAATGGCCAGTGGTCACCTACATAATTCCTGCCAATCATGCCCCTGCGGTCCAAATTGGCCACGCCCCGGGGCCCCTTCGCTCCCATAGACTCATAATGGAACAAAAAGCTTCAAAAATCTTCTACTCGGAAACCACAAGGCCCAGAGCTTAGATATTTAGCATGTAGCAACGGCAAGTGGTCACCTACATAATTCCTGCCAATCATGCCCCTGGGGTCCAAACGGGCCACGCCCCGGGGCCCTTTAGCTCCTATAGACTCCTAATGGAAAAAAGCTTCAAAAATCTTCTTCTCTGAAACCACAGGGCCCAGAGCTGAGATATTTGGCGAGTAGCAACGGCAAGTGGTCACCTACATAATTCCTGCCAATCATGCCCCTGGTGTCCAAACGGGCCACGCCCCGGGGCCCTTTAGCTCCTATAGACTCATAATGGAAAAAAAAACATTCAAAAATCTTCTTCTCTGAAACCACAGGGCCCTGAGCTGAGATATTTGGCATGTAGCAACGGCAAGTGGTAACCTACATAATTTCTGCCAATCATGCCCCTGGGGTCCAAATTGGCCACACCCAGGTGCCCCTTAGCTCCCATAGACTCATAATGGAAAAAAAGCTTCAAAAATCTTCTTCTCTGAAACCACAGGGCCCAGAGCTTAGATATTTAGCATGTAGCAACCGCCAGTGGTCACCTACATAATTCCTGCCAATCATGCCCCTAGGGTCCAAATTGGCCACGCCCCGGGGCCCCTTCGCTCCCATAGACTCATAATGGAACAAAAAGCTTCAAAAATCTTCTTCCCAGAAACCACAGGGCCCAGAGCTTAGATATTTAGCGTGTAGCAATGGCAAGTGGTCACCTACATAATTCCTGCCAATCATGCCCCTGGGGTCCAAACGGGCCAAGCCCCGGAGCCCTTTAGCTCCTATAGACTCATAATGGAAAAAAGCTTCAAAAATCTTCTTCTCTGAAACCACAGGGCCCAGAGCTGAGATATTTAGCATGTAGCAACGGCAAATGGTCACCTACATAATTCCTGCCAATCATGCCCCTGGGTTCCAAATTGGCCACACCCCGGGGCCCCTTAGCTCCCATAGACTCAAAATGGTAAAAAAAGCTTCAAAAATCTTCTTCTCTGAAACCACAGGGTCCAGAGCTTAGATATTTAGCATGTAGCAATGGCAAGTGGTCACCTACATAATTCCTGCCAATCATGCCCCTGGGTTCCAAATGGGGGGGGGGGGGGGGGGCGCCCCGGGGCCCCTTCGCTCCCATATACTCATTATTGAACAAAAAGCTTCAAAAATCTTCTACTCGGAAACCACAAGGCCCAGAGCTTAGATATTTAGCATGTAGCAACGGCAAGTGGTCACCTACATATTTCTTGCCAATTTTGCCCCTGGTGTCCAAACGGGCCACGCCCCGGGGCCCTTAACTCCTATAGACTCATAATGGAAAAAAAAAGCTTCAAAAATCCTCTTCTCTGAAACCACAGGGCCCCGAGCTGAGATATTTGGCATGTAGCAACGGCAAGTGGTAACCTACATAATTCCTGCCAATCATGCCCCTGGGGTCCAAATTGGCCACACCCCGGGGCCCCTTAGCTCCCATAGACTCATAATGGAAAAAAAAAGCTTCAAAAATCTTCTCTGAAACCACAAGTCCCAGAGCGCAGATATTTAGCATGTAGCAACGGCAAGTGGTCACCTACATAATTCCTGCTAATCATGCCCCTGGGGTCCAAACGGGCCACCCCCCGGGGCCCTTTGGCTCCTATAGACTCATAATGGAAAAAAGTTTCAAAAATCTTCTTCTCTGAAACCACAGGGCCCATACCTCAGGTATTTAACATGTAGCAATGGCAAGCGGTCACCTACATAAATCCTGCCAATCATGCCCCTAGGGTCCAAATGGGCCAGGCCCTGGGGCCCCTTAGCTCCCATAGACTCAAAATGGAAACAAAAACTTCAAAAATATTCTTCTCTGTTTAGATATTTAGCATGTAGCAAGGGCAATTGGTCACCTACATAATTCCTGCCAATCATGCCCCTGAGTTCCAAATGGGCCACGCGCCTGGGCCCCTTTGCTCCCATAGACTCATAATGGAAAAAAGCTTAAAAAATCTTCTTCTCTGAAACCACAGCGCCCAGAGCTTAGATATTACGCACATAGCAATCGCAAGTGGTCACCTACATAATTCCTGCCAATCATGCCCTAGGAATCCAAAAGGGCCACGCCCCGGGGCCACTTAGCTCCTATAGACTCATAATGGAAAAAAAGCTTAAAAAAACTTCTTCTCTGAAACCACAGGGCCCAGAGCTTAGATATTTAGCATGTAGCAATGGCAAGTGGTCACCTACATTAATCCTGCCAATCATGCCCCTGGTGTCCAAATGGGCCACACCCTGGGACCCCCTTAGCTCCCATAGACTCATAATGGAAAAAAGACTTCAAAAATTTTTTTCTCTGAAACCACAGCGCCCAGAGCTTAGATATTTAGCATGTAGCAACGGCAAGTGGTCACCTTCATATTTCCTGCTAATCATGCCCCTTGGGTCGAAATGGGCCACGCCCCGGGGCCCCTTAGCTCCCATAGACTCATAATGGTAAAAAGCTTCAAAAATGTTCTTCTCAGAAACTGTGAAGCACAGAACTTAGATATTTAGTATCTAGCAACATAAAATAGCCAGCTGCATAAATCCAGCTAACCCTGCCCCTGGGGTCAAAATTGGCCTCGCCCCAGCTCATCACCTCCAATAGACTTATAATGGAAAAAAACTTAAAAGATCTTCAAACCATAAGGCCCAGAGCTTAGATTTGTAGTATGTAGCAACATCAAGTGGCCACCTACATAAATCCTCCCAGTTATGCCCCTGGGATCCAAATTGGCCCCACCCCAGGGCTCTTTAGCTTCCATAGACTTAAAATTGGAGAAACTTCAAAAATCTTCTTCTCTGAAACCACAGGGCCCTTATAATGAAAAAAAAAAAAACAACAACTTAAAATGGGAAAAAAATCTTCTCTGAAACCATAAGTCCCAGAGCTTAGGTATTTAGCATGTAGCAATGTCGAGTGGTCGCCTACATGAATCATGCCAATCATGCCCCTTGGGTCCAAATCCTGTGGCCCCTAAACTCCAACAAACTTATAATGGAAAAGGCTTCAAACATCTTCTTTGAAACCATGAAGTACAGACCTTAGATATTTAGTATATAGCAACACAAAATGGTCGCCTACATAAATCCTGCCAACCATGCCCTTTGGGTCAAAATTGGTCCAGCCCCAGGGCTCATTAGCTCCTATAGACTTAAACTGGAAAAAACTTAAAAGCATCATTTTTCTCCAAAACCATAAGGCACAGATTTTGTTTGATTTGTGGTTTTACATCCCCATCAACACTGTATAGGTCATTTTGGAGATGTCTCTTCCAATTTTGTGGGACTTTTACCAGACATTGAGATGAAATTACATCTCAAGCCCTGTTGCCCAATGAAACCAGTAGGTTTTATAAGCATGGACACCGCTTTGCCTGAGCTTAGATATTTAGTATGTAGCAATGTCAAGTGGTCTCCTACACTAATGATTTTCTGGTACACAGGTGAGCGATATAGGGCCATTGGGCCCTCTTGTGTTTTATATTAGGATCACTTTTTGTCTGTCATCCGTGCGTAAACAATTTCTTCAACCGACATCTCCTCCTAAACCACTGATCAGAATTGCCCAAACTACACAGGAATGATCCTTGGGTGGTCCTCTTTCAAAGTTGTTCAAATGGTTCCGGTCCGTTGCACATATAGGTCACAGGAGCTGAAAATAGATTTTTTTCACCGAAAAATTAAAAAAAACTTCTTCTCTGAAACCGCAAGGCCCAGGCCTTTGATATTTGGTATGAAGCTTCATCTAGTGGACCCCTACCAAGATTGTTCAAATTATAGTGCTCTGGCCAAAAATGCCCCCGCACCAGGGCCCTTTGGTTTTACATGGGCTTATATAGGGAAAATCTTTTAAAATCTTCTTCTCTGAAACCGCAAGGCCCAGGTCTTTGATTATTGGTATGAAGCTTCATCTAGTGGACCCCTACCAAGATTGTTCAAATATTAGTGCTGGGGCAAAAATGCCCCCGCCCCCGGGCCCTTTGGTTTTACATGGGCTTATATAGGAAAATTCTTTAGGAATCTTCTTCTCTGAAACCACAAGGCCTAGGTCTTTGATATTTGGTATGAAGCTTTAGCTAGTGGACCTCTACCAAGATTGTTCAAATTATATGCCTGAGACCAAAAATGCCCCTGCCTCGTGGCCCTTTGGTTTTACATAGACTTATATAGGGAAAATCTTTAAAAATCTTCTTCTATGAAAACACATGGTCTTTGTTAATTGGTGTGAAATTTCATCTGGTGGACATCTGTCAAGGATGTTCAAATTATAGCCCTGGGGCCAAAAATGCCCCCGCCCCGAGACCTTTTGGTTTGACATTGTCTTACATAAGGAAATCTTTAAAAATCTTCTTCTCTGTAACTGCAAGGCCCATGTCTTTGATATTTGGTATGGAGCCTCATCTAGTGAACCTCTACCAAGATTGTTCAAATTATAGCCCTCGGGCCACAAATGCCCCCGCCCCGGTTTAAAATAGACTTATATAGAGATAGTTTTAAATAGACTTATATAGAGATAATCTTTGAAAATCTTCTTCTCTGAAACAGCAAGGCCCAGGTCTTTGATATTTGCTGTGAAGCTTCATCTAGTGGACCTCTATCAAGATTGTTTAAATTATAGCCCTGAGGCCAAAAATGCCCCCACCCGGGGCCATTTGGTTTTACATAGGCTAATGTAGTGCTGGGGCCAAAAATGCCTCCGCCCCGGGGCCCTTTGGTTTTACATAGGCTTATATAGGGAAAATCTTCAAAAAATCTTCTTCTCTGAAACCGCAAGGCCAAGGTCTTTGATATTTGGTGTGTAGCTTCATCTTGTGGACCTTTTCCAAGATTGTTCAAATTATAGCCTTTGTTGATATTTGGAATGAAGCTTTACCTTTTTAGACCTCCCTCAACATTATGCACATTAGAACCCTGGGGTCAATAATGGTCCTCCTCGAGGCCCACTTGTTACTCTATGGATCAGGTGAGCGATCCAGGGCCATCATGGCCCTCTTGTTTTTTATTTACATCTATCTATTGTAGATGGGTTTGTTTCTTGCAAATTTATGATAAACGCAATGATTTTGATTTTGAGATTGTAAATTTTCCTTTTTTGGATGGTGATGTTCCTCTTGAGCCATTCTATGGCGTTTATATTCCGCAACTTATTCGATTTTCTATAGTGTGTAGTCATGTAACTGACTTCAACACTCGTAATAAATGGTTAACGGCTATACTTCTTAATCAGGGTTATCGGTACCATAAACTACGAAAAGCATTTTCAAAATTTTATAGACGTCATTCTAATTTAATTTCAAAATTCAATATTGGACTTAAATCTCTTCTCCAACAAGGTCTATAGGAACTCGAATTTTATGGTGACTTGGTTAAAAATTCAGAAAAATATATATCCGCAATGACTTCAGCATCCAATTTTGTAAAATCATTCTTCGATATAAAAAAGATTGGGTACGAGCGTACAGCATAAATGTTATACGTCAGACTGCATGCATGGTAGTTAAACCAATCACGGTTGACAACTTTGCTTCCCTCTTTAATTGCACGCCGGTGGGCCAGGCCTCAGATTCTATGACGCTTCCAACGTAAAGACTTTTGTTGGTTGGCACCCGATTCTCCGTCTCCGGTCGGGCCCATCGGAGTTTAACTGTTGGTTTTCTTTTGCTCCAGCATTTCAGTGGTTACTTGCTGTCAAGTCCTCACGTATGTTTCATCTCTGTGGTTGTTTGATTTTTGTGTTCACGGAGATATTGCACTGATCAGTTAGGAGGCCTTCATGCGGACTGAACAAATTATTTGTCTTGATCGCGACGGAAGTAAGGGCGAGGAATGTGGCCACGTAAAATCGATTTAAGCCCCCTCCCCTCCCCCGGTGGAATTCGTTTCCGCTGACCGTTCCGAGGCGGTTTTTCTGTCGCGGTTTATTTTTATAATGGCGTGCCTTTGGGTGTTTGTGTCGCTTATATTATTTTATTTTTGGATAGCTTATTGGCCCTTTTGTGCGAAAGTAACTGTCCTTTTGGCTTCCCGTTATTGATGTTTCCATTAGGGTCTGTTGTTTTATGTTTGTGTTTCTTTCCCATTGGTGTCCCTGATGGGAGCTGTGGGTTAATTGTATCGGTTGCTGATCAATGCCTCCACGTCTACTTTGATTCACTTATCAATGAAAACAGCATTTCTTCTCACCATGGCCACAGCCAGACGTGGCAGTGAAGTACATGCATTTGCTATGAACAAAGAACATCTCTTAGTAAGTTCAGTTGATGGTTCCCTCACTGTTACAACACAAGTAGGTTACGCCCCCGCCCATCGGGGCTTGAAGAAATAGATCGGCTACATGATGCTTCCACGCAGAGCTGAAACCGTCCGCACACGAGTACTGGTTAGCCGCTTAGAAGATCTAAGCCTGTCCAGGAACCCCGGTGCGAGTCGGACCGTCCATGCTTGAGATGTCATTTCATCTCATTGTCGGGTAAATTCCCACAAAATTGGAAGCAACGTCTCCAAAATGACCTATACTGTGTTGACGGGGACTTTAAACCACACATCAAACTAACAAAAGAACACAAGTAGGCTTTTTAGCGAAAATTCAGCTTCCTTCTAAAGCCCCAGATTCTATCAATATTCCAAGACTTTCTAACTGTTATAGAAACTTTGATTTTAATAGGCTATTATGTCCTGTCAGAGCAGTCAAATTATATCTCAAAAGGACTAAGTCTATCAGAGGTACAAGAGATGACTTTATAACCACTAAAGGAAACCTTGACATCCATAAGTCTACTATTTCTTCTTGGGTCAAGTTCACTATCAAAAAGGCTTACAAATCCATTTCCAATAGAAACATGCCTTTATTGAAACCCAGAGCACATGAGTTAGAGCTCTTTCAGCTTCTTGGGCGTATTTTAACTTTATTCCCCTTGATGAAGTCATTAAGGCAGCTGTTTGGTCAAGTTCTTAAACATTTGAAAAGTTATCCTAAGGGACTTTCGGGTTCAACAAGCAAACCTAAGAGTTCTGGGCTCATTAGTGGTAGCCCAAAAGTGGTCGGAGGGACCGAAGTTCCGGTGCCTGCCCGTGAAGAATTACATTACGAGAACACACCCGTGTGACATAGTGCAGTTTTTCATTTCCCGAAAATTGGCTACTTTTCTAATGAAAATCCGTGCTATTTTTCTTAATTGTACAGCAAACACAGGTTGTGGGTGCTCGTTAAAACCGCCTCAAAGAGGCTGTTCTAACGAGTACCCACAACCTATGTCTTGCAGAAGAAATAAGAAAAATAATGTATACACCCTTAAACCCCAGTTTTCTCTATATAAAGTGGGGTTTATAGGGTATTCATTTCACGGACTTGTTCACGTGATGAAAATCCTCAAGAATGCTTCTCGTTGCCAATGTCACCAGGACTTAAGATAATTGGAGAGAATTCATTAGCCACTCCAAGGAAAAAAGATCGAGGATATTAGAAGTTACCATCACATTAATATCCTGCACATCTTAAGATCTTAACCTAAAAAGAGGACCATGATGGCCCTGGATCACTCACCTGATCCACATTGTAGAAATGAAATAATAGGTAATATAGTAAGGTGCCTTGTCAGACGGAATATACATGCAAAATATATGAAAGCTCTATCTCAAATGGTTCAAAGGTTATGATAATATGGGTCAAAGACCAAGGACACAGGTCAATCTTAATGCATGGGTGGGAAGCCCTTGACACAAGGAACATGCATGCTAAATATGAAGGCTCTATCTCAAATGGTTCAAAAGTTATGGCAAATTTAATTTCTTGTGCGCACACGATATTATCGTGTTCGCACAACATAGATCTTGTGCGGACAATTCAACAGCATATGCGTCTGATTTAATTGTGCTTACAAGATAATATGTTGTGCGGACAAGATATTAAGTTGTGCGAACAAGATATTATCTTGTGCTCACTGTGACAAGATAATATCTTTTGCATACAAGATATTACGGTCACATCGTGTCCGCACAACATATTATCGTTTGCACAAAATCTATGTTGTGGAAACAAGATAATATGTTGTACACACAAGAAAATAATTTGTGCGCACAAGATAATATCCTGTGCGCACAAGACACTGTTGTGCGAACAAGATAATAAGTATTCCTTCTTAAGATATTATGTTGTCCGCACAAGATCTATGTTGTGTAAACAAGATATCTTGTGCGCACAAGATATTAAGTTGTGCGAACTAGATTTTATCTTTTGCTCACAAGAAAATAACTTGTGCGCACAAGATTCTTGTGCCAACAAAATAATATCTTGTGCGCACAACATATTATAAATAAATTGCATGTCCCTTTCAGGATTCCGTAAGTGCTAGATCTTATTGAGTTTTTTAATTTTCAGCGTTTATTACAATTTCGGTTACTGCGATGTTTCAATATATTCATTTACTTTTTGTTTTTGCTTTATTTTGACTGCTGATTGTTTAAATATTCACATTTTTATTTCATCCTTTCTCTGCAAAAAAATTAGATATGCATACATTAATTACATTAAAACGCTCAGTTACCAATTTAAGGCCTTTATGTTGAACATTATGGTGACTAAGTTAAAAATTCAGAACTCGAACCATCTATTACCGAATTCGGGTGAACTGCCTGGTTTTGCTGTCATGACAGCCAGTTCTATAGCGAATGGACTTTTGTTAACAGCTTGAAATCTAGGTTACATCAAGACCATCAGGAAAACACGTCTATATTTTTTTATCCCCTTAAACCCCACTTTTATATAGTAAAACGGAGGTTTGCAGGGGTAGACATTATTTTCTTATTTCTGCTCAAAAACATAGATTGTGGGTATTCGTTTGAACCGCCTCTGTTCTAACGAGACCCACAATCTATGTTTTGAGCAGCAGTTTGAAAATGATCAGGATTTTTATCAGAGAAAATACTCATTTTTGGAGGTAAAATTTTACCAATACATGTATCTTTGAATAGGCGTGTTTTCGTAATGCCATTTCTGCCAAATGAAAAAAAAAAACAATAACAAAAAAAAAAACAATATATGTATTTATATAGGAGATGCTGTTGAAAGAAATTGAGGGGCAATAGACGGCAAAGACGGACGACAACTGATCAGTATGGCTCGGCATACCTTATTACTGATGCAGAATTGTAAATAAACATTATATAAATATGTTTGTGTATAAAGTATTAAAGAAATATTATTTTTCGAACTCTCAAAAAGCGGGTTTAATCTATTTCAGGTGAAATTAAAAGTGACAAGGACCACGCAACCCTTGAAGATACCATTCACATTCCTTCAGACTCCTTCAATATTTCCGAAAGAATATTTTGGATACAGATTCAGACCCTTTTTTGCCAACAAGAAACGAATGCGGATGATCTTCGTCTCACCTCTGATACAGATTCTTTCAGGATCGATCCAGGTACAATTGTTGTTGCCAAAAGACTAAAAGAAATAACTATATGTAAATTAATGCCATGGAGGAAGGTTAAACCAAATACAACATGACATGTGTTGCATGACCTTCGTATTGATGCCATAAGTATGTCGTGGTATTATTCTGTGCATGCTCCTTAGCATCGGCTTTATTTTCATATTGTATGAGGTTTATTTGGGAACTTTTAAGACGGAGTGACTGAATATCTTTAGCAGTGGACATACGATGTCTTAAATATATATTTTGCATGAAAAACAGCATCGATATTGCATCAATGTCATTTCGTTTTACTTCGAATTGAATTCCTGTCAACATCTTTGTATGTTTTCTTTGAACTGTAGTTGATATTAGGTAAATCTGAAATATTTTTGCAATTAAGTCTTAAAGGCATTTATTCTGTAACAGTAAAATACACCGTGTGTCCATAATTGTTTTATTGCCCCCTGTGATATACTGACTATAGCAGATCAAAGGCGGCCCTTAATAGTGTGATTAGTAGCTCTTGTTGAATCCCCTGACTGAGACACTTTAAGGGAAAATCAATAATGTACACCAGTCAACAGTAAGTTATTTATTGATTTTCCCCAAGGCGACCCCTTACCTGTTGAAGACAGAGGACTTCTCTCCAGTGAGCACTGAGGGCTACATAATATTATGTAATGAAATGATAGTCCTCAATAATCAAGAATAAATGCCTTTAAGAATAATGTGCATAGAATATGAAAATTACAGCACACATTATGTATAATTTTTTGGTAGATCAGATAGAAGGTCATTTAACCCTGTTTTAAGATCTGGACCAAAAGCTAGTTTGTGATAGATAGTAATACAGTGGGTACAAGAACGCTACTAGAACAGTTCGCGTCAATCCCCATCCATCTCTTCCCGCACGCGCCTAAAAGAAATAACTATATGTAAAATAATGCCCGGGAGGAAGGTTAAACCCAATACAACATGGCATTTGTTGCATGACCTTCGTATTGATGCCATAAGTATGTCGTGGTATTATTCTGTGCATGCTCCTTAGCATCGGCTTTATTGTCATATTGTATGAGGTTTATTTGGGAACTTATAATGCGGAGTGACTGAATATCTTTAGGAGTGGACATACGATGTCTTAAATATATATTTTGCATGAGAAACAGCATCAAGATTGCATCAATGTAATTTCGTTTTACGTCGAATTGAATTCCTGTCAACATCTTCTTTGTATGTTTTCTTTGAACTGTAATTGATATTAAGTATTGTTTGTTTGTTTGATTTGAGGTTTAACATCCCCGTCAACACTGTTAATGTCATTTTGGAGACGTTGCTTCCAATTTTGTGGGACTTTTACCCGCCATTGTGATGAAATGACATCTCAAGCCCTGTCGCCAAATGAAACCAATAGGGTTTATTAGGCATGGACTGCACACCGCGGTTCCTGGACAGGCTTAGATCCTCCAAGCGGTTTACCAGTACTAGTGTGCGGGCCGGATTCAGCTCTGCGTGAAAGCATCATGTAGCCCATATATTTCTTCAAGCCCCTATGGGCGGGGACTAGATATTAAGTAAATCTGAAATATTTTTACAATAAAGTCTTAAGAATAACGTTCATAAAATAGTGAAAATTACAGCACACATTATGAACAATCTTTTTGTTAGATCAGACAGAAGGTCATTCAACCTTGTTTTAAGAACTGGGCCAAAAGCTAGTTTGTGACAGATAGTAATACAATGGGTTCAAGAACGCAGCTAAAACATTTCGCGTCAATCCCGATCCATCTCTTCCCGCACGCGCCTAAAAGAAATAACTATATGTAAAATAATGCCCGGGAGGAAGGTTAAACCCAATACAACATGACATTTGTTGCATGACCTTCGTATTGATGCCATATGTATGTCGTGGTATTATTCTGTGCATGCTCCTTAGCATCGGCTTTATTGTCATATTGTATGAGGTTTATTTGGGAACTTATAAGACGGAGTGACTGAATATCTTTAGGAGTGGACATACGATAATATAGATTGTGGATACTGGTTAGAACCGCCTGGTATTTTTTTTATTTCTGCTCAAGATATGGAGCAGATAATGTATATGTACAGTGAAAAGGGGCATATCTGGATATTAGTAATTCAGCAATACAAAGTTGTGGGAACTTTACAACAACTAGGTGGGAACACTTTGAAACAACACCAAAGTTTGGTTCTATTTGGACAGGCTTTAGATTAAATAGAATTTCGATTAATCACAAACCAGCATCTATTCATATTTCAATGACCTGTGCATATGATCCAAGATACAAGAATGTTTTATCTTCAGAGTTCGTTAATCCTAAAAAGAAATAATGTTATGTTGTTGTATTTTTTCATATTTAGCACCTGTATTGAAACAGGAAAAAACATAAATGGGTAGTTATTTTGCAACCAGTATTAGCTTTTAAAAACGCAGCTTGATTCTATGCGTAGCACACATTAACTCATTGGAATTTAAAATAAGAGTAAACATGGAAGTAACTCAGTAAAATTGCAAAAAAAAAGAACTCTAAGGCTTTCATTTCAATGGCAATTAACGAATCGTACCATCAAAGTATACAAGACGGACAGTTGTAAGTTTCTGGCGGAAGAATGTGCACTGAACTCACTACCATGCGTACTGCCTGTCGTATTGCATTTAAGTTGATACCAATCTTTATGTCGAAGAATGGTTTTACGAAATTGGATACTGAAAACATTTAAAGTAATTAATTAAAAAAAGAAAAAAAAAAGGCTACAAATAGATTTTAAATCATAACGAAAACACGACAATTCAAATACATTGGAAAATTTTACCACCAAAAATGACAACTTTCTAATTGAGCAGAAATAAGAAAATAATGTATACCCTGTAAACCCAAGTTTTACAATTACTTCTACTTTAATGGGGTCTTATTTATAACGCATGTTTCCGTGATTAAACTTGACACCTTGGTTTCAGAGAAAATATATTTCGAAATGCCAATGCACCTGCAATCTGAAAACCTGAAAAAAGGTGTTGTGGAATTTTGAAAATATTTGAGGGTCACTGATGAGGCCTAAATGGCCGAAACTAGCTAGTCTGGCCCAGAAAATATATGCACTCGATATTTGCCAGTTCTGTGGAGTATTCGTTGCATCCAAAGGATAACCCTTCTTACAACATATTTATCATATTTGGGCATGCCTGCCATCTGGGACATTTGTCCTAGCTCATTCGAACAAACTCTCCTTTCCCCACTGTCAGAAGGCTGCATATAAAACTTACGATACCTACAATCCAAGTGACCTTGACCAACGTCACAACATGACCTTGACCTTTAGAAATAATAGTTATTCATTTTATTCCTAATTTTATGTCAAAGTCCACATTATTTTGTTTTTAAACAAAACGCATTGTTTGACCTTTTTTCAAATAGTAGTCTAATGAACAAAATTTTACCTTTACGTAAAATAGATGAAGGTCAACCTAGGGACGTCATTTATGCGAACCTGGTAGATATTGATCACCCGATGCTACCTACACAGTTTCAAGACAATCGATCTAGTCATTCTGGAGAAGAAGATTTTTTAAGGTTTTTACCATATTTGCGCATGGCGGCCATTTTACGCATGTGGTGTGTGCTGTGACCTGGGCCATTCATGCAAACTTTCTTTCACCCGTTGCCAGAAGGCTACATATGCAACTAGATCAGCAGTCGATGGTATACCATCGCAAATAGCCGCTTTTTCTATGACTAACACTCATGACTATGTATTAGCTAACCAAAACTACATGTAAGTTAAAACATGTTGTAAAGAACATTCTAACTGATTTGCAAAGTTTCAGAAGTGTAACTCTTATAGTTTAGAAGATATGACAAAGTCATACTTTTTGACCTTTAAGCTTAGGGTTATGTTGAGGTCCACCCAAAGTATCCCAATTTATTCTATATTCCAACAGCCATCAAATAACCAAGTTTCAGAAGTGTAACTCTAATAGTATATAAGATATGGCAAAGTCATACTTTTTGACCTTTGACCTTGGGTCGAGGACACACCAAAAGTAGCCGAACATATTCTATATTCCAAGGACCATCCGATAAGCAAAGTTTCAGAAGTGTAACTCCAAATAGTTTAGGAGATATGGCAAATCATCATTTTTGACCTTTGACCTTGGAGTCATGTTGAGGTCAAGGTCACACTAAAAGTATCAAGATTTATTCTATATTCCAAGGGCCATCCAATAACCAAAGTTTCAGAAGTGTAAATCTTATAGGTAAGAAGATATGGCAAAATCATACATTTTGACCTTTGACCTTGTGGTCAAGGTCACACCAAAAGTAGCCAGACATATTCTATATTCCAAAGACCATCCAATAAGTAAAGTTTCAGAAGTGTATCTCCAATAGTTAAGGAGATATGGCAAATCATAATTTTGACCTTTGACCTTGGGGTCATGTTGCGGTCAAGATCACCAAAACGTTGCTCACTGCCATCTACAGTCCATGTACTATCCACATGCAAAGTTTCAAAAGTGTAACGTCAGTGGTTGCAGAGGAGATCCATTTACAAGAAACGTGACGGACAGACAGACGGACTGACGCCGGACTCAACTGTGGTTCGAAAACAATACACCCGATTTCTCTTCGAAAAAGCGGGTATTATAAAACGAATACATTTGTATTTTTTCTATGATTTGAACCATCTTGGTAGAAATTCACAAGATGAACCTTCATACCAATATCAAAGACCTTTGCCTTCTGCTTTCAGACAAGAAGATTTTCAAAGGTTTTCATTGCCTTGACTTCTATTTCCTAGGGCTATAATTTGAACAATTTAGATGAAGCTTCACACCAAATATCAAAGACCTGGGCCTTGCGGTTTCAGAGTAGAAGTTTTTTTTTAAATTTCCCTATTCAAGTCAATGTAAAAACGAAGAGCCCAGGGGGGGGGGGCATTTTTGACCCAAGGGTTATGATTTATCAACCTTTGTAGAAGTCCACTAGATGAAGCTACACACCAAATTTCAAAGAACTGGGCCATCCGGTTTTGGAGAAGAAGATTTTTAAAGATTTTCCCTGTATAAGCCAATGTAAAACCAAAGGGCCTGCAGTTGGGGGCATTTTTCGCCCTAGGCCTATAATTTGAACAATCTTGTTAGTGGTCCACTAGATGAAGCTTCACACCAAATATCAAAGACCTGAGCCTTGCGAATTCAGAGAAGAAGATTTTTAAAGATTTTCCCTGTATATAAGTCTATGTAAAACCAAAGGCCCGCGGGGTGGGGGCATTGTTTGGCCCCAGGGCTATAATTTGAACAATCTTGGTAGAGGTCCACTAGATGAAGCTTCACACCAAATATCAAAGACTTGGGCCTTGCGGTTTCAGAGAAGAAGATTTTTAAAGATTTCCCTATATAAGCCTATGTAAAACCAAAGGCCCCCGGGGCGGGGGGGGGGGGCATTTTTTTGGCCACAGGGCGATAATTTGAACAAGCTTGGTAAAGGTCCACTAGATGAAGCTCCACACCAAATATCAAAGACCTGGGCCTTGCGGTTTCAAAGAAGAAGATTTTTAAAATTTTCAGAAAAATCTATTTTTAGCTCCTGTGACCTAGATGTGCAACAGACCAGAACCATTTTAACAATTTTGAAAGGGATAAACCTAAGGATCATTCCTGTGAAGTTTGGTCAAAATCCGATCAGTTGTTAAGGAGGAGATGTTGTTTGAAGAAAAAGTTAACGGACGCACGCACGGACGTACGCACGGACGCACGACGGACAAAAAGTGATCCCAAAAGCTCACCTTGTCACTACGTGACAGGTGAGCTAAAAACAAACAAACAAAAAAAAAAAAAAAAAAAATTGGGGCTTCAGAAGAGTTTGCTTTATTCAATTGAAGTTCTAAAGGGTACTCTGGTTGAAATATTTAATTACGAGAAAAGTGGAAAAAATGAATATTATAAGTTTCAAGAAAAAAAGAAAATTGATTGTTAAGGGACAAACTTTGATCTGCTGGTGTCATGGTAACGATTTGCAGAAAACACTTGAAGTTGGAGACAAGACTTTCTACATCATAGTGTAGATTATATTTTCTTGTCCTTTGGGATCATTGATTCCATTGTGGAATTTTGAAAATATCTGAGGGTCACTGATGAGGCCTAATTGGCAGAAACTAGCTAGTCTGGCCCAGAAAACATGCACACTCTGTATTTTTCAGTTCTGTGGTGTATTCCTTGCTTCCAAAGGATAACCCTTTTATAGAACATATTTCATAAGAAACACAACTTATCATTTAATCCGGTTACTTTTTCATTTTTAGATCACCTGGGCTCCGGGGAGAGCTTATAGGGTGGCAGCCTCCGTCGACCGTCGTCGTCCGTCGTCCGCACATTCAAAAACTACAATAGCTTTCAAGCCTGCAAGCAAATCTCAACAAAATTCTATGTATAGCATATCCTTGGTGAGAAATTGCTTGCTTATGCTATTTACAAAAAATGCCCCCGTATTTTGTGTTGCTATGGCAACTGATAGGGCCCAAAGGCTTATATTGGAAAATGTTTGTGAACAGCGTAGCTTTTTATTTTTTTACTGGATCTTCATGAAACTTGCAAGTAACAATGACATGCATAAAGTCTCGGACTATTTCGAATACAGGTCAGATCGAGTCAACAAAATTGGCCATTTTTTGACATTGTGAACAACGTAGCTTTTTCATTTTTTTTTTGTCGGATCGCTATAAACTTGTAGATAAAATAGCATGCATAAAATCTCAGACAGGTTTGAAAATGGGTGCGATCGGACCAACAATAGCAAAATTACGTTTCATTGCGTTTCCAAAATGGACACTTTTGATCTTGTGAACGGCGTAGCTGCTTACTATTTGATTGAATATCCATGAAACTTGCAGGTAACAATGAAATTTACAAAATCTCGGACGAGTTCGAAAATGGATTAGTCCGGACCACCAATAGCAGAGTTACGTCCCCTTGATTATACGCTTTTGACCTTTTGAACAGCGAAGCTTCCGCATGTTTTTTTTTATATATATTCATGAAACTTGCAGATAACAACGGCATGTTTTAAAATTGAACCGACAATAGGTGAGTAACGTCACCTTGATTTTCCAAATAGGCCATTTTCGACCTTGCGAAAACCGTAGCTGCTTCATTTTTGTCGAATCGTAAAGAAACTTGCAGATGACAGTTACATGCATAAAACCTCAGACGGGTTTGAAAATGTGTCAGATATGCCTAACTTTTACTGATTTTCGTCCCCTTGATTCTCAAAATGGCCATTTTTGACCTTGTAGATAGCATAGATGCTTCAATGAAACGTGCAGATAAAATTGACATGCATTAAATTATCAGATCGGACCAACAATAGCAGAGTTACGTCCCCTTGATTCTCAATGACCTTGTGAACAGCCTAGTTTCTTAAGTTTAAGCTCCCATGAATACGAAGTGCTCAGGGTTAGCTTTTGTGGTTGGTCATATGTCGTCCATCGTGCTAATGCGAATCTTCATAAATGCTTAGGCCAATTTGATTCAGACCACATTAATGTCGCATGAATTACTTTCTATCAAAATAGCTAAAGTCGTTCCAGTTCGATGGACAAAATGGATGCCAGAGTTAAAATATAACATCTTTATATGATAACTTCCCCTGTACCTTTAGGCCAATTTCATTTAAACTTTACATCGGAATGTTGCTTAGGTGACCCTCTACCAAAGTAGCTGAAATGGTTTCGTTCCGATTAGCAAAATGGTCGCCAGAGAAAAACAGCCATTGCTGTAGTGATCTTGTCCTCTGATACTATGTAGCTTCATTTGCCCGTTAAATGACTTCTTAAACAAATTTAAAGTTAACAGGTGACATTGGTTTCAGACAAAATTAAACCATGTCCCTCGTAAAAGCATACACAACCAAATTTACCGGCCTCCTTGGCTTCGTGCGTTGGAGCGCTGACCCCTACTCATTAGGTCTGTCCCCGCTGTGAGTTCGAGCCTGGTTCGTGTCACATTTGAGACGCCAAGTTCTACAACGGAAGGTCGGGTCGTTTTTCCCCGGGTACTTCGGTATTCGCCCACCTCCATTAACAATAGGCTCGATTTTAAGTAAAAAAGCCATAAAAAGGCCATAAAACTAAAAATAAAAAAAATAAAAATATAAAACAATTTGACCTTAACGTTAAGTGGGTCCAAGTCAAGATAGTGTCATCATTTGAAAAAATAATGGTGGACCAGAGACTCCCATGCTACATCAAAATTTCAAGGCAGTCAGCCTATTATTGCCAGAGAAGGTTTTTAATATGTGTTTGCCATATATGGGCATGGCGGCCATATTGGTCATATGTCAATAGCTATAGTCATTGATTTTCAGTCCCTTGATCATAGAAGCTTTCTTATGAAAGTTGCTTACAAATGATCCTGTGGTTTCTCAGGAAAATAACATTTAATTCTCATATCGGAATAACCTTGGGCCAAGGTCAAAGAATTACCTTGACCTTGACTGTTCATGGAGTTTCTTTTACTCATTTAGCTACCCTCATCTACAATTATTCAGCTCACACGCTACAATAGTTTCCGCAAAAACAAGGGTTTTACTTCATCTCATACATTTAAAGTAGAAGTAAAACAAAGATCAGGAATCGATACAATTAACTTACTCCACCCACCAAAGACACCAAAGGGAAAGAAACACAAACATTAAGCGACCAGACCATAATGGAAACCTAAACAAAGGAAGGCCATAAGGACAGTTACGTTCCCACAGAATGGTCATATGGCCATCCAAAATAAAAAGACACAAGTGATACACACAGTAAGTAACAAACAACAACACAACTAAATCGCCACAGAAGAACCGCCTTGGAACGGTCAGTGGAAAGATTTCCACTGAGGGCTTAAATCGATTTTACGTGGCCACAATCCTCGCCCTTACTTCCGCCGCGATTTAGACAAATAATTTGTTCAGTCCGCATAAAGGCCTCCTAACTAAAGCTTATGTAACCAGTAGACCTTGTCCTAAATTAGGTCTAGATCACACAGGGATGATCATTTGAACAAACTTTGATTGGCTCGGCAAGATTCTTTCGTGGAGATTGATCAAGAAATCTTTTCTATGGTCATTTTATCTCTTCCGTGGATTCATAAAGGGCAGTCGTCAGTTTCTGACGAAAGAATGTTCACTGTACTGGTTAACCGCTTACGTGTAAGTCTGCCCAGGAAAAGTGTGGATAGGTAAACTGACCGGCTCAGTATGTCCTAAATAGTGTTGACTGGGCTGTTAAACTCCAAATTAATTAAAAAAAACAACTAGTTCCGAAGAAACAGATTTTAACCTATATGGGCATGATGGCCACATTGGTCAAGTGACCAGACTCACGTTTATTTTCGTTCCCTTGCTTCCAAAAGCTTTCATATGAAATTTGAATAAAAATGGCCTAATGGTTCCTATGGAAAATGAGTTTTAATTTTCATATCTGCATGGCCTTAGACCAATTCCAAGGAATGGCCTTGATCTTGAATATTCACGTAGTTTAATCCACTCAGTTAGCCTAATGCATCTACCAATATTTAGATCACAGGCTGCAATAGTTTCTGATTTATGAAGTTCATCCAGCGTTCATCATTTGCATAAACTGTGAGTGGCTTGAGTCCTCGGTGCTACATACCAAGGTTCATGATGCTCGGTCTATTGGCTCAAGCAGTTAATATTTTTGATGGGTTTTTACCTTGTAAGGGCAGTGCGGCCACATTGGTCATACAACAAAACTCACATTCATTGATTTTCATTTCCTAGTTCCTAGAAGCGTTATTATGAAATTTGGTAGCAAATGGCCCAGTCGTGTTTGAGGAAAATAAGTTATAATTTTCATATCTGAATGACCTTGGTCCAAGGTCAAAAAATGACCTTGACTTTAAATACTACTGTAGTTTCATCCACATACTTAGCTAACTGCATCTACCAATTTTCCGATTACAGGCTGCAATAGTTTCAAAATAATATAAATTTAGACTGCCTCCGCCCACCGGGGCTTGAAGAAATAGATGGGCTGCATGATGCTTCCACGCAGAGCTAAATCTGGGTTTACACGAGTACTGGTAAACCGCTTAGAGAATCTAAGCCTGCCCAGGCAAAGCGGTGCGAGTCGGACCGTCCATGCTTATGAACCCTACTGGTTTCATTGGGCAACATGGCTTGAGATGTCATTTCATCTCAATGTCGGGTAAGAGTCCCACTAAATTTGAAGCAAACGTCTCCAAAATGACCTATACAGTGTTGACGGGGATGTTAAATCTCAAATAAAACAAACAAAACAAAACACGATTTTGGCATTTTCCAATACAGAAGTCTATGCGAACAAAGTCGACATTGGCCTAATATAGGTCAAAGTCATACAAGGGTCATTATTATATGCTCGAATCCCCAATGTTGCATTCCAAGTTTCATGCTAATCGGCTCACTGGTTCCTGAAAAGAAACTTTTTGAAAAATAGATTAATGGCAATGATCAGGAATCGATACAATAAACGCACACCTCCCATAAGAGACACCAAAGGGGAAGAACCACAAAATGAAATAATTATACCCTTATGGAAACATCAATAGCGGAAAGCCAGAAGGACAATTATTTTCCAACAAAATGGCCCATTGGCAATCCAAAACAAAATATATAAGCTATACAACCGTGCAAATACAAACTATAACAAAAATATACCGGGACAGAAGAACCGCCTTGGAACGGTCTGTGAAAAGTATTTTACAGGGGCGCTTAACAGTCAGTGAAAAGTATTTCTCGGGGGTCGGTACTTAAATCGATTTTCCTTTTTCTTGTTCCTAATAGCTTCCGAATGAAATTTGGTTACAAATGGCTCAGTGAGTGCTGAGTAAAATAAGTTATATTTTCATATCTGAATGACCTTTGGCCAAGTTAAAAAAAGTGACATTGACCTTAGATACTCATGTAGTTTCATCCGCTCATTTAGTTTACTGCAGCTGCAAATTTTCAGATTAGTTTTCCGAAAAATACATCGTTGTGACTTTTTTAAAATATGTGAGACCAAATTTGGCCTTGACCTAAACTAGGTCAGGGTCATCCGAGGGTCATCAATTGAACAAACTATAATGGGCCCGAGTCCCAAATACTACATACCAAGTTTTATGCCAATCGGTCCGCTGGTTCCGGAGAAGATTATTTTAAGTTGTTTTTTTTTTACCTCATATGGGTATGATGGTCATCTTGGTCATGTGACCTGCATCTCTGTGGTTTCTGACAGGCAACAGATAACAGACAGACAACGGAACCTTAAAATACTTTAAGCTCACCTGTGAGCCTTTGGCTCAGGTGAGCTAAAAAGTGAATTAACCATATATGGTACATTTAGAATATATATATATATATAATAAAATTTTCTCTGCTTACCTTATTTTCAAAGACAAAACTTTATAGAGGATATTTGATTTTTTTAGTCTAAGATTGATATTTATTTCATCGAATGAACACCGAAAAACGAATTTTCACGAGTGGCGAAGCCCCGAGTGAAAATACTTCTTTTGGTGTTCTTGAGTGACACAAGAGGACCATGATGGTCCTATATCGCTTACTTGAGCTAAGAGATTTACATGTTGTCCCGGAGCAGTGCTATTTTTGTCCCCAAGGCTAAAATCTGAACAATCTTGGTAGAGGTCTATTGGATAAAGCTTCATACCAAATATCAAAGACCAAAGCCTTCTGGTTACAGACAATAAAATGTTTAAAGTTTTGAGTCCCTTATAAGTCTATGTAAAACAAGTCGATCCCGGTTCAGGGCCATTTTTGGCCCACCGGGCCTATAATTTGAACAATCTTAGTAGAGTTCCACTAGATGAAACTATATTCCAAATATCAACTACCTGAACCCTCTGGTTTCAAACAAGAAGATTTTTAAATGTTTTCCCTTATAAGTCTATGTAATTCAAGTGGGCAACGGGCCGGGGCCATGTTTGGATTATAATTTGAAAAATCTTGGTAGAGGTCCACTAAATGAAGCTACAATGTACTTACCAAATATCAAAGATCTGCGCCCTCTGGTTTCAGACAAGAAGATTTTTAAAGGTTTTCCCTTATAAATTTATGTAAAACAAGTGGGCAACGGAGCGGGGCCATTTTTGGCCCCAGGGCTATAATTTGAACAATCTTGTGAGAGGTCTACTAGATTAAGAAACATACCAAATATCAAAGACCTGGGCCGTCTGGTTTCAGACAAGACGATTTTTGAAATTGTTCCCTTATAAGTCTATGTAAAACAAGTGGGCAACGGGGCGGGGCCAGTTTTGGACCCAGGGCTATAATTTAAACAATCTTGGTAGATTTCCACTAGATGAAACTACATACCAAATATCAAAGACCTGGGCCCTCTGGGTTCAGACAAGAAGACTTTGGAAGAGTTTTCTCTTATTAGTCTATGTAAAACAAGTGGGCATTTGGCGGGGCCAGTTTTGGCCACAGGGCTTTAATTTGAACAATTTTGGTAGAGGTCCACTACATGAAGCTACATGCCAACTATCGAAGACCTGGGCTTCAGGTTTCAGACAAGAATATTTTTGAAGGTTTTCCCTATACAAGCCTATGTAAAACAAGTCGGCCCCGGCGCTTGGCTATTTTTTGGCCCAAGGGCTCTAATTTGAACAATCTTGATAGAGGTCCAACAGATGAAGCTTCACACAAATATCAAAGACCTGGGCCTTCTGGTTTCAGAAGATTTTTAAAGTTTTTCCTATTTTTCCATTTTCGTTCCAAGGTGATTTCGCGTCGATGTAGAGGTGTTCAGCGTGTTAACTGGGCATACGATTGGGTGTAAACTCAAAGTTTGTACATGGAAAACAGCTTGGAATTTATTTTTATCAACTGGTTCTCTTGCAATTTGCATTCAGTTGATGTCCTCAGTTGCTAAGTTTGTCTGGCGTCGCGTGCATAATTAACGTTGCGTGGGAGGAAAAGGTGATATCATCAACGTCGGAATGACGTGAAAATGTGCGCGACGTAACTTCTTTCACAGATTAATAACGTTTAGCCAATTGTCTTTTCACAAACAGGTAATATATGTTATTTTAGGATACATCGAATTCACAAACAGTGAAAAAAAAATCGCAGTGAAGATATCGATTTAGATTTCACTGAGAAATCTCTATCATTCATTGAAAAACATGTAAGAAATAACTATTTTCTGAAAGAAACCGCCGAAGGAATGTACTTTTTATTGCACAAATAGATCCTGAAACATATTTTTGCTGAAGTTATTCAGTTGTGTTTCAAGTGTGTTCGAACATTTAATGCCCGAAGTATGTTATATGATACATGCATATCTCCGTGACCTTTGACCTCCAAACATTTTAAGCATGTTGTTTGACTTCCCCAAATATGCCACTGTAGTGCATATGTAAGTTTTGTGCATGATTCCAATGGTTGGGCATTAGAGGGTTAAAATAGAGAACTATAACAATAATAAACCACAACAGAAGAGCCTTCTTGAAATGGTCAGTAACAATTTTACTGTTTACTAAGCGGATCTTAAATCGATTCTTCATGGCCACAATCCCGGTTTTAGTGCTGTCGTTCTGACAAACTATATGTTCAGTCCGCATGAAGGATTTCTAACTCATCAGTGAGTTCGACTGTCATTTCTGTTCGTATGCCATTGCTAACAATGACCAATCTTAATCACATGCAATGAATGCTAATATTTGTGTGTTCTAAGATGACTGATGAGACCAATTCTAGCACTGAACTATCTGTTGCAGATTGAGCAACAGAGGATTGAGGAGGACAGCTCTGTATGTGGCTTTGGGCTGTGCACCTTTCTGTTCGGCTTCGCTGATTCTTTTTTGTTTCGTATTCACTAAGCCGGCCTCGGTAGCTCAGTCGGATGCGCGTCTGACTGGTGATCAGGATGACGCCGGTTCGACACCTACCGGGGTCGGCAACATTCTTTCGTGGAGATTGATCGTGAACTATTTTCTACGATCATTCTCTCCCTTCCTCTGAATCAAGAAGGGCACTTGTGAGTTTCTGACGAAAGAATGTGCACTGTACTGGTTATCCGCTGACGTATAAGCCTGCCCAGGAAAAGTGTTGATTGGTAAACTGACCGACTAAAAATGACCTAAAATAGTGTTGGCTGGGCCGTTAAACTCCAATACAAACGAACAAATAATTCATATTCACTAGCATCCCTTCCAATGAGGCCTCGCCAC
This sequence comes from Lucinisca nassula, assembly GCA_963580285.1. NCBI lineage: Eukaryota > Metazoa > Mollusca > Bivalvia > Lucinida > Lucinidae > Lucinisca > Lucinisca nassula. The sequence goes on from OY757020.1 coordinate 11,483,913, forward strand.
TTTGCTTACTCCAGTGCAATTTGTTGCCACGTCTATGTTGGTATGTTGAAGTCCTCAAGGGAGGTTTGAGGGTGTCCTTGTAACACTTCTTTTGAGCACAATGGGATCGTTTGTATGTTTATAATTCTCCATAGAGGATTTTCTTCGGCAATCGTTCTTGAGGGACCCTGGTAACATGGCCTGTATATCTTAACTGTGCCAGTTTCAGAAGAGTATTACACTCTGCATCCCAGCCCTTTTCAGTGTTGGCAGCACCACGGCTCTGTAGATTTTCAGTTTTGTGTGTGTCAAATAGAAATGGAGGCAATGATCCTGCAATCAAGCCTGATTCCACCTCGATCCAAAACACTCTCCCGCAGTCGGTCAAATGCTGTACTGGCTTTGTCAATCCAGGCATTGACTTGGTCATCAATATGCACGGCTCTTAACGATGTGCTCCCAAAGTAGGTGAATTTATCTGCCCCCTCCAGTCTTTAACCTTTCACAGTGATGATGGGCTCCTTGTAGGGCTTGCCAGGTGCTGGTTGATGGACTACCCCAGTCTTGTTGATGATGATTGTGGGGTCATAGCTGTCACAGGAATCTACACCTTTTTGCATTTTCTCTTCTGTTGCCATGTTATCAGCAAAGATGAACTCATCTAGCACGTCTGCCTGTACCTTGGATTTGGCTTGCAGCCTTTTAAGGTTAATGTGTTTTCCATCAAAACGATACCTAATAGGTATATCATTGTTATCATCCAGGAAAGCATCTGTAAGCATGGCAGGGAACATCACGCAGAACTGTGTTTGGGTTAATACACATCCTTGCTTGACTACATTTGTCACAGGGAATGGATCAGAAAACTCGCCATCAATGTGGACCCGTGGAGCATACCATTGTTGAACTGCTTCACCCTTGCTATGAACGTCTCCATATTTTTTTCCAAAAACCGTCAGGGCTGTGTCAAATGCATCGGTAAGTTCAGTAAAGGTCATGTAGAGGTTCATGTTCTATTCTTGCCATTTCTCCTTGCTGTGAAGATCATGCCAATTGTTCCTCTGCCCTTTCTGAATCAACATTGGCTTTGTGGTGGAACCCCTAACTGTTCAAGGTGTTCGTTCATACGGTTAAGTAGACCTCTTGCAAATACCTTTCAAGCAATTGACAATTAAGAGATGCCACCGTGACGGTGATTGTTGCAGACCTGGAGATTCCCTTTCCGTTTGAATTGTTTGTTTGAGTTGAGCTTTTACGTCCCCGTCAACACTATTAAGGTCATTTTGGAGATGTTGCTTCCGATTTTGTGGGACTTTTACCCGACACTAAGATGATACGACATCTCAAGCCCTACCGCCCTTAGAAACCGCTAGGATTTAAGGTGCGGTCCGACTCGCATCACTTTTCCCGGGCAGGCTTAGACCTAAGCTATTTACCAGTATTCAAGGTCGGTCGATTTCAGCTCTGCGCGGAAGCACCGTGCTGCCCAGTCTATTTCTCCAGGCCCCGATGGGCGGGGGCGTTCCGTTTGAATAGGTTGGTGATTGAAGCATCCTTTAATTTTTGACGGATGGCTTCTTTCCTCCACATAATGTGAAATCATTCATTATCTTTGCAACTTGGATGCCTTCTGCTTTGTAGAACTTAGCATCTGAACCTGGAGCCTTGTCTGATGGCAGAAGTTTTATTGCTTGTATAGTTTCATAAACGGCCGGGAACTCATCAAGCAGCAGATTACCGCCTGGGGTAGTCTGTTACCAGCGTCATCGTTGACAGATTATAGCCGATTAATAACACTATGTCTGCCAGAAGACTAGTTATATATGCACTAAGGAGAGGGGTGGTTCCTGAGCTCCGGGGACCATAAACTGACTATAGTGCTTCGACGAACATCTTCATATCCTTTCGATCTGCAAAGGGCCTTACTGCTCAGCCAGGAGTCTTGCTAATCCCTAAGCCTAGTCCGAACTCTCTTGCATATACCTGAATAAGCGGCCTTATTATATACTGAGCTGGAATCATTGTGGTATTCCTTTGTGTGTGTGTGTGTGGTGGTGGTGGTGGGGGGATTCTCTTCCAGGTGTCCGTGGATTTCTTCGTCACTCTCGTCAAAACGATTTTAGAAATCCTTCAGTCTGCATGAAGGATCTCTAACTCATCAGTGCAACATCTCCGAGAACATGGAAATCAAACAAATACAGATGAGACAACCATTAGGACCCAACAGCATGAAATAACTGAAATGCTGTAGAAAAATAAAACCAAATGTTGAACTCCATTGGCCTGACCAGAGACAGAGCATCGGGTAACAATCGACATCACTAAAATATTAATGTAAAATATCTTCTATAAAAGGGGTAACCTTTGAAAACATGGAATATACCACAGAAATGAAACGTATAGAGTGTACAAGTGTTTTTTTTGTCTGGACCAGACTGGCTAGTTGCGACCAATTAAGCCTTAGTTATTTTCAAAATGCCACAATGGATCAATGATCCCAAAGGACAAAACCATAAACTACACTAAGATGAAGGGCAAGGACTTTTCACGGCCGCCACACATTTCCTTGACACCAGCTGTAGTGACCTTCAATGTGACCTATCCTATGAAAGGGTTATCCTTTGGGAGCAAGGAAAACACCACAGAAGTGAAAACTGAAAAGTATGGAGCGTACAAGTATTCCAGGGCCATACTAGTTAGTTTCGGCCAATTAGATCTCACCAGTGACCCACAAATATTTTCAAAATTCCATAATGGAATCAATGGTCCCAACGGACAAGAATATTTAATCTGCACGACGATGAGTGTAAGTCTTGAGACTGCAACCGTTACAGAGTATGAGACCCGCCGGCTTGCAAATTGAGAGGGAAGCTAACGTATCAACCGTGATTTGGTTAACTACAATAACAGGAATATGGGTGAAACCGATGGATGCTCCCCGAAGGTGCAATAGTCGGAACAGGAAACATTATCCTAGTTAAAGAGCGGTATATTGTGTACACTCACTGTACTACAAAATGGAGTATAACAAAACCTGCCGGTGGACAGATTAGCTTGCCTGATGGCACTGTCATAGAAACATCAGCAACACAAAGTCGGAATAAATGAAAGGAAGTGTCTTCATGTACGATACCATACCCCAAGATCCTGGGTGGTAGTTTAGCTATATTAATTGGGTAAAACTGTTTAATACAAATTATTGAAAACTTACTCTCGTACGCAGAGGCAATCCTGATAGGACTGTCCCCAGGTATGGTTCCGAATTGGGTGCCTTTAGATGCATATAAAATATCAGACGGGTTCGAAATGGATCTGATCCTATCCCATTTACTGTAAAAAAAGGTTATTCTGACCAACTGTCAACACTAGCTTCTTTCACTTTGATCCAATTTATCTGCAACTCTAATGTAGATGGATAACTTGCGATTTTACATCCCAAGTCATATCAGAATGATGAGAGGTTAATAATGAAAGGCTGTGTGCAAGGGAACTCCGTTTACAGTTGGAAAGATTTCTGCTTCCAGCAAGTTTTTTTTTAAAAATAGCCGCAGTATCCTTGACCTTGAGCCAAGGACCCTGAAAGTTAAACTTGCTCGAGCTATTATCATACCCAACATTTGTGTGAAGTTATATTAAAATCCAATAGCAAATGACGACGCTAGAGCGATGACAAAGTTTTTTTCTAAGAATAGCCGTAGTGGCTTGAACTTAGGCCTAGGACCCTGAAAGGCAAACTTGCTCGAGATATTATCATACCCAACATCTGTGTCAAATTATATTAAAATCCACCAATAAATGTAGGAACTAGAGCGATGACAAAGTTTTTTTCTGAAAATAGCCACAGTTACCTTTACCTTGAGCCCAGGATCCTGAAAGTCGAACTTGCTAAAGATATTGTTATACCCAACATTTATGTGAAGTTATATTAAAATCCATCAGCAAATGACGACGCTAGAGCGATGACAAAGTTTTTTTTTTCTAAAAATAGCCGCAGTGTCATTGACCTTGAGCCCAGGACCCTGAAAGTCAAACTTGCTCGAGATATTATCATATCCAACATTTGTGTGAAATTATATTAAATTCCATCAATAAATGTAGGCACTAGAGAGATGACAAAGTTTGTTTTCTATAAATAACCAAAGTGACCTTGACCTTTACCCCAGGATTCTGAAAGTTGAACTTGCTCGAGATATTATTATACCAACCATTAGAGCGATTACAATTCGTTTAAAAAAAAAATAGCCGCAGTGACATTGCACTTGAGCCCAAGACCCTGGCAGTTGAACTTGCTCGAGATATTATCATACCCAACATTTGTGTGAAGTTATATTAAAATCCAATAGCAAATGACGACGCTAGAGCGATGACATAGTTTTTTTTCTAAAAATAGCCGCAGTGTCATAGACCTTGAGCCCAGGACCCTGAAAGTCAAACTTGCTCGAGATATTATCATACTCAACATTTGTGTGAAATTATATTAAAATTCATCAATAAATGTAGGCACTAGAGCAATGACAAAGTTTTTCTATAAATAACCACAGTGACCTTGACCTTTACCCCAGGATTCTGAAAGTTGAACTTGCTCGAGATATTATTATACCAACCATTAGAGCGATTACAATGTGTTTTTTTTTAAAAAAAAAAAAAAAAATAGCCGCAGTGACATTGCACTTGAGCCCAAGACCCTGGCAGTTGAACTTGCTCGAGATATTATCATACTCAACATTTGTGTGAAATTATATTAAAATCCATCAATAAATTTATTCACTAGAGCGATGACAAAGTTTGTTTTCTATAAATAACCACAGTGACCCCTTGACCTTTACCCCAGGATTCTGAAAGTTGAACTTGCTCGAGATATTATTATACCAACCATTAGAGCGATTACAATGTGTTTAAAAAAAAAAAAAAAAAAAAAAAAAAAATAGCCGCAGTGACATTGCACTTGAGCCAAAGACCCTGGCAGTTGAACTTGCTCGAGATATTATCATACTCAACATTTGTGTGAAATTATATTAAAATCCATCAATAAATGTATTCACTAGAGCGAAAACAAAGTCTTTCTAAAAATGGCCACAGTGACCTTGACCTTGAGCCAAGGACCATGAAAGTCGAACATGCTCAAGACAGTATCATACCGAACAGTTTTGTGAAGTTAAATTAAAATCCATCAATAAATGTAGGCACCAGAGTGATGACAGAGTTTTTCTAAAAATAGCCACAGTGACCTTACACTGCAGCGCTAAACAAAGTGCCATACCTCTGTGACAAATCATCTAACCAGATAGCACGGAAAATATGCGATGCGCTATTGCTGCTTAAGATTCCATTGAAGTTTCGTTGCATTTCTGCATGTAAGAAATGGACACGAACAGTACCCTATATATTAATGCAGAATTTATCAAAGGGCCAAAACTGTTGGAAAAATCATCGAACAAAAATACGCAGGCGATATGCGCATCCACCTTCGATACTTAATATTCCCATGAAGTTTCATTGAAAACCGATCAGTAGTTTCTGAGAATTCGCGTGGACAAAAGCGGGACGGACGAACGGACGAAGCGGCGACTATGTGCTCCCCCGAAATTCTTCGGGGAGCATAAAAATGAGTCGGGACAACGGTTGCAATATGTTAAACAGAATTGAAGGCTATGATCAGGCATCAATACAATTGCCTTACACCTTCCATTCAAGACAGTGAAGGTTAAAGACCACCAGTATAAAACAACGTTGCCAAAATTATATCTTCACACTCAGAAAGCCAAAAGGACAGTTTATTTCCCACGGAATGGCCAAACGCTAAATTCATTAAAAATAAAAAGGTGTAATCAGTATACACTTGCACAGACAAACAATGGTGATAATAAACCACAAACAGAAGCACCGACTTTAAGCGGTCATTAAAAATTACTAAAGGTAGGAGAATGTGGCAAGGAGCTGAAGTCAAATTCAATGCATGCCCCAATATGATACATGCGAGGTTTATACAATTAATTACTGTAGTAGGCGTGAAGGATTTCCATCAGGTGAACAAGTCCGTGTTATGACTCCCCCCACTCCCACTAAACCTCTGTTTGTATGGACGTCTGTCCGTCCACATTTTTTTATGTTTTGGTTTTCTAAATAACTTACAAACCGTCAGACGCATCAACTTCAAACTTTAAATATAAGGTCACAATATCATTACACAATTCCATGGCAAGTTACGTCACTCTATCTACAATACTTTCAGAGTTATGGCCCTTTGAAAAAACTTCAAAAAGTCCACATTTTTTGTTTTTCTTAATAACTTATAAACCCTCAACACCTTTCAACTTCAAACTTTAAATATATGGTCTTATTATCATTATACAAGTTTGTGACAACTTACGTAATTGTAGCTACAATACTCTTAGAGTTATGGCCCTTTGAAAAAAAAACTTAAAAATTCAGCTTTTTTCGTCTTTATTTTAAAACAGCTATAGATATTCAACTGAAACTTACTATAGTTATTGACAGTTGCCCTATAGTAATGCCCTGTCTATCCGTCCATCCATCCGTCCATCCATCCAGACATCTGTCTGTCCATCTGTCCATCTGACCGTCTGTCCATCAACATTTTTCATGTTTTTTTCTTTATAACTTGCAAACTTTCAAACGCATCATTTTCAACCTTTAAACGTAAGATCGCAACAACATTAAACAATTCCATGGCATGTTACTTAACTCTAGCTATAATACTCTGAGAGTTATTGCCTTTTGAAACAGAATCAGTGTTTTTCGTCTTTTGTGTTAATCTTAATTTCAAAACCAATATAGATATCCAAATGAAAATGAAGCTGAAGTTGTTACATAGTGATACCTTTTCGTTTTTTATTCATAACTTACAAACCGTCAAATGCATCAACTTCAAACTTTAGATATAAAGTCACAATATCATTACACAATTACATGGCAAGTTACGTAACTCTAGCTACAATACCCTAAGAGTTATGGCCCTTTGAAAAAATACAACTCCTCTGATGGCACTGCCGGGGCCCTAGTCAGTTTCACTGACAGCTCTAGTTTTCTTTATTCCTGTTCCAAGACACAGGTCGTTTGTACTCGTTAGAACCGCCTCATGCGAAGGCGAAGGCAACGAACAGGAATCGATACAGTTACATGTACCTTAAACCTCCCATCCAAGACACTTAATGTTGAACTATACACAGCGGATCTTACATGAGTGTTCATGTATTAATGAATTTATTAAATGAGTTGAAGAAAAGGGATTTAATGCGAGGCTTGCCGAGCATTTTATCCTTTTTCCTCAACGAGTTTAATACATTCAATAATACATGGTCACGAATGCAAGATACCGGCCCCGATAGCTCAGTTGGTAGAGTGTCCGCTCCGGGGAACGGGAGGTCACGGGTTCGATCCCGGGCCGCGACATACCAAAGTCGTTAAAAATGGTACTAGCTGCTCCTCGCTTGGCACTCAGATTTACGGGGTAGAGCTAGGACTGGTCGACCCAGTGTCAGGATAATGTGACTGGGTGTGGTATCATGTAATGTGTCTGGGACTTGATACTTCAGTGAGGCAGTACTTTAAAAGTGAGCATTGAGCTCCCTGTCGCAACCAGACACCGTCGTGATATGAATGAAAAATTGTTGAAAGCGACGTTAAACCCGAATTCACACAAACACACACGAATGCAAGATTCTGTTTATCATATCAGGTAAAAACGAATTTTATTCACGATTGTTTTACAAAAATATCAATATGCCGCCATTAGTAAACGCGACGTCGTTTATGACGTCGTACATGTAACGTTACGGGGCGTATATAACTGATTTGCATATTTAATCCACTAGGGGATCATCGAAATTATTACACGACGTTATTTCTCTCTCTCAGACGCGACGCCATATGATAAAAGCATTCAACAACTACAGCTATAATCAAAAGGTCACAAGTGCAAAGCCGAAAGAACATTTACTCTACCACAAAATGACCAAGCGGCTATCCAAAATAAAAAAGATATTAGTCGTACATTTAAGAAATGAAATTTATTTTTCTGCAGTTCATGGCAGTATGAACGCAGTAGGTGGCGTGCAAAGTAAATGAACCCCGAAGGGGTTCATGTAAACTTTGCTAGCGAGCCACTGCCGTTCATACCTTCATGAAAAGCAGAAAAATTAAGTTTATTTTTTATATTTACATTATTTGCCCCTCATCACTGGGCAAAAAAGATGCTTGTAGGGCAACGTTTTAAAGTTGAAAAACATTTACACGCTGTTTTTCTACGAAGAGCGGAGCAGCGTTGACGTCATCAACGCCCGTAGAGAACAATGGTTTAGAATGACGTCACTTAATAGCACCCGATTCGATGCGTTCATGGAAGTATGAACGCAATTGTTTTCTATAGGTTTACAGTAGACTTTACACTGGAAATGTAAATATATATACATGCCGTGCAAAGGCGAACTATAACAATAATATACCACTATCGTAATACCACCTTGGAACAGGAAGTAAACATCTTGTACTATGTGTGTGTGTGTGGTGGGGGGGGGGATAAAATCCATTTTTCTTGGCCACATTCCTCGTAGCTACCTTCATTCTATACTACATTTATAGAGAGGCGTCATGTGTGGTTATGGAAATGGAAAAAGCAAGGATTTTTTGATTGGGTAAAAGAATGGACCTTGACACTTACATGGACATGGAATCTGAGAGTTTCGTCTTGCCTGCTTACCGGTCATTCCGAAATTCTACACTTAAGGGTAAAAAGAAAGTGGGAAGACTGTGATTTATGCATTAGGCGGATCAATGTGACGGTTGTTACGCCGGTAAGTCAATCAGTTATACCCCTAACTTCGAAGAAGTTGTAGGGGCATATTGTTTTTGCCACGTTCGTCCGTCCGTCCTTCCTTCCGTCCGTCCCGCGTTTTATTGCATAGCGTAACTTTTGAACCCTGCATACTAGGCTTTTGAGTGAGTGAGTGTTTCAGTTTTACGTCCCACCAACAGCTAAGGTCATACGGAGACGGGACCTCGGTTTAAAGACTCATCCGAAATTCTGGAGAAGCCCGGGATCGAACCTGCGACCCCTGGTTTACAAGGCGAATAGCGTAACCACTCGACCACGGAGGCTTCTACTAGGCTTTTGAAATTTCCTATATGGATTCCTTATGAAAAATAATTGACCCGTGTTTTTGTCGCACCTGCTTTAGCAGGAAGACATAGACGAGCAAGTTTCCGTCCGTCCGTCCGTCCGTCCGGCTGTCCGTCTTTCCGTCAACATTTTAACTGAGTGTGATGTCATCCCCACTCCTCCTACAGTTTCGCAACTCCTCCTACAGTTTCGTACCGATTATTTTGAAACTTTGCGTGTGTTTTTGTCATGGTATGAGGATGCACATTTGGTTTGGACTTTATCTTCGGATCACTTTCTGTCACTTTTTCCACATTGTGAACTTAGTCATTTTTAACCTTCAATTGATATATGATATGTACCTCTTGTCATCGCAATTCCTCTTGCAGTTTTATACCGATCATTTTGAAACTTTGCATGTGCTTTCACCATGGTATGAGGATATGCATGTGGTTTCGATATAAATGTCAGAATATTTTTTTTTTACTTTTTGCACATTGTGAACTTAGCCATTTTTACGCTTCAGTTGATACACGATAGGTACCACTTGTCATCGCAACTTCACTTACAGTTTTATATCGATCATTTTGAAACGTTGTGTGTGTTTTTGCCATGGTATGAGGATGCGCATTTGGTTTGGACTTTATCTTCGGATCAGTTGTTGTTACTTTTTCCACATTTTGAACTTAGTCATTTTAACCTTCAATTCATATATGATAGGTACCTCTTGTCATCGCAACTCCTCTTGCAGTTTAATACCGATCATGTTGAAACTTTGCTTGTGCTTTCGCCATGGTATGAGGATGTGCATGTGGTTTCGACCTAAATCTCAGAATATTTTTTTTTCTCTTTTTGCACATTGTAAACTTAGTCATTTTTAAGCTTCAGTTGATGTACGATGGGTTCCTCTTGTCATCGCAACTCCTCTTTTAGTTTTATATCGATCATTTTGAAACTTTGTGTGTGTTTTTGCTATGGTATGAGGATCTGCATGTGGTTTGGACTTCATCATCGGATCAATTTTTATCACTTTTCCCACATTGTGAACTTAGTCATTTTAACCTTCAATTGATATATGATAGGTACCTCTTGTCATCGCAACTCCTCTTACAGTTTTATATCCATCATTTTGAAACTTTGTGTGTGCTTTTGCAATGGTATGAGAATGTGCATGTGGTTTGGACTTTATCTTCGGATCAATTTTTATCACTTTTCCCACATTGTGAACTTAGTCATTTTTAACCTTCAATTGATATATGATAGGTACCTGTTGTCATCGCAAGTTTTATAGCGATCATTTTGAAACTTTGAATGTGCTTTTGCCATGGTATGTTGATGTACATGTGGTTTCGACATAATTCTCAGAATATTTTTTTCACTTTTTGCGTTTTGTGAACTTAGTCATTTTTAAGCTTCAATGGATACCATAGGTACCTCTTGTCATTGCAACTCCTCTTACAGTTTTATACCCATCATTTTGAAACTTTGCGTGTGCTTTCACCATAGTATGAAAATGTGAACTTAGTCATTTTTAACCTTCAATTGATATATGATAGGTACCTCTTGTCATCGCGACTCCTCTTACAGTTTTATACCGATCATTTTGAAACTTTACATGTGCTTTTTCCATGGTATGAGAATGTACATGGGGTTTCGACATAATTCTCAGAATATTTATTTTTCACTTTTTGCACATTGTGAACTTAGCCATTTTTAAGCTTAGTCATTGTTAACTTTCAATTGATATACGATAGGTATCTCTTGTTTTCGCAACTCCTCTTACAGCTTTATACCGATCATTTTGAAACTTAGGATGTGTTTTTCCATGACATGAGGATGTTCATGTGCTTTGGATATAATTCTTGGATCATTTTAGTTCTTTTTATCACATGCTTTTACCTCACATATATTGGCTATGGTTTCGTCTCAAAGCTTGAGTAATGGCTGTTTGAGATTTTTGCCATTTTAAGATTGGAAAGAGGATATCTCAAAAACGATTTGAGCTATTCCCCCTAACACTTTATAGACGGATTCGGGATGATGAGTAGATGAACTGATTAATTTTTGGAGAAAAAAATCGAAATGTTTTCTTGAGATATGGGTCTTTGGAACTTTGGGCATTTAAAGCATGTAAGCAAGATATCTAACAAACCATTACATCTATTGCTCTGAAAATTTACAGACTGATTGGGGATGATGAGAAGATGAACTGATTAACTTTTGAAAAAAAAATCTGATTTTATTTTTGCTTCAGTTATGGCCCTTTGAAACTTTTGGCGTTTTAAGCTTGTAAGCAAGATATCTAATCTTGTAAGCAATATCGAAAACAAAACAACATTTGAGCTATTGCGTTGAAACATTACATACCGATTGGGGATGATAAGAAGATGAACTGCTTAACTTTTGAAAGAAATCGATTTTTTACTTGAGTTCTGGTCCTTTGAAACTTTGGATATTTTAAGCCTGTAAGCAAGATATCTCAAAAGCGATTTAAGTTATTGCCCTGAAATTCTACAGACTAATTCGGGATGATGATATTAGCTTTTGAAAAAATCCGATTGTTTTTCTTGAGTTATGACCCTTTCGAAATTTGGGCATTTTAAGCTTGTAAGCAAGATATCTCAAATAACATTACATCTATTGCCCTAAAACTTTACAGACTGATTGGGGATAATGAGAAAATGAACTGATTAACTTTCGAAAACAATCTGAATTTTTTACTTGAGTTATGGCCCTTTGAAACTTTGAGCGCTTTAAGATTGTAAGCAAGATATCTATAAATCGCCCTGAAACTTTACAGCCTGATTTGAGATGATGAGTTGATGAACTGATTAACTTTTGGAAAAAAATCCGAAATTTTTTCTTGAGTTATGGCCCTTTGGAACTTTGAGCATTTTAAGCTTGTAAGTAAGATATCTCAGAAGCTTTCTATAGCTTTTGCCTCGCAACTTTACAGACTGATTGGGGACGACGAGAAGATGAACTGTTTAATTTTTTTAACAAATCTGATTTTTTTTTAATTGAGATATGGCCCTTTGAAACTTTGGGCATTTTAAGCTTGTAAGCAAGATATCTAATCTTGTAAGCAAGATATCTCAGAAACCATTATAGCTATTGCACTGAAACTTTACAGTCTGATTGGGGACGATAAGAAGATGAATAAAAAAATGCGAATTTTTTTCTTGATTTTTGTACTATAGTCCTTTGAGAATTTCAACATTGCAATCAAATAAAATCTATATATCTCAACAACTGTTAGTGGCAAGCAGTGCAAGGGTCAAGAAATTAGGGGGGGGGGGGATGTTTCATAAACACTGGCTCTAGTTTACTTTTACGACTCGACTGAGAGCCTACGTCGTGGCGTAATGTCATTTCATATTTCCGTGCGTTGCATATATGATACATCGCAGGAGTGTAGCAGAAGATTACCAGGCCGTCCGTGACAACATAATATTTCTGTACCATATACAACACACTTCCACGAAGAAATACAAAGAAAGGGACGTAAAATGTTAAAACTGTTATGGACACTTGGTCAATTTATATGAAATTCATGAAACTGCATTATGCAACAAAAACGCTGGTGTGGTATCCTCCATATATAGGTAATTCGGGACAATTATGCCTTACAGGAATATAATGCGTTATTACTTTTAGGACAATGAACACGAAAAGCTTCCAAGGGAGATAGCTACAAATAATCACAATATTGAAGTAAAGAGATAAAGAAAAGCCAACAGCCCTGTTTACATTCCTAAGATAAAACATTTCACTGTAAATCGATATATGCTAGGCTTCTAGTTTGAATAGCAATTGTCAAGGAAACCTATGACATGAATTCACACTGTCTCGAATATGGAACGATAGACAAATTAACAAACAGTAACAGGTAAGTACCCGAGGTCATAACAGATAACCGCCCCCGCCCATCGGGGCTTGAAGAAAAATATGGGCTGCATGATGCTTCCACGCAGAGCTGAATCCGGCCCGCACACTAGTACTGGTAAAACGCTTAGAGGATCTAAGCCTGTCTAGGAACCGCGGTGCGAGGCGGACCGTCCATGCTAATAAACCCTATTGGTTTCATTGGGCGAAAGGGCTTGAGATGTCATTTCAACTCAATGTCGGGTAAAAGTCCCACAAAATTGGAATCAACGTCTCCAAAATAACCTTTACAGTGTTGACGGGGGCGTTAAACCTCAAATCAAACAAACAATCATAACAGATAATATCACAAAGTAGAAGTGGAGACAATGATCAGGAATCAATACAATTACCTCCCCAACCACCGCCTCCAAGATACCAAAGGGAAAGAAACACCAACAAAACCATCTTTACCGTACTGAAAACGTCACAAGCGGAAAGCAAAAAAAGACACTCACTTTCCAACAAAATGGCCAAACGGAACGATATTAGTAATATATACATACAAAGACAAACTATGACAGTAATAACCCACACACGAGAACCGCGTTGGAACGGTCAGTGAAACTTTTAGTGTGTGTGTGTGTGTGTGTGTGTGTGTGTGGCGGGGGAGGCTTAGATCGCTTTTACGTGGCCACAATCCTCGTGCTTTCATTCTGACGTGGTCTGCAAAAGACATACACAATAGGCAACGACACTAGAATGATAAAAGTCAGAGAGTCAAATGGCAAGCTCCACCCCCGCATTCCCCCCCCCCCCCCCCCACCAAATTCCCGCACACACACAACCCTTATTATCCATCATTCTAACAAATTGTAAATCTTTTGCTTGAATAGTTCAATGTATAGAAACTGTAGAGAAACACAAATTGAACAATTAAGATGGATAGTAGCAATCCTACAATATCTCTTTAGATATCAATGTTCCGTATTCAGTAAGTCCTATGAAAGGGTAATCACTTGGAAGCAAGAAATATACCATACATTTCTGAAGTGTTAAAGTTTTTCTGGACCACAGTTGCTAATTCAGGCCAGTCATGCCCAGAGGAGCTTGTACACTCCTTAATCTTCGGTCTACGGTGTCTTTTATTTCCAAGGATTAACCCTTTTTGTACAACAGAGATATGTTCGTTAGAAAGGTTATCCTTTGGAAGCAAGGAATACAATATTGATCTGAATATTGTGAAGTCTTCAGATTTTTATGGGCTAAACTAGCTCGTTTTGACCAGTTAGGATAATTGGCATTAACTGTCAAACAGTCTAACTGTTTGTTTGCTTTTGATCCACCATTTCGTTTATTTCATGCTGTCGAGTCCAATTAGGCCTCATCATCTCTGTAGTTGTTTGTCTAAGAACCAAGGAGGTGGATTGTACCCATATAAATCGATACAAGTGCCCCTACCAGTAAAATACGTTTCTGCTGACGTTTCCAAGACTGTTCTTTTGTCATGGTTAATTATTGTATGTATGTATTGCTTATATCTTTCTATTTTGGATAGCTGTCTGGCCATTTTGTGGGGAATAACTGTCCTTTTAGCTTTCCGCTTGTGAGGATGTTTTTATTAGAGTTCAGTTATTTCATGTTCGTGTTTATTTTAGTTTGGTGTCTTGGATGGGAGGAGTGAGGTCATGGTATCGATTCCATATCATTGCATTCACTTCTGTTTTGGAAAGTTCGTGATACAGATAAAATAGAAGTGTCATAGGGTATAGGTATATAGCACACTTGTACTGCCATGCGGTACAACCCGGCTTTTATAGAGACGTGGTAGAGTATTGGCTTGTCGATCCGGCGGACCGGGTTCGATCCCCGGCCGGATAAAGGTGATTATCAGTTTTTTCACCTGTTACATTTGGCGCCCACCGTGTGCATTAGAACTCCTTGATAATCATTGCACGTGATTCTCGGACTCCCAGAAATTCGAGGACGAATTTCAATGTGAAGGGGGAGAATGTCATAGGGTATAGGTATCATACCACACTTGTACTGCCTTGCGGCACAAGCCGGCTTGTATAGCGACGCGGTAGAGTGTTTGCTTGTCGATCCGGCGGACCGGGTCGTTCCCCGGCCGGGTTAAGGTGATTAGCACCTGTTTCACCTGTTACAGAAGTGGGGACAATGACCAGGAATCGATACAATTAAGCCACGCTTCCCATCAGAGACATCAAAGGGAAAGAAACACAAACATGGAATTACTATACCCTAATGGAAACATAAAAAACGTAAGGCCAAAATGACAGTAACTTTTCCACAAAATGACCAATTGGCTATCGAAAACAAAAAGCTATTAGCGATAAACACAATCAAAGACGAACTTTAACAAAAACAACCCACGATGGAAAAACCGCATTGGAACGGTCATTGAAAGTATTTGACTGTGAGGCTTAAATCGAATTTACGCCACCGCAATCCTCGCCCTTACTTCCGTTGCGATATCGACAAATAATTTGTTCATTCTGCATGAAGACTTCCTAACTCATCATTGCAGCAGCTCCGAGAACACAAAAAGCAAACAACCACTGAGATGAACTAGAGCCAGTGTTTATGAAACACAATGCCCCCAACTGATTCACCCTAACACTGCTTGACCCTAACACTGCTTGTCTCTAACAATAATTGAGATATCTTTAATAGCTCAAACAGTTTTTGAGATATCTTGCTTACATGCTTAGAACGCGCAAAATTTCAACAGGGCATAACTCAAGAAAAAAAATGGATTTTTGTCAAATGTTAATCAGTTCATCTTCTCACCATCCCCAACCATTCTGTAAAGTTTCAGGGCAATAGCTCAAACAGTTTTAGTTATCTTGCTTACAAGCTTAAAATGCCAAAGATTTCAAAGTGCCAAGACTAAAGACAAAAATTTCGGATTTTTTTTTTCAAAAGTTAATCAGTTCATCTACTCATCATCCCATAACAGTCTGTAAAGTTTCAGGGCAAACGCTCCAACAGTTTTTGAGATATCTTGCTTACAATATTTCAAAGTATTTTTTCAAAGGGCCATAACTCAAGAAAGGAGCATAATCCTGACGAGGAAAAAAATGGATTTTTGTCGAAAGCTAATCAGTTCATCTTCTTATCATCCCCAACCATTCTGTAAAGTTTCAGGGCAATAGCTTCAACATTTGTTTAGTAATCTTGCGTACAAGCTTAAAACGAAAAAAAAAATAAAAATAAAAAAAAATAAAAAAAAAATACAAAGGGTCATAACTGAGTAAAACAATTTCGAATATTTTTCAAAAGTTAATCAGTTCATCTACTCATCATCCCGAACCTGCCTGTAAAGTTTCAGGGCAATAGCTCGTACAGTTTTTGAGATAGCTTGCTTACAAGTTTCAAACTCGTAAGATTTCAAAGAGGCATACTCAGGAAAAAAAATGGATTTTTGTCAAAAGTTAATCAGTTCATCTTCTCGTCATCCCCAATCATGCTGTAAAGTGTCAGGGCAATAGCTCAAACAGTTTTTTAGTTATCTTGCTTACAATCTTAAAACACAAAAATTTCAAAGGGCCATAACTGAAGAAAAAGATTCGGATTTTTTTTAAAAGTTAATCAGTTCATCTACTCATCATCCTGAACCAGCCTGTAAAGTTCCAGGGCTATAGTTCAAACAGTTTTTGAGATATCTTGCTTACAAGCTTAAAACGCGCAAAAAATTTCAGAGGGCCATAACTCAAGAAAAAAATATCGGATTTTTTTTTTTCAAAAATTTATCAGTTCAGCAAGAAAAGAAATGGATTTTTGTCAAAAGTTAATCAGTTCATCTTTTCATCATCCCCAACCATTCTGTAAAGTTTCAGGACAATAGCTCAAACAGTTTTTAGTTATCTTGCTTACAAGCTTAAAACGCAAAAAAAATATCAAAGGGCCATAACTCAAGAAAACAATTCCGATTTCTTTTTTTTTTTCAAATATTTATCAGTTCAGCTACTCATCATCCCAAACCAGTCTGTAAAGTTTCAGGGCAAAAGCTCAAACAGTTTTTTTAGATATCTTGCTTACAAGATTGCAAAGTAGTTTTTGCAAAGGGGCATAATTCAAGACAGGGGCATAATCCTTCGGATTTTTTTTTCAAAAGTTAATCAGTTCATCTACTTAAAATCCTGAACCAGTTCATCTTCTCGTCATCCCCAATCATGCTGTAAAGTGTCAGGGCAATAGCTCAAACAGTTTTTGAGATATTTTGCTTACAATCTTAAAACACAAAAATTTCAAAGGGCCATAACTGAAGAAAAAGTTTCGGATTTTTTTCAAAAGTTAATCAGTTCATCTACACATCATCCTGAACCAGCCTGTAAAGTTCCAGGGCTTTAGCTCGAACAGTTTTTGAGATATCTTACTTACAAGCTTAAAACGCGCCAAAAATTTTAAAGGGCCATAACTCAGGAAAAAATGTTTTTTTTTTTCAAAACTTTATCAGTTCAGCAAGAAAAAAAAATGGATTTTTGTCAAAAGTTAATCAGTTCATCTTCTCATCATCCCCAACCATTCTGTAAAGTTTCAGGGCAATAGCTCAAACAGTTTTTTTAGTTATCTTGCTTACAAGCCTAAAACGCCAAAAAAAATCAAAGGGCCATAACTCCAGAAAGAAATTCGATTTTTTTTTTCAAAAATTTATCAGTTCCGCTACTCATTATCCCAAACCAGTCTGTAAATTTTCAGGGCAAAAGCTCGAACAGTTTTTTTTTAGATATCTTACTTACACTATTATAAAGTAGTTTTTGCAAAGGGGCATAACTCAAGACAGGGGCATAATCCTTCGGATTTTTTTTTCAAAAGTTAATCAGTTCATCTACTTAAAATCCTGAACCAGCCTGTAAAGTTTCAGGGCAATAGTTCAAACAGTTTTTGAGATATCTTGCTTACAATCTTAAAACTAAAAAAAATTCAAAGGGGCATAACTGAAGAAAAAGTTTCGGATTTTTGTCAGAAGTTAATCAGTTCATCTACTCATCATCCTGAACCAGCCTGTAAAGTTCCAGGGCTTTAGCTCGAACAGGTTTTGAGACATCTTGCTTACAAGCTTAAAACGCGCAAACAATTTCAAGGGCCATGACTCAAGAAAAAAAATCGGATTTTTTTTTTTCAAAACTTTATCAGTTCAGCAAGAAAAAAAATGGATTTTTGTCAAAAGTTAATCAGTTCATCTTCTCATCATCCCCAACCATTCTGTAAAGTTTCAGGGCAATAGCTCAAACAGTTTTATAGTTATCTTGCTTACAAGCTTAAAACGCAAAAAAAAAATTCAAAGGGCCATAACTCCAGAAAAAAAATCGGATTTTTTTTTCAAAAATTTATCAGTTCAGCTACTCATCATCCCAAAGCAGTCTGTAAAGTTTCAGGGCAAAAGCTCAAACAGTTTTTTTTAGATATCTTGCTTACAAGATTACAAAGTAGTTTTTGCAAAGGTGCATAACTCAAGACAGGGGCATAATCCTTCGGATTTTTTTCCAAAAGTTAATCAGTTCATCTACTAATAATCCTGAACCAGCCTGTAAAGTTTCAGGGTAATAGCTCAAACAGTTTTTGAGATATCTTGCTTACAAGCTTAAAACGCGCAAAATTTCAAAGGGGCATAACTCAAGAAAAAAAATGAATTTTTGTCAAAAGTTAATCAGTTCATCTTCTCATCATCCCCAACCATTCTGTGAAGTTTCAAGGGCAATAGCTCAAAACAGTTTAAGTTATCTCACTAACAAGCTTAAAACGCAAAAACACCAAAGGGCCATAACTCAAAAGTTAGTCAGTTCATAAACTGATCATCCCAAACCAGTCTGTAAAGTTTCAAGGCAAAAGCTCAAACAGGTTTTAAGATTTCTTGCTTACAATATTTCAAAAGTGTTTTTTGCAAAGGGGCATAACTCCAGAAAGGGGCATAATCCAGTCGAGAAAAAATTTGACTTTTGTCAAAAGTTAATCAGTTCATCTTCTCATCATCCCCAACCATTCTGTAAAGTTTCAGGGCAATAGCTCAAACAGTTTTTTAGTTATCTTGCTTACAAGCTTAAAACGAAAAAAAAAATTCAAAGGGCCATAACTGAAGAAAAAAATCGGATTTTTCTCAAAAGTTAATCAGTGCATCTACTCGTCATCGCGGACCAGCCTGTAAAGTTGTAGGGCAATAGCTTGTACAGTTTTTGAGATATCTTACTTACAAGCTTCAAACGCGCAAAATTTCAAAGGGGCATAACTCAAGAAAAATGGATCTTTGTCAAAAGTTAATCAATTCATCTTCTCATCATCCCCAACCATTCTGCAAAGTTTCAGGGCAATAGATATTTGAATGGGACAAAGTCAAAATTGTGTATTTTTCGGAAACTATTGCAGCCTGTGATCTGGATATTGGTAGTTTCAGTTAGCTAAATGAGTGGATCGACCTACATGAGTACTCAAGGTTATTCTTTGACCTTAGCCCAAGGTCATACAGATGTGAAAATTAAAACTTATTTTACTCAGAAACCACTAAGCCATTTGTAACCAAATTTAATACAAATACCTTCAGGAACAAGGAAACGAGATTGATTAAAACGAGTTCGGCCACGGCCAAGATAGCCGCCATGCCCAAATCTTCTCCCAAACCAAAGGACTGATTGTCATTGCCTTCACTTCTATTTTGGTATGTGACAATTGGGACTCAAGCCAAACTGATGACCCTCGGATGAACTTGACCTATTTTACGCCAAGGTCAAATTTGGTCACATTCACTTTTGCATGAAAAAATCAAAAGTATGTATTTTTATGAAACTATTGCAGTCTCTGATCTGAAAATTGGTCAGTGCAGTTAGCTAAATGAGTGGCTGAAACTACACGAGTAACAAGACAAATGCCATTCTTTTTGACCTTGACTTAAGGCCTTGTAAATATGAAGAATAAATCTTTTTCCACTGGAACTCCTGGGCCGTTTGTAACACACTTAAGCTCGCCAGTACGTAGTACATGGAGTGCTATTGTTGTCGCCACGGTTGTGCGCGTTTGCCTGTGCGTGTGCGTTCCCGACACACTGCGTTAAAGTTATTCAAATGTTTGTATCTCAACAGTCACTCATCACAGAGGACACAAATTTAGAACTTGAGTACCTTGGAGGGTCTTCTGATGTTCAAAGAGAATATATCCCTTTGTTCATGCCCGGGGTGGGGCTAGGGATCAAAACCTAGAACACCTCTGTAAAACTGTGTTAAAGATTTTGAAATGCTTATATCTCAACAGGCATCCATCACACATCATTCATATTTTACAACTTGGATACTTAGGAGTGTCTTCTGAGATTCGAAGACAACACACCCCTGGGTTCATGCCTGGGAGGGGGGGTGGGTGGGGCTAGGGGTCAAAATCTAGGAAACCATTGTAATTTATATATGTTTCCATTATGCTAACAAGTTATAGACACAATTGGTTATATATCTGTGACATCGGTTCAAGTGTAAAAGGGTGAAGGTCATGGTGACCTAATTTCATGACCCAGTGACTTTGCCTTATATCTTGAATACTATTTGTTGGAGAAATGTCATACCTGGGATATTAGTGTAATGTGACCCCATGATTGACCTCAAAACATATATTGGTCACTGTGACCTATATTTCATGGTTCAGTGATTTTTCCATCTTGAATACTATTTGAAAGAGAAATGTCATACTTGAATTATTAGTTCCATGTGACCCGATAACTGACCACCAAATATATCTAGGTCAGTGTGACCTATATTTCATGGTTCATTGATTTTGCCTATTCTCTTGAATACTTTTTATGAAGAAACATCATACCTATATTATTAGTTCCGTGTGACCTAATGATTGATCTCAAAGTGCATGTAGGTGAGTGTGACCTATATTTTATGGTTCAACAGTTTTGCCTTGTATCTTGAAGGCGCGAAACAGGCGAGCAATGCTGTCATGCGACAGCTCTTGCTAAAGAAAAATAGAAGGAAGGCAATGACCAGACATCGATACAATTTATTCAGAGCTCCCATCAGAGACACCAAAGGGAAAGAAACACAAAGAACTAGACCCTAATGGAAACATCAATATCGGAAAGCCAAAAGGACAGTTACTTTCCCACAAAATGGCCAATTGGCTATCCAAAACAAAATAATATACGCGATTCAAGCACTCAAAGACAAACCATAAATAAACAGATAACCCGCGACAGAAGAACCGCCTTGGAACGGTCTCTGAAACGAATTCCACCGGGAGGGGGGGGGGGGGCTTAAATCGATTTAACGTGGCCACAATCCTCGCTCTCATTTCCGTCGCGATTTAGACAAATAATTTGCTCAGTTCGCATAAAGATCTCCTAACTCATCAGTGCAATATCTCCGTGAACTAAAAAATCAAACAACCACAGAGATGAAACAACGATGAGGACTCAAAGCTTGTATAAACAAGAAGAATAACTTTTATTAATATGAGTTTGGTCACATGAGCAATATGGCCACCATGGCCATATATTGTTAAACACTTCAGAACGGTTCGTCTCTGGAACCAACAGGCCGATTTTCATGAAACTTGGGCCCATTATATTATTATTATTTTTTCGAAAATTATTGCAGCCTGTGATCTGATAATTAGTAGATGCAGTTAGCTAGTTGAGTGGCTGAAGCTACTTGGGTATTAAAGGTCAAAGGCATTCTCTGACCTTGGCCTAAGGTCATTCAGATATGAAAATTGAAACTTATTTTTTCACAAAAATCACTGCTCCATTTGTAACTAAATGTTATTAATATGAGTTTGGTCGCATGACCCAGTATGGCCACCATGCCCATATAAGGTACAAACCCTTCAGAAATCTTCTTCTCCGGAAACAATAGGCCCATAATTAAGCCACATGTCCAAGATGGCTACAATGGTAAAACCATTTAAAAATCTTCTCAGATCGACTGATCAATCCATCGAAATAGATTTTGTCAATTTCTAATAAATAATCCAAATATCTGGAAGTCGAGCTAAAGGCTTCAGTGATTTAAAATTGGGTTTCAGCGGCTCCCGCCCATCGTGGCTTGAAGAAATATATGGGCTGCATGATGCTTCCACGCAGAGCTGAAACCGACCCGCACACGAGTACTGGTAAACCGCTTAGAGGATCTAGCGGTGGGAGTCGGCCAGTCCGAGCTTATGAACCCTATTGGTTTCATTGGGCGGCAGGGCTTGAGATGTCATCTCAGTGTCGGGTAAAAGTCCCACAAAATTGGAAGCAACGTCTCCAAAATGACCTTTACAGTGTTGACGAGGACGTTAAACCTCAAATCAAACAAACAAACAAACAAAAATTGGGTTTCAACGGAAAGGGAATCTATGTCTCTTTCATAACAAAACAAGAACAGATCAGCCACAATGGGTGCGCAGTTCGTACCCATCGGAATTTCCAATCCTTTAGGACCAACTCTAATGTAAATACTATCAAGTAGAAAGGTGAGAGCTTCACACACAATCTGACAAGACGATAATGTATAATTTTATGCTCTTCGGAAATGAAAAAGCATTTCTTACATTATAGACAAGATAGAGGGAATCACCTCTATGAAATGTCCGTTCAATTAAATCATTAAGGTTCTCTTTTATAACATGTGGAAAAAGCATATGTAGACAGACCTGAAGCACGAAAAAATCTGGCTTTCAAATAATTTAAAACCTCATTAGAATTTTGATAGACCAAAATAGTTTTCTCCCTGATCTTTCAAAGACTTTGTCGCAGTATTTAAATTAAATCAGATGATTGATGGCATTAAGACATGCAATTAATAGTAAATAATGCTCAACAGACAATATAGAAGTGAAGCCAATGATCAGGAATCGATACAATCAACCCACATCTCCAATAAGAGACACCAACGGGAAAGAAACGTGAGCATGAAACAACTAGTCCCTAGTGGAAACATCAATAACGGAAAGCCACCAAGATAGTTACTTGCCATTAAAATTGGCCAATTGGCTATCCAAAACACCAAGCAATAAGCGATGCACACAGTCAAAGACAAACCATAACAAAAATAACCCGCGACAGAAGAACCGGGAATTTCCTGATTCATCGGAAAGGAACATTATGAATTCTCTTTCATAGCGCTGATTAAGAAATTTAGCAGCTATTAATTCATTACGAGTTTTGAAAAATATAAGTGAAGGCAATAATCAGATATCGATACAGTTAACTCACAGCTCCCATCAGAGACACCAAAGAGAAAGAAACACAAACATGAAACAACTAGACCCAAATGGAATCATCAATAGCAGATAGCCAAAAGGACAGTTACTTTCCCACAAAATGTCCAATTGGCTATCCAAAAGAAAACAATACAAGCGATACACACACTCAAAGACAAACATAACAAAATAAACCGCGACAGAAGAACCGCCTTGGAATGATCAGTGAAACGAATTCCATTGGGTGGCTTAAATCGATTTTACGCGGCTTCAATCTTCGCCCTTACTTTCGTCACGATTTAGACAAATACAGTAAAATTCCTATATTAAGACCACCTTTGGGACTGTTCAGAAGTGGTCTTTAAGACCATTTTTGAACAGTCCCAATGGGTAATCCCTGACCAGAGTTCATTATATGCATAAAACATGAATGAAGAATGACTGCATCCTTCTAAATAAGCTTTTCAAAGCAGAATTAGTCTTAATTTTAGGTGGTCTTAATAGTGGAATTGCACTGTTCAGTCTGCATGAAGGCCTCCTTACTCATCAGTGTTCTCCGAGAACACAAAATCAAACAACCACAGAGTTGAAGCAAAGATGAGGACTCGACAGCGAGAAACCACTGAAATGCTAGAGCAAAAGAAAACTAACAGATACGTAGCATCAGGCACCAACCAACATTACATAAAATTAAATTCTGTCTAATTCTCAGTGAGCCATTTACGCTGGAACCGTCATAAAATCTGAGGCCTGACTCACAGACGTGCAATTAAAGAAGGAAGCAATGCGGTCAACTGTTGAAGCGATTTTCATGACTGGACACTCTGGCAAACCGAGTAAATCGCGATAAATAAAAACCGTAAGATGCCGATCGAGGAAAATCCCCATCAAAGAAAGGGCACTTTAATTTAATTTCAAAATTCAGTGTTGGACTTAAGTCTCTTCTGCAACAAGGTCTATCGGAACTCGAATTTTATGGTGACTTGGTACATAAATTCAGAAAAAATATATACTAGCAATGATTTCAGTACCACGTTTCGTAAAATCATGCTTCGATATAAAAAGAATGGGTACAACATAAATAGTATACGACAGACAGCATGCATGGTAGTTAACCAATCACGGTGGATAACTTTGCATTCCTCTTTAATTGCAGCCCGGGACCTGATTGTACTGTTTGTACCAGCTCCTGGTCGTTTCCCTATTCGATTTGCATGAAACCTATTAAAATGAGACATATGAAAATAGTAATGCGGGACTTCAGTATAAGATTATCTTTGGTGAAACTTGCGTGCAAATAAACACACTATCGAAACGTTACGACATTTTTCTCGTACTTTCCAAACCCTTTGTATTCATTAAGTTCTGTCGAAGGTAATCCTTTGGAAGCAAGGACACCGACAAATAACTGAACATTGTCGAGCAGTGGAGAACTGTTTCTGGGCCAGTCTTGCTAGTTTCAACCAAATTTGGTCATATCAGTAACCCTCAGAAATGTAACATCACGTGAACAAGTCCGTGAAATGAAGACCCACCTAAAACCCGCTTTATATAGAGAAAACTAGGGTTTAAGGGGCTATACTTTATTTTCTTATTTCTGCTCCAAGACATAGGTTGTGGGTACTCGTTAGAACCGCCTCAATGAGACGGTTCTAACGAGCACCCACAACCTATGTTTGCAGTATTTAGAAGAAAAATATCAGGGATTTTCATCAGAAAATAAGCCATTTTGGCGATGAGAAATATGCACTATATCACACGGGTGTGTTATCGCAATGGAAATGTAAAATAATATGTATATTAATTTGTTGTTCTGTAGAAACCGAGACATGAGCCTCGCATCCATAATGGCACCATTACAGTGAATACTGCGGACCGAACCGGGAATGAGATGGTGAATGTGACCAGTCTGTATACCTATGACTGCGTTTTACTGACAACCAGCATATCAAATGTAACTCCTTGGAAACAATTCCTGGTTGAGGGAAAAGCATCAGGTAACTTAACTCTTTTTGTACCAAATGGAATCTTCCTCCTTATTTCCAAATTTTGGGGTGACAGGTAAAGTTATCTTCAAATCTGATTTGGGAAACAGCTGAACTTCCTGCAAATAGTTTAGGCCCTGATGGTTTTGATAATTGAATATTGAAAGTCTATGTTGTACATATACGTTTTGTAAATTGGTGTAAAATTTCCATTGTACAACGCCAGTGAATATACCATGTGTGTAAAATTAGGCGTTTAATCAAATAAAACAGTTTCAGTTTCAGTTTCCTGATGAGACGTCGGGTTCTGCGGCGTCGGCATGCATTGTTTGTCAAGCTACTCATTTTGGGCTTTCCGGTACTAAATGAGATAATCCTGTAAACAGTAATTTAATTTAATCTTTAAGGCACTATGTTATTGTTGCAGCAGTACCGTTGTTGCATTATACAACAATTTTTGTTGCAACGATCATTTACACAGCGATATGTGTCATGGTCTGGTTTGATTCAGGATTTAATAGCCCTGTCAACAGTATTAAGGTCATGGCAAGTAGGTCGGTTTACCAAACCACACCTTTCCTAGGCTTATACCTAAGCAGTAAGCAGGTCCAGTGCACAGACACTGAGAACTGCTATTTCTTTAACCCATTGCATGCGGGAAACCCCTAAAGCGGTATCTTGGCAAATAGTGCAGCCTCAGATCAGGGTCGCACTATTTGCTAACAGAGTTTACAGTCAAAAATGGAATAAAATCAAAATAGATCTGACACTCCTTATATATTAGAAGCCTCCGTGGTG
The DNA here is from genome assembly GCA_963580285.1 of Lucinisca nassula. Taxonomy (NCBI): domain Eukaryota; kingdom Metazoa; phylum Mollusca; class Bivalvia; order Lucinida; family Lucinidae; genus Lucinisca; species Lucinisca nassula. The sequence continues at coordinate 11,509,851 of OY757020.1, forward strand.
TAGTGGTTACGCTACTCGCCTTGTAAACCAGGGATCGCAGGATCGATCCCGGGCTTCTTCAGACTTTCGGATGATTCTTTAAACCGAAGTCCCATCTCCGTATGACCTTAGCTGTTGGTGGGACGTAAAACTCAAACACCCATTCACTCACACCCCTTTTATGACAAATGGACTTGTCCACCATATTGCAAGGGAAGAACGCGGCGTCTGATCAGGGTCTGCACTCTTTGCTAATAGAGTTTTCGGTCAAAGGTAGAATAGAATAAAAAACAAATAGGCCTGATACCCTTTATATGACAAATGGATTTGTCAACCGAATTGCAAGTGAAGAAACCACTAGTATACAATGGGTTAATACGCGGAATAGAGAGTATGACCATAGAAAATATTCGCTGATTTTTATAGGAAAGTATATTGCGGACCGATTGGAGACAAACCGGAACCGGCTGTATTACTATTCAAAAGCATCAATTGAACATAAAAGTTAACAATGGATACGAATCGATACAGTCACCATATACCTTCCATCCAATACATCAAAGGGAAAAACTGCAGAAACATAGCAGCAACGGCACTGTATTTAAGCGAAATGGGAACACCTGACAGATTTTTCCACCATTTTTCAAAAGCAGACAACTTTCGGGACTTCGTGTTCACTTTTCTATAAGCCCTGTCCCACTGAAAAAAGAGTCTGCTCTTAAAGGAAAGAATATTCTGTTGTGGTTTATTATCGTTACTGATTGCCTTTACATGTATGTACTGATAATTTCTTTTTATGTCCCCGGTAGCGATAGCGGGGACATATTGTTTTTGCCCTGTCTGTTTGTTTGTTTGTTGGTTTGTACGTGGACAACTTTAACGTTGGCCATAACTTTTGAACCGTTTGGGATAGAGCTTTCATATTTGGCCTGGAGGTTCCTTGTGACAAGACCTTCACATTCATGCAAAATAATTTGACCGGTGACCTTGACCTTGACCTTTGACCTTCTTAAAAGAAAAAAAATCATTGGTCATAACTTTTGAACCACTTGAGATACAGCCTTCATATTTTGCATGTAGGTTCCTTGTGACAAGAGCTTTACATTCACACAAAACAATTTGACCTGTGACCTTGACCTTTGACCTTCTTAAAAGAAAAAAATAACATTGGTCATAACTTTTGAACCACTTGAGATACAGCCTTCATTTCATGTAGGTTCCTTGTGACAAGAGCTTTACATTCACACAAAAAATTTTGACCTGTGACCTTGACCTTTGACCTACATAAAAGAAAAAGTTAACATTGGTCATAACTTTTGAACCGTTTCAGATACAGTCTTCATATTTAGCATCTATGTTCCTTGTGACAAAAGCTTTACGTTCATCTAAAAAAATTTGACCTGTGACCTTGATCTTTGAACTACTTAAAATAAAAAATAACATTTTGGTCATAACTTTTGAACGATTTGAGATAGAGCCTTGATATTTTGCATGTAGGTTCCGAGTGACAAGAGCTTTACATTCATGCAAATTATTTTGACCTGTGACCTTGACCTTTGACCTACATAAAAGAAAAAGTAAACATTGGTCATAACTTTTGAACCGTTTGAGATACAGCCTTCATATTTAACATGCAGGTTCCTTGTGACAAACGCTTTACATTCATGCAAAAATTTTTACCTGTGATCTTGACCTTTGACCTACTTAAAAAAATAAACATTTTTGGTCATAACTTACGAACTGTTTGGGATAGAGCTTTCATATTTGAAATATATGTTCCCTATGATTAGAGCTTTTCATTCATATAAAATGTTTGGACCATGACCTTGACCTCTGACCTACTTAAAAGAAAAAATAAAATTGTTCATAACTTATGAACCGTTTAAGATAGAGCCTTAATATTTGGCATGTAGGTTCCTTGTGACAAGAGCTTTACATTCATGCAATTTTTTTACCTGTGACCTTGACCTACTTTAAAGAAAAAGTATTATTGTTCAAAACTTTTGAACCGTTTAAGAGAGAGCTTTCATATTTGGCATGTAAGTTTATTGTGTCAAGGGCTTCCCACACAAACAAAAATCTTGAACTGTGAGCAACTTTGAATAAAAACTGACCATGCCCGGGGACATGTTCGTGTTTCACAAACATATCTTGTTATTTTGGACAGTCGTTTTGCTATTTGGTGGGGGAAATAAATGTCAGTTTGCCTTTCCTTGCGACGTTTGAATTATGGTGAAGGTTTTGTGTTTGTTTTCTTTCCCTTTGGTGCCTTGTTTGTGTGGTTTGAGGTTTATCGGCCCCATTAACACTATTAAGCCGTCTTGGATGGGAGATGTGAGGTAACTGTACTGATTCCTGATCATTTCCTTCACTCTATTTTACATGACCACAACACTCGCTCTTAGCTCTCCCAGGGTTTACAAATCAGACATGTGGGCAATGGTTTGGAGACGAGACAATTACTTACACTTCAGTTCTAAGACTGCCAAGGGAAAGAAGCACAAACAAAAACTAGTCTGGCCCAGAAAAAGCTTGTATACTCCACGGTTTTCAGTTCTGTATTGTACTCCTTGCTTCCAAAAGATAACCATTTGTATAGAACACTCACCGTAATTGAGCTAGCACACGACAAAACCTACAATAAGACGTATGCGCCCAACGAAGACTCAGATCAGCCTGCGCTTCCGCGCAGTCTGATTAGTCTTCGCTGTGCGCTTTAAGGATAGCTAATCGCCCAATGCTCCTTCATGCAGCAAGAGAAGTCTCTGGTTGGACTATATTGATGCGCATGCTGATCTGATTCATCGCTGGACGCACATGTTAATTGTCGGAAATGCTGTGGCCCGGCTCAATTAAAAACCATAAAGGATAGTTTATTTCCCACAAAATGGTCATCAAAAATGAAAAAGAAAGTACAAACAGAAACACTGCCTAGGAACTGTCAAACTTCATAGATTAATCTTTTTCAATCTGTATGAAAAACCAACTTCGCTGGCTGACGCTGCAGCTAGGGTTCCATTCTCGGTGTCGGCCTTAGGCACAGCAGCGGTCTAAAGTCTGTGGTTTCCCGTGTAGTACAGTTAATGTCACGACATAAGATTACAACAGACCATACTATGGAACGGTATTTAGGTAAAAATTAAACTATGAATGATGCACATTCTAATATGCGACTATGGCAATGCATTTTGCAATATGCGCTTTCAATTATGTAATGTGCATTACGTATCTTGTATGATGCAGTTTTTACCATAGTTTCCGTACTATTTTAATCGGCATACTAGCAATTCATTGTCTGACATTGCAATTTCAGGACTATGTTCTTATCTTTGTTTTATGTAGCTTTTGGAATTCGTCGCACTGTTTTCAGTTGTTAAGTCGGTCACATCCAGTATTCTGGCTGAAATCCGGCTCGCTCTGACTGCATGTTTCGTCATTGGGTTCTAAATTCCATTATCGATTTTGCAACTTGCAGTTCTAATTTTGAAGTACGGTGGCTCTAGTATCGTTCACGTGACAACAGTTCGTAATTTTCCGTTTCGCTTTTTTCCGTAAGAAACGGAAGCGCGCCAGTTTCGGAACGAAACGGGCAAGTAGTAGTAGTAGAAGTAGTAGTAGTAGTAGCAGTAGAAGTGGTAGGAGTAGTAGTAGTAGTTGTTGTTGTTGTAGTAGTAGAAGTAGAAGTAGTAGCAGCAGTTGTTGTAGCAGAAGCAGCAGCAGTGGTATTGTTGTTGTTGTAGTTTATGTGACCAAAGGGTAGTGGTTAGTGGGGTAGAAGTGGTAATGGCAGTAATAGTGGTTGTAACACTACTACTACTACTACTTCTACTACTACTTCTACTACTACTACTACTACTACCACTACTACTACTACTACTACTGGCCTATACAGTGTTGATGGGGACGTTAAACCTACAAGTACAAGTAAACGAACAAACAGAACTAATGCTACTACTGTACTACTACTACTACTACCACTACTACTACTACTACTACTGGCCTATACAGTGTTGATGGGGACGTTAAACCTACAAGTAGTAGTAGTAGTGGTAGTAGTAGTAGTAGTACAGTAGTAGCATTAGTTTTGTTTGTTCGTTTGGAGTCAACACTATTTAGGTCATATCTAGGTCATATTTAGGTTACCTTTCGACACTTTTCCTGGGCAGGCTTATATGCAAGTGCTTAGCCAGTAAAGTGCACATTTTTCGCAAGAAACTGACAACTGCCTTTCTTGAATCAGCGAAACTGAGAGGAAATCCATGAGCAATCTCCAAGAAAGAATTTTGCCGACCCGGGGATGTATCAAAGTAGAAGTAAAACAAAGATCAGGAATCGATACAATTAACTTACTCCACCCATCAAAGACACCAAAGGGACAGAAACACAAACATTAAGCGACCAGACCATAATAGAAGCCTGAACAAAGGAAGGCCATAAGGACAGTTACTTTCCCACAAAATGGCCATATGGCCATCCAAAATAAAAAGACACAAGTGATACACACAGTAAGTAACAAACAACAACATAAATAAATCGCCACAAAAGAACCGCCTTGGAACGGTCAGTGGAAAGATTTCCACTGGGGGGCTTAAATCGATTTTACGTGGCCACAATCCTCGCGTTTACTTCCGTCGCGACCCAGACAAATAATTTGTTCAGTCCGCATGAAGGCCTCCTAACTCATCAGTGCAACATCTCCGTGAACACAAATAATCAAAGACCCACAGAGATGAGAAAACGGTGAGGACTCGACAGCATGAAACCACTGAAATGCTGGAGCAAAAGAAAACCAACAGTAGACTCCGATGGGCCCGACCAGAGACAGAGCATCAGGCACCAACCAACATTACCTTGAATTCTCTCTCTAATTCTCAATAAGCCTTTACGTTGGAACCGTCATAGAATCTGAGGCCTGACCCACCGGCGTGCAATTAAAGAGGGAAGCAAAGTTGCCAACCGTGATTGGGTTAACTACCATGCATGCAGTCTGTCGTATAATATCCATGTTGTACCCAATCGTTTTATATCAAAGAATGATTTTACGAAATTGGGTGCTAAAGTCATTGCGGTTTTATGTTTTTCTGAATTTATATACTAAGTCACCATAAAATTCGGGTTCCGATAGACCTTGTTGCAGAAGAGATTTAAGTCCAATATTGAATTTAGAAATTTAATCAGAATGGCGTCTATAAAATTTTGAAAAGGCTTTGCGTAGTTTATGGTACCGATAACACTGTTTAAGAAGTTTAGCCGTTAATTATTTATAACGAGTGTTGGAGTCAGTTACATGATTGCACACTCTAGCAAATCGAATTAATTGCGAAATATAAACGCCATAGGATGGCGCATGAGGAACATCACCATCCAAAATGGAAAATTTACAATCTCAAAATCAAAGTACATGTAATCGCGTTTATCATAAATTTTGCACGCAACAAACCCATCTACAATAGATAGATGTAAATCCAAAAACGGGGCCTCGGTATCAGAAGATTTTGCTTTATTTAACTGAAGTTCTGGGGGGTAAATCTGACTGATCAAACCATCGAAATAGGTATTATCAATATTTAATAAATCATCTAAATATCTAGAAGTGGAGCTAAAAGCTTCAATAATTTCAGATTGGTAATCAATGGAAAGCGACAACATGAAGTCTCTTTCATAACAATACAAGAATAGATCAGCCACAAGAGGTGCGCAATTCGTACCCATCGGAATACCCACAATTAGTCTAAATAACTTAGTACTGAATCTAATATAAATATTGTCAAGTAGAAAGGTAAGGGGATCACACACTTTCTGACATGACCAAAGTGTATAATTCGCATGCTCTTTAGAAGTGAAAAATGCATTTCTGACATTACATGCAAGATAGAGAGAATCTTCTCTGTGAAAAGCCCATTCAATTAAATCATTAAGCTTTTCTTTTATAATATTATGAGGGAGTGTAGTGTAAAGAGTGGAAAAATCGTAAGTAGACAGACTTGAAGCACGAAAATGTCTGGATTTCAATTTATTTAAAACCTCATTCGATATTTTTATAGACCAAAACAGATTTCTTCCTGATCTTTCAAAGACTTTATCACAATATTTAATCAGATGCGCTTTAATATCAGTAAGACAGGAAGTTAATAATTTAGAAAGTTCAGTGGTAGTGCAAGAGCTAGAATTTGCAATAAACCGTGCTTTGTAAGGCCTTTTATGAAGTTTTGGTAACTAGTATAGCGTAGGAAGCTTGTCTTGGCCTTCGGTAACACACACAGCAAACTTGATGGCTGAATGACAAATATGATTATCTACTATAACTCTTTCTTCAGCTAAAGGCTGAAGTTCATAGGCCTTAGTACCACCAAGCTCCTGCTTAAGCGTGTCAACATGGTGGAGCCGTCACACAACGACGACGTTGTTAGCGGCCTTGTCTGCAAGGGCCAAAACAAACTTCTTATGAAATTCTTGAATACCTAGTTTAAGATGACGTAAAGACGTCTTAGGCTTAGGAGGTAATAAGTTTGTATTTTGAGAATAGAAAGAAATGCGTTTATTCACTAGTTTTAAAATGCTAAGTTTCCAGTCCTTAAGGGCTTTATGCTCAACATACTCTCTCTTACACCACCGATTACCGAATTCATTCAAGGAAGCAGCGATTTCATCTCTACATTTACTGAAATCAATTTAGAAGGAAACCGATATTTCGGTCCTTTAGAAATTATATTCCTTATCCTAGAATCAGGAATAATTTTCAAACTGCCAGTAATTACATGACCAGCAGCAGGATAGCAATACACCGAGTTTTTACAATCACATGAATCAGGAGTATTTGTATCAATATCAAGATCTGAAACAAGTTTATTGTACATTATATGAGGCGGAAAGGGCAGCTCTTTATACGAATATTTCCTGCAACAATCCAAATTTTATTTTGCTTAAGGATGAAGATAAAGCTAAATGGATATTGCTACAAGAAAATATGGACGTCCTAGGCTATTTGGGTCGTTATCTTATTCTTTGTATGGACAGAAGAATGCATTACAAATCAATAACATAAATTTCTAGAGGCACACCGGCATTCCTACAGTATCAGAATAACAATTGTAATTGTTTTGCCTACATGTTTTTTTTTATTATTATTATTGTTGTTGTTGTTGTTATTTACCCACAATCATATGTATTTTTTTTTCTGCCCGAAAGGGTCCATGATTGGAAATAAAAAATATTCTATTCTATTCTATTCTATTGAAATTAAAAATGATACATCTAACAGGTTTGTTATATTTATAGCAAATTATAGGTGTTTCAGTATTTTGAAAATATGTAGGAATGGAAGAAAGCACCGAGCTCTCACGGAAGATATTTGGCAAATCTATAAAATCCATACCCTTGTTAATGAAGGATATTTTGAAGAAATGGCGTTTATGATTAATTTCAGAATCAATGTAAGGACGGAGAGTATGCTGGGTATAGCCTCTAGTTAAGAGAGCCGCATCATATAAATGATTAGAACTATCGTAGAATTTATTCGCCTCGGTGTCCAGAAGACGTAAAACAGAAACGAGTAATGAACTTAAAAATGAAAGCGTAGATTGGCGTCCATGATTTAATAATATAATTGACAGTCACTTCAGTCTAGTATTGTTTCGTTTAAACGCACGTAATTTACGTTTAAAGTTGCCATTTTTTCCTGGTGCCGTGAGATCTAGTTCTGCGTTTTCAACATTCCAGGAGCGAGAAAATATCAAAGTCCGGCATTCTGGAAATATTACCCTCATGATAAATGTTGTCATTAAATCCCAGTGGAAAAGGGGTCTGTAATGATTTAATCCATTTCAGTTTAACCTCATGTCTTTTGATAATTTTGAATCTAGATGTAGAATTTGCATTGTAATAAAGTTTTTCCACTGGTTGTATAACAATGTTATTTACAGAATGACCTGTACGTCGAAAGTGACGGTACAGGAAAGTGTCAGTTTTCTTTGGCTTACTCATTCTACGATAATGCTCGTTCAATCTAGTTTTAAGCATTCGGTTAGTTTGACCGACGTACTGCATATTACAGTTTGCAGCACGTCATGTAATTAGATAAATTAAATCTGTAGACTGTCATGTCAAATCAGACATTTTAACTACAGAGAACCGTCTACCGTTTACAGATCAAGTAATGGTAGACGCAGTGCATAAATGCGAACAACATCTGTACCTCTTGGCATTGCACTTAGAAATACTAGGATACATTCCACTTCTTTTCCACGGATTAGTATATTTTCGAAGGATGGGCGATTTGAGAGGAGATAGTCTTATACTAAGACTACTCCCCAAAACATTGGTATTGCCTGCTCCATTGAGATTAACTGAAGTTACAGAAGACAATTTAAGGGTCGAACAAATACCGAAGGCAACATAGTATTAAAGTTCTTAATAGAATGGGGAATCCGTACAGAAGAAGCAGAGTGTAACCTAAGGGGTGATATTGCACGACCCGCAGAAAAAGCGACCGACTGAAGTGGGTTGATTTTCTAAGAGTGCCCTAAAATCACCGTGTCATTCTGTCATTCGGTCATTCTGTCAGTCTGTCTGTCTGTCCGTAACCCGTTTGTGAAAATTGGTGATAGTGACTTAACCGCTTGGAGTATTTAAACAATTTTGGGCATACTGATAGATATCAATGAGATCTAACCAATGAACTTGCGAAATATTACAGTCCATTTAGTATAGCCTCGCCGAGGCGAAAAATGTGAAAATCTTCGAACTGCTTCTCCTCGGAAACCGTTGGGCAGATTGAAGTCAAATTTCATATGGAGCCTCTATGGGATGGTGGAAACCAAAATTTGCTCATGGGGTCCAGGTCACATGACCAAAATGGCCGCCAAGCCATATATGGTCTTTCTGTCTGTCCGTCCGTAACCCGTTTGTGAAAATTGGTGATAGTGACATAACCGCTTGGAATATTTAAACAATTTTTGGCATACTGATAGATATCAATGAGATCTAACCAATGAACTTGCGAAATATAACATTCCATTTAGTATAGCCTCGCCGAGGCGAAAAATGTGAAAATTTTCGAACTGCTTCTCCTCGGAAACCGTTGGGCAGATTGAAGTCAAATTTCATATGGAGCCTCTCTGGGATGGGGGAAACCAAAATTTGCTCATGAGGTGCAGGTCACATAACCAAAATGGCCGCCAAGCCATATATGGTAAAAACCCTTCAAAATAGTATTCTCCAGAACCACTGGGCAGATTTCCACGAAACTTGATAAATAGCATCTGGGACGTAGGCCCATCATAAATTGCTAAAATGGTGACCCTGGGTTGACCTTGACCTTCTTTGTGCCTAGGTCAAACTTTGACACATATGCTTTTGTATTGGAAAAGTGAGAATGCATTTTATCCTGCAAACGATTCAGAATACAGTACTAAAGTATAAGATATATTTTTGCTCCTTACGATAAGGCGCATTTATTGGGGGAACCGTTTTAGGTCCAGGTCACATGACCAAAATGGCCGCCATACCCATATATGGTAACACTCATAAAGCTAAAAGCATCCGGCGGGTCGTGCACTTCAGCTGAAGCACTGGTTGATATTTTTAATGTATGTGTGATACTTATGTGGGTTAAAAAGGTTATGATACCGTCAAAACTAAAGCGATCTTCATACCGGTCATTAAATAAAACAGCATATAAAATTACTGAAGATAATTCCTTCGAATAGAAGGAAGGTACAACAAAAGCCCACAAAACATCTTAGTCTACTTAAAGTCCAGGGATGTCAAACAAGCAGTTGTTATACAACGAGGAACGAGAAGCCTCCGTGGTCGAGTGGTTACGCTACTCGCCTTGTAAACCAGGGGTCGCAGGTTCGATCCCGGGCTTCTCCAGACTTTCGGATGAGTCTTTAAACCGAGGTCCCGTCTCCGTATGACCTTAGCTGTTGGTGGGACGTAAAACTCAAACACTCACTCACTCACTCACAACGAGGAACGAACATCGGTTTAATAATGACCTTCAACAGGTATCTAAAGGATGGCATTTGATGGAACAGTGAAAAGCAATTACATAAGCAATCCCTGAGGATTGGAAAAATAAGAGCATTAAATGTATGTACGGGGAGACCTTTTACAGCCGCCACACGACACAAACAAAACAGCCCTGATATGCAAAGTAGAAGTAAAACAAAGATCAGGAATCGATACAATTAACTAACTCCACCCATCAAAGACACCAAACCCGCGACCTCCTGATCGTCAGTCAGTCTCGCATCCGATTAATCTACCGATGCCGTCTGTAGTTGTTGTTGTTATTGTTTGTATTTTCTGGAGACCGTTATGTTTATGAAGCAGACAGATTCCCGGCTACATTGAAATTGAATTATGGTCGTGTCACATTCCCTGGTAAGGGACCAAATGGGGATAAGTGGTAAAAATCGAGATTGCACGACCCGCAGAAAATGCGACCGACTGAAGTCGGTTGATTTTCTAAGAGTGCCCTAAAACCACCGTGTCATTCTGTCATTCGGTCATTCTGTCAGTCTGTCTGTCCGTCCGTAAGCCGTTTGTGAAAATTGGTGATAGTGACTTAACCGCTTGGAATATTTAAACAATTTTTGGCATACTGATAGATATCAATGAGATCTAACCAATGAACTTGAGAAATATTACATTCCATTTAGTATAGCCTCGCCGAGGCGAAAAATGTGAAAATTTTCGAACTGCTTCTCCTCGGAAACCGTTGGGCCGATTGAAGTCAAATTTCACATGGAGCCTCTATGGGATGGGGGAAACCAAAATTTGCTCATGGGGTCCTTGTCACATGACCAAAATGGCCGCCAAGCCATATATGGTCTGTCTGTCTGTTCGTCCGTAACCCGTTTGTGAAAATTGGTGATAGTGACTTAACCGCTTGGAATATGTAAACAATTTTTGGCATACTGATAGATATCAATGAGATCTAACCAATGAACATGCGAAATATTACATTCCATTTAGTATAGCCTCGCCGAGGCGAAAAATCCGTAACCCGTTTGTGAAAATTGGTGATAGTGACTTAACCGCTTGGAATATTTAAACAATTTTTGGCATACTGATAGATATAAATGAAATCTAACCAATGAACTTGCGAAATATTACATTCCATTTAGTATAGCCTCGCCGAGGCGAAAAATGTGAAAATTTTCGAACTGCTTCTCCTCGGAAACCGTTGGGCCACTTGAAGTCAAATTTCATATGGAGCCTCTATGGGATGGGGGGAAACCAGACTTTGCTCATGGGGTCCAGGTCACATGACCGAAATGGCCGCCAAGCCATATTTGGTCTGTCTGTCCGTAACCCGTTTTTGAAAATTGGTGATAGTGACTTAACCGCTCGGAATATTTAAACAATTTTTGGCATACTGATAGATATCAATGGGATCTAACCAATGAACTTGCGAAATATTACAGTCCATTTAGTATAGCCTCGCCGAGACGAAAAATGTGAAAATTTTCGAACTGCTTCTCCTCGGAAACCGTTGGGCCGATTGAAGTCAAATTTCATATGGCGCCTCTCTGGGATGGGGGAAACCAAAATTTGCTCATGGGGTCCAGGTCACATTACCACAATGGCCACCAAGCCATATATGGTCTGTCTGTCTGTCCGTCCGTAACCCGTTTGTGAAAATTGGTGATAGTGACTTAACCGCTTGGAATATTTAAACAATTTTGGCATACTGATAGATATCAATAAAATCTAACCAATGAACTTGCGAAATATTACATTCCATTTAGTATAGCCTCGCCAAGGCGAAAAATCCGTAACCCGTTTGTGAAAATTGGTGATAGTGACTTAACCGCTTGGAGTGAGTAAGTGTTTGAGTTTTACGTCCCACCAACAGCTAAGGTCATACGGAGACGGTACCTCGGTTTAAAGACTCATCCGAAAGTCTGGAGAAGCCCGGGATCGATCCTGCGATCCCTGGTTTACAAGGCGAGTAGCGTAACCACTACACCACGGGGGCTTCTTGAACCGCTTGGAATATTTAAACAATTTTTGGCATACTGATAGATATCAATGAGATCTAACCAATGAACTTGCGAAATATTACAGTCCATTTAGTATAGCCTCGCAGAGGCGAAAAATGTGAAAATTTTCGAACTGCTTCTCCTCAAAAAACCGTTGGGCCGATTTGAGTCAAATTTCATATGGAGCTTCTATGGGATGGGGGAAACCAAAATTTGCCCATGGGGTCCAGGTCACATGACCAAAATGGCCGCCAAGCCATATATGGTAAAAACCCTTCAAAAAAGTATTCTCCAGAACCATTTGGCAGATTTCCAAGAAACTTGATAAATGGCATCTGGGACGTAGGCCCATCATAAATTGCTAAAATGGTGACCCTGGGTTGACCTTGACCTTCTTTATGCCTAAGTCAAACTTTGACACATATGCTATTGTATTGGAAAATGTGAGAATGCATTTTATCCTGCAAACGATTCAGAATGCAGTACTAAATAAAAATCAAAAATGAGTTCCTTTAAGAGCAATGAAAACATTCATAAGAAAGAAGATGGGTCATACTACGTAGTTTCGGCTAATAAAGCCTCATCAGTGACCCTGTAATGATCCGGCAAAGAAAGCCAGTGGAAACATACTGCAATTTTGCGGACTTCGGACAGGCAGTCGATTCAAAGACTGATATACATCAAAATGGGATCCAAATAATTAAAAACCTGTCTAGAATATGAGTCTAAACCAATGATTTATTTCTGATTTCTCAGAATATTCACGCTGATCTCAAAGGACCAAAAGTAAAATATAAACTGCACTATGGTTGATGTACGGGGAGACGTTTTACGGCCGCCACACGGCACAACACCAGCTGCAGTGAAGGCAAATAAAAATCAAAAATGAGTTCCTTTAAGAGCAATGAAAACATTCATAAGAAAGAAGATGGGTCATACTACGTAGTTTCGGCTAATAAAGCCTCATCAGTGACCCTGTAATGATCCGGCAAAGAAAGCCAGAGGAAACATACTGCAATTTTGCGGACTTCGAACAGGCAGTCGATTCAAAGACTGATATACATCAAAATGGGATCCAAATAATTAAAAGTAGAAGTAAAACAAAGATCAGGAATTGATACAATTAACTTACTCCATCCATAAAAGACACCAAAGGGAAAGAAATACAAACATTAAGCGACCAGACTAGAATATGAGTCTAAACCAATGATTTATTTCTGATTTCTCAGAATATTCACGCTGATCTCAAAGGACCAAAAGTAAAATATAAGATATAAGATAAAGTATAAGATTTATTTTTTCTCCTTACGATAAGGCGCATTTATTGGGGGAACCTTTTTAGGTCCAGGTCACATGATCGAAATGGCCGCCATACCCATATATGGTAACACTCATAAAGCTAAAAGCATCCGGCGGGTCGTGCACTTCAGCTTGAAGCACTGGTTTTGTCAATAGTTGAATTTCAATATTTTTCTTATCTTTCTTATTTTCCGGGAACTATTAGTAGATACGCTAGCTGCACAGATATAGGACTGCGATTGTTTCACAATGCCTTGGTAGTGTCTCTGGGGGCTTTTCTGTATACGATCTAGTGCCAAACCTTTTAAAATGAATGCCGCATTCGAGAGTTTGCACCTTTAGCACTGGGACAGGGTAAATTGAATTTTCCACGATGCGTGGAAAGGTTCAAACTGCAAAATACAAAACGGAATACAGTAAAAAAATCTTCTATGTAGTGCATAGTTCAAAACGCAAAATAAAGGTTAGATACTGCACAGTTAGATTCTCCACAATGAGAGGTTAAAATTACAAAATACAATATCAGACTCGCATATTAGAACATATAAGCTACGTAGAGCACATTGCATAATGGAACCTCAACATTTCAAAATGCAATACCTGACCCGCATATTAGAATGTGCATGATACAGGTTACATAGTATACATTACATAATGGAGCATTAATATTGCAAAATGCAGTGCCTGATTCGCATATTAAAATGTGAATCTTTCACATTTTGTTTACCTAAATACCGTTCCATATTCGACGCCCAAGCATATTTATTTGTATTTGCCTAAGATGACAAATGCTTATTTTTCTGTTCATACAGTTCTTAACTTTAAATGCGTTTCCCATTTGGAATACGTGTAGGAAACATTGAATCAAGGCAACGCAATGCCATACATCGTGGTCGGTACAACTATTCTTGAATGGTATGCATTTAGTTTTTCATTTTGGGTTCATTTGTTGCCCTATCGAGACTTGGTTCTTTGACACGAGAAAGGCTGGAACGGCAAGACGCACGACCTATGGGATCGCCTTCTTGACAAATTCGTCATACGTTCTTGAAAAGCATGTGTCGGTGTACCGTAACGATGATATACGTGTATTTGTCGTATATTAGTGTTCACAAGTTTTTTATGTAGTGTGGGATAAATGTGCACTTATGTCAGGAATAAATATGGGAGAGGAAACTCATCACGAACTTGAACACGCCTATATAATTTTGACCCCCTTGAACCCCACTTTTATATGGTGAAACTGGGGTTTACAGGGGTAAACCTTATTTTTCTTATTTCTATTCTAAAATATAGATTGTGGATACTTGTTAGAACCGTCTCGATGAGGCGGTTCTAACGTATACGCACAATTTATACTTTGAGAAGAAATAAGAAAGAAATCACAATTTTTCACCGTATAATTTTAGTTTTTCGGCGGTAAAGTTTACAAAGCATTTGTATAGGCGTGTTTTCGTAATGTGTATTTTATATCAAGGAATGCATGCATAGATACAATTACCATTATTGCCGCAGTAAACTGCGTTTGCTTTTCAGAGTAAGTCTTAAGTTATTTTGTATTTCCAGGATTACGCTACAAGTCATTGCTGACAGAGAAAGAAGGCATAGACTACAGCCAACCTTACATAATTGTTTTGAACTATTTTCTGGAAGAAAAATGCTCCCCTTTCAATCAATACAATCTATCAGAAACAGTTATGGTCAATTTTGTAGAAGATGATGCACCCGTTACCCAATCATTCAGCTCCACAAAGACACATTCGCTGCACAGCCTTTTACCAAATGATTCACGAATGCTAACACACTCCGACGAAACACAAACTATAACACCCTTTACCCAATCATTTAGCTCCATAAAGACACATTCGCTGCACAACCTTTCACCAAATGATTCACGAATGCTAACACACACCGAAGAAACACAAACTATTGCACCCTTTACCCAATCATTCAGCTCCACAAAGACACATTCGCTGCACAACCTTTCACCAAATGATTCACGAATGCTAACACACACCGAAGAAACACAAACTATAGTTAAGAGTGTAACTCCGTCATCTTTATCAGTTCCTGCAGAGGTCGAAATAGTTAGTATGTATTCTGCATTAAGATTAAACGTAACAACAACCGGTTTAACTGGTGGCAAAACAATATCTACAGCTGATGAATCGGATTCATGGACACACACATATCCAAGTACAAATCTGACATCAACATTTCCGATTTCAAGCGAAACAATCAACGTTTTGGATCCCGAGTCTCCATTGACATCGCTACAGGAAAATACGCCCACACCAACAAATACATCGCCACTTTACATAAAGAGCAATGATAGCACCAGTACCAAGCTGCCGAATGCCAGTTCAAATCAATTAGACACAACAACAGTCTCTAAGTCCGATGTTTGGGAGAATGATGAAATAAGTGTGTTTAAGGAAACAACCACTCTTACAGCATATCCCCGTGAAGAAAACAGGCCGACAGCATCCGTGAATTTTACACAAAATGGACCTCAGTATAGCCACACACCGACAGTATCAGAAACTGGTTCACAAGAAGTAACTACCCCAACAGAAGCGTCCAAGGAAGCCATTATTAGTTCGTTTGTGAACACAACAGATGATAGTAGATTACATGGCCCCGCTACAACGACCTTCTCATTGTTAGAAACCGTACAAAACCCGACGCCATCGCGGTCACATAATGACGGCAATGGAAATGAACAATCATTTACGGAAGGTTCTCAAACGACCGTGTCAGTTCGTCATGACACACAGACAGATATGTTCGGTCTGTCAAGTGCATCAGCACAATATCCCTTTAATTTGCAAACGTCTACGGTTAAACCGAGTACAACAACTGTCGCTGTTGTGGAGCCGGAATCACTTCGGGATAAGACTTCAGGATCGATCTTCGACGACTTTTTCCAAGACACCACAAAGCTAGCAATTGCTGTTTCCGTTGCTGTTGTGACTGTTGGTGCGGTATTGGTCGGGAGTGGTTCCTACCTCTTACGGAAAGTCTTCAACAGGCATCCTATAGCAGTCGAACAAGTAAGAAATATTCATTACGTTAACAAAGTAGAAGTGGAGGCAATGATCATATCCGTGAAATGAACAGCCCCTAAACCCCATATTATCTTTTCATGCGACCGTCTAATTTTTTCATCCATTTCATGTTAAAATCAATAATTGTTTTTCTTGTATTTGCTTAAATGTTTAATATAATTGTTATGTATGTAAACACTATATATGTTTTACGAAGGCCCCAGAGAAGATTGGCTATGCCAACTGAGTAACCCTCTATAAATAAAGTCTACTTACTTACTTACTTACTTACTTACTTACGTACTTACTTAATTACTTACCCACTTTATATAGAGAAAACTGGAGTTTACGGGGTATACATTATTTTTCTTATTTCTGCTCCAAGACATAGGTTGTGGGTACTCGTTAGAATCGCCTCAACGAAACGAGTCTAACGAGCACCCACAACCTATGATTGCAATATAAATAAGAACAGTATCATGAATTTTCATCAGAAAAGTAGCCATTTTAGAGATGTGAAAAATGCACTATGTCGCATGGATGTGTTATCGTAATGATTGTAAAATAAAAAGCTAAAAGGTTGCTTTTGGAAACAAAGAACACACAATAGAACGAAATTCGGAGACTCGGTTTTATTGAGTCCTTTCATACACAGCAATTTAGTTTCCAAGGCTGCATATGCCTCCTGGTGCCGACTTAAGCGATATTCGATTTTCAATGTAACCAGAATGGGCTCAATGATACCAAAGGAAAGGAAAATATAATCGGCACTATGATGAAGCACGGGCAGACTTTTTACGGGCGCCACATGGTACTTAATACCAACTGCAGTGAGGTAAAATAAAAAAGCTAAAAGGCTGCCTTTTACGAGGACTGTTCAAATATGAATGCAAGTAGAACGTTTTCTCATGCACTAATGCGAAAATCACCTGGAAATAAATATCACAGCGTAGAAAAACATTTTACCTATACATTGATACCAATCCTGTTAAAATCCGTGCACTTTAGCCATGTATATCGTTCGATAAACACTGTCTACTCTTGTATACTAATACAAAACATGGTTGGAAGAAGGTCAGAGTACGCCGTTGAAATACGGTCCTATATTAAGAATCGTTGTATTTTGGTATACGGTGCAAAGACATTTTTGATGAAATATGTTCGGTTTATGGGCATAATGAAATGTCTTTTCCGACAGTTTTTCGTTGGTGTAAGAAATTCAGCTGTGGGCTAGGCTCAACAGAAGATGCACCATATAATCGTCGGCCGAAAAGAGCAACATCTGCCAAGATGGTTGCTAGAGTGAAAGAAATAGTTGCTACCGATGCACGATTCACCACTAGGCAAATAGCTATTATGGTTGGCATCTCATTAGGAGCAGCTCATACAATTCTGAAACGGGATTTGAAAATGAGAAAGATCTGTGCTAGATGGATTCCCCATCTGTTGACAGATGAGCAGAAAAAGACACACGTTCAGTGCGCCAAGAAGTTGCTTAAAAAGTTTCCAAATTACAACGCACGGTCTTTCGCCAACGTCTTCACAGGTGACGTGTGTGAGTTCACTTTTTTGAGCCAAAACGAAAGATTCAGAAAAAAATATGGGCAACAAAGTATTGCCAAAGACCATGCATTGCAAAGCGGACCATGAGCGTCAAGAAGGTAATGTATGCCATATTCTTTTCAAATCAGGGCCCTGCTATTCAGGTTGCTGTGCCTAAAGGCAAATCTGTAAATGCGAAGTTTTACAAGAATAAAGTTCTTCGAAAATTGAAGAAATATTTCAAAGAACGAAGACCCGCAACTGGTTTGGCCAATGTCAGATTGCTACATGACAATACGTCATCGCACAAGGCGTTCATTGTGCAAGACTATCTGAAGCAGGAAAAGGTTGTTGAACACCTTCATTCCCCGTTTTCCCCTGACCTTGTCCCGTGTGACTTTGTTTTGTTCCCGCTGCTGAAAAATACCTTTCTGGTCGAGAATTTGTACACCGCAAACACCTCGGTTCTGCAATATTCCAGTGCCTTCATAGTATACCTCGAAAAGACTACCAAAATGCATTCAATGATTGGATAAGAAGACTGAAAGTTTGTATATCTGTTAAAGGGGAATACTTTGAGGGGACAAAATAAATTTTTCATCGAAATTTATCACGGAATCATTTTTATGTGCTTAGTTGCATTCATATTTGAACAGTCCTCGTATGAAACAAAGGTATTTGTCTTTACTTGTTGCAGTAAAAGTAATTTCATTACAACGTACTGTTGTCCGAAGATAAGTTGCAAGTGACGTCAGCGACTGTTTTTGTTATTAAGCCTTTCCACTGTTGTCAAATGGTAACGACGCTTCGGTAATGATAATTATAACGGTATAGCTTGTCTTGCCAGCCAATGATGGGTATGATAATGATAACGGTGCAACCTGTCAGACCTACCTTTGGTGGTATACTCTTTTACGTCACTGTCAACGTATCCTCCAAAACAGTACTTATAGGCATTTAGGTGAATATTCAAACACATGTAGGCAATTCTAACACAGCGCGCCTATATAGGCAATGGAAAATAATTGTGTTTCATTCTGCAACAAATCACATCTCGGAAGAGCGTGACGAGTGACGTCATTACAAACTATCAATTTATGACGTCACTAGTCCATTTCCTTGACATTAGGCGGCGTAACGTCATTTTCTCGCATCGAAAACGTTAGAAAAAGATATAAATGCATGTGTTTCAGTCGATAATTTTAGCGGGATTTCTTCTAACAATGGCAAAAAGTTGTGAGATTTTGAAGGAAACAACAACATTATTGCCGATTTTCAGCGTGTTAGAATCGAAATAGATCAGCTCTAGTCTGTTATTTGTTGAGTAATAAATCACAGTTTGTCGGTCAGTTGAAGTAGACAAATCACGCGCGCTACGCGCACGTGATTTGATCTACTTTACAACTGACCTCAAAACTATGATTTATTACTCAACAAATCACAGTTAGAGCTGACCTAAATATAGCCACTTTCTACTGCTTTACATAGTCACATAACATTACATTTGATCAAAAGTGAGGTATTCATTATTTCGTTTGAACGTGACAACTTAACAATAGCATCGACGTCATTGTAGTGTTTGTTCTGACGTGATTATTTGTTTGTTTGATTGATTTGAAGTTTAACGCCCCCATCAACACTGTATAGGTCATTTTGGAGACATTGCTTCCAATTTCGTGGGATTTTTACCAGACATTGAGATGCAATGACATCTCAAGCCCTATCGCCCAATGAAACTAATAGTGTTTCTAAGCACCGCTTTGCCTGGGCAGGCACAGGTCCTCTTAAGCGGTTTACCAGTACTTGTGTGCAGTCGATTCCATTTATACGTGGAAGCATCATGCGTCCCATCTATTTATTCAAGACCCGATTGGCGGGGGCCGTTGGCGCGACATTTACGTTTCTTCTGAAAATAATGAAAATATAAGTAGTAAATTAATTTAATGTTAGGCTCTTTGTTTGCTCATTATTTCAAAGTTAAGAATACTGACTCCTGTCTCTGCTGAGATTTGCTTCAGTATTGAATACGATATACAGTAGAACTTCGATGGCTCGAACACCGATGGCTCGTTTACCATGGATGTGTCGAACCCTTTCTTGAGCCCCTAGCGAAATCCTCTACATAAGAAATAGTGGGGGATAATTAAAGAGATTTTAGTCTTTAATCTTGCAAAAGTATGCTGTGTGTACTCATTAGAATCGCCTCGATGAGGCGATTCTAATGGGTACACACAGCATACATATTCATTATAGAACACCGAAAAGATGTCTAAAAGTATCTCGTTATGCCTCCTGACAGTAACCCTCAGTGGCTCGAACTACCTCTGTCTCGAACAGATTTTCGAGGTCCCAAAGGTGTTCGAGCCATTGAAGTTCGACTGTATATGCCAAAGGAGCCCAAAAGGGACATTCTGTTGCGTCTGATCAGGGTCTGCAATGTTTCAAAGTACAGGAATTTAAAAGTTAAGCGAACCAGTCTATATAAGCTCGGCTTCAGGACCAAATTTTTCAACCTACTCTTGGAGAGAATCGGCTAATCAATGACTTGACTTGATAGATTTTGTAAGGTAAACGGGTGCTAAAAGCACATAGGGGCTACCCCTAAGCAATGCTCCAGTGCTTCGTTTTCTAATGATCGAATGTTCGACAGAGGATCAATAACAAAATTTACATGAACCCCTTCTGAATTAATTTACATTGCTGGCGATTTTCAGTCTTTCATACCGTCAGAACACCAGGGGCCAGTTGTTCAAAGCATCGTTAGCTTAACGAGCTCGTTAGTGGTCATATTGTTAACTCTTCTAGCAAGTACAATATTGAAAATTTTGGTATTTTTGTTGAAAAAAATGTGAGCAGCTTTTGCACCCGCAAAAGCTGCTCACATTTTTTCAGCAAAAATTTCAGCATATTTGCCATATTTAATGATCAAAATTTTAACCATACGTTAACTAACGACTTCGTTAGTTTTGAACAACTGGCCCCAGAAAAATAAAATTCTAAATTATCCTAGAACGTAATAATTTGATGTTATACTTCAAGCTAGGGACATTGTTATGTGTAGTATGTGTATAATCAGTTGTCTTTAGAGGATATTTACTTTTTTGAAAAAAAAAAAGAGCAAAATTATTTCATTGCATTACGCTAACACACCCGTGCGACATAGTGCATTTTTTCACATCTCCAAAATGACTACTTTTCTGATGAAAATCTGTGATATTTTAGTTATTTTTTACTTCAATCATAGGTTGTGGGTGCTCGTTAGAACCGCCTCATTGAGGCGGTTCTAACGAGTACCCACAACCTATGTCTATGAGCAGAAATATGGAAAATAATATATACCCCACTAAACCCCAGTTTTCTCTATATAAAGTGGGGTGTAAGGGGGTGTTCATTTCACGGACTTGTTAGCGTGATGGAGTTTGTTGCAAACATCAGAATTTTCAAGTATGCGATATATGAAATATGTTGCAGACATATCATTTCAAACGTGCGAATTATGAGTCAACATTCTGATATCTGAATGCACGAGATGGAATTTTGTTTTCTACCGAAAACAGTATATTTGTATTTCCTTCTTTATTCATTTTAGTACCTGTATATTATTTCATATTTTGTCACACGAAATCTCAGAAGATATGTTATCATACAAAACCAAAAAAGTAGTTCCGGCTTATTAGAGTGAATAAAAATCATGTTGTTTTTTTTTTAGTTGTTGTTGTTTTTTCACTTAACATGGGAAAGGATATAATATTCTTTGATTTTTGAAAATATAGCGTTTATATATTTAGATATAAATTGCTCACACTGCTGAGTTTGAAATAAACCAATAGCGTACTAATTTCAGGAGTATTTTGAGTACATAACATGCGGTTCATTATTATTTTCTACTTCAGCCCTAGAGTTACAGGCGGAGCCACAGTCACAGACATTTGGTACATCTGCAATGATAAAGGAGAATCAATAGTTTTTTTCTATGGAATGATATGCCTAATAAAAAGAAATAACGCAAAGACGCCTATATAATCTCAAACCACACATTTTTAGAATAAAACCGGCGTTTACATGGGGTATACATTATTTTTCTAATTTCGGCTAAAACACATATATTGTGGGTTTTGTTTGTTTGAATTGAGGTTTAACGTCCCCGTCAACACTGTAAAGGTCATTTTGGAGACGTTGCTTCCAATTATATATATATTGTGGGTACTGGGTACTCGTTAGAACAGCCTTGCCTTAGCTAGGCGGTTCTAACAAGTTCATAAAATGTTTTTAGCAGAAATGTGATAAATATCAGAATATTTTATCTGAATAATTGTCATTTTTGGTGGTATAATTTTCAATTTATTTGAATAGGCGTGTTTTCGTTATTACTAGATATATTCATGAATGTATAAATTTTGACAAATCTGTGACAAATCTCAGTTCATAATGTCGCATTTTCCCACTCTGCTTATGATGGTCAACCCATAGCATGCGGAAAGAGGTACCTTGGCAAACAGTGCAGGCCCAGATCAGACGCCGCAGAACGCGGCGTCTGATCAGGGTCTGCACTATTTGCTAACAGAATATTCCGTGAAAAATAGAATACGGACGAAAAAATAGGCCTAACACCCCTTATATGACAAACGACCTTATCCAGTATATAGCGATGGAAGAGTCAACTTCTGTAATGTACGTACAATGGGTTAAGGAGTCAAATTGTTAGCTGTTCTAGCAAGAACCATGATTGTCTTATAGAGCGGGATTTTTTTTTTTTTTTGGTTAAGAATGTGAATATTTTTTGTAATGCAAAAGTTACACACATGTATAGTATCAATTTTGCGTTAGTATATGGAGGGTTTAATATTTTACGCTACGATTTCGTTTGCTTTTAACAGCTGAGCCTTGGTGTTTACATGCATGACGATAACACACCCGTACGACATAGTGCATTTTTTCACATCTCCAGAATGGCTACTTTTCTGATGAAAATCTCTGAAAATTTTCTTATTTACACTGCAATCATAGGTTGTGGGTGCTCGTTAGAACCGCCTCAGGTTCTTACGAGTACCCACAACCTATGCTTGGATAAGAAGTTATAAAATTAATTTAAACCCCAATAAACCCCAGTTTTCTATATATAAATTGGACGTTAGTAGGGTGTTCATTTTACAAACTTGTTCAAGTGATTAAGTGTTTGTGTATTTTGTTTCATAGCACTGGGTTAAGCAGTGAGTGTCATCGTTGTATGTTCGATTTAAGGTTTATCATCCCCTTCAACACTATTTATGACATTTTGGAGACGTTGCTTTTAATTTTTTGGGGACTTTTACCTGTCATTGAGATGAAATGACATCTTAATCCCTGCCGCCCAGTGAAACCAACAGAGTTTGTGGGCGGTCCGTCTCGCAATTATGCATGGACGGTCCGACTCGTACCACTTTGCCTGGGCATGTTTAGGCCTTCTAAGCGGTTTACATGTACCAGTACTCATGTGCGGTTTGTTTCAGCTATGCGTGGAAGCAGCATGCAGCCCAATCTATTTCTCCAAGCCCCGATGGGCGGGGCCATGGGTGACATATATATACAGTATATATAGGTCACGGTTTAAAGATATCCGTGTGACTTAGATAATCCTTTCGGAAGTAAAAAATGACATATTTTCCATTTAATAGTGGAATGATTTTTTTTTCTGACTCCTGCTTCAAGCAAATATGTAGATTTTAGATACTCGTTGGAAACGGTGGAGGCGGTTCTAACGAGAATCAAAAATCCAGTTTTGAGCACACATTAGTCACCACGTGAACAAGTCCGTGAAAGAGACACCCCGAAAACCCCACTTTATATTGACAAAAGTGGAGTTTATGGGGGTATACATTAGTTTCCTTATTTTTGTTTAAGAACATAGGTTGTTGGTACTCGTTAGAACCGCCTCATTTAGGCGGTTCTAACGAACACCAACAATATATGTTTGGACGAGAAATTAGACAAATATCGAAAATGTTTATCCGAAAAATATAAACTCTAGAGACTTAAGATAAGAAAAACGCCATTTTCGGACACGGGTGTTTTATCGTAACGAAAACAAAACAATGTTTACCTTGTAAACCATAGTTTTCCCTGTATAAAGTGAGGTTTTGAACATTTTTAACACGGGCTCGTTAACGTGACGGTAGTTTATTTGGTTTATTTATTTATTGCAACTAGATCACGACTGAAAAGATGTAGACATTAATACATGTATATATACGTATAGTTGCTGTACGTTACGATAACACATCCGTGCGACATAGTGCATTTTCTCACATCTCCAAAAATAGCTACTTTTCTGAAGAAAATCCATGTTATTTGTCTTATTTATACTTTAAAATAGGTTGTGGGTGCTCGTTAGAACCGCCTCATTGAGGCGGTTCTAACGAGTACCCACAACCTATGTATTGGAGCAGAAATAAGAAAATGTATACCCCCGTACACCCATGTTTTCTCTATATAAAGTTGGGTTTAGGGGTGTTCATTTCACGGACTTGTTCGTTTGATGAATTAGGGAACTCTGAATACGACAATGCCCTTTTAGACCGACTTAGCAGTAGAATATCGTTTGTACCAATTTGTGATATTGTTTTATGAAAATTTCTTGCTTTTAGCTCATCAGAGGCGAAGGCTTCATGGCAACAAAATTATGATTGATCACCGTTCGTCGCGCGCCTCCCGTCTTCGATTCCTTCGAACGACATTATCCATTGAATGGATTTTGTTTGATTGGAGGTTTAACGTCCACATCTACACTGTAAAGGTCATTTTGGAGACGTTGCTTCCGATTTTGTGGGGCTTTTACCCGATATTGTGATGAAATGATATGCCCTGGCGCCCAATGAAACCAATAGGGTTTATAAGCATGGACGGTCCGACTCGCAGCGCCTTAGCCATTGAATGGGTTGTAACCAAGCTTGGCAGAAATAATCTTTTGAGATTCTCTTTCAAATGTGTTCAAATAATTATTTTCATGAAGTATCTGAAAAGGGAAAATAAGCAAAATTCTTTAAAAAAAATCTTGCTGAAACCAGCCGGTTTGGTAAACTGCTTCACCTAGTTAACCACAACCAAGACGGTCAGTCAAATAATAACACTAGAGCCAAAAATGACCCCTCCCCGCTCCGCGCTCATTTGTTTGACATATTCAAATATAGAGGGTAATAACAAAAATATTCTTGTTCGAAATCAGACGAAGTTTGTTCAAATTCTAGCCCTGAGATCAAAAGACGACCTGTCAAGGGTGGGGGGTGGGGGGGGGGGGCACTTGCTTTACATAGTACAGTTAAACAACGCTGTTGACTGAAACTAGAAGCCCACATTACTAAGCTTTATCCTACGGATCTATTCCTAAATTGTTCAAATTATGACACTATGTTAAACAACGCTGTTGACTGAAACTAGAAGCCCACATTACTAAGCTTTATCCTACGGATCTATTCCTAAATTGTTCAAATTATGACAGTATGTTAAATGGACTTAAACTCATTAGAAACGCACGATGTAAGGTAATTGTATACGAAACACGCCTATATAATTTTGACCCCCTTGAACCCCACGTTTATACAGTAAAACTGGGGTTTACAGGGGTAAACCTTATTTTTCTTATTTCTGCTCAAAAATATAGATTGTAGGTACTCGTTAGAACCGCCTCGATGAGGCGGTTCTAACGCGTGCCAACAATCTATATTTTGAGCAGAAAAAAGAAAAATATCAAACTTTTTCTTATTTTCGGCGGTAAAATTTATAATTTATTTGTATAGGCGTGTTTTCGTGCTGTCTTTGAACAGGATAATTGTCGGGGTAAGCAGTTTAATATAGAAAGTGTCCATTATGATACCACGCCCGTATAACATTGCTCAGTCTATCATTGTCTCGCGCCTGACATTTTCGGGATGGAAAATACTTTTTCTTTCCACTACAAATATAGACTGCGGGTGTTCATTAGAACCACCTCAGTGAGTAACAGTACCAAGACTGTGGATGCTCGTACGGTTCGTATATTCCAAACAAGGAACGTTTGTCAGTCCCCTGTAAACCCCAGTTTTGTCTTTTCAAAATGGGTTTTATACACGGTAGCTATTAACGAGATGAGTGGTTCTGTACTGAAAGGAAATATGGTCGCACAAAACAATTCAGTTTTTTGTTGTTGTTGCTACTGTAGTAAAGACGCCATTTGTCTATTACATGCAGGCTGACCTTAACGTTTAGAATGCAACAACAAGTATCGGTGTTCACAAAAAGAAAAAAAGAAACCCATAACAAGTATAAGCTTTCACAAAAAGAAAAGAGGCCCATGGACAGGGTTCTGGCAAACATTTGCTATCAGATTTGTACAAGCCAAAGAGGCCCATAACTAGTATAAGGTTTCACACAAAAAGAGGCCCACAGACAGACCACTGCCACAGAATTGCTATCACAAGCCTATATCTGCTGTCATATTATAGCAGGCGAATAAAAAATATAAATCCATAAAATCTCGACCACGATGGGCCACTGTCTATCCTATAAGCTCCCAGGGACCTTCGGCTCTGGTGAGTTAAAAAACAAAACTCGCCGTTAGCGACACTGTTTACTGAGAGCTATATCAATATGTTAAACATTTAAATTATTTTCTGTATCGTCATGACGTTTGGTCCTGTATAAGCGCTTAACAGGACGGTTTCAATCAACTGGTTTTGTTTGTTTGTATTTGAGTTCAACGGCCCAGTCAACACTGTTTAGGTCATTTTGAGCCGGTTAGTTTACCTATCCTTATTTTTCCTGGGCAGGCTTATACATAAGCGGTTAACCAGTACAGTGCACATTATTTCACCAGAAACTGAAAACTGCCCTTCTTGACTCAGTGGAAGGGAGAGAATGACTGTAGAATAGATTCCATGATCAATCTCGACGAAAGAATGTTGCCGACCCCAGCAGGTATCGAACCCGCCTGATCACCAGTCAGACGCGCATCCGACTGAGCTACCGAGGCCTGCCTTTTGCTTCTGTAGTAAAGACACAATTTTATCAATAGTTATATATTCCTGGGATGTAGCTGTTCTGATCAAATTGTTTTATGTACTGTTAATATATATTTTTCTCAGACTGCCTCGGCGACTTGCCCCCGCCCATAGGGGCTTGAAGAAATATATGGGTTGCATGATGCTTCCACGCAGAGCTGAATCTGGCCCGCACACTAGTACTGGTAAACCGCTTAAAAGGACTAAGCCTGTCCAGGAACCGCGGTGCGAGGCGGACCGTCCATGCTAATAAACCCTATTGGTTTCATTGGGCGACAGGGCTTGAGATGTCATTTCATCTCAATGTCAGGTAAAAGTCCCACAAAATTAGAAGCAACGTCTCCAAAATGACCTTTACAGTGTTGACGGGGACGTTAAACCTCAAATCAAACAAAACAAAAGACTTGTATTAATGGCGAGAGATAAAATTTCGCTAACTTCGAAGTTGTACACCTATCCATCACGAAAACACGCCTATATGGTTTTGACCACCCTGAACCCCACTTTTACATAGTAAAACTGGTTTGTAGGGGTAAACATTATTTTTTCTTATTTCTGCTCTAAAATATAGATTGTGGGTACTCGTTAGAACCGCCTCGATGAGGCGGTTCTAACGTGGGACCCACAATCTATATTTTAAGCAGAAATAAGAAAAATACCATAATTTTTCATCTGAAAATATTCATATTTTGGTGGTAAAATTTACAATGTATTTGTATAGGCGTGTCTTCGTAATGATTGTTTTCCCAGACATTACGAAAACACAACAATAGAAATACATTGTAAAATTTACCGCCGAAAAAACGAAAGTTTTAAGATGACAAATTGGGAAATATTTGTTATTTATGCTCAAAATATAGATCATCTTCGAGGCGGTTCTTACGAGTACCCACAATCTATAATTTTGAACAGAAATAAGAAAATTAAGGTTTAACCCTGTAAACCCCCGTTTAACTACATAAACGTGAGGTTTATGTGGGTAAAAATTATATGGGCGTGTTTGTTTGATGAGAAGTGAGGTGGTGGGGATATCATGGGGATTAGATATCCCAATAATACCAACCTTTGGGAATTTGGAAGAGTACCTTGAGTCAGGGTCGGGGCCTTCGATGCCTAACCTGGAAACTCAAGAAAGAATGTGCCATTATAACGACCACTTAGACTGGTGGGGGGACGGGGTGGGATTGACACAAAGAGTGTTCCAGAGACAGGAAATGAGGCACCCCGTTTTCAAAATTGTCAAATTTCCGAGACCCAGTTGTTAAAAGTAACGTTATGGTTAGTTGACATATCATTAAAACTTTAATCTTTAATGTGGCAAAGATGCTAATATTTTTGTTGCAAACATATGAGTAGCTTTTGCAAAAGCAAAAGCTACTCATATTTTTTCAACAAAAATATCATTATGGTAGATATTGAACTCACAATTTGAATACTAACGAGTTTGTTAAACAATCAAAGCTTTGAACAACTGGGCATTGATGTAATCCCGCCATCACAGCTCTGGGGAATAATACTGACAGGTTCATATCTTTCATGGCTCTTAAAATTGCACTTTTTTGTTTTTGCTGATAAAATATGCGATATGTTTATTATTATACATTGCCAAAACACGGACTGTGGTGCTCATAAGAACTGCCTAACTGAGTCGTTACTCTGCGTTTTTGACCAGGAAATAGACAATGACACTTGTAAACCAGACTTTCGGTTTTTGAGGTCTTGTTCACAAGGTGATACACATGACCGCGCTGAAAAAAAACAATAACCACATATGAGTTTGCAACGGCTTCCAGTTCCAGCAAGTCCTAAAATGTTGCCACTGGGAATACCTTGTACAAGTCGGGCCGTCCCATGTAGCATTAGGAAAACTCGCCTATACAAATACATTACTGCCAAATAAACATGTATTTTAAGATGAAAATGTGTGATATTTTTCTTATTTCTGCTCAAAATATAGATTGTTATTACACGTTCTAATGAGTACCAATATAGATTGTTGGTATATGTTGGAATCGCCTCATCGAGGCGGCTCTAACGAGTACCTACCACTATAGTTTATAGCAGAAATAAGAAAAATAAGGTTTACCCCTGCAAACCCCAGTTTTACTGTATAAAAGTGGGGTTCAAGGGGATCAGAATTATATAGGCTTGTTTTCGTGATGCATTGTTTCAATAAAATGTGTGTGAGTTTACTTTGTTTTCTATTTTAATATTTTGTTAATAGAACAGAAGTATGATTTCGTGTGTGTGTGTGTGTGTGTGTGCGTGCGTGCGTGCGTGCGTGTGTGTGTGTGCGCGCGCGCACGTGCGTGCGTGCGTGTGTGTGTGTTTACGACCCTTTCAAGATTACTTTACTTATTTCGAGCCGATCGTTGATCAGAGGTGGGCGAAAACCGGAGTACTCGTAGAAAAGTCAACTGGCCTTCCATTGCAGAACTTGGTGTCTCGCATGTGACCCGAAGCAGGCGAGAACCTTAGCGATGAGAGACCTAATGATTCAGTGTCAGCGATCTTACCCATTAGGTCACGGATGACGTATAACAGTAGTCTGTAAAATAGAAATGCTGTTATACTTTTTCATATACATGTATATAATAAAGAATTTTTTGTTAAGTGTCTCTCACACCCAGTACTAGAACTTTGAGACTGTCTGACACAGTATTGTTTATGTAGGGCTCTATTCTGTGTAGTTGAAATAAAGGACTTCACTTTACATGCAGTATCTCATTTTTTAATTTCTTTCACCAAGGAAAAGGGGCAAAGAACTGACAGCAGTAGTGGGTCGACTGTCTCGGTGTAGGCTGAAAACTGGTCCTGAACTGAGACTTAGACTCTGTCGTTTAACCCTTTTTCTACCAAGTTGAATCTTCCATTTAAACAGTAAACTTCCTATATTAAGACCACGTTTGGGACTGTTCTGAAGTGGTCTTTAGGACCACTTTTGAACAGTCCCAAAAGGTGGTCTCTGATCAGAGGACACTGTATGCAGAAAACACAAAGAAAGAATAACTGAAACCTACTATATAAGCTTTATCAAGCAGAATTAGTATTAATTTCAGGTGGTCTTAATTATAGCGGAATTTTACTGTATATAACACAAACACATTTCAAAATTTATTTGGAAAATGGCTGAACGTTTTGGAAACAGTGTATGTCCTGCGGCGTCTGATCTGGGCCTGTACTGTTTGCCAATTGCCCGTTATTTTGGAGTTCCGGTACAAAATAAGTAAACCCTTACATTCCTGACTATTTGCCAACAGTTTAGACCCTTTGTCTAATATGATTCTAAACTCCTGCACATAAATTTTTGTTTGTTTGTTTGATTTGAGGTTTAACGTCCCCGTCAAGACTGTAAATGTCATTTTCGATAGCGCAGTGGTTAACGCGTTCGACTTATGATCGAGAGGTTGTGCGTTCGAACCGGCCACCGGTATCGAGGTGTGTCCTTGGGCAAGACACTTTATGACACTGCCCCACTCCACCCAGGTGTAGATGGGTAGCAGTGATGTAAAAGCCACTGCCTCTCTCTCGCGCGCGTGAAAACACCCGGAATGAGTGTTCGAGATCGATTCAATAAGCTTGGAGCTTTCATCGCAATCGAACTAAAATAAATTCGTATAAACTAAATGTCATTTTGGAGACGTTGCTTCCAATTTTGTGGGACCTTTGCCCGACATTGAGATGAAACGACATCTCAAGCCCTGCCGCCCAATGAAACCAATAAGGTTTATAAGCATGGACGGGCCGACTCGCACCGCTTTGCAGGCTTAGAGCCTCTAAGCGGTTTACCAGTACTCGTGTGCGGGTCGTTTTCAGCTCTGCGTGGAAGCATCATGCAGCCCATATATTTCTTCAAGCCCCGATGGGCGTGGGCCGGGCCGGGCCGGGCCGTGTTAATGTTTTACAATAAGCTTTCTCTTTCATAGAGCTGTGACGTTACAACGACGCGGATATCGCGGCTATTTTATATAAGTAACTGTCAGATTGGTTTTCAATCTCCACGAAAGAAGCAGAAATCAAACACGCGTCCTCCTGATCCCCAGTCAGACGCGCATCCGACAAGAGTCTCATCAGCATCAACAAAGTTTGTTTTCCTGTAAATATCTTTACATTTTACTTTTGAAACTCAGGGATAAAAGGGCTAAGCAGATAATCGTTCTAGAATATGACCCCAAACATGACTGAGCCGCAGCGCGGAAAAACGTCATTTAGGAAATTAGATCAAATCAACGCCCCTATTGGGTATACAGTGACATTCTAATGGCTCGAACATCAATGGCTGGTTTATCATGGCAGGCACGGAATCGTTCTTCAGTCTTTATGGACTTTTCATATAATCTTCTGAGCATCCGTGTGACATAGTGATTTTTCACATCTCCCAAATGGCTACTTTTCTAAGGCAAATCCGTGATATTTTTCTTATTTTTATTGCAAACATAAGTTGGGGGTGCTCGTTGGAACCGCCTCAATGAGGCGGTTCCATCGACTATCCACAACCTATGTCTTGGAGCAGAAATAAGCAAAATAATGTTCCCCCACCGTAAACTCCAGTTTTCTCTATATAAAGCAGGGTTTAGTGGGGTGTTTATTCCACGGACTTGTTCACGTGATAGGACGTTTTGTTGTCTTGAAAGTGAAGGCGTGTTCAACATGTTTTTTTTTCTCACATCTCCCAAATGGCTATTTTTTTCTGATTTATATTGCAAGCATAGGCTGTGGTGCCGGAGTCGGCAACATTCTTTCGTCGAGATTTTTTCATAAAATCTTTTATACGGTCATTCTCTCCCTTCCGCTGAATCAGGGAGGACAGCTGTCAGTTGAATGTTCACTGTACTAATTGACCACTTATGTATATGCCTGCCCAGAAGCCCCCGCCCATAGGGGCTTGAAGAAATATATGGGCTGCATGATGCTTCCACGCAGAGCTGAATCCGGCCCGCACACTAGTATTGGTAAACCGCTTAGAGGATCTAAGCCTGTCCGGGAACCGCAGTGCGAGGGGGACCGTCCATGCTAATAAACGCTATTGGTTTCATTGGGCGACAGGGCTTGAGATGTCATTTCATCTCAATGTCGGGTAAAAGTCCCACAAAATTGGAAGCAACGTCTCCAAAATGACCTTTACAGTGTTGACGGGGACGTTAAACCTCAATTAAAACAAACAAATATGCCTGCCCAGGAAAAGTGTGGATAGGTAAACTGACCGGCTCATAAATTACCCAAATAGTGTTGACTGGGCTGTTAAACTCCAATACAAACAAACAAACAAAACAAGGGTAAACACAGTTTTCTGCCGCAAGACGTGTTGTAGAACCGCCACGATGAGCACCAGAAGCTTTATTTCATCACCATAACAAGTCCGTGAAACGAAGACCCCCTAAACCCCACTTTATATAGAGAAAAGTGGGGCTTAAGGAGTTATACATTATCTGCCTTATTTTTGCTCAAAAACATAGATTGTGGGTACTCGTTAGAACCGCCTCATTGAGGCGCTTCTAACGAGTACCCACAATCTATTTTGAACGCAGAAATAATAAAGATGTTATCATTTTTACCTAATATTTATCATTTTCTGACACCATGTTGGACGCCATTATTTCTTACGGACATATTTTCCTAATGAAACGAAATATTAGGAAACGTATATGACAATGGAATCTTCCATCTGATAAGTTTGGAGTGGTCCATTTTCAGTTACAGGTGTATCAGGTTTGTTTTTGTGTGTGGTAAGTTTTACAAGACTGAATGATATTTAAGCAAACGGTGTAGACCCAGATCAGACGCCACATTCTGTGGTGTCTGATCTGTGTGTACACTGTTTGTCAATGTCCGCAAAAAGAGACGCTAGGCATATAGAAAAAATCACCATAAAAATGACACGTTTGGAGATATAAAGAAGGCACAATATCACGTGTGTATGACAAAAATATGAGCGTTTGAATTTTACATTTGTGTGCGTTAATATAGGTAATATTTGTAGCTGTGCGCGCACACGCGTGTGTGTCTGTGTTCCTATGTGTTTGCGTTTTACGTCCCATCAACAGCTAAGGTCATACGGAGATGAGACCTCTGTTTAAAGATTCATCCGAAAGTCTGGATAAGCCCGGGTTCGAACTAAAGACCCATGGTTTACAAGTCGAGTAGCATAACCACTACGCATCACGAAAACACGCCTTTATAATTTTGACCCCCTTGAACCCCACTTTTATATAGTAAAACAGGGGTTTCAAGGGGTATACGTTATTTTTCCTATTTCTGCTCTAAAATATAGATTGTAGGTACTCGTTAAAACCGCCTCATAGACCTTTTTTCTTATTTCTGCTCTAAAATATAGATTGTGGGTACTCGTAAGAACCGCCTCTATGAGGCGGTTCTAACGAGTGCCCACAATCTATATTTTGAGCAGAAATAAGAAAAAATTCACAATTTTTCATCTTAAAATCTTCATTTTTCGGCGATAAAAGTGGCAATGTATTTGTAAAGGCGTGTTTGCGTAATGGCCAGGGGAACTTAATTATTTCGAGCTGCTGATTTCATTTTTGGTTTCATACGCTACTTTAACCCTTATCGCGCAGCATAATTAAGTTAGCCACACCCACTTCTGACTTTGAACCAATCAGATTACTTGAAGTAGTTTTTGCTGCAAATTCAAAAACTGAATGTCAAATAGTGTAGATCCTGATCAGATGGCTTCTGATCTGGATCTACACTGTTTGCAAGTTTTGGGACCGTTGTGTGAACAGCAGGATGAGGGTCAGTAATGTAGCGTGTCAAAGTTGAGATTATTATAAAGAATTATCGCCTAGCTTGCAGGGGCAAAATTTAGCACGTTCATTACGATAATTTATTGAACATTTTGCAACAGAAAAAATAAATAAAAGGCGGTTCTAACGAGTAATAAAGGCGGTTCTAACGAGTTCGCACAATTTATGTTTTGAGCAGAAATAAGACAAATTATGTATACCCATCTCTCCCCCCCCCCCCCACTCCCAGTTTCACTGTATAAAAGTGGAGTTGAGTGCGGGGTGGGGTGAGAGTTAAGACTATGTAGGCGTGTTTCCTTGATGTGACAACGGATCCATTCAAACGTCTCTATGTGGATAACACACGTACAAGATCATTTTTTCTCTCATACCTCTCAAAATGGCATTTTGTTATGATTTTATAGTGTTTTGTTTCCTTGTCGTGCTGTGTACATAATTGTAGTCCACGATACAACCGGTTAATTGAAACGACTTAAAACGAGTACTCAGGATGTATTTCAGCTAAGAAAGGAAATAATGTATACCCATATGTAACACAGCGCAACGTGACCATTGAGTACGTGTTTCCAGTGCTTGCGGTAATATATGAATCCCAAGACGACAGATATAGATTGTGGAGCACAGATGTGTGCATTGGAAAAGCAGCTGAATCATAATCGAGGGGTCTCGGGTTCGAGGGTCACACCAAGCGTGATGCGCTGTTGTCTTGCTCTGATCAACCATGCACATTATACATTAGGGAACTATTTGAACATCAACAATCTATAGTTTGATCACATGCAAGAAAGATACCAAAAATTTTCCTCTAGGAATTGTCATTTCTACAGCCACTAAAGAAATAAAACTACTGCCACAGCAGCAACAACAACAACAGCAACAACATCAACAACAGACGTTCTGAACAACAGAAAAAGAAGGAGAACTACTTCCACAAAATGCAGAAAAACATATGTACTTCCACAAAGGAAAGAAAACAACTGTCCATTACCGATGTGCTAAAGCAGCGTCTCTCCTATGTCTAAAACTAGTATAACGGTTATGTATAAATACCACTTCTACAGCCTTGCTGTAGGAGCCGGCTCTTTTAGCGATGCGGGTAGAGTGGTTGGCTTATTCGCGAAGTTAAGCAACGGAGATTGCGGTTAGTACCTGGATGGGTGACCGCGTTGCTTGACTTCCTGGACGACGCGGTACACGCTACACGCTACACGCATTTACAGTTAAAGATGTTTTATTTCTTATTTCTAGTTCAAATATAGATTGTAGGTGTTCGTTAGACCCGCTTCAATGAGACTGATCACATGAATACTGACAGTCTATGTTTTGAACAAAAATAAGGAAACTAATGACTACCCATGGAGTTAAGATGGACAGTTATTTTCTTTCCTTTGTGGAAGCACATATATTTTTCTGCAGTTTGTGGCAGTAGTTCTCCTTCGTTTATAACTTTTCTCTGTATAAAATGCGATCTAGAGGGATGTCCTTACGCGGACTTGTAAATCTAATGCATAAACGAAAGAAAAAAAATCAGCCACAAAATAAAAAAGAATAGTCTATGAATTAAAAATCACTCTTTTTCAAATTTTCGGCCCTTCGCCTTCTTCAGGAATCTATTAATTCGTCACACTTATTACTTTCTTCCTGTCAGCATCACAAGATGGATGTCACTTAGTTGTTCGACGAATTAATAGATTCCTGAAGAAGGCCAAGGGCCGAAAATTTGAAAAAGAGTGATTTTTAATTCATAGACTATTTGTTATTTTCCCTGCGGAAATATAATTTAGAAGAATTTAAAAAAGAATAACTGCCATAACAAGGTACAACAAATGCCGCAAAAAAATAAGAAAATAAATAAAAATATAATGCATTAAAAGAAAAAATATACTGTCAGATTAATTAAATCAGTTACTACTACCACTAAAGAAGTAAAAGTGCAGCATGTACACGTATTTTCTTTCTTACGTCACTTTAGAAATGGATTTTTCAGGGATTAACTTGTGTGCACAGAAGATGGATTGCATTTGCATTTAAACGCTATACTGGCGAATTGAACGGCATAAGTTTGAAGCAGAAACTAGACAAATTGACGAAGCTTGTGTTTGCCTATTAATTCTTCAAGCGCTTAGCACGTTCTGCAGATGGAATAGTCAACGTTTTATATTTCTTTCTTTTCTTAACTATAAGCGAAAATTAGACTTGGCATTACATTTGAATCACCTGCTCGCGTGAAATGCCAAGACTTATTTTCGCTAGAGAAAAAAATGCCGTCTGCTCTGGAATATTTTTGAGCGATTATTTGATTTTCTATCTATCTATCTTCATATACTGAGTCGGTCATACTTGGCCATTAACTCAGTTGGGTGGTGCGCTAAATTTAGAGTTTAGCCAAAAAAAAAAGAAACACTCACTGGATGAGTTCTTCAAATTATTTACAATCTGCTTTCAGATGTGTACTGAAGCGCATACCCGATCTACACCATGAACTCCTCTGCAGTTTGGGCATTTACTACAGAGGAGGGAAGACTAGTCCAGTGAGGAATAGTTCTAGGGAAGAAAGAATTCTTCAGGGCATCACTGATATTGACTGGTGTTTAATTTTGATGCCCTTGCATGGGTTGAAGTTGACAAAGGAGTCAAGTATTTATGTTTATTAGGAGACACTGTATCAGAGCGTATCTTATAAAAGAAGGTTAAGAGGACTGCTCAAGACTGGCTTCCAACGATGGCCATTCAAGCTCATCGAGCATTTCGCCAACACTACTTCTGTTCCGACATCGCCTGCAGGTCCATCGGGCAGCCGTCCTCTGAACCTTCTCAACCTGTTGAATCTGAGTTTTAACATGGGGGTGCCAAATAGGTGATGCATACTCGGGTTGAGGTCGAACCAATGTTCAGTATACAATAGCCTTTGTCTGCCTAGGAGCATCTTAGAAATTCTAATGTCCTACTTGCCTTGGATGTAATCTCAGAAATATGTTGACCCCGATGCAAATTATCAGTGATGGGGATGCAAAGATATTTTGCGTATTTGACATGCCCCAATGTATGCTGATGTAGTGAGTAGTTGAATTTAATCTGCTTCCTGGTGAAGGATTGTCTAAGGACGTGCCACCAGTAAACAATTCTGATTCTGAGGGTCATAAAAGCCCCGGTAGCATTATATTCCGCATTACAAGGTAGGGGCCTCTCTGAAGCACCTTCTCACTTAACTATAAAGGTGTGTCACGGGAAGATTTCAGGTGCTGTGGCCACATTGATGGTATGATGGTCGTTATGGTGATGAGTCACATGATGTTGATGGATTGACCACGGCTGGTCTTCTTCCACTATCTCGAGGGGGTTCGGGGTTCAAGAGATGACAACACCGATGGTTTTTTCCATGATTATTGGGTTGTAAGGAACCTTCCCTTTCTCGTCCTCGCCATTGTGATAAATACAATACAAATATCCTTAGTTATAAGAAAAACTGTATGAAATGTGTCATTGAGGTGGTCGTAAGACCTACTCCTGCCAAGAACAACGTAAGACTGACCGAGGTCGAGAAGGTAATAAAAACAATATGAATATTCATGAAATAATGACAATAATGATAATTTACAACATGACAATGAAATAAAGTAAATGCATACCTGATAAATACAATACAAATATCCTTAGTTATATGGAAAACTATATGAAATGTGTCCTTGAGGCGGTCGTAAGAACTACCCCGCCAGGAACAACGTAAGACTGACAGAGGCTAAGGTCAGTATGAGCGCATTCGGTATTAATCAGTGAGGTGAAAAGCGCGGGAAGCTTACATAAGGCCATCGGAAATTGATATGCGCTACTGAGGGATGCTTAATGCTTAATGAAAAATGAAATATATGAGTATATAAAGTATGAAAAGCGACGATCGAATAGGAGGAAATAGCTGGAAATTGACTAGAAAGTCCTCAGCACAAGCGCTCATCTAGTTTCCATTATTTCTCTCTGTGACAGGTGCATCCAATTAATAATTGCACTGGTATTCTGTTAAACAGAAAGAAACTGAAGCCAACGTGTAGTGGTTATGAATCAGAATTGTTACTGATGACACGTCAAATGACATTCATACACCAGGATTATGCTACGAGGTGTCGATTCCGGGCTTCTTATTCCAGCTGGTGTGTGGGAGTGTGTGACGGCGGTGGAACGTCTCCCTGCCCTACATCATAGTGTGGATTATGTTTTCTTGTCCTTTGGGATCATTGATTCCATTGTGGAATTTTGAAAATATCTAAGGGTCACTGATGAGGCCTAATTGGCCGAAACTATCTAGTCTGGCCCAGAAAACATGTACACTCCATATTTTTCACTTCTGTGGTGTATTCCTTGCTTACAAAGGATAGCCCTTTTGTGGGGCATATTCTCCAGACTTTCGGGTGTGTATTTAACCCGAGTTCCCGCCTCAGTATGACCTTAGTTGTTAGTGGGACGTAAAACTCAAACACACAATCAGTTGACATTTTTGCCCCTTTTTGGCTCCAGTGAATCCGCCAGAAATGGTTGTAACAGGGTTATCTTCCTTACATTGAATACTCTTCGCGGAAAAGGTAATCCTGCACTGTAAACAAATCAATTAGCAAGCGAAATTGAAACTTAATTGTCAGCAGTTTGTAAGTAAAAATTCTTAAACACCATCAAAAACAATTTCTTTCACAAAAACATTTTTGTCGCGGTGTGCGAAAAAGTATTTTCGAGCATGCGCGCTCAGCAAAGATTAAGCTCAGCCTGTAAAACATGAGCTAGGGACTAACTTCCCACATCACAGGTCCTGGTGTATGAATGTCATTTGACGTTTCACCAGTAACAATTCTGACTCTGACATGAACTAATGAAGTTGCACAGTCAGTACCCAAAACAGCAGGCTAATGTAGGGCAGACAGCAAATTGAGCGATATCGCTGTTTGACTGACACTGGCCTGGAACTTTGTATTGCTGTCGACCCAACATTGGCCCACCACATCATCTTTATGTTGCCCGGTATTTTAATGCATTTGCATATGTATGACATCTGATTGGATAGCATCAGAAATTACGGCAGTATTTACTGCGATATACTGTCGGGAACCTGACATCATCTTCCTAGTGTATCCCCCAACCCTTATTAGCATAGCATGGAGCCATACCCCTTTTTCAGATTGAGTAAATGTTGCTCTACATTTTGGTAAAAAAAGTCACTGAAATTGGCCAAAAAATAACAAAGTTATGTCTGTTTAAATAAGGATTATTTTAGACCCTTTTTAGCAATAAATTGTTGCCTATTTGACAGTCCCCATTTATGGTTGACTGCTAAACCCCCTCACAGTTTATTGTATTTAACCCATTTAGTACGGGAAACCCCAAAACGGGTACCAAGGCAAACAGTGCAGGCCCAGATCAGACGCCGCAAAACGCGGCGTCTGATCAGAGCCTTCACTGTTTGCAAAAACGTTTCTAAGCCATCTCCTAATTAATTTTGAAGAAAAAACAACCTGACACTCCCAAATTTTGAAATGGACGCATGCTATATATAAGGAGGAAGATTCCATTCGGTACAAAAAGGGTTAATTAACTCACTTTAGAAGTCATTACAGTCAAAACAGCATTCATAATGATGACACGTGTAAGTGACATCAATTAACCCTTTTTGTACCAAATGGAATTTTCCTCCTTATATATAGCAGGAGTTAATTTCAAATTTAAGGGTTGTCAGGTTGTGTTTTCATCAAAATCTATTTGGAAAATGACTGAACTTTTAACAAACAGTGGAGGCCCTGATCAGACGCCGCATTCTGCGGCGTCTGATCTTGGCCTTCACTGTTTGGCAAGGTACCCGTTTAGGGGTTTCCAGTCTGAAATGGGTTAAACAAGTGAATTGTGAAGGTGTGCAGGGGTGTAAAATTCCACTCGCCCGCTCGCATTTGCGAGTAAGTTTTAAGGCAGGGCGAGTAAGGTTTTCAAAACTGACCTTACTTTTTCTTCATTTTTAGCACCTAAATGAAAAGTTTAGACGATAAGGGCGAGTAAGTTTGAGGGAAATTTTACACCTCTGGTGTGTCTGACCAGTATCATGTCAGTGTTTGGCCCAAACCTGCACCAAACTTATCTTATTTGTATCAGTGATCAGCTTGCTTAAAAAACTTAAATTTCTTGTCACCAATGGTGAATGTGACATATCTCTTCACTTAGTATAAAAACAGGCAGTATAATTTAGCATTGAAGACAAAGGGTAAGAGAAGGATCTTTTCATTTCAAGTTTAGAGATGTGCCTTTTGAGAAAGGTTGGGTGTGTGAATGTGCCCTTTTTACATGGTTGTGTTTATTTAATGCGCCCTTTTTACATATTTTCGCGCATTGAAAGTGCCCTTTTTCCTCACCAGCACCATATTATTTTTGGGAGCTGGGGAAACACTAGGAGTGTCGCTTTTCATTGGGTAGCATTTGGCTTTACACAGGTCATAACGCCTGACGCTTTGGCTTTGCGCAATATAGTACAATTTTTAACTCTTATCATGCTGTTCACGACAACCCCTATCTTTGGAAACAGTGTAGATCCAGATCAGATGGCTTCTGAAGCCATCTGATCAGGATCTACACTGTTTGACATTCAATTTATAAATTTGTATAAATAAATTACATCAAGTAATCTGATTGGTACAAAGTCAGAAATGGGCGTGGCTAAACTGAATATTCAGCAAGAGAAGGGTTAAAAAGAGAACTGAATAAGTGCATCAGAATTGTTACTGGTGGCAAGTCAAATGACATTCATACACAGGACCTGTGATATGGGAAGTTAGTCCCTAGCTCTAGCCAAAGAGGTACATTTGTAAACTTAGCTACACAATCTTCAGCACCTTCAGCTATCAAATAATTGAATCCGGAAGGGCATTCCAATCCCTAATGATTCAGGTGAAGATTTTTGTTTGTTTGTTTGATTTGAGGCTAACGTCCCCATCAACACTAAAGGTCATTTTGGAGACGTTGCTCCCAGTTTTGTTGGACTTTTACCCGACATTGAGATGAAATGACATCTCAAGCCCTGTCGCTCAATGAAACCAGTAGGGTTTAAAAATGTAAGCATGGACTCACACCGCTTTGCCTGGACAGGGACAGGCTTAGATTCTCTAAGCCTTATTACCAGTACTTGTGTGCGGGTCGGTTTCAGCTCTTGTGTGGAAGCATCATGCAGCCCATTTATTTCTTCAAACCCCGATGGGCGGGGGCCTGATTCTTTGTAAATGTCAGTTCTTGCAAAGGGACTGAAACACCAATGAATGATGATTTCTACAATGCCTTGCTGGGGGAAAAAAGGTCATCTGTTGGAATGCTGGCAGCACCCTTTAGACCTTTGTATAAAAGTATGAGCCTACTGTCTTTTCTCCTTTTCTTCAGAGACACCCATCTTAATTTTCCTAGTATTCCAGTCATGCTCTCAGTTTCAAAGCAGTAATTGCTTGTTACAAATCTAGCAGCTCTATTGTAGACTTTTTCAATTTCTTCATTAAGGACAACTCCTCTGGGGTCCCAGATAACAGCTACCATACTCCAAGATTTGGCAAACAAGTCCTTTATATGCTGTCTCCATCAGGGATACAGACTAACAGGCACCCAAAGTGTCTAAACTTTTGTCTGAGCACCTAAGTTGTGAATAAAAATGCCTATTAACTTAATGTAAAATTTGAATTTATTCCAGTTTGGGCGCCTAAAGTAAAATGCTTAGTCTGTACCACTGCTCTTTTACATGCTGTGGACACTGATGAAGATTTCGCCTTGGGGAAACTAAGCATTCTATTTGCCTTAGTACACCCTGTTGTTAATACATGTATGTGTGTTACAACTCAAATTGTGTGTGATTGTCACACCAAGGTATTTAATGGAATCCACATTCTTGAGGACCGGTCTCTCTATATAAGATGTAAGAAGCCTGAGTTTTATTAGTTCTTTTCTTAGTTTTCTGCATAATATTGCATTTAACAGGCTGAAATCTTATGCCCCATTTTTGTGTCCAACATCCTAATCTAACTATGTCCTTCTGAAGTTTCAGTGAGTCATCTGTATCTCTAATTTTATTAGAATGGTGATAACTGTGTTGAAAATTGTCATTTGGAGAGATAAATTTTGGCACAAAGCCATTTTCGGCAAAATAAATTCAAATCCTGGATGAGCCCCTAGCTTATGACATGAAAGCTGTAACAAAGGATAGAAGCATAGCTGAAGAAAAATCCAGATTATGGTAGGATTCGAACCCGGGTCGCTCAGGTGTATCTCCATTGCTTTAAACACTGAGCCAAACAGTCGACTCACTGAAGCAGTTGTCAAAGATTGGTTATAAACCTATAAGCTATGCATATCAAGGTAGATAATTGAAGAGAGGAAGTGAAGGGGTCAATTGAGCCCCGCCAAGCGAATTTGGGTCTTCGAGCATTCCATCATGACAAGTTTTAACTGCGCATGCCCAGCCATTCAGAGGGGCCAGGGATATGGCTTTCTGTCTGAAGGTTCCTCTTGATTCACTGCTTGTATGAGCGAGCAGCGAAGGTTCTGGCGAGACTGCGCGGATGCGCAGGCTCGCCTGAACCTTCGCTGCTCGCATAGGCGATAAGTACCAAAATCGCTTGACGCGGCCCAATTGACATCCATCCTAGGGTAGCCTATTTATCATGGGCAATTTTTTTTCATGCCAAAATAAACTAACAGTAAGATTAAAATGAATGACAATAATAATTATTAATTAATATTTCTTTAGAGAAAAAAAAAATGAACAAAGGTTTATATAGAGATATCAAAAAACCATATGTTCAAGGAAGTGAATACATCTATTTTTAAGCTTTAACCCATTTTGTACCTGAAACCCCAAAACGGGTAGTTGCCAAACAGAGCAGGCCCAGATCAGACATCGCAGAACACAACGTTTGATCTGGGCCCACACTGTTTGCAAAATTCAGCCAATTTCCAAATAGATTTTGAAGAAAATACCTGACACCCCTAAATTTTGAAATGGACTCCTGCTATATAAAAGGTGGTAGATTCCATTTGGTACAAAAAGGATTAATTACCAAGAGATTAAAGTGTCTAAGATGTGCACTGAATTGGTTTACCATATCATATGATGTCACATCTGAGAATTTTATAACGCTATGAAATAAATTTGATAATCCACTAGTGGATTAAATATGCAAATTAGTTAGATGCGCCCCGTAACGTTACAGATAAGATGTTTTTAATGACGTGGCATTTACATATGGCCGAATATTGATATTTTTGTAAAACAGTCGTGAATAAAATACGTTTAAAATGTCATATGATAAATAGAATTTTGCTTTTGTGTTCATGTGTTATTGAATTTATTAAACTGGTTGAGGAAAAGGCATAAAATGCTCGGCAAGCCTCGCATTTTATGCCTTTTCCTCAACTCGTTTAATAAATTCAATATTACATGAACACTCATGCAAGATCCTCTATTTATTGTTCCCTTAATTACCTCTTCATTAGGCACTATAATTGAGCCCCGCCAAGCGAATTTGTGTCTTTGAGCATTCCGTCATGACAAAGTTTAACTGTGCAAGCCCAGCCATTCAGAGGGGCCTGGGATATGGCTTTCTGTCTGAAGGTTCCTCTTGATTCACTGCTTGTATGAGCGAGCAGCGAAGGTTCTGGCGAGACTGCGCGGATGCGCAGGCTCGCCTGAATCTTCGCTGCTCGCATAGGCGATAAGTACCAAAATCGCTTGACGGGGCCCAATTAATGTACCATACATTTGGCATAACAATTTTTCACATGAATTGGTGGAGCTAAGATAGCTCAGTGGTTAGTGCACTTGCCTCTGATGCTAGAGGTCCCGGGTTCAATCCCCGGCAGTGGTGATAAAATTTCGGTGTCGGAACACACTCCATAGGCATCATTTGCAGGGATGAATGTCATAAAATGCACCGTCCTCTGGATAGGGACGTTAACTGGAGGCCCCCTGTGCAGGGAGAACCATCCCCTGTGCAGGCTAAAGATCCCTACCGCAATTACATGATTACTGTGTAGGCTTTCATCCTGCAAACCTGGAGTGTAATTGTAATGTACACCTGCGGTAATGGTCAAATGTGACCGACGCAGTATCAGTAGATAGATAGAATGATAGATAGTCAGCATTGGGCAAGGCATGGGGAAGTCTTACAATGTACACGTATACTTGTAAAATGACTTCACAAGCAGAATTCTGAATGCAATATGTTGTTTACTCAGAAAAAAATCAACAACTGCTGTAAGGCTAGCCTGCCACTACCGTGTAGGCTAGTCATACAGATATGTACACTACAGGCTACTTTATGTTTAACCATTATCTTGCTGCATAATTAATTTAGCTGCACCCATTTCTGACTTTGAACCAATCAGATTACTTGTTGTAATTTATTTCTACAAATTCACAAACTGAACGTCAAACAGTGTAGGTCTTGATCAGATGGCCATCTGATCTGGATCTACACTGTTTGCTAAAGCAGAGGTTGTGATCAGCTGAATAAGGGTTAAGACAGCTAGGTACTGCCTCACT
Source organism: Lucinisca nassula (assembly GCA_963580285.1). NCBI lineage: Eukaryota > Metazoa > Mollusca > Bivalvia > Lucinida > Lucinidae > Lucinisca > Lucinisca nassula. The sequence goes on from OY757020.1 coordinate 11,554,026, forward strand.
CAATACGTTAACACAACCATGTGTTAAAATGGCGTCTCTCCTGTCACTAGAACTATAGCATTTTCAGATAAAAATGTTTGATATTTTTCTTATTTCTTGCTCAAAAAATTAGCCCCTGCCCATCGGGGCTTGAAGAAATAGATGGGCTGCATGATGCTTCCGCGCAGAGCTGAAACTGACCCGCACACGAGTACTGGTAAACTGCTTAGAGGATCTAAGCCTGCCCAGGCAATGCTGTGTGAGTCAGCCCGTCCATGCTTATAAACCCTATTGGTTTCATTGGGCAGCGGGGCTTGAGATGTCATTTCATCTCAATGTCGGGTAAAAGTCCCACAAAATTGAAAGCAACATCTCCAAAATGACCTTTACAGTGTTGATGGGGATGTAAACCTCAAATCAAACAAGTTAACGAGATGATAATAATTACAGTTTATCTCCAAGGAAGAACCTAGTTGCTAACAGCTGATTTACTCAGAATCATGGCTGGTTTGGGAGAGCCTGTTCTTCTGTACGCTCACCCAACAATGGACACGCTGGCGAGAGAGATTGTTGAAAGATGCAGTGGCTCAAGATCATCACAGAAAACACTGAGTCCAGATATATCGGAGAAAACACCAGTAAGTATATATAAATTCTCAGAAATGGTAATAAACCCATTTTATATGACCAAATAGGTTATATGTACATGTACTAGCAAACATTGTAGGTCCAGATCAGGCCCCGAGGTTATAAAACTTTTTTCATGCTCAACTCGGCTAGGCATGAAATTTGTTCTGCTCACAAATTGTTGGCATTTTAAAATTTGTGAGCAGAACAAATAACATTCTCTGCCATCTGAGAAAGAAAAATCGCTCAACTTCTAAGTATTTTAATTTTTATGAGCACCATAAGTTTCATGCTCAGCTGAGTTGAGCATGACAAAAGTTTTATAACCTCGGGTCCAGGCATTGCATAATGCATCCTCTGATCAGGGCCATTACTGTTTGACATTGAGTTCAGCCTTTTTCTAAATCATTACGATAACACAACCACGAGGTATAGTGCCTTTTCTTTTATCTAAAAAATCAACATTTTTCTGATAAGAATTTGTGATATATTTCTAATATCTACTCCAAATATAGTTTGAGGGTGCTTGTTAACCACTCAATGAGGTGGTTCTATCGAACACCTACAACCTATGATTTGAGTATAAATAAAAAATATCACAAATTTTTATCAGATCTAAAACTGTTTTGGAGATTTGAAAGAATGCAATATGCCAGTCGAAATGACAACTGCAAGGGAAATAATGGTTACTAAGCAGCAGATACATGTACAACGACTAGTCAATTACACATAAAAATGGTACTGTTGAAAAATTCCAGTGGCATTAACAAGCTGTTTATCACATGAACACTACCTTGGTGTCCAAAGCGGAAACCAATTACACCACAACCTCATTGTAACACGGTCTGTTATAACACAGTTTTGGATATACATGTAACACAGTTTCAAGATGGATCCCAAAAGTGTATAGATTATATAGAAAAATGATCATAAATGGTCATTTTTCTATATAATCTGTACATATTTGTTTGGATATAACACAGTTGTTTACGGCCCACGCCCATCGGGGCTTGAAGAAATATATGGGCTGCATGATGCTTCCATGCAGAGCTAAAACTGACCCACACACGAGTACTGGTAAACCGCTTAGAGGAGATGTTGCTTCCAATTTTGTGGGACTTTTACCTGGCATTGAGATGGAATGACATCTCAAGCCCTGTCGCCCAATGAAACCAGTAGGGTTTATAAGCATGGACGGCCCGACTCACACCGCTTTGCCTAGGCAGGTTTAGATCCTCTAAGTGGTTTACCAGTACTCGTGTGCGTGTCAGCCCTGCGTGCCAGATAAGAGGGGATATCCAAAAATTTAATAATTATGTCTCCCCCCAAAAAATTTTTTTCGGACAGATATAGTGTTTTTCCCCCGGGCGTCTGTCCGTCCGTCTGTCACAAAATCGTGTCAGCTCTGTAACTTGAAAATTGTTAAAGCTATCTTCACGAAACTTCATATAAGTATAAAACAATATTAGACAATGTGCAGAGCGCAAGAACTATAACTCTCGCATTTACACTTTTTGAGTTATCTCCCTTGGAAGTGTGTCGGTATGTATATATGTATTGGCAAATCGTGTCCGGTCAATAAGTTTCTTATTTTTAGATGGATTTTGAAATTACTTGGCAGAAATATTAACCACCATGAGGCAATTTGTGGTGCGCATAAGGCAGGTCGGTACCTCAAAGGTCAAGGTCATTCTTGGAGGTCAAAGGTCAAAAAGGGGCCTTTTTTCGTGTTTGGTCAATAACTTTCTTATTTTTAGATGGATTTTGAAATTACTTGGTAGAAATATTAACTACCATGAGTCGATGTGATGCAGGCATGACCCAGGTTGGTACCTCAAAGGTCAAGGTCAGACTTTGAGGTCAAAGGTAAAAAAAGGGGCCTTTTTTCCTGTTTTGTCAATAACTTTCTTATCTTTAAATAGAATTTGAAATTACTTGGCAGAAATGTTGACTACCATGAGTGGATGTGTCGCACGTATGATTCAGGTTGGTACCTCAAAGGTCAAGGTCATACATAGAGGTCATAGCCCCCACCCATCGGGGCTTGATTCAATAGAAGAAATAGATGGGCTGCATGATGCTTCCACGCAGAGTTGAAACTGACCCACGCACGAGTACTGGTAAACCGCTTAGAGGATCCAAGCCTGCCCAGGCAATGCGGTGCGAGTTGGCACATCCATGCTTATAAACCCATTGGGTTCATTGGGCGGCAGGGCTTGAGATGTCATTTCATCTCAGTGTCGGGTAAAAGTCCCACAAAATTGGAAGCAATGTCTCAAAAATGACCTTTACAGTGTTGATGGGGATGTTAAACCTCAAATCAAACAAAAACAAACATTCATAGAGGTCAAAGGGCAAAAAAGCGCCTTTTTTTCCTGTTTGGTCAATAACTTTCTTATTTTTAGATGGATTTTGAAATTGCTTGGCGGAAATGTTAACCACCATGAGACGATGTGTTCGGCGCATGACTCAGTTTGGTACCTCAATGGTCAAGGTCATACATAGAGGTCAAAGGTAAAAATAAGGGGCCATTTTTTGTGTTCGATCTATAACTTTCTTATTTTTAGATGGATTTTGAAATTACTTGGCAAAAATGTTAACCAACATGAGAGGATGTGTTGCGTGCATGACCCAGGTTGGTACCTCAAAGGTTAAGGTCATACTAAGAGGTCGAAGGTCAAAAAAGGGGCCATTTTTTCGAGTTTGGTCAATAACTTTCTTATTTGTAGATGGGTTTTGAAATTACATGGCAGAAAATTAATGTTAACCACAATGAGACGATGGGTCTCTTGCATGACCAATGTTGGTACCTCAAAGGTCAAGGTCATACTAAGAGGTCAAAGATCAAAAAGGGGCCTTTTTAGTGTTCAGTCAATAACTTTCTTATTCCTGGATGGATTGTGAAATTACTTGGCAGAAATGTTAACCATCATGAGACGATGTGTTGCGCGCTAGACCCAGGTCGGTACCTCCAAGGTCAAGGTCATACTAAGCGGTCAAAGGTCAAAATTTTTTTTTTTGTGTGTGTACAGTAAATAATTTTTTAGCTCACCAGAGCCGAAGGCTCTAGGGGAGCTTATAGGATAGGCAGTTGTCCGTCGGCTTCTGCGTCTGCGTCGTCGTGTGACGTCAACACTTTTAAACGACATCTCCTTTGAAGCCGCTGGGCCGATTGGGCCAAAATTTCATCTGTAGCATCCTAGGGTCGGGGGATTGAAAGTTTGTGTTTTTTATGAAATTCAGCTCATTAGTTTGGTTGCTATGGCAACTTAGAGTTTCCATAGACTTATAATGGGGAAAATTGAAAAATGGCATTTACTGCCAAGCCGCTGCAGATATTTTGACAAAACTTTCATAGAAATATTCCTTAGGCAATCTACTATCTGCCATATGATTTTAGGCCTACTGCTCATTTGTATTGGTTGTCATGGAAACCAAAATGAAAAAAATAGAAAAAAAATACTTAAAAAATCATCTCCTCAGAAACCGTATGCTCTATGAGGCTGAGAGTTTATGAAACTATTCACCATATTTGCCTTTACAGGTTTTGTGTTTTTTTATGAAATTCGGCTCTTTAGTTTGGTTGCTATGGCAACTTAGATTTTCCATAGACTTATAATGGGGAAAATTGAAAAATGGCATTAACTACAAAGCCTTTGCAGATATTTTGACAAAATTTTCATAAAAATGTTCCTTTAGTAAACTTCTCTCAGCCATATGCTTTTATGTCAACCTGGGGGTCCAGTAGGTTGTGCCGGGGCCATGCACCGCCCCCAGTACTTCATAAAATGCCTTATATCTCAGAAACCTTACAGATCCCCACCCCTAAACCATATATATTCTTGTTCCTAATGAGAAGGTGCATTACGTGACACCAACCTGCGGATCCCCCCGGATGTGCCGGGGACATGCCCCTCCCCCTCCACTTCATAAAATGCCATTTATCTCAGAAACCATTCAGATCCCCACCCGTAAACCGTATATATTCTTGTCTCTTATGATAAGACGCACTCAGTGACATCAACCTGGGGGTCCCCCGGGATGTGCCTGGGCCATGCCCCACTCCTCCATTTCACCACAGGCCCAATATTCCAGAAACCTAACAGATCCAAACCCCTAAATGAAATATATTTTTGTTCCTTATGATAAGTTGCATTCAGTGACACCAACCTGGGGGACACCCGGGATGTGCCAGGGACATTCCCAACCCCCTCCACTTCATAAAAGGTTGGCCCCAGCCCATAGGGGCTTGAAGAAATATATGGGCTGCATGATGCTTCCACGCAGAGCTGAATCCGGCCTGCACACTTGTACTGGTAAACCGCTTAGAGGATCTAAGCCAGTCCAGGAACCGCGGTGTGAGGCGGACCATCGCGGTGTGAGGCGGCGACATCTCAATGTCGGGTAAAAGTCCCACAAAATTGGAAGCAACATCCCCGAAATGGCCTTTACAGTGTTGACGGGGACGTTAAACCTCAAATCAAACAAACAAACAAAACTTCATAAAAGGCCAAATATTCCAAAACCTTACAAATCCCCACCCCTAAACCATATATACTCTTGTTCCTTATGATAAGAAGCATTAAGTGACACCAACCTGGGGGTCCCCCCAGATGTGCCGGGGACATGCCCCACCCCTTCCACTTCATAAAATGCCATTTATCTCAGAAACCATTCAGATCTCCACCACTAAACCATATATATTCTTTTTCCTTATGATAAGACGCACTCAGCGACACGAAGCTGAGGGTCGCCCGGGATGTGCCGGGGTCATGCCCCACCCCCGCCACTTCATAAAAGGCCAAATATTCCAGAAACCTTACCGATCCCCGCCCCTAAACCATATATATTCTTGTTCCTTGTGATAAGACACATTCAGTGACACCAACATAGGGTTCCCCCAGGGCTCGCCCGGGCCATGCTCCATTCTTCAACTTCACAAAAGACCATATATCTGAGAAACTGTTCAGAGCCCTACCCCTAAGCCATATATATTCTTGTTCCTTATGATAAGATGCAATCAGTGATACCAGCATGGCCCCCCCCACCCCTCCCCCTTCATTAAAAGCCATGTATCTCAGAAACCGGTCAGATCCCCACCCCTTAACCAAATATGTTCTTGTTCCTTATGATAAGACCCAACTTCATAATAGGCCAAATATCTCAGAAACTATTCAAATCCCCACCACATAATCACATATATTCTTGTTCATTGTTATTAGACACAGGCAGTCAACCCATCTTTTGGGGTCTGCAGGGGCCATTTCTCTCCCATCCACTTCATAAAAGGGCCTCATATCTCAGAAACTGTTCAGCATTAGGTTGCAACAATCTTGGGCTTTTCTGAAATCCACCATGCCCGAATCCCTCCACTGCTTAAAAGGCCTTACATCTCAGGAGCCATACATATCCCACCGCTAAACCATATAGGTCTCTGTTCTTTTATTATAAGACACATTTAGTGGCACCAACCAGGGCTCCATTGGGTTCATGCCCCACCCTCTCTACTTTATAAAACACCTAATATTTCAGATACAGTCCACATGAGTGCTCATTTGGGAATTGGGAGACTTTATAATTGGTAGATTAAAATCATACCATGTTAAAATACATGTCTGCCTTTGGGCAATGCCCATCTGAGCTCCGGTTTAGAAATTTGGCTCTTTGGTTTGTTTGCCATGGCAAGTTAAGAGTTTCCATTGACTTATAATGGGGAAAATTGAAAAATGACATTTATGCCTTTCAAGATATTTTGTCAAACTTACATAGAAATGTTCCTTTAATAATGTTTTTTAGGCCTATTGGTTGCCACAGATGGGAAATTGTCAGTTGTCATCTTTTGTCCTGCAACAACACATTCAAGCGACATCAGACCTCTGAAGCCACTAGGCTGATTGGGTCCAAATTTTATCTGTAGCATCCTTGGGCGCAGGGCTTCCATGGTTAATTAAAATACTTTGCTGCCAGTCGGCAGTGCCCCCTGAGCTCTGGTGAGCATAGTGGCCCATGGGCCTCTTGTTTAAAGTTTTGCAGTTTTGCACATTTTGCAGAAATGTGTTGCACACAAGACCCAGGTCAATACCTCCAATGTCAAGGTCATACTTAGTGGTCAAAAAGGGGGAGACATCTGTGTTTTTGTGGAAAAACACATCCTAGTATTTTTCTTTTTTCTGATGAAAGAAAGCCATATCTGGAGCTATGATGTTGAAAATATCACATTTTCATCAGACAAGTGTTAGTTTTGGGACTGGACAATGATGATAAAAGAAGACACTGTCCTGTGGATGTCATCCTATTGAACTTTATTGTTATATTGTTCCTAGTTCCATGGGTAACTGTCTGCTTTGATTGTCCCAGGAAGTTTATAGTATATGACATTGTGTTGTGCACTGTTTTATGTCCCCAAAAAGTTATTGTTCTGATGAAAATTTGTGATATACAGTAGAACTTCGATGGCTCGAACACCGATGGCTCGTTTACCATGGATGTGTCGAACCCATTCTTGAGCCCCGAGCGAAATCCTCTACATAAGACATAGTGGGGGATAATTAAGGAGAATTTAGTCTTTTATCCTGCAAATGTATGCTGTGGGTACTCATTAGAATCACCTCGATGAGGCGATTCTAATGAGTACACACAGCATACATTATCACTAGTGAACACCGAAAATATATCTAAAAGTATCTCGTTATACCTCCTGACATTAACCTCAGTGGCTTGAACTACCCCAATCTCGAACAGATTTTCGAGGTCCCAAAGGTGTTCGAGCCATTGAAGTTCGACTGTATTTCCTATTACAGTAATGATCCTAAGTATTAGGACAGACAGGCCTAAGCAGACCATGCAGATCCAGATCAGACTGCTCCTGAAGAAGCACTTTGTGCGCTCCTTGCTGGATTGTGAAACAAATTTGTTAAAATTTTAGGAGAATTACCTCAAATCCCCAAGGTGTCTGAATTTTTAGGGGTTTTTTTACGGTAATTCCCCAAAAAGAAGTTTTGAGTGCTCATTAGAACTGCCTCATTGAGGTGGTTCTAATGAGAACCCACAACCTATGTCTTGGAGTAGAAATAAGAAAAAAGTATGCCCCTGCAAGCTCCAGTTTTCTCTATATAAAGTGGGGTTTACAGTTCTTATGATATGAAAGCCATAACAAAGGAAGGAAGCATAGCTGGAGACAAATCCCTCCTATGGTGGGATTTAAACCCTGACTGCTTGGGTGGAATTCCAATGCTCTAACCCCTGAGTCAAAAAGTTGACTCCCAGACACAGTTGTTAGAGAGTAGTGATAAACCTAGAAGCTATGTATCATTTACCAAGGTAGATAACTGAATGGTGGAATTGCAGTCTGTAACACAGGGGAGTTCATTACTTGGACTTTTTAATATGATGATTCATAACATGAACAAGTCCGTGAAACGAACACTCCTTTAAACAGAAAACGGGGTTTTACGGGGGTATAAATTATTTTTCTTATTTCTGCTCCAAGACATAGGTTGTGAGTGTTCGTTAGAACTGCCTCAGTGAGGCGGTTCTAACGAGCACCCATAACCTATGTTTGCTGTATACATAAGAAAAATATCATGTATTTTCACCAGAAAAAGTAGCCATTTTGGAGATAAGAAAAATGCACTATGTCACAGGTGTGTTATTGTAATGGTAATGTATGTAAATTGTTATATTTTCCCAGTTTCACAGGTCACTGTCTGGTTTGATTGTGCCAGGTAAACTGAGGAGAAATGTGGAGTACAGAGAAACAATCAGCTGGAAAAAGTTTCAAGATGGTTTTCCTAATCTCTGTATACAAGATGTACATTACATGGCAGGAAAAGATGGTAATTGGTTTGAATATGAGGGAATACATCACGTTTAGACACTTTTTTAATGAATACATTTCTAACCCTTTCTTACATTGAGAAACATCACATGAACATGTCTGTGAAATGAAAAGCCCTCTAAACCCCACGTTTTAAAGAGAAAACTGGGGTTTACAGGGGTTTACATTATTTTGCGCATTTCCTCCAAGACATAGGTTGTGGGTACTCGTTAGAATGGCTTCCATCACATAAACAAGTCCATGAAATAAACATGCCTCTAAACCCCACTTTATACAGAGACAACTTTATAAGAGAAAACTGGGGTTTACAGGGTTATACATTTTGCTCATTAATTTTCTGCTCCAAGAAATAGGTTGTGGGTACTCGTTGGAACCGCCTCAACCTATGTTTGGAGTACAAATAAGAAAAGTATCACATATTTAGGGCCCCCGCACTGAAAGTGTGGGTGCCCTATAGTAATCACTCTGTCCGTCCGTCCGTCTGTCTGTCTGTCTGTCTGTCCGTCCACAAATTTTTACTCCTCTGATACCGCTGCCGGGGCTCTAGTCAGTTTCACTGACAGCTCTAGTTTCATTGGAAAAGTAGCCATACTGGTGATATGAAAGAATGCACTATGTCACAAAGAAGGTATGTTAACATAATGGTGGGGTCTATTTAATACCATAGAAAATTTAAGGTATTAAATAGACCCCATCATTACTACTAGAAATCCAAAAAATTCCATAACATTAAGGACTTGCTGTAATTCTCTTAAATTTTTAATTTTGACAAATTTGTTTCATGATCCAGCAAAGAGTCCAAGAGGTGCTGATGAAATGGCAAAAAGGGTAGACCCTGATCAGACTGCTCCTACTGGAGTAGTCTGATCTGTGTCTGCACTGTTTGCTTTGTCCTATCTGCCCTAATACTTATGATCATTACGGCAAATGAACATAATTTTTAATGTTTATTACAGAATGAATAACATCGGGTCTCAAGCAAAGTAAGTAAACCCTGAAATAAAAGTAGGAATAAAATCGTAAGGGTTTCACTTATTTTGCTTGTGACCTGATGTCATTTGTACTTCAATGAAAGTTAAATGAGTTATCTTTTTTTTAGTTATACAGTCGAACCTGTGCTTACGGTCACCTCTGAATAACGGTCCCCTTATTACAACGGTCATTTTCAACCCCTCCCATCGAAATTCCCTAATAAATTAACTGGGAATAGCGGTCCACTGTGCACTACGGTCAACGGTCACGTTATTCAGTCCCAAACTGAGTTGCTGTCCTTGAATAACGGTCTATAATTGAATCCATCACGCTCATGATTTTAGCTTTGAGGTAATTATCGCCATTGATTGGCATATAATTGGCCTGCTTGATTGGTGTTGCAGTCCTTAATCCTGGCGATCTGGTCAAACATGTTACGGTTTGTGAGTGAGTTGAATTGAATAAATCCATTGCATTCTGTTTTACACAAGAACTGAAGATAGTTTATTAGAAAAGTGAAGAAAAATTGATTAAACATTTTTTTTTAATTGGCGGACAATCCTAAAGACAGTAAAACTAGCCCAGTAAGTAAATCACAATAATTGGGGCACTGTCAATTCAGAGACAAACCATCTGTGTATTTATTACGGTTCAAGTATGACACTATTGTTAATCCCTGTCATATAATTGCCACCCTGCGGTGCGTGTCGATAAGGTGTGAAAATATGGTCAAGTCATGTCTCTAATTTGCGTTTATCCTCCAGTCATAAAATTTAATCCAAGATCAATGTGAAAATGATTTAATCCTCCTCAGACAATTAGCTACATCTAACGGTATATGTTTGCATAATAAAAACGGACTACTCTATGATCTCATGAATGGTTATGTTTTGGCGCCAAATAGCAGACGCTCGGCGGGAAAAGTCGAACGCTGTTGTTGGTTATTGACACGGAGGGATAATTCGGGAGCTATACAGCGCTGTTTTCTTTCCACCTCTATTCACAACCGTTTAGCTATCGAGAAAATATTTTTTACCGGTTCCAAACATTTTTTATGAAAGATTTAAACACGTGTGGGGTTGCTGGCGTCGGATGACGCAACAAATAAACATGTTAATTAAATGGAAAACAATATGCTTCTTCATCCAGTGACAGCTTGCTATTTAATCAATAAATGTAAGAATTTTTGGACACTGTCGGCCTGCTGGTAATTGTCAAACCTCCGAATAAAGGTCACCTGTGAATAACGGCCAAATTTGTCCTGTCCCATAGATGGCCTTTGTTCACAGGTTTGACTGTACTTAAATTATTTTCCTTCCATTGTGTGACAAAATATTGTGGTTTGAGTGCTTAAATTGAAACCAGACAACAATTGCATACAATTTGCTTTTAACAATGGAAGGGTGTTGTTAGCCTTATTAACACATTCTATGTGAAGAGATTCATATATATTGTTGGGCCACATGGCCTAATGGATAAGAGTGCTGGCTCTTAATTATTAGGTCTCTCAGCACTGTGGTTCGAGTCTGGCTAAGGTCATATGTGAGATGCCGAGTTCTGCAACAGAAGGTCAGCTTTTTTTTTTCTCTGGATAATCTGTTTTTTTGCCACCTCTGAGTAACAATCAACTTGATATTCACCTCAATCTCATTATAATATGATTTGTTATAACACTGATTGGATATAGCACGGTTACAAGATGGATCCAAAAATTTGTAGATTATATAGAAAAAGGTTCATTTTTTCAATATAATCTATACAAATTTGTTTGGCTATAATTTGGTTGTTTAACTAACACAGTTTCTGCTAATTTGTTTGTTTTATTTCCAGTGATATTCTTGGGCAGTTTCCATGACCCCAGTGTCATATTTGAACAATTGTCAGTACTCTACATGTTCCCAAGGTGAGTCATGCTTGTACATGTTGGTCACACAAAAAACTCTTTGTAAAATTGGTCATTATGGAATGGTTCCATAAATGCCATAGCAACAGATAAAGTGGGTAATTGGTGTTACTTGAAGAATAGTTGTCAGTTCTGCATACAAAAAAAAAGACAAATATTTTGTGGGTGTCTATTAGAACTTCCTCAATGAGGCAGTTCGTAGAAGCTAGTTCTAATGAATACCCACAACATAGGTTTACATGGAGAAATATGGAAAAAAATATTCTTAATTTATTACAAAATACCCACTTTATAGACACACTGAAAAGCTTCTATTGCTTGAAAAATGGATGGCTTTTTTCCATGGTTAATTTGGACCTGCTTTGAGTCTCTAGAGAAATCTTCTCAAAGGTCCAGATATCCATCTATGCAATTTTATCCCAGTGCCGGGTAAAAGTCCCACAAAATCTGAAGCAACTTCTCCAAAATGACCTAAATAATGTTGACTGGGACATAAAACCTCAACACAAACAAACAAATAAATTTAAGGAGGTTTCTCTTCTTTTTAGCTCACCTGTCACGTAGTGACAAGGTGAGCTTTTGTGATCACTTTTCGTCCGTCGTCCGTCGTCAGTGCGTGCGTGTGTGCGTGTGTGCGTAAACAATTTCTTCAAACGACATCTCCTCCTAAACCACTGATCGGATTTTGACCAAACTTCACAGGAATGATCCTTTGGTGGTCCCCTTTCAAAGTTGTTCAAATGGTTCCGGTCCGTTGCACATCTGGGTCACAGGAGCCAAAAATAGATTTTTTCACCGAAAACTTAAAAAATCTTCTTCTCTGAAACCACAAGGCCCAGGTCTTTGATATTTGGTATGAAGCTTCATCTAGTGGACCTCTACCAAGATTGTTCAAATTATAGCTCTAGGGCCAAAAATGCCCCCGCCCCGGGGGCCTTTGGTTTTACATAGGCTTATACAGGGAAAATCTTTAAAAATCTTCTTCTCTGAAACCAAAAGGCCCAGGTCTTTGATATTTGGTATGAAGCTTCATCTAGTGGACCTCTACCAAGATTGTTCAAATTATGGCCCTTGGGCCAGAAATGCCCCCGCCCCGGGGGCCTTTGGGTTTACATAGGCTTATATAGGGAAAATCTTTAAAAATCTTCTTCTCTGAAACCACACGGCCCAGGTCTTTGATATTTGGTGTGAAGCTTCACCTAGTGGACCTCTACCAAGATTGTTCAAATTATAGCTCTAGGGCCAAAAATGCCCCCGCCCCGGGGGCCTTTGGTTTTACATAGGCTTATACAGGGAAAATCTTTAAAAATCTTCTTCTCTGAAACCAAAAGGCCAAGGTCTTTGATATTTGGTATGAAGCTTCATCTAGCCGACCTCTACCAAGATTGTTCAAATTATGGCCCTTGGGCCAGAAATGCCCCCGCCCCGGGGGCCTTTGGGTTTACATAGGCTTATATAGGGAAAATCTTTAAAAATCTTCTTCTCTGAAACCACAAGGCCCAGGTCTTTGATATTTGGTGTGAAGCTTCACCTAGTGGACCTCTACCAAGATTGTTCAAATTACAGACCTAGGGCCAAAATTGCCAGCGCCCTGGAGGCCTTTGGTTTTACATAGGCTTATACAGGGAAAATCTTTAAAAATCTTCTTCTCTGAAACCCCAAGGCCTAGATCTTTGATATTTGGTGTGAAGCTTCATCTTGTGGACCTCTACGAAGATTGTTCAAACTATAGCCCTAGGGTCAAAAATGTCCCCGCTCCGGGGCCTTTGTGTTTACATAGGCTTATATAGGGAAAATCTTTAAAAATCTTCTTCTCTGAAACCACAAGGCCCAGGCCTTTGATATTTGGTGTGAAGCTTCATCTAGCCGACCTCTACCAAGATTGTTCAAATTATGGCCCCTGGACCTGAAATGCCCCCGCCCCGGGGGCCTTTGGGTTAACATAGGCTTATATAGGGAAAATCTTTAAAATTCTTCTTCTCTAAAACCACATGGCCCAGGTCTTTGATATTTGGTGTGAAGCTTCACCTAGTGGATCTCTACCAAGATTGTTCAAATTATAGCCCTAGGGCCAAAAATGCCCCCGCCCCGGGGGCCTTTGGTTTTACATAGGCTTATACAGGGAAAATATTTAAAAATCTTCTTCTCTGAAACCACAAGGCCCAGGTCTTTGATATTTGGTGTGAAGCTTCATCTAGTGGACCTCTACCAAGATTGTTCAAATTATAGCCCTGGGGCTAAAAATGTCCCCGCCCCGGGCGCCTTTGGTTTTACATAGGCTTATACAGGGAAAATCTTTAAAAATCTTCTTCTCTGAAACCACAAGGCCCAGGCCTTTGATATTTGGTGTGAAGCTTCATCTAGCCGACCTCTACCAAGATTGTTCAAATTATGGCCCCTGGACCTGAAATGCCCCCGCCCCGGGGGCCTTTGGGTTAACATAGGCTTATATAGGGAAAATCTTTAAAATTCTTCTTCTCTAAAACCACATGGCCCAGGTCTTTGATATTTGGTGTGAAGCTTCACCTAGTGGATCTCTACCAAGATTGTTCAAATTATAGCCCTAGGGCCAAAAATGCCCCCGCCCCGGGGGCCTTTGGTTTTACATAGGCTTATACAGGGAAAATATTTAAAAATCTTCTTCTCTGAAACCACAAGGCCCAGGTCTTTGATATTTGGTGTGAAGCTTCATCTAGTGGACCTCTACCAAGATTGTTCAAATTATAGCCCTGGGGCTAAAAATGTCCCCGCCCCGGGCGCCTTTGGTTTTACATAGGCTTATACAGGGAAAATCTTTAAAAATCTTCTTCTCTGAAACCACAAGGCCCAGGTCTTTGATATTTGGTATGAAGCTTCATCTAGTGGACCCCTATCAAGATTGTTCAAATTATAGTGCTGGGGCCAAAAATGCCCACACCCCGGGGCCCTTTGGTTTTACATAGGCTGATATAAGGAAGAGCTTTAAAAATCTTCTTCTCTGAAACCACAAGGCTCTGAATTTAATATTTGGTGTGAAGTTTCATCTAGTGGACCTCTACCAAGATTGTTCAAATTATAGCCCTGGGGCCAAAAATGCCCCCATCCCCGGGGCCCTTTGGTTTTTTATAGGCTTATATAGGGAAAATATTTAAAAAACTTCTTCTCTGAAACCACAAGGCTCAGGTCTTTGATATTTGGTATGAAGCTTCAACTAGTTATAGCCCTTAGGCTAAGAATGTTCTAGAGACACTTATTCTCAGGTGAGCGATTCAGGGCCCTCTGGGCCCTCTTGTTTCTTGAAAAAGCAACAACCCTGGGTCCCCTTGATCAAAGTATCTTTAGTTTAATGAGTTCATTAGTGGTCAGTGTTATCTCCTCAATCAAATATAATATCTACTGCTCTGGTATTTTTGCAGAACAAAATGAGTAGCTTTTTTTTTTAGCAAAAACATTGGCATAATATTTTGCCATATTTATTAAATGTCAATAAATGATCAAAGTTTTACAATAGTTTAACTAACAACATCTTTTGTTTTGATCTACTGGACCCAGGGTTCGAACTGTGCTTTCTTAATTTTATAGTAGCAAACATATCAAAGGTTTGGATGTAGGCCTGGCCTATAGTTATCTCCTCCTTGATGTTGCTTTAACCTATTTGGTAGCGGAAACCCCAAAACGGGTAGCCTGGCAAACAGTGCAGGCCAAGATCAGACGCCACAGAATGCAGCGTCTGATCAGGGCCTCCACTGTTTGCTAAAAGTTCAGTCATTTTCCAAATAAATTTTGATGAAAACACAACCTGACACCCCTAAATTTCTAAATGAACTCCTGTTAAATATAAGGAGGAAGATTCCATTTGGTACAAAAAGGGTTAAATACATAGAAGAAGAAGGTGATGTTGTTGATGATGATGATGATGATGAAGTAGAAGAAGGAGAAGAAGAAGTCTTATATTTACTTGGCATATATATTATACATTTAGATGTCACACTGCAGTGATTGATTTGTGTGTAGCAATAGTTCAGTTAGAGGCATATATTGCATAAATAATGAGGTCTGTTTTACAGGTACCTGGCCAGATCCTTTCATTTCATACTGCCTTATTTTCCGACGGGAACCATGGAGAGGGTAGACACTGAAGGACAGATAGCCACTGCAAAGGTAGGTAACTGCTGTGAAAGATTTATTCAGTATTATCTAAGCATGACATTTATCAGGTGGATTTTTAGCTCATTAGAGCCGAAGGCCCAGGGGAGCTTAAAGTATAGGCAGTGGTCTGCCATCCATGTCTGCTTCAACGTTTTCAAACAACTTCTCAGATACTGCTGGGCGTTTGAAACCAAATTACATGTGGGTTCTCCATGGGTTGGGGGAAGTTTGTTCATGGGATCTTGGTCGCATGACCAAGATGGCTACCATGCCCATATATGGTAAAAACCTCTAACAATCTTCTTCTCAGGAACACATGGCTGATGACCTTGAAACATGGTATTCAGCATCGGGGACTCAGGCCCTTCCAAGTTTGTTCAAATGATGACCTTTGGTTGACCTTGAAGTTGATCAATTCCAAAGGTCAAGAACATGTACAGACCTCTTTCCTTGAAGGCTCAGATTCAGTATTTTTATCTTCTCCTCAACTTAAACTGCTGGGTCGATTGAAACCAAATTGCATGTGGAGCCTGTATGGGAAGGAGGAACAAAAGTTTGTTTGTAAGGACTTGGTCACATGACCAATATGGCCGCCATTCAAATATATGGCACAAACCTTTAAAACTGTTCTTTTCAGGAACCAAATGGCCGGTGACCTTGATACTTGGTATGCAGTATTGGGGACTCTGGCCCTACCAAGTTTGTTCGAAGATGACTTTTGGTTGTCCTTGACATGTTTTGTGCCAAGGTCAAATTTGGTCACTTAGACACTTGTATGAAAAAAAAGAAAAAATAGTGAATTTTTCTGTTGCATGTAGCCTGTCACATCAGAAATGATATTTGCAATAAGTTGAATGGAATTTTATCAATCCCAAAGATCAAGGTCATTTGCTGACCTTTGTCCTGGATGGCTCAGATTCAGTATTTAATCTTCTTCTCTACTCAAACTGCTAGGTTGATTGAAACGAAATTACATGTGGAGCTTCTATGGGAAGGGGGAACGAAAGTTTTTTGTTCGTAAGGACTGGGTCACCTGACCAATATGACCACCATGCCCATATATGGTAAAAACCTTAAAAAAATCTTCTTGTCAGGAACCATGGCCGATGACCTTGACACTTGGTATGCAGCATCAGGGACTCAGGCCATACCATGTTTGTTCAAATGATGACCTTTGTTTGACCTTGACCTGTTTTACGTCAAGGTCAAATTTGATCACTTAGACATTTGTACGGAAAAAAGGCAAGACAGTGGATTTTACTGATTGCATGGTAGCCTATTGTTGTCCCATGGCCAAGATGGGCACCATGCCTGTATATGGTATAAACCACATGACCTCTGGTGTTCTTTACTCCCATTCTAGATTTTGGAACTTTTTGGACTTTCCTCATCTAATGGTTTGGAGCACAAATACAAAGCCCAATTTCAGTATAAAGTTTGTTTAAACCATGTGGTAAAGAAGCCCCAAAACGGGATACTAGCAGACAGTGCAGGCCCTCGGCCCCTGCCCTATTGGTTTCATTGGGCGACAGGGCTTGAGATGTCATTTCATCTCAATTTCGGGTAAAAGTCCCACAAAATTGGAAGCAACATCTCCAAAATGACCTTTACAGTGTTGACGGGGTCGTTAAACCTCAAATCAAACAAACAAAACAGTGCAGGCCCAGGTTAGACCCTGCAAAATGCGTCATCTGACCAGGGCCTACACTGTTTGCAAAAAGTTCAGCTATTTGTCCCCTGACATTAGTCGAAGGGGACTATAGTAATGGATTTGTCCGTCCGTCAGTCCATAGACACAATATTATCTCCGCAACTCCTCCAACAGTTCCCAAGGGATTTTGATGGGACTTTACTTCTATTGTTACCATGACCTGAAGCTGATCATATTAATTGAGGTCATGCTCGACTGATTTTCACCAGAGTTGTGGCTCTTTGTCAGTATTTGTCATTTAATCAATAGAACTTCTTGTTATTAGATAATGTTTAAAGATAACACAGTCTGTCTGTCACGTGACTTCTGGTGAGTGGGAGGTTGCGCTGGCCAGCGGCCCAGTTCAGCCTCAGACACACCCAAAGGCAGCGTGCGTCCTAGGTAGACGAGGGGTGGTCTAATCGAGAAAGAACAAGGTCCAAGTAACACAAACACTTATCTATTTACAACGTCACTTCAATAAAACAAACAGTACAAACAACACACACTCACACACAAAAAAAAATGTTGTGTATGGCCATGCGCATAATGTTCTTAGGAGCCTTAAGTTAATTCCTTATCGGTTCACCTTTGAACTATTGGAATTATAACTGTTCATTTTTATGCCCCCGCAAGGTCACGGTCACGAACTTAGAAATTTCTAACATTTAAGACCCAGGTTAAGGGGTTTATACAGGTAGAACTTGAGCTCATATTTTCAAAACCATACAATGGATTTGGTTTATATTTAATATGATGATAGATATAGGTCCAAAGTTTTATTCAGCAATACCCCCATCCATACCCATGACCTCAAGGTCAAGGTCATGGACTTTGAAATTTTTAATGTTTAAGACCCAGGTTAAGGTATTTGTACCAGGTAGAACTTGAGCTCATATTTTCCAAACCATGTAATGAATTTGGTTCATATTCGGTATGGTGATACATATAGGTCCAAAGATTTATTCAACAATACCCCCACCCATACCCATGACCTCAAGGTCAAGGTCACAGACTTAGAAAATTTTTAATGTTTAAGACTCAGGTTAAGGTATTTGTACCACGTTGAACTTGAACTTTTATGATTAATTTGGTTCATATTTGGTTGATGATAGATGCAGGTCCAAAGTTTTTTTTCCAGTGATACCCCCACCCATGCCTATGACTTCAACGTCAAGGTCGCAGACATAGAATTTTTCAAATTTAAGTATGTTAATAGCTTATATTTTCCAAATTTTATAATGGATTTACTTCATATTTGTTATGACAATAGTTCCAGGTCCAAAGTTTCATTGAGCCATACCCCCACCCCTTGCCTCAAGGTCAAGGTCATAGACATAGAAACTTTCTATGTTATATTTTTTGAGAGTTCATATTTTTGAACCATGTGATGGATTTGCTACATATTTGGAATGATGATTGATGCAGATCAAAAGTTTCATTCAGCCATAACCCGCCCCTGCCGCATGACCTTAAGGTCAAGGTTGCAGACTTAGAAATGTTCAATGTTAACGATTGTTTGAGCTCATATTTTCCAAACCATTTGATGGATTGAGTTCCTATTTGGTATGTTGATAGTTATTTTTCCAAGGTTTAATCAGCTATACACCAATCTGTGCCAATGACCTAAGGACACTTTTCCAGGGGAGTAATGCTGTCCAATGGCAGGTGTTATTGTGATACGAGTCGTTTTTTTTTTTTTTTTGCGGGTTTGGGTGGGGGGGGGGGGGGGGTGGTAGGCCCCTGGGTGGGGGGTATTTGTGTTGTATTGACACATTTCTAGTTTAAACATAAATTACTCTGCGTGGTAATCGCTACACCTTTAAGGAGTTCTCCCTGAAGTTATTTGCGACGCCTGTATGCGTCCTTCATGTTGGAGATAAGTTCGTCTGACCCTACTTCTGACCCTACCATAGATATGTCAAGTATGGGTTACCATCTTGGCTTGATGAAGTAGTAGATTAATCGCTGCTATTGGCCACATGCCATGGTAAATCTTATAGCCCTTGTAGATGTCTGAAGTTAACGAACATCTCATAATAATTCTGCTAACCTCAACTTTCCATATTCGCTTCCTGATGTGTGATGCCATGCCCGCGCAAGTATGTGTGTGTGTGTGTGGGGGGGGGGGGGGGTGAAACTTTCAAGATAATTTGACCTTTCACAAATGCGATAATTGAAAGCCACCCCCATTGCACAGGAAACCTGCATACACAGATCACTAGGAGTGGGCAAGCGAGCATTATATCAACGTATATTCGACGTCGACAGTCATGACGTCAACGTCAATTTGACGTCACAACCTTGCGGCCGAATACACATCGTGGGACTGATATAACCTCAGTGCACCAAAGCTTACCACATTTAAGACAAAACTATCACACTTAAGAAACGAGATTATACATGTACAAATAAAATACAGAAACATTACACTTTTAAATGATTGAAGTTGCCCCTTAGAACGCCATTGCGCAAACAACCAATGCGTTATCATAAATATAATGTTCTTCTAACAAAACATATGTTTAGTTGTGTACAGGTCCAAAACCGTCCGAAAAACCAAAGAAACCTATGTTTATCAAGGAAAAAAAAATAGGACAGTTTTCTTGACAAGGCCTAACTACCGTAGCACATAAAAGTATAAAGATTTGGTTAACTTGTCAATATGTCAGTATTGCTGTCTTGTAAGAGAACAAGTAATTACATGCCTATAAGTTTCGGGTTGAAAAATAAGAAACACCTTGTCGTGACACTGTCTCCCCTAAATTTTTAAATGGATTCCTGCTATATTTAAGGAGGAAGATTCCATTTGGTATAAAAATGGTTTAACTTTTGGGTTCACTATGCACATACATGTATATCATCTCTCTCCCCCTGAACGTTTTATGGGTGTGGTGGTGATACCCTTGGGATTAAACAGCATTATGTCAGACTTTGGGATTATGGCATACACTTTTGGGGCTGAGTCTTAGAAACCTCAACTATTTGCAAGTTTTAAGGTCCATGTAGGAGAAGTTTGACCAAGAATTGTGACTCTGGGGCAGGAAACTAGATGTCCAGTTTTCAAAACTATAATATCCTACATCCCAACTCTTAGGGGAAGATATTGATAGGTTCATTTGTGTTATTGTCAGTGTGTCAGTACTATTATCTTTTGAGATCAATTTTTCTTGCACACCAGATAAGGATATCATGAAATATCCTTGGGATAGAAAGTCTTTTCCTACACAGGCTATTCTACTCAGGGATAGGATAAAAAATTGAGAATTTGATGTGCACTGATTGAATAGGATGTCATATATGCTGTCAAGTTTGATGTCACAGCACATGCATTGATGTCAAAAATGCTGCATTATTGTCATCAAAATTTGGCAGATGTTGACAACCGAAGTCACTGCAGTATAGAAGATTCTTGCACACCAGACAAGGAAATCCATGATTTTACCCTAGGATAGAAATTTATGTTCTGACCCTGGTGTTCCAACCCCAAATCAAATATAATCGGGTGTTTGATAAATGCACTGGTTGATTACAACCTCATGCGCGTCGTCGTCATGCGTGACGTCACTAAACATTCCAGTTGTGTCATCACAAAATGGCAGACGTCAGTAACCGAAGTGACAGCAGCATTAAAAAGTCACAATAGAAATGGAAGGTATGCAAAAAAAAGAATCCAATATGGGTGTGAGGGTTGGATAGAAAAATCTGTCCCTCGGGATCACTGTCCGGCATCACTCGGCAAGCCTCGTGATGCCGGGCAGTGTCCCTGGGGATGGATTTTTCAATCCACCCCTCACACCCATATAAAATTCTTATAATCTTACATGGGTTTGAGGGGTAGATAGAAAAATCCATCACTCGGGATAACTGTCCAAAAATGTGACATTGTCAAACAATGTAGACCCAGCTTTGACACTGCATAAAGTAGGGATAAACATACAACTAATAAAATTAACCTCACATTCTTTATTGTTCAAAGTTTACTAGTCAGTAGATACCCATACATAAAGTCAATAAATATAAGTGATATATAGGCTTCTTATTCTGGATCACAAAATTGCATACATTAGGAGAACACATCCATGTGACATACTGCATTCTTTAAAATCCCGAAAACGGTTATTTTGTCATATTTTACTTATTTATACTTTAAGCATAAGTTTTGGATGCTCTTTAAAACAGACTCAATGAGGCGGTGCTAACGAGTACCCACAACCTATGTCTTAGAGCAGAAAAAGCAAAATAATGTTTTCTCCCATAAGCCCCAGATTTCTGTACATAAAGTGGGGTGTAGAGGGGTGTTCATTTCACGGACATGTTAACATGATGTGTTCAAAGTTCTGGTCAGTAGATACATAAAGTCATTGTAGCAATTGCATAGGCTTCTTAATCTGGATCTCAGTCTTCTAACATAACCAAATGATAAATATTACGTAAAACTGGTAACATCTTTGTTATTTCTGCTTTCAACATAGATTGTGGGTGCTCTTTAGAACTGCCTCATTGAGGCTGTGTTTTTTAGCAAAAATAAGGCAGATAATGTATACCCCTTCAAACCTCTTTTTTCTCTATATAAAGTGGGGTTTAAAGGGCTCTTCATCTCACGGACTTGTTAATGTGATGTTACAGAACATAACCACATGTGACAAATATTTTTTTTTCTTTTATCTGACTGTTGTATAGTGATGCCCAATGCTGATATCTGCATTATGTACCACCTATATTTATGTGCAACTCCATCAGTAGCAAGAAAATATTGAAAAACAGAATAAGTTTAGAAAAAATATTGACCCCTGAAGAAATTTGGCAGTCTATAAAGATTCTTCTGCATTTTCTCTTTGGTCCATGTTTTGGCATAACCATAACACGCCGTGTGAGTGTGACAGTTCTAACATGTACCCACAGCCTATGTCTTGGAGCAGAAATAAGAAAAAATAATGTATATCCCATAAACCCCTAGTTTTGACTTTGGTCTGTGTTTTGGTATTACAATAATAGTGCTTTTTCTCGCATCTCCAAAATGGCTACGTTCCTGATAAAAATCTGTGATATTTTTCTTATTTATAATGCAAACATAAGTTGTTACTGCTAGTTAGAACCGCCTCATTGAGACAGTTCTAATGAGTACCCAAAACCTATGTCTTGGAGCAGAAATAAGAAAAATAATGTATACCGCATAATCCCCAGTTTTCTCTATACAAATTGGGGTTTGTGGGGAGTGTTCATTTCACGCACATGTTCACATGATGGGGTTGGTCTTCTGGCTGATCAACAAGCATCAATATTCTATGTTTAAATTAGATGTAAGAAAAATAGCATTTTTTTTTTACTAGAAAAACATCTATTTTTGAGCCATGGAAGAAATCTCTATCTCATATGGGTTTGTTTTTGGTCAATAAGCTAACACATCCATTAAGTGAACAAGTCTGTGAAATGAACATCCCCTTAAACCCCACTTTATATAGACAAAACTTGGGTTTATGGGGATATACATTATTTTTCATATTTCTGCTCCAAGTCATAGATAGTCAGTTCCTGTTAGAACCGCCTCAATGAGGTGGTGAGTGAATGAGTGTTTGAGTTTTATGTCTCACCAACAGCTAAGGTCATACGGAGACGGGACCTCAGTTTAAAAACTCATCAGAAAGTCTGGAGAAGCCTGGGATTGATCCTGCGACAGTGCGACCCTTGGTTTACAAGGCAAGTAGCATAACCACGGAGGCTTCTCTCAATGAGGCAGTTCTAACAAGCACCGACAATCTAGTTTGCGGTATAGATAAGAAAAGAGTCATTTTGGAAAAAAGCACTATAATATAATGATTAAGATAACACACCCCTATGACATTGCACTTTCTTTCAGATCTCATAATTGGATACCCCGCTGATGAAACTTCCTTTTTTATACTCCAAACATTGATTGTAGATGCTCGTTAGAACAGCCTCATTGAGGCAGTTATAATGGGCACCCATGACCTAAGTCTCAGAGCAGAAATACTGAATACCCCTGTAAACCCTAGTTTTCTGTATATAAAGGCGAGATTAGAGGGATGTAAATGCCTAAGGGGATTATTAAAGTGATAAAATGCTTTATAGCTAAACAACAGCAACAATGTTTATTACCAATCACATGAACAAGTCCAAGTAATGAACACCCCTCAAACCCCACTTCATATAGAGACAACTGGGGTTTATGGGGGTATCCATTATTTTTCTTTTCTCTGCTCCAAGGCATAGGTTGTGGGTACTTGTTAGAACTGCCTCAATGACGCTGTTCTAATGAGTACCCACAGCCTATGTTCACAGGATTAAAAAGAAAAATTTCTCCAATTTTTACCAGAAAAGTAGGTAGCCATTTTGGAACTGTGAAACAGATGTGGTATTGTAATGCATAGACAGACTTGTTTACCTAATGTAATGATTTAGTCACTGCCATTATAAGCAAAGGTGAATATATTTTCTTTGAATTCTGCCTTCCAGGATGCAATTGCAAAGGTAACATTTATTTAACCAGGTTTCCATGACAAATATTGCTAGTGAAAAATTTTGGGCCCAATGAAGTCATATATTTCACCTTAATATCCTAAAAATTCGGACACCTTAAGGACTTGCGTAATTCTCCTAAATGTTTTACAAATTTGATTCGCAATCCAGCAAGGATTCCAAGAAGTGCAGATGGAATGGCAAACATTGCAGACCAAGATCAGACTGCTCCAGGAGCAGTCTGATCTTGGTCTGCACTGTTTGCTTATAGTATAGATGGTATGTATCATGTTAACAAGTCAGTGTAACGAATGTCCTTTTTACCACTTTTATATAGACATAACGATAACACACCCATGTGGCATAGTGCATTCTTTCATTTGTCCAAAGTGGCTTCTTTTCGGATGAAAATTTGTGAACTTGTTCTTATTTTTACTCTGAATCTAGGTTGATGGTGCTAATTAGAACTGCATTATTAAGGCGGTTCTAATGAGTACCACAACTTGTGTCTTGAAATATAAATAAGCAAAATAATATATACCCCTGTAAACTCCAGTTTTCTCTATATAAAGTGGGGTTTGAGGGGTTTTCATCTTATGGACTTGTTAACATGATGTTTTTCTCTGTACAATGCAAGTTCTACTTGGTAGGAAAGACACAATTAATGCAGGCATGTGTAGTTTCATAATGGCTATTTATTACTTTGCAAACAATATCATGTTAACACATCTGTATACTGCACAGCACAATGATGGGCCCTGTTTTTCAAACCATTGTTAGCTTAACAAGCTTGTTTGATTTTGGCAGGCATAGATCCTCTAAGCGATTTACAAGTACTCATGTACGGTGGGTTTCAGTTCTGCGTAGAAGCATCATGCAGCCCATCTATTTCTTCATGCCCTGATGGGCGGGCGCTGAAACCATTTTACAACGAACCAGGTTAAGATGAGGTTGTGGTGTATTATAAAGAGAGTTGAATGATTAACAGTGTATGTACCCTAAATATTCATGGCATATCTCAATTCCTTACTATGCTTGTTCTTAAATTGGAACAAGAACAGCCTCCTCGGTAGCTGAGTCGGATGCGCATCTGGCTGGTGATCAGAAGGACGCAGGTTTGATACCTGCCGGGCTCGGCAACATTCTTTTGTGGAGATAGATCATGAAATCTCTCCCTTCCGCTGATCCAAGAAGGACAGTTGTCAGTTTCTTGCAAAAGAATGTGCACAGTACTGTTTAAACACTTACATAATTATATGCCTGCCCAGGAAAAGTGTGGATAAGTAAACTGACCTGCTCAAAAATGACCTAAATAGTGTTGACTTGGTTGTTAAACTGCAATACAAACAAACAAACAGATACACAAAAGAAGAAAAACAATTAAATACCTGTTGTGTGTCTAAAATAGCTGGATGAGTGACAGTGTAGACACTCTTCACTATTAAATCTGCCTGTCCAAATACATGTGGTAAATCTAGTATTTTATATCATAACATGAACAAGACCGTGAAATGAACACCCCCTAAACCCCACTTTATATATAGAAAGCTGGGGTTTACGGGGGTATACATTATTTTTGCTGTAAGACATAGGTTGTAGGTACACATTAGAACCACCTCAATGAGGTGGTTCTAATGAGCAGCACAACCTTTGTTTGCTGTATAAATAAGAAAAATATCAGGATTTTTTATCTGAAAAGTAGCCATTTTGGAGATATGAAAAAAATGCACTATGAGGGTAGGCTGAAAAGTTCTGAGCCTGACCAAGATCCAATGGTTTGTCCATGCTGAAAGTGCCTTATTTTTCAACATAGTCTCCCTTCCTGTCCACACACTTCCTCCAGCGATGCTGGAGTCCTTGGATCCCAGTGGTATAGAAGGTCTTATCTTGGTCCCTGAAAATCTCCTCCACAGCAGCTATCACCTCGTCGTCTGACCGATAATGCTGCCCAGCCAAGTGCTTTTTCATGTTTGGAAACAGGAAATAATCTGTTGGAGCTAGATCAGGTGAATACGGAGGGTGATCGACAAGTGTGAAGCCACAGTCATGCACAGCAGCCATTGCAACAACCGATTTATGAGCAGGCGCATTGTCCTGATGGAACAAGACCCCTTTTGTCAATTTTCCAGGTCGTTTAGCCTTAATTGCTTTTCGCAATTGTTTTAGCAGATCTGCATAATACGCCCCATTAATTGTTCTGCCCTTTTGAAGGTAATCTATGAATTTTATACCCTTGGCATCCCAGAACACTGATGCCATCACCTTCCCTGCAGAGGAGACGACCTTTGCCTTCTTTGGAGGGGGTGAGCCAGGGTGCTTCCATTGCATGGATTGTCTTTTGGTCTCTGGCTCAAAGTGATGAGCCCAACACTCATCCTGAGTGACAAAATGGTCAAGAAAACCATCTTGGTCTGCTTCAAAAATAGCCAAGTTTGCTTGTGACAGGTTCATTCTGGTCAACTTTTGGTCAGGCGTCAAAAGCTGTGGCACCCATCTGGCGGAAACCTTGGACATTCCTAATTCACTGTGTAGAATGTTCTCTACTTGTTCACGGGAGATGCCAACAGTGTTAGCTAACTGATTGACAGTTAAACGCCTGTCATCGATCACGGCCCTGTACACTTGGCTGATGGTTTCCTCAGTTGTTGCCGTTGTGGGTCGTCCACACTGGTTATCATCTTCAAGGCTGTCCTTGCCCATCTTAAAATTTGCTGCCCACCTTTTCACGGTTGCATACGAAGGAGCATCATCCCCTCATGTAGCAACCATATCGGCATGAATGTCCTTAGGAGCTAACCCCTTTTTAATGGCGGTACTTGATGACACCACGATGCCAGATTTTGTCCATTTTCTCAAAAACGTGCTAGTATCAATTTTCAAAGTCTAGAATTTCTACGTTATTGCAGGTAAACTTGAACTCATTTGAGTCAAATCAAGTAGTAAAGGTTTGGATTTAATGAATACAAAATTTCATGGCTGTTCGATGCCTGCTTCTTGGTCAGACTCAGAACTTTTCAGCCTACCCTCGTATGTCTCATGGATGTGTTTTCATAATGTTGTTTGTCCAACACATGTTGGTTACTGCTTCATGTACCTATCAATGTTATCCATGAGAATTGGTATGCCCGGGAATTAGATACCCTAAATTTCACACTTGCTTTGTCAGATACCCATCCATTGTCTCATTGTTGTGTGCTGAAAATCACCTTGATAGGCATTCGACCCTTATCCTGTTGAATAGATTAATTAAACAATGTCCATGTCTATCAACCAATCAAATAACTTAATACATGTATGATGTATTCGTTTAATTCACAAACTCCATGTCAAACAGTGTAGCTGCTAACCAGATGGCTTCATTAGAAGCCATCTGATCTGGATCTACAGTGTTTTCAAAGATAGGGGTTGATGTTTACAGCAGGATAAACGTTGATCCCTTTTGTCTTGTATAGAGTCCATTTTAAAACTCAGGGTGTTGGAATGAGTTAATTTTATAATCAATATTTATACAATGATTGATTTTTATGTCCCCCCCCCCCCCCCCCCCCCCCCCTTGAGAATCTTTGATTCGGGCGGGCGTATAGTATTTGCCCTGTCCGTCTGTTTATTTGTTTGTCAAAAACTTTAACCTTGATCATAACTTCAAAAGTATTTGACCTAGCCCAATGAAACTTCACACACTTATTAACCATCACAAGGGCTACATTCTGACAAGGGCCATAACTCTGTTGTCATTTTTGGCTGAATTATCTCCCCTTGAAATTTTGCAAAACCTCAGAAATTGGCTCCCACGGAGGGCATTGGTCTCCAATAGTGACAGCTCTTGTTTTCTTTTCTTCCTTTTTTTTTTTTGTTTTTTTTTTTTGCAAAAGATGCGAGTCATGATCAGACATTGTAGAGGGCACCTTCAGATCTGCGTCTTTACTAGTTGCTAGTTTGGGGTCAAATTTTAAGACGTTCTGGTTACTGTATATAAGGTCCTGTCGATGAATCTGCAAGTTGTGTCAAAATTATCTAAAAAAAAACAAAAAAAAAACACATCCACGTGATATAGGGCATTCTTACAGATTTTCCAAGCAGTTGATTTTCTGTTGAGTATATGACATTTTTGTCATTTGTTACTGTACATAATACATAAACTGTGGGTGCTGTTTAGAACTGCCTTAATGAGGCAGTTCTAACGAGTACCCACAACCTATGTTTTGGAACATAAATAAGAAAAATAATAATGTATATCCCTGTAAACACCAGTTTTCTATTTATAAATTGGTTTTGTTTGTTGGTTTGATTCGAGGTTTACCGTCCCCGTCAGCACTATATAGGTAATTTTGGAGAAGTTGCTTCCAATTTTGTTGGACTTTTACCGGACATTCAGATGAAATAATATCTTAAGCCCTGCTGCCCAATGAAACCATTAGGGTTTATAAGCATGGGGGGTCCGACTCGCACCGCTTTGTATGCTTTGGGCAGCCTTAGATCCTCTAAGCTGTTTACCAGTACTTGTGTGCAGTTGGATTCAGCTCTGCATGGAAGGATCATGCAGACCATCCATTATTTCAAGCCCCAATGGGCAGGGGCGGTTATATATGAAGTGTTGTTAAAAGGGTTGTTCATTACACGGACTTAATAAACTGATTTGAGGGTAGAGGTTTTTGACTGTCTAAAATTTTTTTTGCAATGTGAGTTCCAGTATGCTAATCCCATTATACTTGCTTTCTTTTCCCACATGTTTTATATTTCCATGTTAACCCTTGTTGTGCTGAATGTTCATATATGCCACACCCACTACCGATTATCAACCAATCAGATTGCTTGATGCAAATTATTGCAACACATTCACAATCTGAATGGCAAACAATGTAGATCCTGATCATATGGCTTCGTCAGAAGCCATCTGATCTGGATCTTCATTGTTTCAAAGATAAGGCATATCCGGGATTAGCAGGACAAGGGTTAATGCTTATCCTGCTGTAAACCACAACCCCTACCTTTCTAAACAGTGTAGATCCAGATCATTTGGTTTCTTTGTTGTTATTTCTTTTGTTTCTACACTTCCAGTCACATTTTCCTTTCTCCTTCATCCCTCACTTCCATCTCCTTTATTATCTCTTCTATCTCTGTTTTGCCTTTCTCTGGGAGTCGCCACAAAATGACCTGCAAGGGTTGAAGCGTCAACAAACCCAAAACGATAAAAATCTACTCACGTCACCAAAAAGAGCTAGCTCCTATGTACAGCAAGGCTCTAGTAGTGCTATTAATCCATAACCGTTACAATTCTCTGTCTTATCTCTGGACTTTGTCCCGAAGTCACAGAATCCTCACTATAGGTAAACCTGAGGGCGAGGTTTATGTAACAAACCATGGGCACTGTTTCAGTCCCACTGCAGCCACTAATGTGGCTTTAGCCTGATCATCCATGAAGTCATTTAAGCAGTGCAGTCACCCATTCAGGTACTAGACTAACCACAATATCTGTTGCTTAACTTCGTGAACAAGCCAACCACTGAAGGAGCAGTCTGATCAGGGTCTCCACTGTTTGTCATTCTGTCTGCACTGTTTGGACTGTGCTTGCTCGTGAAACAAATTATTAATTTTTTTAAAAAATTACAGCAAATCCTCAAGGTGTCCGAATTTTTTGGGTTTTTAAAATTAAAAATTTTAATTTTTTGCACACCCAAACTTGCACAATTTATATCATGTAAACTAACCATTTGCAATGATCACACAATCTTGTAATATTTAGAGAAAAAAAATTCAGAATTAGGAAGACCATATTAAAGACAAATTTATCAAAAATGGAAATGGCAATGTATCTTGCTTTTCAGGAAGGATAACTCTATTCATGCAGGATAAGACTATTCATGCAATATAAGACTATCCATGAACTATTTCAACTAGTTAATATATAAACAACTGCTAATCTCAAATGTAACCCATTGTTGATGAGGAACTTTAAAACATGACATTGGCAAACACTGTAGGCCCAGATCAGAAGCCGCATAACACAGCATCTTTTGAGGGCCTTCAGGAGATTTTGTTTGTTTGTTTGATTTTAGGTTTAACGTCCCAGTCATTTTGGAGACGTTTTTTCCAATTTTGTGGGACTTTTACCCAACATTGAAATGAAAAGACATCTCAAGCCCTGTCGCCCAATGAAACCAATAGGGTTTATAAGCATGGACAGTCTGACTAGCATCACTTTGCCTGGGCAGGCTTAGATCCTCTAATCAGTTTACCAGTACTCGTGTGCAGTCGGTTTCAGCTCTGCGTGGAAGCATCATGCAGCCCATCTATTTCTTCAAGCCCCGATGGGCGAGGACTAGCCTTCAGAAGATAGTTAGTTTGAGGGTTAAGAGATAAAATTGGAAAATTCTTACTAAATTAACCCCAATATATTAACATCTAAAGATAAAGAAGCTTTACTTAACACTGTATATCCGAAACTGATAACATAAGCGCTGCAGAGCTTCTTTTGCAACAAAGTATCTTTTAACCCTTATCATGCTGTTCACAACAACCCCTATCTTTGCAAACCGTGTAGATCCAGATCAGATGGCTTCTGAAGAAGCCATCTGATCTGGATCTACACTGTTTGGCAATCAGTTTATGAATTTGTAGCAATAAATTACATCACGTAATTTGATTGGTTGATAGACAGAAATGGGTGTGGCTTAAATGAATATTCAGCAAGATAAGGGTTAACAAATACCTACCTGCTGTCATTTATTCTCCTATGACTACCCCTGTTAATGTAAGCATCTGGCATCAGCCAAAGGAACACCTAGTACCATTTTTCATGCCTTTGGTATGGCGTGGCTGGAGACTGAACCTGCAATCTCTGAGTCCCAAAGCGGAAGCTCTGCCTCTGAGCTGTCAGGAACTGTAGTTATCAACAGTTATGGTGCTGGCCTTGGTAGCTCAGTCGGATGCATATCTGACTGGTGATCAGGAGGATGTGGGTTCGATACCTGCCGGTGTCGGCAACATTCTTTCGTGGAGATTGATCATGAAATCTTTTCTACAGTCATTCTCTCCCTTCTGCTGATTCAAGAAGGGTAGTTGTCAGTTTCTGGTGAAAGAATGTGCACTATGCTGGTTAACGGCTTATATATAAGCTGGCCCAGGAAAAGTGTGGATAGATAAACTGACTGGCTCAAAAATGATCTAAAATATTGTTGACTGGGCCTTTAAACTCCAATGTCAGGGTAAAAGTCCTGCAAAATTGGAAGCAACTTCTCCAAAATGACCTATATAGTGTTGATGTTAACATCAAATCAAACTAAACAAACCAATAAAAACAAACAAAATCTACATTTATGGGAATTTTTTCTAGGACTGGTGAATTATTTCAAAACAGCCAAGGTAAATAAGCCATCCATGTTCAAGCCATCAAAGTTTTACTGTATTGTCAAAGTTAGGTAGAAAAAATCTTGTCTTGCCACATCTCATGACCAAAGTTATGAACTGTGGTTTAACATGGTACAATGTATTGCACCCAAATTTTGGTGGTCTTGGCCCCGTTTTCAAGGTAATAGTCTCCCAAAGACTATCAAATTTGGGACAGAAATAGCTTGTCTACACACTTCTCAGGAATATACTTATAAATTGTACTCGGACTTGGTAGTGTATTTTTGCAGCCTGATTATATGTTTTGGTGAGCTAGACCTCATTATCAAGGAATTGAAGAATTCTAGCAGAACTTGGTACAGTGTTTCAAGCCAAATTGCAAATACTTGATTGGTATTTGGTGACCTTGACCTCACTATGAAGTTCACATAGTCTTTCTGCCATATACTGTTAACCCATGTATGCAGGAAACCCCTAAAGGGGTACCTTGGCAAACAGTACAGGCCCCGATCAGACGCCGCAGAACACAGCAAAGTCAGGGCCTACACTGTTCGCTAACAGAATCTTCTGTCAAAAATAGAATAAAAATGAAAAAGATAGGCCTGACACCCCTTTTATGATAAATGGACTTGTCCAACATATAGCAGTGGAGGAGTCAACTAGCATACAATGGTTTAAGTGTAAGAATACATATGGTAAGGAGTTGAGGTTTCCAAATACAAGCATTTAAAGTAAAGACAATATGTTTTGTTCTGAAAACATTTCTGTTGTTACTTGCAGACCCTGGCCATTATGATGTCGGGTATACCTCTGACAGCCAAGGGACCAGCACAGATCTGTATCTATGACATACATGCCTTACAAGAGAGGTTCTACTTTTCAGATAATGTTATACCCAGGTATTATAATATCATAGATAGGTAATATTATGATGTTATTAATCAGACAATTTCGTATTGCCCCAGTTACAGGTCCGAGGTCTGCTGTATTGGCACGAGGCCGAAGGCCGAGGCCAATACAGCTGACCGAGGACCTGTAACTTGGCCAATACGAAATTACTTGATTAATGACAATTTTATTAATTGACGCAGTTTAAAACATGATTTATGATTTTTGAATATTGGTTTACTTGGTGTAATACAGGATAATCAATTAATAATATAGTTTATTAATCAAGTTATTTCGTATTGGCCCAGGTACAGGTCCTCAGTCAGCTGCATTGGCCCTTGGCCTTTGGCTCGGGCCATTGCAGCTGACTGAGGAGCTGTAACTGGGTCAATACGAAATTACATGTACTTTATTAATGACAATTTTATTAATTGATACAATTAAAACAGCATGATTATTGATTTTTTGACCTCAATTGACCTCATTTAATATTGGTTGACCTGATGTTAATATGGATGACCTTCGATCAATACAGGATAGTCAATTAATAAAATGTCATAAGGTAATATAATATTATTCATAGGTAATAAAATGTCATACCAAGGGAACATGATGTTATTCCAAGGAAATAACGTTAAACTAAGGTTTTGTTTCCTTGCCTAATCCTGCTGAACACAACAACCCATAACTTTGCAAGCAGTGTAGATCCAGCTCAGATGGCCTTGGAAGAAGTCATCTAATTAGGATCTACACTATCATGCAGTTTGTGAATTGAATAGCAACATTATATCAAGTGATTTGATTGGTTGATACTAAGAAATGCATGTGGCTATATTAACCCATTTAGTACCAGAAACCCCAAAACGGGTACCCTGGCAAACAGTGCAGACCCAGATCAGACGCCGCAGAACGCGCCTACACTGTTTGCTAAAAGTTCAGCCATTTTCCTAATCAATTTTGAAGAAAACACAACCTGACAGCCCTGAATTTTTAAATAGACATATTTATTTCGAAACAAACTGTACAACATATAACATGGTAATAGTAACAATACAAAATTTAAGGATTGGAACGGAAGCACAAATTGCTTATTTTGTTCTTCTCCTTATCAATTTTGAAGAAAACACAACCTGGCACCCCTGAATTTTTAAATAGACTCATGCTATGTATAAGGAGGAAGATTCCATTTGGTACAAAAAGGGTTAGTTTATTCAGCATGATAAGGGTTAGAGATTTAACCCTTGTTCTGCTGAATTTTCATATATGACACACCCACTACCGATTATCAACCAATCAGATTGCTTGATGCAAATTATTGCAACACATGCACAATCTGAATGGCAACAATGTAGATCCTGATCAGATGGCTTCATCAGAAGCCATCTGATCTGGATCTTCATTGTTTGGAAAATAAGGCATATCCGGGCCTAGCAGGACAAGGGTTAATGGCCCAGTCAACACTTCTAAGGTCGTATCAAGCTGGTAAGTTTACCTAGCTACACTTTTACTGGACATGCTTATACTTAAGAGGTTAACCAGTTCAGCACACATTCTTTCGCCAGAAACTGATTTGTTTTGATTTGATGTTTAACATTCCGGTCAACACTATATAGGTCATTTTGGAGACATTGCTTCCAATTTAGTGGGACTTTTACCCGAAATTGAGATGATATGACATCTCAAGCCCCGTCACCCAATGAAACCAATATGGTTTATAAGCATGGACAGTCCGACTCGCACCACTTTGCTTGGGTAGGCTTAGATCCTGTTTACCAGTACTCGTGTGAGGTCAAATTCAGCTCTGCTTGGAAGCATCGTGCAGCCCATTTATTTCTACAAGCCCCAATGCGTGGGCGCCCTCGCCAGAAACTGACAACTGTCTTTCTTGAATCAGCAGAAAGGAGATATACCAAGACAATATAATGTCATACCATGGTATTATGATGTCAACCAAGGGAATATTATAATGTTATTAATCAAGTCATTTCGTATTGGCGCAGTTACAGGTCTGAGGTCTGCTGTATTGGCCCGAGGCGGAAGGCTGAGGCCAATACAGAAGACCGAGGACCTTAAACTTGGCCAATACAGAATCACTTGATTATTGAAAATTTTATTAATTGACGCAATTAAAAAACATGATTTGGGCCTCCGTGGCCTAGTGTTTAAGAACGCTGACTCTTGGTCATTAGGTCTCTCACCGCTGTGGTTCGAGCCTCACTAGGGTCACATGTGAGATGCCAAGTTCTGCAATGGAAGGTCAGGTAATTTTTCTCCAGGTACTCCGGTTTTCGCCCACCTCTGATTTACGATTGGCTCGATATGAGTGAAATAATCTTGAAAGGGCCTAGAACCAAAACCAAAAAAAAATAAAAAATAAAAAAACATGATTTATGATTTTGCACCTCAGTCATATACTGGTTGACCTGGTGTAATACAGGATAGTCAATTACTAATATGTGATACCAAGCAAAAATGTTGCCATACATAGTCAAATAGAAGTGAAGGCATTGATCAGGAATTGATACAGTAACCACACACCTACCATCCAAGACACCAAAGGGAAAGAAACAGGAACATAAAATAACTTCATCACAATGAAAATGTCCCAACTGGAAATCAGAAAGAACAGTTTCATTCCCACAAAATATAAATTCCATAAAATTCTGATATTATGTCCACCTTTGGGACTGTTCAAAAGTGGTCTTTAAGACCACTTTTGAACAGTTCCAAAGATGGTCCCTGACCAGAGGACACTGTGTGCAGAAAACATGAAAAAAGAATAACTGCACCCTTCTAAATAAGCTTAATAAAACAGAATAAGTCTTAATTTTAGGTGGTCTTAATAGCGGAATTTCACTATACAGTGTTTTACCAAGGTAAGGAAATGCCATGCAAAGGTATTCATTACGATAACACGCCCATGCAACATAGTGCATTTTCACATCTCCAAAATGGCTACCTTTATGATGAAAATCTGTGATATTTTTGTTATTTTTACTTCAAACATAGGTTATGAGTGCTAATTAGAACCGCCTCATTGAGGTGGTTCTAACGAGTACACACAACCTATGTCTTGGAGCAGAAATAAGAAAAATAATACAAACCCCATAAACCCCAGTTTTCTCTATATAAAGTGGGGTTTAGTCTTGTTAGCGTGATGATAATGTCAAATTAAGATAACTGACAACGTGGGCTGAATGATTGCATAACTAGTCCTTCTCAGTTGATTGGCCAAAACTTTCAGACTACTGATGTAATGTTAACAACATTTTGAATATATGACACATTCAGTTATACCAACCTGGGCTCTGATGGGTCCATGCCCTGCCCCAAAAGGCCTAATATTTCAGATATTGAGTCTATATGATAGTGGCTCATTTGGGGATGGGAGTTCGTTTTGGGTGACTTTTTAATCAATAAATTAAAACCATACATGGCTGCCAGTGGGCAGTGACCGTATGAGTTCTGGTGAGCATAGTGGCCCATGGGCCTCTTGTTCTTGTTTCTAGGTCAAACATAGGTTGTCGGTGCTCTTTAGATCCACACCAAAGGGGCAGTTCTGTTGAGCATGCACAGTCTATGCTTTTGAGCAAAAATATGTGACATGAAGTATGCCCTTTTAACCGCTACCTTGATCTGATGAAAAATGTGGTTTACATCACGATAACAAGTCCGTGAAATGAAGACCCCTCTAAACCCCACATTACATAGAGAAAGTGGGGTTTACGGGGGTATACATTGTCTGCCTTATTTTTCCTCAAAAACATAGATTGCGGGTACTCTTTAGAACTGCCTTATTGAGGCGGTTCTAACGAGCACCACAATCTATGTTGAAAGCAGAAATAAGAAAGATAGTATCATTTTTACCCAAAAATTGTCACTTCTGACACCATGTTGGATGCCATTATTTCACATGGACATGTTTTCCTAATGATGTTTCATTTTAGATTGGAGACAGCCATTCCACTCCTACTTACTGCAGTACAACAGATGCCAGACAAAGATAATGTTGTTTTTGCATTCCCGGACGACGGAGCTTGGAAAAGGTTCCACCAGTTTTTCCCCGGGGATGATACTATAACCTGTGTGAAAATCAGGGACGGCAAGAAACGAATTGTCAAAGTTAAAGATGGTAAGATACTTAACCCTTGACCTGCTGAATATTTATATATGCCACACCCACTACCGATTATCAACCAATCAGATTGATTGATGCAAATTATTACAACAAATTCACAATCTGAATGGCAAACAATGTAGATCCTGATCAGATGGCTTCTTCAGAAGCCATCTGATCTGGATCTTCATTGTTTGGAAAATAAGGTATACCCGGGCGCAGCAGGACAAGGGTTAAAATGTGTGACATCATGGCAGCCTAGCCGTGCCATATTATCTAATAGCACATATATCATTGAGGCTGTTCTAGCAAGTACCCACAAATTATGTTTTTGAGCAAATATAAGCATCACAAAAACATGCTATGTAATTTTAACCCCATTGAACCCCACTTTTATATTGTAAAACTGGGGTTTAGTGGGTAAACCATATTTTTTTCTTATTTCTACTCTAAAATATAGATTGTGGGTACTCGTTAGAACTGCCTTGATGAGGCGGTTTCAAGGCTATCCACAATCTATATTTTGAGCAGAAATAAGAAAAATATCACAATTTTTCATCCTAAAATCTTCACTTTTTGGCGATAAAATTGACTTTGTATTTTTATGTCTCCCCCGAAATTTTTTTTTCGGAGAGACATATTGTTTTTCCCTCGGGCGTCTGTCTGTCCGTCTGTCTGTCTGTCCAGGCGAACATGTCAGGTTAGGGGCTAGTGTCCAAATTGGAAAACAATAGAAAATGATTGAAAATGATTGGTAAATAATAGATTTATTCCGTAAATAAAAGATTTAGGAGGTTAGCCCCTAAACCAAACAAAAGAAAATAACAAAAGAAATAGCCCTTAAACCGACATGTTGGAACGTTTGTCTGTCACAAAATCGTGTCCGCTCTATAACTTGAAAACCGTTCAAGCTATCTTCACGAAACTTCATATAAATATTAATCAATATTAGATGACGTGCAGTGCACAAGAACTATAACTCTCACATTCATACTTTTTGAATTATCTCCTTTGGAAGTTGGTTTGTATGTATGTATGGGCAAATCGTGTCCGGTCAATAACTTTCTTATTTTCAGATGGATTTTGAAATTCCTTAGCAGAAATGTTAAGCACCATGAGATGATGTGTTGCGTGCAT
Source organism: Lucinisca nassula (assembly GCA_963580285.1). Lineage (NCBI taxonomy): Eukaryota > Metazoa > Mollusca > Bivalvia > Lucinida > Lucinidae > Lucinisca > Lucinisca nassula. The sequence goes on from OY757020.1 coordinate 11,591,131, forward strand.
GACCCAGGTTGGTACCTCAAAGGTCAAGGTCAAACTTAGAGGTCAAAGGTCAAAAAAGAGCCTTTTTTCGTGTTGGTCAATAACTTTCTTATTTTTTGATGGATTTCGAAATTACTTGGCAGAAATGTTAACAACCATGAGGCGATGTGTTGCTCGCATGACCCAGGTTGGTACCTCAAAGGTCAAGGTCATACTTAGCAGTCAAAGGTCAAAAAAGGGGCCTTTTTTTCGTGTTTTGTCAATAACTTTTTTATTTTTAGATAGAATTTGAAATTACTTGGCAGAAATGTTAACTATCATGTAAAGATGTGTTTCACACATGATTCAGGATGGTACCTCAAAGGTCAAGGTCATACATAGAGGTCAAAGGTAAAAAAGGGACCTTTTTTCCTGTTTGGTGACTTTGGTCAATAACTTTCTTATTATACCCCCACAAATGAAATTTGGGGGGTATATAGGAGTGAGCTTGTCGGTCGGTCGGTCTGTTGACTTGGTTTCCAGACGATAACTCAAAAAGCGCTTCACCGATTTTTAGCTCACCTGAGCCTTTAGGCTCATAGGTGAGCTTATAGTATAGCCTTGGTCCGTCGTCCATCCGTCCGTCGTCCGTCCACCATTTTCAAAGATCTTCTTCTCCTATACTGCAGGGCCAATCAAAGCCAAATTTCATATGGAGCCTCAGTGGGATGGGGGAACGAAAGTTTAATCGCGGGGTCTGGATCACATGACCAAGATGGCCGCCATGCCCATATATGGTAAAAAGCCTTCAAAAATCTTCTTCTCCAGAACCATAAGGCCAGTGGCCTTGAAACTTGGCATGTAGCATATGGTACTCGGGCCCATCATGGTTTGTACAAATGGTGACCCTGGGTTGACCTTGACCTATTTTACAGCAATGTCAAATTTGTCGACTTAGGCTTATGCATGGGGCAAAGTGAAAATAATGGATTTATAGGAAACCATTGAAGACAGTGTCACCAAAATTTGTAGATCAGGTAAAGTAACTGAATACATGAATGTATATGGATCAGAAAGGTCAAGGTCATTCATTGGCCTTGTTCGCGGGTCTGTATCACATGACCAAGATGGCGCCATGCCCATATATGGTAAAAAGCCTTCAAAAATCTTCTTCTTCAGAACCATAAGGCCAGTGGCTTTGAAACTTGGCATGTAGCATATGGTGCTCGGGCTCATTATGGTTTGTACAAATGGTGACCCTGGGTTGACCTTGACCTATTTTACAGCAATGTCAAATTTTCCGACTTAGGCTTTTGCATGGGGCAAAGTGAAAATAATGGATTTATAGGAAACCATTGAAGACAGTGTCAACAAAATTTGTAGATCAGGTAAAGTAATTGAATACATGAAGATCTATGGGTGAGAAAGGTCAAGGTCATTCATTGGCCTTAGACCAAGGTCATTCAGGATCCATATTTCAGACATTTTTTTCTCCAAAACTGCTGAGCCAATTTAAGTCAAATTTAATATGGAGCCTAATGAAAAAATGCCAATACGGTCTAGATCACATGACCAAAATGGCCGTCACGCCCATATATGGTAAAAAGCCTTAAAAATTCTTCTCCTCCAGAACCGTGAGGCCAATGGCCTTGAAACTTGCCATGTAGCATATGGTACTCAGGCCCATCATAGTTTGTACAAATGGTGACCCTGAGTTGACCTTGACCTATTTTACAGCAATGTCAAATTTGCCGAGTTAGGCTTTTAGCACGGTTTATTGCAAATTCTAGTTCTTGCACTACCACTGAACTTTCTAAATTATTAACTTCCTGTCTTACTACTATTAAAACGCATGTAATTAAATATTGTGATAAAGTCTTTGAAAGATCAGGAAGAAATCTGTTTTGGTCTATAAAATATTCGAATGAGGTTTTAAATAAATTGAAATCTAGACAGTTTCGTGCTTCTAGTCTGTCTACCTACGATTTTTCCACTCTTTACACTACACTTCCTCATAATCTTATAAAAGAAAAGCTTAATGATTTAATTGAATGGGCTTTTCACAGAGAAGATTCTCTTTATCTTGCATGTAATGTCAGAAATGCATTTTTCACTTCTAAAGAGCATAAGAATTATACACTTTGGTCATGTCAGAAAGTGTGTGATGCCCTCACCTTTCTACTTGACAATATTTATATTAGATTCGGTACTAAGTTATTTAGACAAATTGTGGGTATTCCGATGGGTACTAATTGCGCACCTCTTGTGGCTGATCTGTTCTTGTATTGTTATGAAAGAGACTTCATTTTGTCGCTTTCCATTGATAACCAATCTGAAATTATTGAAGCTTTTAGCTCTACTTCTAGATATTTAGATGATTTATTAAATATTGATAATACCTATTTTGATGGTTTGATCAGTCAGATTTACCCCCTAGAACTTCAGTTAAATAAAGCAAATTCTTCTGATACCGAGGCCCCGTTTTTGGATTTACATCTATCTATTGTAGATTGATTTGTTTCGTGCAAAATTTATGATAAACGCGATGACTTTGATTTTGAGATTGTAAATTTTCCTTTTTTGGATGGTGATGTTCCTCGTGCGCCATCCTATGGCGTTTATATTTCGCAATTAATTCGATTTGCTAGAGTGTGTAGTCATGTAACTGACTTCAACACTCGTAATAAATTATTAACGGCTAAACTTCTTAATCAGGGTTATCGGTACCATAAACTACGCAAAGCCTTTTCAAAATTTTATAGACGCCATTCTGATTTAATTTCAAAATTCAATATGGGACTTAAATCTCTTCTGCAACAAGGTCTATCGGAACCAGAATTTTATGGTGACTTAGTATATAAATTCAGAAAAATATATAACCGCAATGACTTCAGCACCCAATTTCGTAAAATCATTCTTCGATATAAAAAGATTGGGTACAACATGGATATTATACGACAGACTGCATGCATGGTAGTTAACCCAATCACGGTTGGCAACTTTGCTTCCCTCTTTAATTGCACGCCGGTGGGTCAGGCCTCAGATTCTATGACGGCTCCAACGTAAAGGCTTATTGAAAATTAAAGAGATAATGTTGGTTGGTGCCTGATGCTCTGTCTCTGGTCGAGCTCATCGGAGTCTAACTGTTGGTTTTCTTTTGCTCCAGCATTTCAGTGGTTTCTTGCTGTCGAGTCCTCACCGTTGTCTCACCTCTGTGGTTCTTTGATTTCTGTGTTCACGGAGATGTTGCACTGATGAGTTAGGAGGCCTTCATGCGGACTGAACAAATTATTTGTCTAAATCGCGACGGAAGTAAGGGCGAGGATTGTGGCCACGTAAAATCGATTTAAGCCCCCAGTGGAAATCTTCCACTGACCGTTCCAAAGCGGCTCTTCTGTGGCGATTTATTTATGTTGTTGTTTGTTACTTACTGTGTGTATCTATTGTGTCTTTTAATTTTGGATGGCCATATGGCCATAATGTGGGAAAGTAACTGTCCATATGGCCTTCCTTTGTTTAGGTTTCCATTATGGTCTGGTCGCTTAATGTTTGTATTTCTTTCCCTTTGGTGTCTTTTATGGATGGAGTAAGTTAATTGTATCAATTCCTGATCTTTGTTTTACTTCTATTTTGCATGGGAAAAAGTGAAAATAATGGATTTTTAGGAAACCATTGAAGACACTGTCACCAAAATTAGTAGATAAGGTAAAGTAGCTGAATACATGAAGATCTATGTGTAAGGAAGGTCAAGGTCATTAATTGACCTTAGACCAAGGTCACGCAGGTTCCATATTTCAAACATTTTTTCTCAGAAACTACTGAGCCAATTGAAGTGAAATTCAATATGGAGCCTTTGGGAGTTGAACAAATGAAAAGCTGCCAATATGGTCTAGATCACATGACCAAGATGGCCACCACGCCCATATGGTAAAAACACTTCGAAATTATTCTTCTCAAGAACCGTAAGGCAAATGGCCTTGAAACTTGGCATGTAGCATATGGTACTCGGGCCTATCATAATTTGTTCAAATGGTGACCCTGGGTTGAACTTGACCTATTTTACAGTAATGTCAAATATGCTGACTTAGGCTTTTGCATAGGAAAAAGTGAAAATAATGGATTTTTAGCTCACCTGAGCCTTTAGGCTCATAGGTGAGCTTATAGTATAGCCATGGTCCGTCGTCCATCCGTCCGTCCGTCCGTCCGTCGTCCGTCCGTCCGTCCACCATTTTCAAAGATCTTCTTCTCCTATACTGCAGGGCAAATCAAAGCCAAATTTCATATGGAGCCTCAGTGGGATGGGGGAACGAAAGTTTAATCGCGGGGTCTGGATCACATGACCAAGATGGCCGCCATGCCCATATATGGTAAAAAGCCTTCAAAAATCTTCTCCAGAACCATAAGGCCAGTGGCCTTGAAACTTGGCATGTAGCATATGGTACTCAGGCCCATCATGGTTTGTACAAATGGTGACCCTGGGTTGACCTTGACCTATTTTACAGCAATGTCAAATTTGTTGACTTAGGCTTTTGCATGGGGCAAAGTGAAAATAATGGATTTATAGGAAACCATTGAAGACAGTGTCACCAAAATTTGTAGATCAGGTAAAGTAACTGAATACATGAAGATCTATGGATGAGAAAGGTCAAGGTCATTCATTGGCCTTAGACCAAGGTCATTCAGGATCCATATTTCAGATATTTTTTTCTCCAAAACTGCTGAGCCAATTTAAGTGAAATTAAGTAGGAAAATTGTCACCAGACAGGTGAGCGGTTCAGGACCACTGGTCCTCTGGTTATAATTTTTGGTACACTGATGTAACATCATAAAATACAGGTCAAGTTCGATTTCCACTACAATTCGTCAATTTTCGACATAGTTATGGCCCCTTTCAAGTGAAAAAATTGCAAAATGCCGCTGTTGTACTATCAAGGCAGTTTTTGTGGGGGTATTCATCACCTTTAGTGATAGCTCTACTTTTTCGATGGATTTTGAAATTACTTGGCCAGATGTTAACCACCATGAGATGATGCGTTGGGTGCATGACCCAGGTCGGTACATCAAAGGTCAAGATCATACTTAGAGGTCAAAAGTCAAAAAAGGGGTATTTTTTGTGTTTGGTCAATAACTTTCTTATTTTTAGATGGATTTTAAATTACTTGGCAGAAATGTTAACCACCATGAGACGATGTGTCTCTTGCATGACCCATTTTGGTACCTCAAAGGTCAAGGTCATACATAGAGGTCAAAGATAAAAAAGGGGCCTTTTTTAGTGTTCAGTCAATAACTTTCTTATTCCTGGATAGATTGTGAAATTACCTTGGCAGAAATGTTAACCATCATGAGACAATGTGTTGCGCGCTAGACTCAGGTCGGTACCTCCAAGGACAAGGTCATACTAAGAGGTCAAAGGTAAAAAAAGTTTTTTTGTTTTTTTTTGTGTCCAGTAAATATCTTTTTTATTTCTGGATGGACTTTTTAAAGTAACCATGCAGAAATGTTCACCTTCATTAGATGATGAGTTGTATGCAAGACCAAGGTCCATACCACCAATGTCAAGGTCATACCTAGAGGTCAAAGGTAAAAAAAGAGGCCTTTTTTGTGTACAGTCAATAACTTTCTTGTTCTTTGATGGATTATGAAATTACTTGGCAGAAATGTGAACCATCATGAGGCGATGTGTTGTACCTCAAAGGTCAAGGCCATACTTAGAGGTCAAAGGTAAAAAAGGGCTTTTTTGTGTACGGTCAATAACTTTGTTATTTCTCTATGAACTTTTTAAAGTTACCTTGCAGAAATGTTCATCTTCATTAGGTGATGTGTTGCACACAAGACCTAGTTCCATACCTCCAATGTCAAGGTCATACTTAGAGGTCAAAAAGGGGGAGACATCTGTGTTTTTGTAGAAAAACAAATTCTAGTATAGGCGTGTTTTCGTAATGGAAAATAATGTTTACCATTGTAAGTACCCCTTTTCACTATACCAAGTGGGGTCTACAAGGGATGTTCATTGAGGCAATTCTGATGATTTATCACAACATACATGACTGTAGAAGATAAAACAAGTAAACTCTCCCAAATTATCATTAATACAGAGGTCCCTCGTTACAACAACAGTATTTGCTCCCTAACACTTTACTGTTATAAAGAGAAGCTGCTGTGGTGTAGTGGATAAGCTACTCGCCTTGCAAACCAGGGGTGGTAGGATTGATTTCGGATGTGTCTGTAAACCAAGGTCCGTAGGATCGATTCCATGCCTCTCCTGACTATGGATGAGTCTGTAAACCGAGGTCTGATCTCTGTATGACCTTAGCTGTTGGTGAGATGTAAAACACAAACACTCATTCACTCACTTCCAGACACTTTACCCTTATAAAGAGAAGCCTCTGTGGTGTAGCTGATAAGCTACTCGCCTTGTAAACCAGGGTTGTAGGATCGATTATGGGCTTCTCCAGACTTTCAGATGAGTCTTTAAAGCCAGATCCCAACTCAATATCATCATGTGAACAAGTCCATAAAATGAACACCACCCTAAACCCCACTTTATATGTAGAAAATGGGTTTATGGGGGTATATATTATCTTTCTTATTCCTGCTTCAGGACATAATAAATTATGTTGTGGGTACTCCTTAGAACTGCCTAAATGAGGCAGTTCTAACAAGCACCTACAACCTATCTTAGCGGTATGAATAAGAAAAATATAACAGATTTTCATGAGAAAAGTAGCCATTTTGGAGATTTGAAAAAATGCACTTTGTCGCACGGGTGTGTTATCTTAATGATGGCCCACTTGTCGGTGGGACATAAAACTCAAATACAAACACCGTTATAAAAAGTTTGCCACTATAAAGAATCCCAATAAAGAGTAGTAAATAGATTGGGCTGCAAGGTGCTTCTAGGCAGAGCTGAAACCAACCGCACCTGAGTACTGCCAAACCACTAAGAAGGTCTAAGCCTGCCCAGGGGAAGTGAGCACTGTGAAGACCAAGATTTGTTTGTTTGTTAGACTTGAGGTTTAATATTCCTGTCAACACTGTAAAGGTCATTTTGGAGAGGTTGCTTCCAATTTTGTGGGACTTTTACCAGACATTGAGATGACATCTCAAGCCCTGCCACCCAATGAAACTAATAGGGTTTATAAGCATGGACAGGCTTAGATCCTGTAAGTGGTTTACCAGTACTTGTGTGCGGGTCTGTTTCAGCTCTGCATGGAAGCATCGTGCAGCCCATCTATTTCTTCAAGCCCCGATAGGCGGGGACCAGAAGACCAAGATTAGATTGCCAAGTTGTGCAGTCTGATCCTAGTCCTAGCTGGCTACGCAATTTTTATGAATGGGTTGTGGATGTTTGTTAGAACCGCATCAACCAGTACTCACAATCTGTCTTAGGCCTGTATCTTAGAACAGATATAAGAAAAAAGTATACCCATGTAAACTCCAGTTTTCTCTATAAACAGTGGGGTTACGAGGGGTGTTCATTTTACAGACTAGTTAACATGTTGGACCATTGGTAGTTGTCGGTTGAAAAAGCCGTCTATTCTCATTCTAAAATTTTGGGTACTCATTAATGCAAGAATATGTACAAAAGCAGAGACAGAACTGAAATATGGCAAATGCGGGAAAACTTCAGTGTCAACGACGAAAGCTTGGCTGATTAGAAAACTTGCAGGATCAAAATTTCTTCCCAAAGCCCTAGATATCAATATACAGACAAGAATCTTTATACTGACATTTTTTAAATATATAACGCCAAACCCGTTGCAACGACAATTTCAATAGAATAAATCCTTTGCTAAAGGTGGGAGGAGTGAATTGAGACATTCAAGAATATTGTACTTGTTACCCCAAAAACAGATGCTATGGGCATTTGTTAGAATCACATTGATGAGGTGATTCTAACAAATGTCCACAACATCTGTTTCTTAGAATGATTGAGTGGGGGAGGCAATTTATTGTTTGCTTTATTTGAGTTTTCGACCCCTTCAACACTATTTACGTCATTTTGGATACCTATGTTGCTTCCAATTTTTGTGTGGCTTTTACCTGACATTGAGATGAAATAAAAACTCAAGCCCTGCTGTGATTTGAAATCAATAAGGCTTATATGCATGGACGCTTGTCCTACATACAGCCCTATGGCTGGCTGGGAACCCAGGTATTCTTTATGGGGCCCTTGAAGACTTTTATCAGGCTGCGCATGTTGATCTTTGTCTTCGCTTGACACTTGCTGTATACATGTGTGCTATGGAAATTGCTATGCCCAAGATGACTTGTTTGTTGAACATTGCCACTAATTTTTGTGTAACGTAGCAGGCTTGGTGCACTGAATCACATTTCTATCTATCTATCTATCTATCTATCTATCTATCTATCTATCTATCTATCTATCTATCTATCTATCTATCTATCTATCTATCTATCTATCTATCTATCTATCTATCTATCTATCTATCTATCTATCTATCTATCTATCTATCTATCTATCCATTTGACCATTACCGCAGGTGTATATTACATACACTCAAGGTTTTGCAGGATGAAAGCCTACACAGTAATCATGTAATTACGGTAGGGATCTTTAACCTGCACAGGGGATTGTTCTCCCTGCACAGGGGGTCTCCAGTTAACGTCCCGATCCGAAGGACGGTGCACTTATGGTATTCATCCCTGCAAATGATGCCAATGGAGCGTGTTCGGACACCGAAATTTTATCGCCGCTGCCGGGGGTCGAACCCGGGACCTCTAGCATCAGAGGCAAGTGCACTAACCACTGAGCTATCACGCTCCATTTACATCAGCATGACATTTTATATCTCTAAAATGGTTATTTTTCTAATGAAAATGTGTGATTTTTTTGTATCTCCAAATATAGGTTGTGGGTGCTCTTTAGAACTGCCTCAACGAGGCAGTTCTAACGAATACCCCAACCTATGTCTTGGAGCAAAAATGAGAAAAATAATAAATACCCAGTAAACCCGTTTTCTCTGTTGTCCTTGTTTCACTTGTGCGCATGTCAATGACATTTTAGATTGTTTATTTGTCACTTGCACCATTCACGGCTGTAGTACATCTGATTATCACTGGCCAATAAAGTTGAACAGTATGATTAAAAGTTTTGTGTACTGTTTAATAGACATGAGAATAAAGAACCTACAAGTACCAGGAAGTGATTTTAAATTGAATTTGACATGACCTATATAATGCTTAGTGTCCCGAAATTGGCAAGCAATGTTAGCCCAGTCACATGTTAACAAGTTTGTGAAATCAACACCCGTCTAAACCCCACTTTCTGTTGAGGAAACTGAAGTTTACAGGTGTATGCATTATTTTTCTTATTTCTGCTCCAAGACAGAGGTTGTGGGTACTTGCTAGAATCACCTCAATGAGGCAGTTCTATTGAACACACACAACCTATATAATTAGGGTAGAAATAAAAAAGTCTCGCAAATTTTCATCAGAAAAATAATCGTTTTGGTTATATATAGGATGAACTTTGACAAAAGGATGTGTTTTCAAAATTAGATGCTGTGGAATGCATTGTCTGATTAGGATCCATGTTGTATGCTTTAAGTGCAGGTATTTAAGGATGTATCAAAACCATCCACATTCAGGACCATTTTACCAGCATACAGACTGGGGCATTTGGCCCACCAGTACTGTCAGTAATTTGATTGTTGGAATGTTTCCTTGCTATGACTACTACACCACAACCTCGTTATAACACGGTTTATTGTAACAGGATTTTGGATATAACATGGTTGGAAGATGGATCCAGAAAATATATAGATTATATTGAAACATGACCAAAAATCTGTAAAATGTATAGGTTATATAGAAAAATGACCATTAATGTTCATTTTTCTGTATAACCTATACAATTTTATCCCCCGACTGAATAGGTTTGGGCGATATAGCGATCAGCCTGGCATCTGTCTGGGCGTCCATCCGTCCGTCCGTAAATGCAACCTTGTGATGGCCATAACTCCTATACCCTTTGAGATTCATTGATGGTTCTTGGCACAATTGTTCACAAGGCTGAGATGGCATGTCATGAGTAAAAACCAGAACTCTGGATGGCATACTTCTTGAGTTATCCCCCCTTTTAATAAAATAGAATGACTTCTTTGTGATGACCATAACTCCAATACCCTTTGAGATATATTGATGGTACCTGGCACAGTTGTTCACAAGGCTGAGACAGCCTGTCATGCACAAGAACCACAACTCTGGTTGCCATGGTTTTTGAATTATCTCCCCTTCAAATAAAATTGAGTGACTACCGTGTAATGGCCATAACTCCAATACCCTTTAAGATATATTGATGGTACCTGGCACAGTTGTTCACAAGGCCGAGACGGTGTGTTATGCACAAGAACCACAAATATGGGTGCCATGGTTTTTGAGTTAGCTCCCCTTCTAATAAAATAGAATCACTACCTTGTGATGGCCACATCTCCAAAACTCTTTGAGATATATTGATGGTACATGGTACAGTTATACATGAGGTTAAGCAGGTGTGTCACTTGCAAGAACCATGACTCTGGGTGTCCTGGTTTTTTAATTATCGCCCCTGACAATATAACCTTGTGATGGCCATAACTCCAATACCCTTTGAGATATATTGATGGTACTTGGCACAATTGTATACAAGGTCGAGACGGCACTTTATGCCTGAGAGTCACAACTCTGGGTGCTATAGTATTTGAGTTATCTTCCCTTCCAATATAACAGTATGACCACCTTGTGATCACCGTACCTCCAATACCCTTTGAGACATATTGGTGGTACTTGATGCAGATGTATTTGAGGTTAATCAGGTGTGTCATGCACAAGAATTACAACTCTGGGTGCTCTGTTTTTTTTAGTTATCTTCCCTGACAATATAACCATGTGATGGCCATAACTCCAACACCCTTTGAGATATATTGAAGGAACTTGGCACAATTGTATACAAGATACACAAGCAGTGTCATGTGCAAGAACCACAACTGTTGGTGCTGTGGTATTTGAGTTATCTACCTTTCCAATATAACAGTATGACCAGCTTGTCACCATATCTCCAATGCCCTTTGAGACATATTGATGGTACTTTGTACAGAAATACATGAGCTTAAGCAGCAGGCATGTCATGCGCAAGAACCACAATTCTCAGTGCCCTGGTTTTTTAGTTATCTCCCCTGACAGTATAGTCTTGTGATGGCCATAACTCGAATACTTTTGTGATATATTGCTGATTTAATTCTGGTGCACTTTCTAGTGGTGAACAATCTTCTGAAAGCCATATTGGCTTTTGGTCAGGGGATTGCCATCTTTTCCGATGGCTATGTTTTGTGTCTCAATGTCGGGTAAAAATCCCACAAAATTGGAAGCAGCATCTCTAAAATGACCTAAATATTTTGATGGGGATGTAAAACCTCAGTTCAAACAAACAAAACACATTTGTTTGAATAGCATGGTTTCTGCTTTGGACCCCATTAATATATAGTCAGTAAGTTTTATAAAGAGTTGTGCTGTATTGTAGGAAAGCCTGAAAACAGACATGTGATTATCATTGATGATCTCATACAGACAGGAGGAACACTGAAGGAATGTGGAAAGGTGAGACCTGTTGATATTAGTTTAACACTGATCCTGCTGAATACTTAATTAAGTCACACCCATTTCTTTCTTTGAACAAATCAGACAACTATTTGTAAAATTTCATGCAATTCACAAACTGAATATCAAACAGTGTAGATCCTGATCAGATGGTCTGATCTGGATCTGCACTGTTTGTAAAAGTAGTGATTGTCGTGTTTAGCAGTTAACACAGCCATGCACCAATAGTGTTTATTTCAAAGCCCAACACGGATACTTTCCTGTTGTGATGTGTAAGAGCATCTATGAGAAGTGATTCTGCACATCAGATCAAGTTTTAATCATCTGTTTATTTTATGCCGTATTTCTTCTAGTAAAGTTAGTTTCAAATGTAAATAAGCAGGAATTTTTATGTAATGTAACATTCTGTAAGTAATGCCATCATGGTAACACATCTGGTTTCCTGTTTCATGTGGCTTCTGTAAAAAAAAACAAAGCTCAGAGATAGCCTCGTTTTTAACGGAGAGTAATACAAAATAAAAAAACTCTACTATGGTGATACATGTTTCTGCATTATTCTTGGTGGCAGAAGGTGGTAATTGGCGGCAGTATTTGTTGCACATATATATGATAAAAAATTAATAAAGATATTCAAGAATATATATTTTATTCAACAACAATCAAATGTTGAGGAGGTTCTTATCTATAACTACACCATACCTTCATTATAACATGGTTCGTTATAACATGGTTTTGAATATAATACGATTTCAAGATTGATCCAAAAAATGTGAAGATTATATAGAAAAATGACCATTTATGGTCATTTTTCCATATAATCTTCACATTTTTGTTTGGATATAACACAGTTGTTTAACTAACATGGTTTCTGCTTTGGATGCCAACAATAGTGTTAATTAGGGGTTGGGGTGTATAACATTTGTTTTTTGAGCTTAAATACCATTCACTAGCTATTATACTACTACTGGGCTTTTGATAGTCACAGACTGTTAGGGAATATATAATAAGGGTCCTCCTCTGTATTTTAAAGTTAAGTTGTGATGCTCATAAACACACCAAAAATGTTGGTGCAGTTACATTAATTTTATAGTAGATTGATATTGAATCCATTAATCCAGTACTATGTATGATCCAACCTTGTCTTTTTTCATATTTTTAAGGCTTTGCTGGAGAAAGGGGCTTCACATGTGAGTGCCTACGTCACACACCCTGTATTTCCAAATGAGAGTTGGAAGCGTTTTGTTGATGGTGACGTCAAATTCAACAATTTCTGGATCACCGACTCCATTCCACATGCTCGTGAAATCTGTCAACACAAACCATTTCATTTGTTGTCGCTCTGTGACCCTATAGCTAACATGCTGATTGGCTATGATTTGACACTTCAATGATAAAATTTTGATGATTGTACAGAGTTCCAGACAAGGTTGCATAATGAGGGATAATTTTTCTTATTTCTTGTTTAAAATATATGTTGTGGGCCTTTGTTAGAATCGCCTCATAGAGGCAATTCTAACAACATCCCACAACATATGTTTCTAACAAGTAACATAATGATACCAAATATTGGGAATTGAAAGGCAGACCTAGGCAAACAGTGTAGTCTACACTATTTGACATTCAATCGGCACTTTTTCGACTCCTTGCTGGATCATGAAAGTTTTTAAAATTTTGGGAGAACTACAGCAAGTCCTCAAGGTGTCCAAATTTTTAGGCTTTTTACAGGAGTAAGGAAAGTTATCCCTTTGTTATGAAACCTTGTATTAACTTATGAGCACTCTCACAATGAAAACCTGTCTTCTGAGGATGTGACCAAAAATGTTGCAAACCAGTCTTGAATTTTTTTTTTATTAAAAAAAAAAACGAAAAAACTGCACATATTGCACAACAATCACAAAATGGTGATCAGGCTGTGTGAATGGGTAGCATCACAAAAACAGGCCTATTGTTTTGACCCCCCCCCCCCCCCCCCCTGAACCCTTGAACTACAATTTCATGTGGTAAAATTGGTGAGGTGTTTCTAATGTGTACCCTCAATTTATATTTTGATCTTATTTTTGCTCTAAAACTTAGATTGTTGGTACTCGTTAGAACCACCTCGATGAGGCTGTCCTAACGTCCACCCTAAATCTATATTTTGAGCACAAGTAAGAAAAATATTGCAATTTTTCATCTGAAAATTTTCACTTTTTTTCTGTGGTAAAATTTACAGTGTATTCCAATGGGCGTATTTTTGTACTGGCTGATCTTCCCTGTTGTGGTTTGCAAATGGCTAAAATAAAAAAGGTTTTCTTATGACCATTAGTAATCATATGATATTTAGCAATGTTGTAATACCATTTGAGCCATGCCAAGGGATTTTGTGTCTTCGAGCATTCCGTCATGACAAATTTTAACTGCGCATGCCCAGCCATTCAGAGGGGCCAGGGATATGGCTTTCTGTCTGAAGGTTCCTCTTGATTCACTGCTTGTATGAGCGAGCAGCGAAGGTTCTGGCCAGACTGCGGGGATGCGCAGGCTTGCCTGAACCTTCGCTGCTCGCATAGGCGATAAGTACCAAAATCGCTTGATGGGGCCCATTTTATATTGTTATATTTAATTGTTATATGTGATGCTGACTGTGACAATGTAATTGCATAGCTTAGTTACATCAGTAGACAGTGTAATGGCAAAACTTAGTGACATCACTAATTATTGTGATGTTCTCTGTGACAATGTAATGATTTGGCTTATTGACATCACCAGACAATAGAATCATATAGCTTAGTAACATCACAAGATGCTGTGATGCTAATTTTGGCAGTGTAATGATATAGCTTAGGAACATCCCCAGACATTGTGATGTTGACTGTGACAGTGTAATGATATAGTTTAGTGACAGCACTAGACATTGTGATGTTGACTGTGACAGTGCAATGATATAGTTTAGTGACAGCACTAGACATTGTGATGTTGACTGTGACAGTGCAATGATATAGTTTAGTGACAGCACTAGACATTGTGATGTTGACTGTGACAGTGCAATGATATAGTTTAGTGACAGCACCAGACATTGTGATGTTGACTGTGACAGTGCAATGATATAGTTTAGTGACAGCACTAGACATTGTGATGTTGACTGTGACAGTGCAATGATATAGTTTAGTGACATCACTAGACATTGTGATGTTGACTGTGACAGTGCAATGATATAGTTTAGTGACAGCACTAGACATTGTGATGTTGACTGTGACAGTGCAATGATATAGTTTAGTGACAGCACTAGACATTGTGATGTTGACTGTGACAGTGCAATGATATAGTTTAGTGACAGCACTAGACATTGTGATGTTGACTGTGACAGTGTAATGATATAGTTTAGTGACAGCACTAGACATTGTGATGTTGACTGTGACAGTGCAATGATATAGTTTAGTGACAGCACTAGACATTGTGATGTTGACTGTGACAGTGCAATGATATAGTTTAGTGACAGCACTAGACATTGTGATGTTGACTGTGACAGTGCAATGATATAGTTTAGTGACAGCACTAGACATTGTGATGTTGACTGTGACAGTGCAATGATATAGTTTAGTGACAGCACTAGACATTGTGATGTTGACTGTGACAGTGCAATGATATAGTTTAGTGACAGCACTAGACATTGTGATGTTGACTGTGACAGTGCAATGATATAGTTTAGTGACAGCACTAGACATTGTGATGTTGACTGTGACAGTGCAATGATATAGTTTAGTGACAGCACTAGACATTGTGATGTTGACTGTGACAGTGCAATGATATAGTTTAGTGACAGCACTAGACATTGTGATGTTGACTGTGACAGTGCAATGATATAGTTTAGTGACAGCACTAGACATTGTGATGTTGACTGTGACAGTGTAATGATATAGTTTAGTGACAGCACTAGACATTGTGATGTTGACTGTGACAGTGTAATGATATAGTTTAGTGACAGCACTAGACATTGTGATGTTGACTGTGACAGTGCAATGATATAGTTTAGTGACAGCACTAGACATTGTGATGTTGACTGTGACAGTGCAATGATATAGTTTAGTGACAGCACTAGACATTGTGATGTTGACTGTGACAGTGTAATGATATAGTTTAGTGACAGCACTAGACATTGTGATGTTGACTGTGACAGTGCAATGATATAGTTTAGTGACAGCACTAGACATTGTGATGTTGACTGTGACAGTGCAATGATATAGTTTAGTGACAGCACTAGACATTGTGATGTTGACTGTGACAGTGCAATGATATAGTTTAGTGACAGCACTAGACATTGTGATGTTGACTGTGACAGTGCAATGATATAGTTTAGTGACAGCACTAGACATTGTGATGTTGACTGTGACAGTGCAATGATATAGTTTAGTGACAGCACTAGACATTGTGATGTTGACTGTGACAGTGCAATGATATAGTTTAGTGACAGCACTAGACATTGTGATGTTGACTGTGACAGTGCAATGATATAGTTTAGTGACAGCACTAGACATTGTGATGTTGACTGTGACAGTGCAATGATATAGTTTAGTGACAGCACTAGACATTGTGATGTTGACTGTGACAGTGCAATGATATAGTTTAGTGACATCACTAGACATTGTGATGTTGACTGTGACAGTGCAATGATATAGTTTAGTGACAGCACTAGACATTGTGATGTTGACTGTGACAGTGCAATGATATAGTTTAGTGACAGCACTAGACATTGTGATGTTGACTGTGACAGTGCAATGATATAGTTTAGTGACAGCACTAGACATTGTGATGTTGACTGTGACAGTGTAATGATATAGTTTAGTGACAGCACTAGACATTGTGATGTTGACTGTGACAGTGCAATGATATAGTTTAGTGACAGCACTAGACATTGTGATGTTGACTGTGACAGTGCAATGATATAGTTTAGTGACAGCACTAGACATTGTGATGTTGACTGTGACAGTGCAATGATATAGTTTAGTGACAGCACTAGACATTGTGATGTTGACTGTGACAGTGCAATGATATAGTTTAGTGACAGCACTAGACATTGTGATGTTGACTGTGACAGTGCAATGATATAGTTTAGTGACAGCACTAGACATTGTGATGTTGACTGTGACAGTGCAATGATATAGTTTAGTGACAGCACTAGACATTGTGATGTTGACTGTGACAGTGCAATGATATAGTTTAGTGACAGCACTAGACATTGTGATGTTGACTGTGACAGTGTAATGATATAGTTTAGTGACAGCACTAGACATTGTGATGTTGACTGTGACAGTGTAATGATATAGTTTAGTGACAGCACTAGACATTGTGATGTTGACTGTGACAGTGCAATGATATAGTTTAGTGACAGCACTAGACATTGTGATGTTGACTGTGACAGTGCAATGATATAGTTTAGTGACAGCACTAGACATTGTGATGTTGACTGTGACAGTGTAATGATATAGTTTAGTGACAGCACTAGACATTGTGATGTTGACTGTGACAGTGCAATGATATAGTTTAGTGACAGCACTAGACATTGTGATGTTGACTGTGACAGTGCAATGATATAGTTTAGTGACAGCACTAGACATTGTGATGTTGACTGTGACAGTGCAATGATATAGTTTAGTGACAGCACTAGACATTGTGATGTTGACTGTGACAGTGCAATGATATAGTTTAGTGACAGCACTAGACATTGTGATGTTGACTGTGACAGTGCAATGATATAGTTTAGTGACAGCACTAGACATTGTGATGTTGACTGTGACAGTGCAATGATATAGTTTAGTGACAGCACTAGACATTGTGATGTTGACTGTGACAGTGCAATGATATAGTTTAGTGACAGCACTAGACATTGTGATGTTGACTGTGACAGTGCAATGATATAGTTTAGTGACAGCACTAGACATTGTGATGTTGACTGTGACAGTGCAATGATATAGTTTAGTGACAGCACTAGACATTGTGATGTTGACTGTGACAGTGCAATGATATAGTTTAGTGACAGCACTAGACATTGTGATGTTGACTGTGACAGTGCAATGATATAGTTTAGTGACAGCACTAGACATTGTGATGTTGACTGTGACAGTGCAATGATATAGTTTAGTGACAGCACTAGACATTGTGATGTTGACTGTGACAGTGCAATGATATAGTTTAGTGACAGCACTAGACATTGTGATGTTGACTGTGACAGTGCAATGATATAGTTTAGTGACAGCACTAGACATTGTGATGTTGACTGTGACAGTGCAATGATATAGTTTAGTGACAGCACTAGACATTGTGATGTTGACTGTGACAGTGCAATGATATAGTTTAGTGACAGCACTAGACATTGTGATGTTGACTGTGACAATGTAATGATAAGACCTAGAGATATCAACAAACATTGTGATGTTGACTGTAACATTGTAATGATATAGCTTAGTAACATCACCAGACATTGTGATGCGCACTGTGGCATTGTAATGATATAGCTTAGTGACATCAGTAACAGTATGATGGTGTCTGTGACGATGTAATTACTCATTCTATTGATTATGATAACATCTCCATGTGATAATATAGTATTTCTTCCTTTGCAAGCTAAGGGTACTGAGTCCACTATGTTCCCATATATGCAAAGCGACCACAGTGGCCTTTTGGAATACTTTACTAAGACGTTTATGGGTATTCTTCATTTGAACCCTATCATGAAAAAACCTGTCTTTGTGTTTTGTGACCAGGCCAGAAACAAACTTTCCTTTAGAAAACATGTCCATGTTAGATAAAGGCGTCCAACATGGTGTCAGAAATGAAACAAATAACAGGGTTAAAACTGTAACATCTTTCTTATTTCTGCTTTCAACATAGAGTGTGGGTGCTCATTAGAATGGCCTCAATGAGGTGGTTCTAATGAGCATCCACTGGTCATCTTTTTGAGCAGAAGTAATAAAATTAATATATACCCCTGTAAACTCCAGTTTTACCATCTAAAAGTTGGGTTTCAGGGGGTAAAAATTTTATAGGTGTGTTTTCGTGTCATCACAAAAACACGCCTATATAATTTTGATCCTTTGAACCCCACTTTTATATAGTAAAACTGGGGTTTACAGGGGTAAACCTTATTTTTCTTATTTCTGCTCTAAAATATAGATTGTGGGTTCTTGTTAAAACGGCATCAATCTAACAAGTATCAGCAATCTATATTTGGAGCAGAAATAAGAAAAATATCACACTTTTTCATCTTAAAATTTTCATTTTTTCGGGGACAAAGGTTACAATGTATTTTTATAGGCGTGTTTTCTTGAAGTCTGATCAGATTTTAGACTGGTAAGAATCTTGAAATGTTAGACATAGACTGGTCAGATACTGTACTATTGAAGCAGTGAGCACAAAAGTGCTGATCAGAGTGCAAGGATATGCAGGCTGAGCAGCACCTTGGTTGTTTGCTAATGACAAAACTGACTTTTTTATGACAAGGCTCTTTTCTCTAATATAAAATGTAACATTGCTCTTTTTTTTGGTGGGATCACAGATTATGGGTGTTGGTCAGAACTGCTTCACCAAGGTAGTTTAACAAGTACAGTAAAATCCTGCTATTAACACAAGCTAAAATTAAGACTAATTTTGCTTTTAAATGCATATTTTGAAGGTTTCAGATATTATTTCTTTGTCTATTCTGCACCAAGTAACATCTGCTAAGAGGCCACCTTTGGGACTGTTCAAAAGTGGTCTTTAAGACAACTTTTGAACAGTCACAAAGGTAATCTTAATATAGGAATTTTACTATACTCTTAATACAATGTCAAGCCACAGGACACTGTCACCATCGGGTCCAGTGAGCTACTTGAGCATCTTGGCATTGAAGACCCTCATCCTGAAAGAGAGAAGGCTCTGCTGGTATGGATGTGGAATGCTCCAACGGTGCAGTCAAGACTGCCTGTCACATACAGGTAGGTGGAAAGTGGGGGCCTCGAAGACCCAAGATGACCTGGAAGCAGCTGACAGAAAGAGATTGCAGAGAATGGAAGCTCTCTGCTATCGATCCTCATGATAGACAAGCCTGGAGATCTGGTGTAAGGGGGCCCACTTAATAGGACTTTGCCCCAGTGTACCTGCACCTTAATCAAAAATCTGTTGATTGGTTGATTGGTCTTAATCTGTGTTTATGAGCAGAAAAATACAAGATAATTTATACCGTCATAAACCTCCCTTTTCACTATATACAGTTCTGTAGGCATTAAAAAAACAATGCCTATTTAAATATATTAAAAAAATTTCCACCAAAAGAAAAATGAAAATTTTCTGATATAATTTTTTTGATATTTTTCATAATTCTGCTCAAAACATAGTTTGTGGGCACCTGGTAGAACTGCCTTGGTGATTTGGTTCTAATGTGTAGCCACAATCTATGTTTCTCAGCAGAAATAAGTAAAATAAAGTATTACCGCTGTAAACCCCAGTTTTACTGTATAAAAATGGGGTTAATCAGAGTCTAACTGTTGGTCTATTTTGCTCCAGCATTTCAGTGGTTTCTTGGTGTCGAGTCCTCACTAACTGTGGGTTAATTGTATCGATTCCTGATCATTGCCTTTACATCTATTAAGAGGGTCAAAATTATATAGGCATGTTTTCTAGGACTTTCATGACATGGACTGTGATATTGTGACATTGGACAAGCATAATTTTGTATTCATCTTCATATATACATTCTCAGCACATTTTCAGACTTTCGGATGACTCTTTAAATCGAGGTCCTGCCTCAGTATGACCTTAGCTGTTGGTGGGATGTAAAACTCAAACACTCACTAACTCTCAGCACATTTACACCAAAGCCCTATATGGCCTCTTGTAACTTGATATAGTTCATACTTCAGTAAATATATTGAGCCATGTAGCATAACATGAAAAGTGAGTGACATCAAAACATTAGGAAAACATGTCCATGTGAAAAAATGGCACTCAACATGGTGTCAGAAATGACTTATATTAGGTAAAAATTTTGACAGCTTTCTCAGTTCAACATAGATTGTGGGTGCTCATTAAAACCGCTTCATTGAGGTAGCTCTAACGAGTACCCACAATCTATCTTTCTGAGCAAAAATAAGGCAGATAATATATACCCCATAAAACCATTATGAAAACACGCCTATACAAAGACATTGCCACCTTTATCGCTGAAAAAATGAAATTTTTATGATGAAAAATTGTGATATTTTTCTTATTTAGCTCAAAAGATAGATTGTGGCCACTCGTTAGAACCACCTCATCGAGGCGGTTCTAACGAGTACCCACAATCTATATTTTATAGCAGAAATAAGAAAAATAAGGTATACCGGGTACCCCTGAAACCCCAGTTTTACTATATAAAAGTTGGGTTCAAGGGGGTCAAAATTATATAGGCGTGTTTTCGTGATGCCACTTTTGTATAAAGAGGGGTTTAGAGGGGTCTTCATTGCACAGACTTGTTGTCGTGATGATACCCATGGTTTTCTACAATATGGTTGGACCTTTGTGACATTACCTCAGTGATAATATTTTTCACCTGTGGAAACTTATTGGAAACATTCTGTTCATCAAGTGCTTGCGAGGTATAAATTCAAAACATTAGATGGCAGACTCATGCATCGTCCATTCAAAACACAAATCATCTCAACTGTCTTTCAGGAACTTAAAATAAACCCTAAAAATGTGGCAAATGCTTGCCAAAATTTGACCAATCAATGTTCATTGATTGCTCCAGTTTTAGAATTCTTTGATGAGTGGCATTTGATTGTCAAACTAAATTGATGCAAAAGTATTCATTGAACTGTACTTCATTAGCTCTATTTTTTTTTCTGAAACACATTTTTCATCTCATTTCAAAACTATTTATAGCAGAGCCTTCACACTTCACAAGAATGTTTTTTTGGGGACAAGACCTTTCCATTGATACCAAACTTTTTGACCTGTGTCCTTAACCTTTGAACTTTGACCTATTTTCCGAAAATTTAACCAAAAACATTTACCTTGACCATATTTCCAAAAGTATATGGCCTCCTTTATGAAACTTTACACACATGCCATCACAAGAGCTGCATTCTATTAAAGTTCCATAACTCTATCAAGCAATTTGACTGAATTATCTCCCCTTTTCTCTCCTTTTTTTTTGAAAAAAGAAAAAAAGATTATTTGTCACTCATTTTAATAACACTAACAATACAGCCTTCAAACTCCAGATGGATTTTTCCCGAGACAAGACCTTTACTTTGGAACCAAGCTTTTTGACCTGTGAAAATGTAACCAAAACATTAACCTGGCTTATTGACAAAGGTATGGAAGGAATACAAGAACACTTTAGGAAGAGTTTTCTTCCCTGAAAGTGGATAAGTTCCCCTGTAACTGACATTGTGTAGTTAAATGTGACTGTTTCCCTTATTTGATACTCGTGGGCAGGCATACATCATGAAAACACACCTATTGAATTTTGACCCCCTTTTATTAGCTCACCTGTCACGTAGTGACGAGGTGAGCTTTTGGGATCACTTTTTGTCAGGCGTCCGTCGTGCGTGTGTGCGTGCGTAAACTTTTTCTTCAAATGACATCTCCTCCTAAACCACTGATCGGATTTTAACCAAACTTCACAGGAATGATCCTTAGGTGGTCCCCTTTCAAAGTTGTTCAAATGGTTCCGGTCCATTGCACATCTAGGTCACAGGAGCTAAAAATAGATTTTTAAAATGAAAACTTTAAAAATCTTCTTCTCTGAAACAGAAAGGCCGAGGTCTTAGATATTTGGTATGAAGCTTCATCTAGTGGACCTCTACCAAGATTGTTCAAATTATGGCCCTTGGGCCAGAAATGCCCCCGCCCCGGGGGCCTTTGGGTTTACATAGGCTTGTATAGGGAAAATCTTTAAAAATCTTCTTCTCTGAAACCACAAGGCCCAGGTCTTTGATATTTGGTGTGAAGCTTCACCTAGTGGACCTCTACCAAGATTGTTCAAATTATAGCCCTAGGGCCAAAAATGCCCCCGCCCCGGGGGCCTTTGGTTTTATATAGGCTTTTACAGGGAAAATCTTTAAAAATCTTCTTCTCTGAAACTGCAAGGCTCAGATCTTTGATATTTAGTGTGAAGCTTCATCTAGTGGACCTCTACCAAGATTGTTCAAATTATCACCCTGGGGCTAAAAATACCCCCGCCCCAGGGGCCTTTGGTTTTACATAGGCTTATATAGGGAAAATCTTTAAAATATTCTTCTCTGAAACCGAAAGGCCCAGGTCTTCGATATTTGGTATGAAGCTTCATCTGGTGGACCTCTACCAAGATTGTTCAAATTATGGCCCTTGAGCCAGAAATGCCCCCGCCCCGGGGGCCTTTGGGTTTACATAGGCTTGTATAGGGAAAATCTTTAAAAATCTTCTTCTCTGAAACCACAAGGCCCAGGTCTTTGATATTTGGTGTGAAGTTTCACCTAGTGGACCTCTACCAAGATTGTTCAAATTATAGCCCTAGGGCCAAAAATGCCCCCGCCCCGGGGGTCTTTGGTTTTACATAGGCTTATACAGGGAAAATATTTAAAAATCTTCTTCTCTGAAACCGCAAGGCCCAGGTCTTTGATATTTGGTATGAAGCTTCACCTAGTATAGCCCTTGAGCCAAGAATGTACTAGAAACACTGATTCTCAGGTGAGCGATTCAGGGCCCTCTGGGCCCTCTTGTATAGTAAAATTGGGGTTTAGATGGGTGTACATTATTTTCCTTATTTCTGCTTAAAAACATAGAATGTGGGTAGTCATTAGAACCGCTTTGCTGAAATATGAGCAGAAATATCAAATTTTGTAACTGAAAATTTTCATTTTTTGGTGATAAAATTTTCAAAATATTTGAATATGTGTATTTTTGTGATGTGTGTTTGTACATAACTAGTATGCTGACATGGCTGTTTGTAGCTTTGAATGTAACTAAAAAAATCCTCTACATGATATTATGTAGTTTAGAATAAATTGTATATGTTTTAGGTGAGATAAGTTATATTTATGACATACATGTATTTTGTATAATTGTTGTATTCTTGTTTTACATTTGTGCACTAGAATTTTATTCGTCTTTATGTACAATGTATATGTATATAAATTGTTGGTTTAGTTGATTTTACATGACTTGAAATCCTTGGGACCATAGATATTTGTTGAGACAGTGGTAGTTAGGGCCTATTAGGGTGGCTCACTGTGTGGCTCCAGGCCAGATGGTTAAGAAAGTTACTTTTTGATGTTTTAAAAGATAAAAGTTCATGTATGATGTGTATACTCATTAGAATTACATCATTGAGTTGACCCTATTGAATATAAACAAAATATGTGTTCGATACTAAATATTGAAGAGAAAATCTGCCTACATTATCTTTCACTATTTTTATGCCCTTGCCTTTTAAAGAATGGTAAATAGGAGAAATGGTGTTACCCCTGTCTTCCTTGTGCATCACAAAAACACACCTATAAAAACCGGACCCCTTTGAACCCCACTTTAATATAGTAAAACTGAGGTTTACAGGGGTAAACCTTATTTTTCTTATTTCTGCTCTGAAATACAGATTGTGGGTACTTGTTAGAACCGCCTCAATGAGCTACCAGGTTTGGGCATCAGTGTTCTCTGGACACATTTCTAGTTTTATGGCTTTTATCAAGAGCTATGTGAAGATTACCCTAGCAACTGAAGCATTATGATAATTTGCCCATGCGACATAGTGCATTTTTCACATCTCCAGAATGTCAACTTTTTTATGAAAATCAGTGATTATGTCTCGCCCGAAAATTTTTCATATTGTTTTCCCCCCGGGCGTCTGTCTGTCCATCTGTCTGTCTGTCACAAAATTGTGTCGGCTCTATAACCGTTCAAGCTATCTTCAAGAAACTTCATATAAATATTATTCAACTTTAGACGACGTGCAGTGTGCAAGAATGATAACTCTCACATTTATACGTTTTGAGTTATCTCCCTTGGAAGTTTGTTGGTGTGTATGTATGGATGGGAAAATCGTGTCCAGTCAATAACTTTCTTATTTTCAGATGGATTTTGAAATTACTTGGCAGAAATATTAACAACCATGAGAGGATGTGTAGCCCGCATGAGGCAGGTTAGTACCTCAAAGGTCAAAGTCATACTTAGAGGTCAAAGATAAAAAAAAGGGGCCTTTTTTCGTGTTGGGTCAATTCCTTTCTTATTTTTAGATGGATTTTAAAATTACTTGGCAGAAATGTTAACTACCATGAGACGATGTGTTGCGTGCATGACCCAGGTTGGTACCTCAAAGGTCAAGGTCATACTTAAAGGTCAAAGGTCAAAAAAGGGAGCTTTTTTTTCGTGTTTTGTCAATAACTTTCTTATGTTTAGATAGAATTTGAAATTACATGGCAGAAATATTAACTATAATGAGTTGATGTGTTGCACACATGATTCAGGTTGGTACCTCCAAGGTCAAGGTCATACATAGAGGTCAAATCTCAAAAAAGGGGACTTTTCTTTCGTGTTTTGTCAATAACTTTCTTATTTTTAGATTGATTTTGAAATTACTTGGCAGAAATGTTAACCACCATGAGACGATGTGTTGCGTGCATGACCCAAGTTGGTGCCTCAAAGGTCAAGGTCATACTTAGAGGTCAAATGTCAAAAAAGGGGCCTTTTTTCGTGTTTGGTCAATAACTTTCTTATTTGTAGATAGATTTTGGAGTTACTTTGCAGAAATGATAACCACAATGAGACGATATGTCTCTTGCAGGACCCATGTTGGTACCTCAAAGGTCAAGGTCATACTAAGAGGTCAAAGGTCCAAAAAGGGGCTTTTTTTAGTGTTCAGTCAATAACTTTCTGATAGATTGTGAAATTACTTGGCAGAAATGTTAACCATCATGAGAGGATGTGTTGCGTGCTAGACCCAGGTCGGTACCTCCAAGGTCAAGGTCATACTAAGAGGTCAAATGTCAAAAAAAGTTTGTTTTTCTGTGTCTAGTCAATAACTTTTTTATTTCAGGATGGACTTTTTAAAGTAACCATGCAGAAATACTCACTTTCATTAGATGATGAGTCGTGTGCAAGACCATACCTCTAATGTCAATGTCATACCTAGAGGTCAAAGGTAAAAAAAGGGGCAAGTTTTGTGTACAGTCAATAACTTTCTTATTCTTTGATGGATTATGAAATTACTTGGCAGAAATGTTAACCACCATGAGACGATGTGTTGTATTCAAAGGTCAATGCCATACTTAGAGGACAAAGGTAAAAAAGGGCTTTTTATGTACAGTCAATAGCTTTCTTTTTTCTCTTTGAACTTTTTTAAAGTTACTTTGCAGAAATGTTCATCTTCATTAGATGATTTGTTGCTCACAAGACCCAGGTCAATACCTCCAATGTCAAGGTCATACTGAGAGGTCAAAAAGGGGGAGACAATTGTGTTTTTGTAGAAAAAAAAATTCTAGTATTTTTCCTATAAATGCTCAAAACATAGGTTGTGGGTGCTCGTTAGAACCACCTCAATGAGGGGGTTCTAACGAGCACCCACAACCTATGTTTTGAGCATGAGGCGGTTGTAACGAGCACCCACAACCTATGTCTTGGAGCAGAAATAAGAAAAATAATGTATACATCCGTAAACCCCAGTTTTCTCTATATAAAGTGGGGTTTAGGGGGGTCTTCATTTTACGGACTTGTTTATGTGATGAATAGGTTTGACACAAATGATCCATGGGAGTTACTGATATTGCATTAGGTTCTATTTGAGAGGCATATCCAGGGAATTTTTCAGTTCAAACTTATAACTCAAAAGCAAGGGCCCCACCCATCTTGGGCTAGGAGAAACACACTTTGCTGCATGATTCTTCCATGCAGAGCTGAAACTGACTGTCGATGTGTACTGGTAAACTGTTTAGAGGGTCTAAATATGTTCTAGAAAGGGTTATCCTTTAGAAGCAAAGAATACACCACACAACTGGAATATATGTATGGATTTCTGGGCCAGACTAGCTAGTTTTGGCCAATTAAGCCTCGTCAGTGACCCTCAAATATTTTCATGATTCTAGGATGTAATCAATGATCCCAAAGGACAAGAAAATATAAACTACATTATAATGTAGGGCAAGGAGACTTTTTACGGCCGCCCAGGCAGAGTGGTGCAAGTGGGATGGTCCCTACATGTAAACCCTTTTGTTCGTTTGAGCGACAGGTTTTGAGATGGCAAACATCTCTATGTCAGGAAAAAGTCCAACAAAATTGGAAGCAACATCTCCAGATTGACCCAAATGGTGCTGGCAGGGATGTAAAACCTCAATTCAAACAAAAAAAAAAAAAGCAAGGTAGGGGAATTTGACCCAAAATTTGAACTTCCATTTCAATAATCCAGCTGTGTGACAGTACTTTCTTTCATTTCTCCATTTCATTATGATAACACATTCGTGTGATAAAGTGCATTTTCAAACCTGAAAAAAGGCATTTTATCTGATAAAAATTTGTAATATTTTTCTGAGTTACACTCCAAACATAGATTTTGGGTGCTCGTTAGAACCGCCTCATTGAGGCAGTTCTAATGAGTACCCACAACCTATGTCTTGGAGCAGAAATAAGGAAAAAAAATGTTTACCACCTAAACCCCAGTTTTCTCTATTTAAAGTGGGGTTTAGGTGGGTCTTTATTTCACGGACTTGTTCACGTGATGTATACTGAAGACATAGATTGTGGGTGTTTGTTTGAACTGCCCCATTGAGGTGGATCTAACAAGTACCCACAACATATGTCCTGGAGCAGAAATAAGGAAAATAATGTATACCCCTGTAAACCTCAGTTTTCGCGCTATATACCATATTTACCGTATGTATCTGGACAGACAGGCCTGAGCAAATAGTGTAGACCCAGATGAGACACCGCAGAACGTGGCATCTCATCAGGGTCTACATTGTTTGCCACTCATCACGCTATTCTTAGACACAATATCGGGTAGTAAATTGTACTTGCTCAAATTTTACAAGTAAGGTGTCCGAATATTTAGGGTAAATACGGTAGTTGCGTTTAGGATGTGTGTTTTGTACAGACTTGTTAACCTTTTTTATGCCCCCATAGGAGGGCATATAGGTTTTGCACTGTCCGTTTATGGGTTTGTGCATTTGTAAGTCAGCACTTTTTGTCGCGCCTGCTATTAGCATGGCCTGATATAGGCGCCCGGTTTTCTGTCCGTCCGTTTGTCCGTTCTTCATTCGTCTGTTCATCAAGGTGTCAACATTTGCGACCACCCTAGCGTTCACCCTAATGGTCAAGTTTATTTCTCAAGAACTATAAGAGCTTTATTAATGATACTTGGTACAAAGTTGTGTCTGGGGATGACAACTTACATGCAAACATCCATATTTGACCTTGACCTACATTTCATGGTTCACTGACTGTAAAATATTGCGACCACCCTAGCATTCACCCTAATGGTCAAGTTTATTTCTCAAGAACTATAAGAGCTTCACTAATGATACTTGGTACATACTTGTGTCTGGGGATGACAACTTACATGCAAGCATCCATATTTGACCTTGACCTACATTTCATGGTTCACTGACTTTGTAAAATATTGCGACCACCCTAGCGTTCACCCTAATGGTCATGTTTATTTCTCAAGAACTATAAGAGCTTCATTAATGATATTTGGTACAAACTTGAATCTGGGGATGGCAACTTAAATGCAAGCATCCATATTTGACCTTGACCTAAATTTGATGGTTCACTGACTTTGTAAAATGTTGCGACCACCCTAGCGTTCACCCTTTTGGTTAAGTTCAGTTCAGGCTCAAGAATTATAAGAGCTTCATTAGTGATACTTAGTACAAGCTTGCATTTAAGAATGGTAATTTTTATGCAAGCATCCATGTTTGACCTTGACTACCTACATATCATGGTTGGGTGTCTTTGCGACCCCACAGGCACGAATAGCCTTCGGCGGAATTCTTGTTTTGTGATGGCTCCCACGGGGGCATTGCTCACTTATAGTGACAGCTCTTGTCTTGTCACTATTTTGATTTTTGTCGCACCTGCTATTAGCATGGCGTGATATAGGCGCCCGGTTTTCCATCCGTTCATTCGTTCATTTGTCTGTTCGTCCATTTGTCAAGGCGTCAACATTTGCGACCACCCTAGCGTTCACCCAAAGGTTCAAGTTTATTTCTCAAGAACTATAAGAGTTTTATTAATGATACTTGGTACAAACTTCTATCTGTGGATGGCAACTTAAACCCAAGCATCCATATTTAACCTTGACCTACATTTCATGGTTCACTGACTTGTAAAATATTGCAACCACCCTAGCGTTCACCCTAATGGTCAAATTTTATTTCTCAAGAACTATAAGAGCTTCATTAATGATACTTGGTACAAACTTATATCTGGGGATTGTAACTTAAATTCAAGCATCCATTTTTGACCTTGACCTACATTTCATGGTTCACTGACTTTGTAAAATATTGCGACCACCCTAGCGTTCACCCTAATGGTCAAGTTTATTTCTCAAGAACTATAAGAGCTTCATTAATGATATTTGGTACAGACTTGTATCTGTGGATGGCAACTTAAATGCAAGCATCCATATTTGACCTTGACCTTCATTTCATGGTTCACTGACTTCGTAAAATATTGCGACCACCCTAGCGTTCACACTACTGGTCAAGTTTATTTCTCAAGAACTATAAGAGCTTTATTAATGATACTTGGTACAAACTTGAATCTGGGGATGACAACTTACATGCAAGCATCCATATTTCACCTTGACCTATATTTCATGGTTCACTGACTTTGTAAAAATTGCGACCATCCTAGTGTTCACCCTAATGGTCAAGTTTATTTCTCAAGAACTATAAGAGCTTCATTAATGATATTTGGTACAAACCTGAATCTGGGGATGGCAACTTAAATGCAAGCATCCATATTTGACCTTGACCTAAATTTGATGGTTCACTGACTTTGTAAAATATTGCGACCACCTTAGCGTTCACCCTAATGGTTAAGTTTATATCTCAAGAATTATTAGAGCTTCATTAATGATACTTAGTACAAGCTGCATTTAAGAATGGAAACTTTTATTCAAGCATCTGTGTTTTACCTTGACTTACATATCATGGTTGGGTGACATTGCGCCCCCACAGGCGTGACATAGCCTTCAGCGGAATTCATGTGAATAACTATAGAAGCAAAGAAGGGGATTTGACTCATCTTGTTCCTCAGGGCTAGCCGACTATCCCTACTCTAGGGGATAACATTGACAGATGCTTGGCCAGCCTCGGTAGCTCAGTCGGATGCGCATCTGAATGGTGAATAAGAGGACGCAGGTTCGATAACTGCCGGGGTCGGCAACATTCTTTCGTGAAGATTGATCATGAAATCCTTTCAACAGTCATTCTCTCCCTCTCGCTGATTCAGGAAGGGCAGTTGTGAGTTTCTGAAGAAAGAATGTGCACTGTACTGGTTAACAGCTTATGTATATGCCTGCCCAGGAAAAGTGTGGATAGGTAAACTGAACGGCTCAAAAATAACCTAAAATAGTGTTGACTGGGCCATTACACTCTAATACAAATAACCAAAGACAGATGCTTGAGAATGACACAGACAATGTCGTCTTCATTGCATGTTTCCTGGTCTTTCAGGGAAAATTTGATATGAAAACTCACAACACATTACAATAACACACTGATGTACTAAAATGTTTTTTTTTTCGTTTGTCAAGTACTAGCAATTTTCTGGTGATTTGTTCTATATTTTTACTTATTTCTGTTAAAAAAAACAGAGAAACAGAGATTGTGGGTGCTTGTTAGGACAGTCTAACGAGGCAGTCAAACTAGTATCCACAATCTATGATTTTGGGCAAAACTAAAGAAAATAATGTATAGCCCAGTAAACCCCACTTTTGTCCATATAAATTGGGGTTGACATGGGTATTCAACACACAGACTTGTTAACCTAATGATAGTATTCTTGATTTAAATATGACATTTTATTTTCTATTTTTTGTGTGTCTGCCTGCACGCATGTACGCTTTTAATCACAATAACAAGTCCATGTATTGAATACCCCTGTTATCCCCACTTTATATGGAGAAAAGTGAGGCTTATGAGGGTATATATTACTTCCTGTATTTCTGCTCCGAGACATAGGTTGTGGGTACTTGTTAGAACCGCCTCATTGAGGAGGTTCTAACGAGCATCTTCAACCTATGTTTGGAGATACCACAAATTTTCATCAGAAAAATATCCACTTTTGAGATATGAAAATAATGCATTATGCTTCATGGAAGTGTTTTGGTAGTGGTGGGTAAGTGCATGTGTGTGAAAATGACTTTGCATTCTTATCTGTACATCTTCAGTTAGCTTCATGTAGTTCTGGAAGACCTGTTGCTCTACCCTTGGTATTGGCATTGACGTACATGTCAGCATCTTTGTTAAAGTTTTTAGAGCTCATATTATCCAATCATATGTCTTTGGCTCATGCTTTGAATGATGCTAGATACAGGGGCAAATTTTTATTTAGCAATAACCCCATCAAGTCAATGGCCTGATTGATGGCCAAGGTTCACAGAATTAGAAATTTTATGCAAAAAGTTTATGTTAAAGTTTTTAAGGGGAATGGCTACACCTTCATGGGAGGCAACTCCTGCAAATGTATTTTTGGCTCCCATGTCAATAGGGGTCAACTCTAAAAGGAGGAGTAAATTCTTTCATTTAAGAGTAGACCCCTTTCTCAGTGGGACAGGGCTTATAGTAAAGTGAACAAGAAGTCCTGAAAGTTGTTTCCCTCTGAAAAATGGTGGTGTTCCCATTCCCCTTAAGAGCTCATATTTTCCTAAGCACATTATTGATTTGATGTGATGTCATGGATATGATTCCAAGGACTTCAATTAGCAATACTTCCACTCCTGCCGAGTATGTCAAGGTCACAGACTAAGACACCTTTCCAGGTGAGCTACTGTCTGATGACACCTCTAGAAATCATTAATTTTGCTAAGATGCTAGCATGTTACTGTAGCATAGCATATATGTGCCATGTATTCTTTGTGTAGTTTTTATATTGTTGTTATAGTTTTAAGATATTTCATTACTATAATACATCCTTGCTGCATAGTGCATTCTTTCATATCTCCAAATAGGTGACTTTTCTGATATTTTTCTTTTTTACCGCAATCAGGCATTCTAGTAACCTAATTAGGGGGCTGAATATCTGCACTCTATAATCGGTAGTGACCTATAATACCTTCTACTGACCTTTAGTATGTCTAGGGAAGGTTTATAGACCAGATCTCCTTTTCAGGTCACTAATTTATAAGTGTAAACAGTAAAATGCAGCCTTTTATGGACGGGAAAACAATTAAACTGCAAGTTAAAATCCTTGCAATGTTTATTTGAACAAATTTTCCGAAATTTCAGCTAAATTCTTACCTTCACAGACTTTCCTGGTTTGGATGGCCCATTGGAATAACTGAGCAGTGCTACTGTGGTTGCATCTCAACCTCGAACATAATTTCTTAAGCTAAATCAAACTATTTGTTTGCAGATTTTCGTACAGATTGTAAAGCACTGATAAACTTTTTTTCGATCATCCATGTTGTTTTCTACGTCTCTGTGGCATGGTGACGTCGGAAACTTTGCATTCGTTGATGTCACGTTATACTACGTGTGGGGACGCCATGGCACTGAATGTCATTTAACATGTGACACTGTCTGCTGTCTTTTTTTTTGCTTAAATTTGCTACATTATTGCAAAGCGGCTTGCTTGTTTTGAATTCCGGTATAAACTAAATACATGATTAGTATCCTTAATAATAAAATATAATCGTTTCGCCGTGACAATTTTATATGGGCTCGCTAAGGCTCGCTCCTATAAAATTGTCTCAGGCTCACCCATTATACATGTATTTTATTATTAAAGAAACTAACCATGTATTTACTATATTTGTCCTCCATACATAGATTGTGGTTGCTTGTAAGAACCACCTCAAAACCCATGGACCTAGAGCCTTGATTTGAATGGTTAGATTGCTAGTGACAAGAGATGACCTGATTAACTTTTGAATAAATTCTTGAACATACTTTAGTAATTATGACCCTTTGTAAATTGGGGCATTTTTACCTTCCTAGCATTCTGATGAGGACCCACAATCGAAATTTTGACTAGAAAATAAGAAAAACATCAAAAATTTTAATTTGAAAAATGCTACTTCAAGAGGTAAGAAAAACACTGTTTTATCCCTAAGATGTGTTGTTTTAATGATATTTTTTTAGAAATATGTATTTTTCAGTATTTAGCTATAAAGAAAAGCATTGTGGCACACGGATGTGTCCTAATATGTTTTTATAGTATTTGTTGTTATGGAGGTGACTGATACAAAAGTTCATAAATAAAATATTGTTGCAGCACAAGAAATGTTTATTGTTTATTTTGCTGCCAGTTGGCAAGTTTGTCTGTTTAGTCCCATTTTATATAAAAACATCATTTTATCTGTTCACTTGGCTACGTCTAAAAAGCCTTATTAAAGTGAAACAGGCTTCCTCATTTAATGAAATTATGCTACACCCTTTAAAAAACACACATACTTGTGCACAATGTTCACTCATGCCAAATTGATTACGAAAACACGCCTATGCAAATGCATTGTAACCTTTATCGCCCAAAAAATGAAAATTTTAAGATGGAACATTGTGATGTTTTTCTTATTTCTGCTCAAAATATAGAATGTGGGTACTCGTTAGAACTGCCTCAATCTATATTTTAGAGCAGAAATCAGAAAAATTAAGGTTTACCCTATAAAGCCCAATTTTTACTATATAAAAGTGGGGGGAAAGGGCTCAAAATTATATAGGTGCATTTTCGTGATGATTACTGCTAAGTTACCATATTTACCAAAGGTTTTTTGACAGATAGAACCAAGCAAACAGTTAAAACTCAGATGAGACGCCGCAGAATGTACTGTACATTGCTTTTAACTGTAAACCAAGATTAGACAGTCTGATCAGGGCCTACACTGTTTGCCACTCATCCAGTTATTTTTAAACGTCATCCAGTAGCAAATTGTACTTGGTAAATATGGGACCTTCTGTTTTGAACATACTGCAACAGAGCTCCATAATACAGTTGTACAAAAGATTGAGAATGTGTGTAATGTGCAAGAACCATAACACTGGGTGCCATGGTATTTTAGTAATCTCCCCTGACAATATAACCTTGTCATCACCATAACTCTAACGCCCTTTATGATATATTGACAGTACTTTCTACAAATGTACACATGATTGAGGAGGTGTGCCAGGTGCAAGAACCACAATTCTGACTTTCATGGCATTTTAGTATATAATCTTGTGATAACCATAACTGTAACACTGAGATATATTTGCAGTACATGTTATAACTATACACAAGGTCAAAAAGTGTGCCATATGAAAGAACCACAACTCCGGGTGCAATGATTATTCCCCAACTAACAATATAAAATTTAATGTGATTGCTATTAATCCAATACCCTTTGATATATATTTATAATACATGGTACAGTTGTACAAGGTTAAGAAGGCCTGTGATGAGCAAGAACCATAACTCTATGTGCCATGGTATGTGTCTCCCCTGACAACATGAGTGTATGATCATCATAACTCCAACACCCTTTGAGATATATTAATGACACTTGATACAATTGAACACGGGGTAAAGAAGTCATGTCATGAGCAAGAACCACTTTTCTGGATGCCATAATTTTAGTTTTCTCCCCTGACAATATAACTTTGTGATCGCCTGAACTCCAACAGGAAAAACCACTACTCTGGGGGATTTAATACCTTAACTCCAACACCCTTTGAGATACATTGATGATACTTGGTACAATTTTACATGCGGTAAAGAAAACATGTACTGGTCAAGAACCACTCCTGTAGGTGCCATGATATTTTAGTTATCTCCCCTGACAGTATGACCTTGTGATTACCATAACTCCAACACCCTCTGTGATAATTATATGCATATTGATAGTATTTGGTACAGCTGTTCACAAAGTTGGGAAGGTGTTTACCGAGCAAAAACCACAACTGTGAGGGCCATAGTATTTTGGTTATCTCCCATAACCGTATAATCTTATGATCCCTTTAACTCAAACACCCTCTGAGATAGATTAATGGTACTTGGTACAACTGTACTCCCAGTTGAGACAACGTGTCATGTGCAAGAACAATAACTCTTGGTGTCACTGTATTTGATTTATTTCTTGTGACAGCACAACCTTGTGATATATTGATAGTGCTTGGTACATGAGGTTAAAGAGGCTTGTCAAATGTAACAACTATGGCTGCTATGGTAGTTTGAGTTATCACCCTTGACAATACAATCTTGTGATTCAGAACTTCAAAAGTGTTAGAGATACACTGAATTGTACACGAGGCTGAGAGAGCGCGACAGTATTGGGTAATTGAGATCACCATAATTCCAACATCCCGGTCAAGAAGTTGGGTGCTTTGTGTTTCATAAACATTGGCTCTAGTGACGAACAATGAATAATTCATATAGGAGGCAAATTGTCCATCCACCTGGTTCTCAGATAAACAAGTCGATATACATGTAAGGGATACCAGTGTAAACCCAACTTTATATTAGGAAAAAGAATATGTATTTTATATATATGCTTCTGCTGATCGACAGATTCGTAGTTATGCCCCCAACTTCGAAGAAGTTGTGGGGGCATATTAATTGGTTTTGCCCTGTTCATCCATCCTTCCGTCCCTCCATCCTTTCGTCCGTCCCGCTTTTTTACTGCATAGCATAACTTAAGAACCATGGGTGCTAGGGTTTTTGAAATTTCATATATGGATTCCTTATGAAACAATAATTGACCCATGTTTTTTTTTCTCGGCAGGATTGCCCCTGTCTTGAGTTATGCCCCTTTGCAAAAATACTTTGAAATCTTGTAAGCAAGATATCTCAAAAACTGATTGAGCTGTTGCCCTGAAACTTTACAGACTGGTTTGGGATAATGAGTAGATAAAGTGATTAACTTTTGAACAAAATCCGAAATTTTTTTCTGGAGTTATGGCCCTTTGAATTTTTTTTTGCATTTTAAGCTTGTAAGCAAGATAACTAAAAAAACTGTTTGAGCTATTGCCCTGAACATTTACAAAATGGTTGGGGATGATGAGAAGATAAACTGATTAACTTTTGACAATAATCCAATTTTTTTTCTTGAGTTATGCCCCTTTGAAATTTTGCGCGTTTTAAGCTTGTAAGCAAGATATCTGAAAAACTGTTCGAGTTATTGCCCTGAAACTTTACAGGCTGGTTAAGGATGATGAGTAGATGAACTGATTAACTTTTGAAAAAAATCCGAAGGATTATGCCCCTGTCTTGAGTTATGCCCCTTTGCAAAAATACTTTGAAATCTTGTAAGTAAGATATCTCAATAACTGTTTGAGCTTTTGCCCTGATACTTTACAGACTGGTTTGGGATGATGAGTAGACAACCGATTAACTTTTGAAAAAAATCCGAAATTTTTTTCTTGAGTTATGGCCCTTTGAAATTTTTTGCGTTTTAAGCTTGTAAGCAAGATAGCCAAAAACTGTTTGAGCTATTGCCCCGAAACATTACAGAATGCTTGGGGATGATGAGAAGATGAACTGATTAACTTTTGACAAAAATCCGTTTTTTTTTCTTGAGATATGCCCCTTTGAAATTTTGCGCGTTTGATGGTTGTAAGCAAGATATCTCAAAAACTGTACGAGCTATTATCCTGAAAACTCAGATTAAGCAGGTGGAGAAGGTGCAGAGGACAGCTGCTCGATGGACCTGCAGACGATGGCGAAATAGAAGTAGCGTCGGTGACATGCTTGATGAGCTAGAGTGGCCATCCCTGGAGAACCGTCGTGAGCAGTCCTCCTTAACCTTCTTCTACAAGATACATTCTGGTACAGTATCAATTAACAAGGATAGGTATTTGACCCCTGCAACAGTGTCAACCCGGACAAGGGCATCAAGAGCAAATAACTCACAGTATCGTGGATACCAGTCCTATAGTGATGCCCTGAAAAACTCTTTCTTCCCTAGAACTATTCCTCAGTGGAATAATCTTCCATCTTCTGCGGTGAATGCCAAGACTGCAGAGGAGTTCAAAGCCTGCACAGTATAAGATTGAGACTCAAAGGTATGCGTTTTAGGATACTTCTGTGTTTGGATTGTAAATGGTTTTAAGGACTCATCCAGAGATGATATTTTTTTTTTGCTAAATTCTAAATTTAGCCACCCACCCAACTGAGGTAATGGCCAAATATGACCGACTCAGTATGAGAAGATAGATAGAAACTTTACAGGCTTGTTCAAGATGATGAGTAGATGAACTGATTAACTTTTGAAAATTGTAAACAAGCTTGTAAGCAAGATATCTTGTAAACTGTTTGAGCTATTGCCCCAAAATTTTACAGACTGGTTGGGGATGATGAGTAGATAAAAGGATCAACTTTTGAAAAAAAAAAACAATATTTGTTCCTTGAGTTATGGCCCTTTGAATTTTTTTCGCATTTTAAGCTTGTAAGCAAGATATCTCAAAAACAATTTGAGCTATTGTCCTGAATTTTTATAAACTGATTGGGGATGATGTGTAAATGAACTGATTAATTCCCCTCCGTGAAGCGGAGCGGGGATTATAGGAATGGCCTTCGTCTGTCCGTATGACCTGATTAACTTCAGTTTTTCTTGTGTTATGTTCCTTCTAAAATTTCAACATTGCAGCCAAATAAAAAAAGATATCTCAATTACTGTTAGGGACAAGCAGTGTTAGGGTCAAGCAGTTGGGGGCATTGTGTTTCATAAACACTGGCTCTAGTTATCGTTAGAACCGCCTCAGTGAAGCTGTAATTATGAGAGGCATGGTCTACATTGGGAGTGAAATAAGAAATTTTGACATGAAAGTTTCTTTATAGTAATGATTGGAGGCACTATAACACAAGGTTGTGTTATTCTGATCTTTGGCCAACTAACTTTAAACCCTATGAGTACTTAGACAAATGTTATATTTTTCTAAGACAATAGATCTTGACATTCTATGTGACTTGTCAACCTGCCAGACGATAATAAAAAATGTCAAAAGTTATTTTCTCCGGAAAAACATTTGAAAATGTCATCTACAATTGTTGTGATTGACACTTTAAGGTTAAAAAGCTTTATCAATGACATATAATGGACTGGCTTTTTGAGGAAACAGTGGAGACACAGAACAAATGTTGCCTTCTGCAGCATCTGATCTGTGTCTTCTCTGTTTACCAATGTTAATATGAATAGACCTATTAAGAAACGGGCCATTCTTTCCTCAAATGCACCTGTGCAGATAACTACTGCAAAAGTCCTAAAAATTTAGACACTTTGAGGACTTGCTGTTATTCTCCTAAAATTTTAGCAAATTTGTTTCATGATCCAGCCAGGAGTCCAAACACTGCCGACGGAATTGCAAACAGTGTAGACCCTGATCAGTCTGCTACTGGAGCAGTCTGATCTGGATCTGCACGATTTTCTTAGATAAAGGATCAGTCTATTCAGGGTCTACACTGTTTACATAGCCCTGATCAGACTGTTATTTCAGGGGCAGTCTGATCTGGGTCTGCACTGTTTGCTTAGGCCTGTGTTTTGATTGTTTTGGGTTTAACGACACGTCAACTCTTGTGGGTCATTTTGTGTCATTTCCCAGAGAAAGGGAGAGAAGAGATAGTTTGAGGAGATGAAAGTGAGGGACAGAGGAGGGAAGAAAATAAATGGAAGTGTAGAAAAAGTAACAGTAACAGAAGAAAAAGTAACAGTCCTCCTCTACCCTTACTTGCTGCAATGACAGCAGACCTTGTCCAACTGTAAGCCAATATCAGTTGGACGCCCCAGTGATGCAAGATTCAAGTCCCTTCTGTCTCATCCAACCACCCCTAATTAGGCATGTATGTCCCAATACGCACGGCCAGGGGCGTAGCTGCAATGTACGCACATAAGCATCTGCGTACACAATGAGCTAGTTAAAGGGGAAAAAAGAGAGTAAAAGCGGTCTCGGAGAGCTCATGAATTGTTTTCGCATGGGGTGGGGGTTGGCTTCGCCTCCCTGGTGCCCCCATAAGGGGCTCCGTCCCCTTAACCCCCCCCCCCCCCTCGTGGAGGACCCTAGACCCCCCTTTCTTAGGTGCATACTGTTATCTGGCCCACAGCTAGGCCCATGACGGTAATATATAGGGCTGGACACATTCCTTCTTGCATGAAGCTGCCTCTAGGACCCCTCTAAATGTCTATAAACAGGAAAAAAAATCCGAGGAGGCGGCGCTTATGCGCAGGCTCGCATGAGGCTTTGCTGATCATCTAAGCCATAAGAACTGTTTTGTCACGGACTGGCTTATCTTGTGTTTGGCACACAGCTTAAATTAGTAAAGTTAAGACAAGTTCTTATTCCAAAGACCACCTACACAATCAGTTTTGTGATTTTTGATGCACTGAAAATGTTGGAGAAAAATGCCAACTTCGAGCAATAAAGTTTCAAATCACTGTTTACATCTGCAGAGACTAATGAGTTGCTTCAGTGTGATTGTTTGTTTGCATTTTGACTCATCACGTGAACAAGTCCGTGAAACGAACGCCCCCCTAAACCCCACTTTATAGGGGTATACCTTAGTTTTCTTATTTTTGCTCCAAGACATAGGTTGTGTGTACTCGTTAGAACCGCCTCAATGAGGCGGTTCTAAAGAGTACCCACAGCCTATGTTTGCAGTATAAATAAGAAAAATATCACGGATTTTCTTCAGAAAAGTAGCCATTTTGGAGATGTGAAAAATGCACTATGTTGCACGGGTGTGTTATCATAATGCCTACCAACAACTGAGATCATATGGGGACGGGGATCTCAGCTTAACCCATTGTATACCAGTGGACTCTTCAATTGCTATATGTTCGAGAAGGCCATTTGTCATATAAGGGATGTCAGGCCTATCTTTTTATTATTCTATGTTTTGATGGAAAACTCTGTGAGCAAATAGTGCAGGCCCTGATCAGGCGCCGCGTTCTACGGCGTCTGATCTGAGCATGCACTATTTGCCTAGATACCCGGGTTTCCCGCATACAAAGGGTTAAAGACTCATCTGAAGTTCTGGGGCCAGTTGTTCTTCTTTTTTTTTTGACGATAAATCTGTTAGCAAATAGTGCAGGCCCTGATCAGACGCCGCGTCCTGCCTGCACTGTTTGCCTAGATACCCATTTAGGGGTTTCCCGCATTCAAAGGGTTAAAGACTCATCTGAAATTCTGGGGCCAATTGTTCTTGGCTAACGATGTCGTTAATTAACCTATCGTTAAAACTTTACCGACCCCGATAATAATAATAATAATAATAATCGACCTTATTTATAGAGGGTAACACATTTAGTACAAGTACTAATCTTCCATGTGGCCCTCTTTTCCTGGGTAGAAACCAGTACTGAGCAATGTGGATAAAGTCTCTTGCTCAAGGAAACAACACATGGCGCATGTGAGGCTCGAACCCGGTACCTCTCGATCTCAAATCCGATGCTTTACCACTGCACCACTGCGCTCCACCATAGCTAAGTGTTAGGGCATCCGCATCGAGATCGGGAGGTCGCCGGTTCGATCCTCGGCCGCGCCATACCAAAGGCGTAAACATGGTACTAGGAGCCCCCTTGTCTGACGCTCGCATTATCAGGGGTAGTCCTAGGCAGATGAATGAAGGCGGTAAGTATTTGTTAATTGTTAATGGCTACTTTGTCGCAATAAAAGCTCTATAGAGCTTATGTTATTTGTTTCTAATGTGCGACGTTAAATAAAGCTTCTTTATCTTTATCTTATCATTAAATATGGCAAATATACACGTTTTGCTGAAAAAAATGTGAGCAGCATATGCAAAAGCTGCTCACATTTTATTCAGCAAAAATACCAGAGTATCAGATATTGATTTTGCTATAAAACATTTAACAATTTGACCACTAACGAGCTAGTATAGCTAACAAGTCTTTGAACAACAGGAGCGCAGTGAAGATACCTAAATCGAACCTTATCGAATCACACACTAATTTCCGCTGTCAATGAACAGTATAGATTTCATATACATTTACACACCACTCTGACATCACATGGACAAACATAGCAGGGCTATAGATAACAATTTCCTGGAACGTATACATGGTCAGCGATTGTCAAGTGAACAAGAGCAGGCGGGACGTTTCTGTACCTAGTAACTTTGTGCCGATTGAATCAATCGACTTAAAATGAAACTGAGTAATCAGCATCAGCAGAATCATCATCATCATCATCTTCGTCGTCGAAGAAGAAGGAGAAGAAGATGATGATGATGGTGATGATGATGATGATAGTGAAGCTTTAGAAGAGGGGAAGACGTGTCATATGTTTGTTTCATATGCATGTACACAAAACATAGTCTTTGCGTAACAATTCATTTTTCCTTGCTTCACCTCTTACCGTCTTATTACGCCATACGACGTGGGGAAAGAAATCCTTGAAGCTAATTCCATCATCAGCGCCTTTTTATCGAATAAAATATTCTTTTCAGTCTTAACCCTTTTCCTGCTGAATATTTATATATGCCACACCCACTACCGATTATCAACCAATCAGATTACTTGATGCAAATTATTGCAACAAATTCACAATCTGTATGGCAAACAATGTAGATCCTGATCAGATGGTTTCGTCAGAAGCCATCTGATCTGGATCTACATTGTTTCAAAGATAAGGCATATCCGGGATTAGCAGGACAAGGGTTAAACTTTTCAATCCAGGCCTAGGCCATATGAGGATGGAATAACATTCCAGATTGGGAGTTGTCTATTTTCAATTATCGGGCTGTTAAGTTTGTGGTAAGTTTTACGAAAAAAAACAAACAGTATGTACTTTAAGCATACAGAATACACCCAGATCGGACACCACAGTCTTGCGCGTAAGATCAGAGTCTACACTGTTTGCCAATGTCCCCAAAATGGGACGCTAGGCATATATGGGTTGAGCTGATGAATTCATTTGTAAAAGACAAGTCAGAAAATTAATTAAAAACATGACCTCATGCTATCTAACATTCATCTTGGATGAAGACTATAAGAATCTTTTATGGGTTTGAGGGATAGATAGAAAAATCCGTCCCATGGGTCACTGCCCGGCATCACTCTGCAGGCCTCATGATACCGGACAATGAACCCTCGGGACTGATTTTCTATCTACCCTTCACACAAAGATTCTTTTCCTGCATACGTTTCATTTCTATAAGAGTGTATTTTTTAGCTCACCTGAGCATGAAGTTTCTGTCGTTCGTCCATCCGTGCGTCCGTCGTCAACTTCTTCTTCTCCAAAACTGTTGGCCGGATTTTGAAATAATTTCACTGGAATGTTCCCTGGGTGACCCTCTACCATATTTACTCGAACCGTTCCGCTGGGGTGAACAAGATGGCCACCAGAGCTAAA
Source organism: Lucinisca nassula (assembly GCA_963580285.1). Taxonomy (NCBI): domain Eukaryota; kingdom Metazoa; phylum Mollusca; class Bivalvia; order Lucinida; family Lucinidae; genus Lucinisca; species Lucinisca nassula. The sequence goes on from OY757020.1 coordinate 11,633,148, forward strand.
TATAGAAGAAAAAAACTTTTAACGATTTCTCCTCCTTAACCAGTAGATCGATTTTGAATTTGTTTCACCAGAATGTTCACTGGTTGACATTCTACCAAAATTGTTCAAACCGTTCCGCTCGGGTGAACAAGATGGCCACCAGAGCTAAAAATAGAAGAAAACAAAAACATTTAAACAATTTCTTCTCCTTAACCAGTGAATGGATTTTGAAATTATTTCACATGGATGTTCCTTGGGTGACCCTCTACCAAAATGCTCGGGTAAACGAGATGACCATAAGAGCTAAAAATAGAAAAACTTTAAACGACTCCTTCTCCTCAATCAGTGGATGATTTTCGAATTTTTTTCACATAAATGCTCCTTGGTGACCGTCTACCAAAATTGCTCCAATCGTTTTGCTTGGATGAACAGGATGGTTGCCAGAGCTAAAAATAAAAAAAAAACTTTAAACGACTTCTCCTCCTTAAGCAGTGGATGGATTTTGAAATAATTTTACAAATATGTTCCTTTGGAAACGCTTTACCAATATTGCTCAAATCATACAGCCCTGATGAACAAGATTGCCACTCGAGCTAAAAATAGAAAAAAAACAACAACAACAAACTTTTAAACGACTTCTGCTACTTAACCAGCGGATGGAGTTTGAAATTATTTCACAGGAATCCTCTACCAGAATAATTCAAACCGTTCTGCTTGAAAGAACAAGATGGCCACCAGAGCATATGATAGAAAAACCTTTAAACGACTTCTCCTTAACCGGTGGATGGATTTTGAAATAATTTCACAGGTATGTTCCCTTGATGACCTTCTACCATAATTGCTTAAACCATTCTGCTCTGATAAATGATGTCGTGGTTGGAACTTGTACCCGACATTAAGACGAAATGACATCTCAAACCCTTAAGGGGCTTGAAGAAATAGATGGGCTGCATGATGCTTCCACGCAGAGCTGAAACCGACTCGCACACGAGTACTGGTTAGACGGTCTAAGCCTGTCCAGGCAATGCGGTGCAGGTCGGCCCGTCCATGCTTATAAACCCTATTGGTTTCATTGGGCGGCAGGGCTTGAGATGTCATTTCATCTCAATGTCGGGTAAAAGTCCCAATAAATTGGAAGCAACGTCTCCAAAATGACCTTTACAGTGTTGATGGGGTCGTTAAACTTCAAATCAAACAAACAAACATTTCAAGCCCTGCCGCACAATGAAACAAATAGGGCTTAAATGCATAGACGGTTCGATTCGCAACACTTTGCCTGGGCAGTCTAAGACCTTCTAAGTGGTTTACCAATACTCATGCGCATTCGGTTTCAGCTCTATGTAGAAGCATCTTGCAGCCCAATCTGTTTCTCCAGGCCCTAACGGACGGGGGCCAAAACTTTCAAAAGACTTCTGTCTCTAAAGGGAAGCAATTTTGTAGGAATGTTCCATTGGCGACCCTCTTACAAAATTGCTCAAAATGTTTTGCTTCACTGAGAGCTCCACCAGAGCTAAAAATCTCAAACCTCAAAATACAAACCTCAAAATAACTTCTACTTCTCAACAGCCAGCCAGATTTTAAATCAATTTCACAGAAATGTTCCTTGGGTCAGCCAAAATTGCTCACACCCGGTACTCCACCATATATTATCTACAATCTAATTAATTTTGTACAGTATGGATCATGTGAGCGATCCAGTGCCATCATAGCCCTCTTGTTTTATATTGCAGTCACTTCGATTGTCGACGTCTGTCATCTTTAGATGGAAATAACATTATGATGCCTCACCCGTGCGACATAGTGCTTTTTCATATCTCCAAAATGGCTACTTTTCTGATGAAAATCCGTGATATTTTCCTCATAAATGCTCATAACATAGGTTGTGGGTGCTCGTTAGAACCGCCACATCGTGGCGGTTCTAACGAGTACCCACAACCTATTTCTTGGAGCAGAAATAAGAAAAAAAATGTATACCCCGTAAACCCACGCAGTTTTCTCTATATGAAGTGGGGTTTAGTGAGGTCTTAATTTCACGGACGTGTTCGCGTGATGTGCGGCATTTTTGAAGTCACTATAGGCCTATGTGCAGTGAGGTCAAACCTATCGAAGGCGAACGTGACGTCGTATTCAACCAGTACACATCAAACACGATGATTATCCTTAATTTCTATCCTATCCCTGGGGTAAGATAGCCTGGATAGGATAAGAATTTCTATCAGAAACATCCAAACCCTCGGGTTAACGGAAGAAGTCGGAAGTCGTTCCGTCTTTAGCCGGCCACCCCGTGTTTTGAATTTCACTTTATCATATGACGTCGCGTCTGAGAGTGTAATAACGCCATGTAATATTTTCGATAATCCACTAGTGGATTAAATATGCAAATTAGGTAGATACGTCCCGTAACGTTACATGTACGGCGTTCTTTACGACGTCGTGTTTACTAATGGCTGAAAACTGACATTTTTGTAAACAATCGTGATTAAAATGCGTTTTAAATGCCATATGACAAATAGAATCTTGCATTCGTGCTCATGTATTATTGAATTTATTAAACTCGTTGAGGAAAAGAGATAAAATGCTCGGCAAAGCCTCGCATTTTATCCCTTTTCCTCAACTCGTTTAATAAATTCAATAATACATGAACACTCATGTAAGATCATCTATTTCTGCACTGGCTGGTTGATTGTTTTAGGTAAGGGACACGGGAGATAAAGGTAAATGAATGGACGTTTAAAGACAGAAGAAATAACAACCCCCCCCCCCCCACACCACCACCACCACCACCACACACACACCTATCCCTGCCTGCAGCAAAGGACAGCTGGTCTTTGTCCTTTGCCCAACTGTAAGCCAATGCCAGTTGGACGCTAGTGATGTAGGATACACGTCACCAACCAACCCCCTCTGCACTAGAGGAGCTGGGTGCTTAATCAATTATCATTTTTCCTATCAACAACAAACATATGATCAATAATTTCATAACGAAAACACGCCTATTGAACATTTTATCACCAACATAAAAAAAAGAAAAGGGGGAGTTCCAAATCTGCCCACGCACAGATTTTCTTGAAACTTCAATTGTTGTTTACTTGAGGACTATCAACTATATATATATAACTTTGTTTCATTTGATAAATTACTATAGGTCTCGGGAGAGCTCCCTGGGGTAGTCCCCTGTAGAGGTCATACACACCTGTGAACTTTTCAGTTTTAAATCAATAGGTATGATTATTTTCAAATTTTGTTGCTTTGATTGGCAACAGAACTCTATAAGGATTACCCTAATACAAAAAATGTAAATGTGTCTATGTCTTTTAATTTTTTTTGATAAATTAAATTTCAAAATTTCTTCTACTTTTCATGAAAATTTATAAACAATGAGATTTTCATCATAAGTGTTAGATGTGTTACTGATCCTGTCATCCCAAGATATTGCATATAAAATAGGCTACATATATCCTCTATATAGCAAACAAATTTCAGAAAAGTCAGAAACCGGTAACATTGTTTTTGATTGCTAGATATGGGTTCAGGTCTATTTTTGTGCTAAAAGCAGTTGTAATATAAGGAGACAAGACTTCCTTAAAGTGTATTTTTATTGTGTTTTTAATCACCATTTGGTGCCACACGTTATCATACAAAGCTTAGCATAGGCATTTATGTAATAAAAACTCTCTCCCCCTCTCCTCACACCACCTGGCACCCCACACACACACACACACACACACACACACACACACACACACACACACACACACACACACACACACACACACACACACACACACACACACACACACACACACACACACACACACACACACACACACACACACACACACACACACACACACACACACACACACACACACACACACACACACACACACACACAGAGATACTGTTTACAGTCAGGCGTTTTAGTTTGACTTTTCAAAAGTAAATGAGAACATACATTAGCAAAGTATACCAGTTCAATCCAAACATTTGAAAGAGAAAATATAAAATGCATTCATGCACTGTTCATGATGAATGTTAGTTTTGACAGTTTTGCAAAAATGATAATACTGAAAAATTACATTATGGCAGAATAGGAATAAGACAAGGTGGATCTTTTTACCCTGTTTTATTTTGTCTCTCTGTATAATTTTAAACCCCGCAATAAAAAAGACACTTGATGTCAGTAATACGCAATGACGTATTGAATCTGCTTAATAAATTTCTTGCATAGTCCTATTTTTTTTTCTTTAATTATGTTTGCTGTTGTCATTCTCTTCTGTAAAATAAAACAGCAGCCAATAAATTGCTAACTGTGAAGGGACAGACTGATTTTTCCACTTGTTCTAATGATTGATCGGTCCATGTGTTGGTAATTTATTCTTACATCACTTGGTCAAAGAGACTCACACTCCGCTCCCCCACCAAAGGTTTTGTGAAATCATGAAAACTATTTTCTGCATTGTTTCTAGATTCATTATAACATCTGCAAAAGTGTAAGCTACAATGTCTTAGTTTTCAAAATAAATGCAAAGCTAGTCACACTGTAACTAGTTGTAAAATTGGCATTCGGTATACACATCCCTAAATGAAATAGATGGAAGGCAAGTTGCTGTAACTAATGCATTTGATAGCTGATATTATATTTAGATGTTGTAATACCATTCGCATTTTTAGTCATCTGTATGCAGTATTTGTCATCTTCTGCGTTAAGTTTTCTAGCTCTGTACTCATCTGTTTTTTTTTTTTTTTTTTTTTTTTTTTTTGATTTTTTTTTTTTTTTTTTTTTTTGCAAATGGCTTAAATCAGCTGTTAGTTGTACTATTAGCATATTTCTGAACCAAAATCTGCAGTTGGCTTTATATTTTTCCATAATACTGATAGCAAATATACCATTTGCTCTTTTCTTCATCTGAAATAATTCGAAAGCTGAACTGATTGGTCTTCTCTCGTATAATACTAATTCATGTTACTCAAAAAATAACTGGTTGCTTTCTAGATCATATTTAGAATATAAATAGATCATATTTAAGAATATAACTTTCTGACACTGAATTGCACAGCAAGCGACATTTGTTTGTGCTTTAGTCCAGATTGTTAGAGTGACAAAATAGCTAACACAATTGTGTTTCCATTTTGTGTACAGTAATCTGTGTTTACAGTGAGCCAAAAGATCAGAAAATATTGTCTGTGGTTTAATGACATACCTGGCTCAACCATAATAATACATCATTACTCTTGGCCATTCAAGCAAGCTGTGCCATTCAGGTATGACAATCAGACTTTTCAAACTTTTTAAGTAGACTGCATCAGTTCAGAGAGTCAAGCGATAGAACCATCCATTTTACTTGCCATTTCAACAATCTTTGTCATAATAAGCTTCACCAAGCTTTAGGATTACATTAGATGCAAAAACGCCTGTTAAGAAATGAAATATATTTTCAATAAAATCCGATTGAATTGTTAATGAGCGCTCAAAATGAATTGTGTTTTTGGTGTTCCCCAGGGTACCATAACTGATACAAATGCCGATTAAATGTGCTCATACTACATAATCATGGTTTAAACATACATATATTCATGTTTATATATATATTGGTGAGCAATTTCTCGACTGAAATTGTTATACCATATCTACAAATGGTTTAAAAAAATCAAAAAACCTGACCACTACTTTTCAATATTCAAATGCAGTATGCTACCGGCCTCAGATTTTCAAGAAAGTTTGACAAAATGTTCTACATATACATGGGCAATTTTCATATTAAAATGATGGGGTGGCAAGAACTGCAACAATGTGAAATCAAAAGTCAAACATATACTCCAAAAGATTTTATGGTTGTGAAATCTGGGGTCTGCTCCATATGAAATTGATCATGGTCTACGGAACTTCAACTGAACAATAGCAAATGTGATACAAAAATAATCACAAATGACTACACAGATGCCCGAGAACAAAATAACTCCAAAACATAAGAAGCTGTTATGTATATATACACTTGTTTGAGGGTACCCCTGTTTTCGGAAGTGGAAATAAACAAAACATTGTAGATTTATAATGAAAACAGATATGAGAGTGAAATAGCTAAGTAATGAGCAATCATTTACCAGGCATTAATTATGCACAATATCATGGAAATATGTGGGGTGGCAGAATCCTATGGAAATTTACTATAGGCTGGAACTCCCCCTTTTCACAAAGTTGAGGAAACGGTTATAAAGGTGGCACAATTCTTGTTGCTGTGACGTTTATTGTGCAAAGAGGGCTATCTATAAAGCATGTATCACACAAACACACCTGTATAATTTTGAAACCCTTAAACCCCACATTTATATAGTGAAACTGGTTTTTACAGGGATTTTTTTCTTAAAAAAACTTCATTTTTTGATGGTTAGAATTTACCAATGTATTGAAATGGGCGTGTTCTTGTATGGCCGGGACACTAGTAAGTAAATGTTCGGTTGGTTTCAGCTTTGCGCGAAAGTATCAGGTAGCCCAATCTATTTCTCCAATCCGCGATGGGGTGGGGGCGGGGGTTGGGGGTGAGGTTTAACGTCCCCGTCAACACTGTAAAGGTCATTTTGGAGACGTTGCTTCCAATTTTGTGGAACTTTTACCCGACATTGAGATAAAATGACATCTCAAGCCCTGTCGCCCAATGAAACCAATAGGGGTTTTTAACATGAACCGCCTCACACCGCGGTTCCTGGACAGGCTTAGATCCTCTAAGCGGTTTACCAGTACTAGTGTGCGGGCCGGATTCAGCTCTGCGTGGAAGCATCATGCAGCCCATATATTTCTTCAAGCCCCTTTGGGCGGGGGCCAGTGGGGGTGGGGGAGTAACTGTGAGAGAATAACTGTAAATACATCAATGAAAGAATGTTGCTGGGATTCGAACTCGCTAAGTTCTGATCAGCAGTCAGACAAAGAAAGTTTTGGAAACATCAGACGGGAAACCCAAAACGGGACGCTTGCAAAGCAGTGAGGGCCCGTCTGATCATGACCTTCATTGCTTGCAAACAGTTCACCTTTTTTCTAAACAAGTTTCTATAATTATTTTAACCACAGGCCACTAAATTTCCGAATGACCCCCTGCTATATTGTGAGCTTGAAAACAATTTAAAATCATTGAATATGATGAAAAAAAATCGATGCTAAAACATTTTTTTTCATTTTGTTCATATTCTGAGTACACCCGCGCGTGCTACAATGGCATATTTCATATCCTTACAGTTAACGAATTGTTAAAACTTTGATCATTTAGTACGACAAAATATACTTTACAGTCTGCTGAATAATTGTGGGTAGTTTTAAAGTTGATTCATCAAAAATACCAGAATTATAGATATTAAACCTGCTGAAACACATCGCGTGAACAAGTCCGTGAAATGAACACCCCCCTAAACCCCACTTTATATAGAGAAAACTGGGGTTTAAGGGGATAAACATTATTTTTCTTATTTTTACTCATAGACATAGGTTGTGGGTACTCGTTAGAACCGCCTCAGTGAGGCGGTTCTTACGAGCACCCACAACCTATGTTTGTAGTATTTATAAGAAAAATATCGCATATTTTAATCAGAAAAGTAGCCATTTTGGAGATGTGAAAAAATGCACTATGCCATACGGGCCTTTAGCGCGCTCGATAAGCTAAAGACACTTACATTAAAGAATCAGTCCATCGTGTCAACAGTTCACAAATCCTTTTGGAGGATGAAAACCCTGTCTTATTGCCATTTTTTTGTGGTGCAACACAGATGTGATCTCAAACGTAATTTTACAGAAAATCCATACATTTGATTTTGCTTTTGTTTTTGTGTAATGAAGCCCATACTGCCTGATAAACATCTGAAACCAGAGCTTCAGCTGAAGTGCACGACCCGCCGGATGCTTTTAGCTTTATGAGTGTTACCATACATGGGTATGGCGGCCATTTTGGTCATGTGACCTGGACCTAAAACGGTTCCCCATATAAATGCCCCTTATCGTAAGGAGCAAAAATATATCTTATACTTTAGTACTATATTCTGAATCGTTTGCAGGATAAAATGCATGCTTACTTTTCCAATACAAAAGCATATGTGTCAAAGTTTGACCTAGGCATAAAGAATGTCAAGGTCAACCCAGGGTCACCATTTTAGCACTTTATGATGGGCCTACGTCCCAGATGCTATTTATCAAGTTTCGTGGAAATCTGCCCAGTGGTTCTGGAGAAGACTATTTTTGAAGGGTTTTTACCATATATGGCTTGGCGGCCATTTTGGTCATGTGACCTGGACCCCATGAGCAAATTTTGGTTTTACCCATCCCATAGAGGCTCCATATGAAATTTAACTTCAATCGAACCAACGGTTTCCGAGGAGAAGCAGTTCGAAAATTTTCACATTTTTCGCCTCGGCGAGGCTATACTAAATGGAATGTAATATTTGGCAAATTCATTGGTTAGATCGCATTAATATCTATCAGTATGCCAAAAATTATTTAAATATTCCAATCGGTTAAGTCACTATCACCAATTTTCACAAATGGGTTACGGACGGACAGACAGACTGACAGAATGTGACTTCAGTCGGTCGCTTTTTCTGCGGGTCGTGCAATTGACATTTTCCTACCATTTAGACTAGCAACCAGTCTGATAATAAGTCTGATCATTTTTGGCATTTTCTATTACATTAAAAATTATCACCTTGTCAGTAATGACAAGCCTATTTGGTAGAGTCTCAAAGCTTAGATTTTTTTTGTTTGTTTTATGGCCCTTTCAAGATTATTTCACTCATATCGAGCCGACCGTTAATCAGAGGTGGGAAAAACCGGGGTACCCGGAAAAAACCACCTGACCTTCCGTTGCAGAACTTGGCGTCTCACATGTGACCCGAGACAGGCTAGAACGAGACCTAATGAATACGAGACAGCGCAGTTATTCACTAGGACACGGAGGCCCTCCAAGCTTAGAATTATTTTTAGAATTATTATTATTAAAATTTAGCCAGAGAGACTAGACTAAATTAGTTGGGCCCCGTCAAGCGATTTTGGTACATATCGCCTATGCGAGCAGCGAAGGTTCAGGCGAGCCTGCGCATCCGCGCAGTCTCGCCAAAACCTTCGCTGCTCGCTCATACAAGCAGTGAATCAAGAGGAACCTTCAGTCAGAAAGCCATATCTCTGGCCCCTCTGAATGGCTGGGCATGCGCAGTTAAAATTTGTCATGACGGAATGCTCGAAGACACAAATTCGCTTGGCGGGGCTCAGTTAACTTTTATACACTGTTCATTTCAATGCAAATGCTGATTTTTAATTCCATATTATTCATTTCAATGCCTGGTGGCTAGGCACGTTTATCTTCATCGGGGACGTGTTTGTACTCCAGACTTCCAAAACAGTAAAATATAGAAGGGTGGGGAATCGAGCTCTTAACTAAGGCATTCAGTTAATACTGTGAAAACGAGTTATTACTGTTTGTTTGTATTTGAGTTTAACGGCCCAGCCAACACTACTTAGGTCATTTTTGAGCCGGTCAGTTTACCTATTCACACTTTCCTGGGCAGGCTTATACGTAAGCGGTTAACCAGTGCAGTGCACATTCTTTCGCCAGAAACTGACAACTGCCCTTCTTGAATCAGCGGAAGGGAGAGAATGACCGTAGAAAAGATTTCATGATCAATCTCCACGAAAGAATGTTGCCGACCCCGGCGGGACGGTCGAACCCGCGTCCTCCTGATCACCAGTCAGACGCGCATCCGACTGAGCCAACGAGGCCGGCGAGTTATTACTGAGATAAGGTGGAATTTTAGATGGTTTACCATCTTCGGCAAAAAATGGGTTAAGCTAATAAAAGGTTTGACGAGCTTTTCAATCGAATAAAACCTCCTTTCCTTTCTTTAACAATACAATCTATGTTGATGAATTAAGTTCTTGGAGAGAAAAAAAAACTTCATTTACTAAGAAGAATGAGTCTTTGTAGGAAAGATACATGTAGGACGAGCGTGCCCTTTAATGAATCAAAACGTCAAAGGCACTGAATTGGCAGATTGTAAGAGAAATTCATGAATATATTAACTTATATAGGAATATGCAAAACCGGCTTCTTATTTAAATCTGTTATTTAAATGACTTGAGTGTCAGTTAATCCCTCTTGATAAAAACTGTAAAGCACTGACAGTACTGGTCTGTGTGTATGCTTGGAAAATGGCTCTGAACGGGGGCATTGGTATTTTTTTTTGTTCTTGCTTTCATCAGCGTATACCCTGATCAGACACCGCGATCTGCGGCGTCCCTGATCAGACACCGCGATCTGCGGCGTCTGATATGTGTCTACACGGTTTTCATACAAATAGCCATCTTTACACTACACTGACGTCACAACGACAAGAAAAGCGGTTACCAGGGACCAGTTGTTCAAAACTAACAATGTCGTTAGTTAACGAATCATTTTAATGTGGCAAATGTACTTATATTTTTGCTAAGAAAATGTGAGTAGCTTTTTCAGCAAAAATACCAGCATTTAAGAGACTGTACCTGGTAGGATAGCTAACAATTTGACCCATATACATGTATAACGAGCTCTTAAAGCTAACGAGGCTTTGAACGAAGGGATCCTGGATGTCGTACAAATTAGTGATTGTCACGTCGCAACGTTGCTCAAATTAATTTGGTAGCTAGGTCGATTTGATAAACATTCGGCCCAGAAATTGAAAGAGTTGTCTACATTTCGCGGACTTGTCAACGAGATAAGGTTTTCGAAAGGTTAGGGAACGTTAAATGTCCAGTTTTCATAGGACATATTTACAATAATTATTCATATTGTTACTCATTAAAGTTTACTGGTGCTTAGAGGGTCTAAGCCTGTCCATGTACTTTATAAATATGTACTTTTTCAGTGTGACAGGGCTTACAGAAAAGCGAATACGAAGTCCCGAAAGTTGTCTCCCTTTTAAAATTGGCGGAAAAATCTCCCACATGTTCCCATTCACCTTAATTCATTGTGAGGTTTACATCAACGTCCGTACTTAGGCAAACAGTGAAGATCCTGATTCTGCGGCGTTTGATCCGGGTTCTCACTGTTGGCAAACGTCCAGACTTCGGAAACAATACATACTGCACTATGAAATAATGTTCCAATTTCGAAATGCACCTCAAAGCACTAGACCAACTTCTTATAAGGTGAACGAAATTGAATTTTTACTATTAGATTTACCTCTGGTATTTCGAAGAAAAGGTTTAGAGTTTTTCTTGTCTATAAGTATTACTATGGTTTCCCTAAAAATGTCACCGAAGCCTTTTAAGACATTTAATAGGATTCTTTATTTTGTCGCTCTAATACGCGTAGACGGCTTATATTACATTAAAAGAACTCATCTACATGTGTTAGAGAAACAATCTCTCACGGCACTGAGAAAAGCCTATTTCAGATTAAATGTGCCATATTTCCTTTTATCATATGACGTCGCGTCTGAGAGTGTAATAACGCCATGTATTATTTTCGATAATCCACTAGTGGATTAAATATGCAAATTAGCTAGATACGTCCCGTAACGTTACACGTACGACGTCCTTAACGACGTCGCATTTACTAATGGCGGAATATTGATATTTTTGTAAACAATCATAATTAAAATGCGTTTTAAATGTCATATGATAAATAGAATCTTGCATTCGTGCTCATGTATTATTGAATTTATTAAACTCGTTGAGGAAAAGGGATAAAATGCGAGGCAAGCCTCGCATTTTATCCCTTTTCCTCAACTTGTTTAATAAATTCAATAATACATGAGCACTCATGTAAGATCCTCTATATATGCTCCAAATAAAGACTGTCATATATGTATGGCCCTTAGCACAAGTTCAGACGGATTAATGAAGAATGGACCCCCGCCCATGGGGGCTTGAAGAAATAGATTGGGCTACATGGTGCTTCCGCGCAGAACTGAAACTGACCGCACATGGGCACTGGTAATCCGCTTGCAGATTTTAAGCCTGCCCAGGAAAAGTGGTGCGAGTAGGACCTTCCATGATAATAAACCTTATTGGTTTCATTGGGCGACAGGGCTTGAGATGTCATTTCGTCTCAATGTCGAGTAAAAGGCCCACAAAATTGGATGCAACGTCTCCAAAATGACCTTTACAGTGTTGTCGGGGGCGTTAAACCTTAAACAAGTTAATGGAGAAATTCAATCATATTTCATTCAATGCTCAAAGAATCAAATGTTGTTGCCGATTATCGTTTTTATGTGATTGAACACCGACCAATGAACCATTGTTTTAAGAAAAGCTTGCTTGTCTGTTTGTTTGTGTATTTGTATTGGAGTTTAACGGCCCAATCAACACTATTTCAGTCATTTTGAACCGGCCAGTTTACCTATCCACACTTATAAGCGTTAACCAGTACAGTAAACATTCTTTCGCCAGAAACTGACAACTGCCCAAAGCTTGCTTGAAAAAGCATATGCAGTATATACATGGAAACTTCGATAACAGGAACATGGATAGTTCGTTTACCATGGATAATTCGGAATAGTTATAGAGTCCCTTGATCGCCCCCACCTGCCCGTCGGGGCTTGAAGAAATAGATTGGCTGCATGGGCTGAAACCGACGGTACACGAGTACTGGTAAACCGCTTAGAGGAGCTAAGCCTGCCCAGGCAAAGTGGTGCGAATCAGACCGTCCATGCTTATAAACTCTATTGGTTTCATTGGGCGACAGGGCCTGAGATGTTGGAAGCCTATTGGTTCCAATGGACGACAGAACCTTGAGATGTTGGAAGCAACGCCCCGGTCTCCAAAATGACATATACAGTGTTGACGGGGACATTAAACCTCAAATCAGACAAATGGAATCCCTTAAGAATATTTCCCAAATCTCCAGATATCCACATATTTAGGAAAACAGAATTCCGATTTTATCTTAAAAAGGTATGTTGTGTGCACTCATTAGAATCGCCTCAATGAGGCGATTCTAATGAGTACACACAACATACCTTTATTTTATAGAAGATTGTAAAGATGTCCTACAATGGTCCCTAGTATGTCTCATGACCTGGCACTTTGTGTAAACCTTAGGTATTCGAACTACCCCTAACTCAAACATATATTCATGGTCCCTGAGGTTTCGAGTTAGTGCAGTTTAACTGTATAATAGTCATCTTTCAGCTAATAAAGGCGACCTTCGGTAGCTTAGTCGGAGTCGCGTGTGACGATATATACCTGCCCAGTCGGCGACATTTATTCGTGGAAATTGTTTTCGAAATGTTTTCTACAGTCATTCTGTCCCTGCCCTAGATAGTGTTGACTAGGCTGTAAAACACCATAACGGAAGCAAAAGCTTTCTTTGGTGATACAACAGTAGTATAATAAGAGCTTGTTGTATCCGTATAAGAATTCGCACTAATACATAAGGAGAAAAATTCGCAGAAGGAATAAGATTCATGCAAAGGCAAAAAAAGACAGGAAGTGGTAAACTCCGGACAAAATTTGAAAACTTGAGACGTGAAATCAAGACTGATATAAAAATCAGCATGATTTGTATGTGAATAACTTGGTAGGCGATGTAAAGGCAAATCCCAGAGACTTCTACAGATATATCAATAGCCAGAAGAAAGACAGGCAAGGTATCCCGCCCGTTAATAAAAGAGGAGGGAACGCGGTTGCTGAATCAGACTCTGAAAGGAACTAGTTGGTCAATTCAATGATGCGTTTAATAAAACTGAGTTCACGGAGGTTCCATTGACTAGAAGATCGGCCCCATTTATGAATAATATTGTTGTGACAGCTGCAGGCGTGATCAAGTTACTTCAAGGCTTAAGCCCCAGTAAGGCCTTAGGAACTGATGAGCTTCATCCTAGAGTCCTGAAGGTACTAGCAAATGAGTTGGGTCCAGTTTTTGCACACTTGTTTCAACAGTCTCTTGATACGGGTGAAATCCCCAAAGAATGGCTCTTAGCAAACATCTGTCCACTCTTCAAAAAAGGAGATAGGGCTCTTGTCCGTAATTATCGCCCTGTGTCTCTGACTTGTGTTCTGTGTAAATTGCTTGAACATATAGTCTGCTCAAACATCATTGCCTACTTGGACAAACATAAACTTTTGTCAGACAGACAACAAGCATTAAGGAATTTTTAAGGCACAGTTGTGAAACTCAGCTAACCACAGTTATTAATGACTGGGCAAAAATCTTGGACAAAGGGGGACAGGTGGACACATTTATTCTGGACTTCGAGAAGGCTTTTGACACCCCTCCTCATGAACTACTTAAATCTAAGTAATTTGGTTATGGAATTGGGGGAAAGACCCTCAAATGGGTAGATTCCTTTCTTTGCTACAGAAAACAGCGGGTTGTTGTTAATGGTGAATCTTCGGAGTGGGCTCCAGTTTTGTCTGGAGTCCCGCAAGGGACCGTTCTTGGTCCACTTTTGTTCTCCCTGTACATCAATGATATTTCCACTGACATTGACTCAGAAATAAGACTGTTCGCAGATGACTGTGTTTGTTACCGGGAAATTAGAGATACAGATGACTCAGTGAAACTTCAGGCTGACATAGATAGATTAGGATGTTGGGCCCGAAAATGGGGCATGAGATTTCAGCCAGTTAAATGCAATATTATGCAGATAACTAGAAAGAGATCAAATAAAGTTGAGGCTTCTTACACCTTAGAGGGAACGGTCCTCGAGAATGTGGACTCCATTAAATACCTTGGAGTGACAATCTCACACAACTTGAGATGGAATACTCATATTAGCAACATGTGTACTAAGGCAAATAGAACGCTTGGTTTCCTGAGGCGAAATCTTCATCAGTGCCCCCAGGATGTTAAAGAGGCAGCATATAAAGGTCTTGTTCGCCCAATCTTTGAATATGGTAGTTGTATCTGGGACCCCAGTGCAGTGGTCCTTAACGATGAAATTGAGAAAGTTCAGAATAGAGCTGCTAGATTTGTAACAGGCAATTACTGCTTTGATACTCGGAGCATGACTGGAATACTTGGAAAATTAAAACGGGAGTCTCTAAAGAAAAGGAGAAAAGACAGTAGGCTAATCCTATTATACAAAGGTCTAAAGGGTGCTGCCGGCATTCCAACAGATGACCTTGTTCCCCCAGCTAGACACTGCAAAATTCGTTGGCGTTTCAGACCCTTACTGCAAGAACTGACTTTTACAAAGAGTCGTTCTTCCCCAGAACCATTAGAGATTGGAATGCCCTTCCCGATTCGATTATTTCGACAGCTGAAGGTGCTGATGATTGTGTAGCTAAATTTACCTCTTTGGTTAGAGCTAGGGACTAACTTCCCACATCACAGGTCCTGGTGTATGAATGTCTTTTGACGTGTCACCAGTAACAATTCTGATTCTGATTCTGATAAAGCAGCCCGTATTATACCAGCTTTAAATTTAGACGACATTCGGCCCGGGCAAATAACAGGGCCTTTGCTGGATTTTAGTAGTGTTTTAGCAATAGGAACCGAGGGTGAATGTTTTAAGGTATAAATCATCATCACGGAAACACGCTTATATAATTTTCACGCCCTTGAACTCCACTTTTTTATTGTAAAACTAGGGTAACCCTTATTGTTCTTATTTCTGCTGTAAAATATAGATTGTGGGCACCCGTCTGTTCAGCAAAGATAAGAAAAATATCACAATTTTTCATCTTAAAATTTCCGTTTTTTTCGGCGGTAACGTTTACAATGCACAGTAAAATTCCATTATTGAGACCACCTTTGGGACTGTCCAAAAGTGGTCTTTATGACCACTTTTGAACAGCCCCAAAGGTGGTCCCTTACCAGAGGCCACTTTGGGCAGAATATACACGGAAAGATTAAGTGTACCGTTCAAAATAAGCTTTTCAAAGCAGGATTGGTCTTAAATTTAGGTGGTCTTAATATCGAAAATTTAATGTCTTGTGTAGTCGTGTTTTCGTAATATGTACAAGAAAAGCAATTCAAGATGGCGTCGATCCTATCGCATAAACCTAAAATCCGTCTCTTAAGGGGGATGGGAACACCTGGCCGATTTTTCCGCCATTTTTCAAAGGGAGACCACTTTTGGGACTTCCTGTTTTCTTTTCTAAAAGCCTTATCCCATTGAAAAAGGGGTCTACTCTTAAAGGAAAGAATTTGCTCCTCAGGAGCAAATTCTTTCGTTTAAGAGTTGACCCCTATATATTGATATGGGAGACACAAATACTTTTGCAGGAGTTGCCTCCCCTGAAGGTATTTCCATTCCCCTTAAATACCTACATTATGAATATGCGGTATCAGAAACATAAACAGTCGAGTTTTGAACCTCAGCTGCAAAATGGTTCAATTTTCAACAGTATAAGCAGGGAAGAAGAAAAAATAATTAATTAAACGGAGTGGCTTTTGACAATGTGTGTCAGTAGCCTATATACGTTAAAATGACTATTGATAAGCGATTTTGATGTGAAATCGCTACTGACAAACGTTTATGATTTTTCAACCTTCCATTCAAAGCTATATACACTAAGACAAACACACTGGGACGAACTAAAACTCTGAACTGCAGGTTGCGAATCAGCTTAAAAGTTATTAAAACGCTGAAACAATACTGGTCGGATATTTTAAACCATTATTTTTTTTTCTTCATATTCTTCAAGTCAGAGCCGTTAATAATAGTTATCATTACGTAAACACGCCTATACAAATACATTGCCACCTTTATCGCCGAAAAAATTAAAATTTTATGATGAAAAATAGTGATATTTTCCTTATTTCTGCTCAGAATATAGACTGTGGGTACTCATTCCAAAAGCAACCATGACCGAGATTTTATGCCTGTCCTCTTTACCTACAAGAATGAAGCTGATCCGATAAAAACTGAAGCCGCTACGGTGATGACAACATTTTGCCTGTACTACATAACTGTTCAAGGACAGATAACTCCTAACGGAATGATCCGATTCTGCTCATAATTGAACTCGACCAAGATTTCTTGCCTCTACTGGTTACCTGCAAGATTGATGCTGATCTCAAAAAAATTAAAGACCCTATCGCGATGACAAGATTTTCCCCATGTTAAGTCTATGGTAAAATTTTCTGACGCTCTGAACGTAACTCCGGAGCGAACAATCCGATTCAGCGCAAAATCAAACTTGACCAAGATTATATGCCTGTCATCGTTATCTGCAAGAATGAAAACGATCTGAAAAAAAAAATGAAGCTGCTAGAGTGATGACAACATTTTGCCCAAACTAAGAAAATACTCAAGGGCAGATAACTCCTAATGGAATGATCCGATTCTGCTCATAATCGAACTTGGCCGAGATTTCTTGCCTCTGGTGGTTAACTGCAAGATTGAAGCCAATCTGAAAAAAATTGAAGTGGCTATCGTGATGAAAAGATTTCCCCCATTTTAAGTCTATGGCCAAATTTTCTAACGCTCAAGGGCATGTAACTCAGAAGTGGACAATCCAATTCAGCACAAAATCGAACTTGGTCGAGATTTAATGCCTGTCCTCATTATCTGCAAGAATGAAGGCGATCTGAAAAAAAAATTGAAACCGCTAGAGTGATGACAAGATTTTGCCCATACTAAGAAAACGCTCAAGAGCAGATACATGTAACTCCTAACGGAATGATCAGATTCTGCTCATAATCGAACTTTACTGAGATTTCTTGCCTCTGGTGATTATCTGCAAGATTGAAGCCAATCTGAAAAAGTGAAGTCGCTATCGTAATGACCAGATTTCCCCCATGTTAAGTCTATGGCCAAATTTTCTAACGCTTAAGGGCACGTAACTCCGAAGTGGACAATCCGATTCAGCCCAAAATCGAACTTGGTCGAGATTTTATGTCTGTCCTCGTTATCTGCAAGAATGAAGGCGATCCGAAAAAAATTGAAGCCGCTAGAGTGATGACAAGATTTTTCCCATGTTAAGTCAATGGGAGCTTTCTGTTGCCATGGCAACCACTGTTCCAATCCGATCAGTCCGAAAACATTATGCAGCCTTTCCCCCTGCCCAATGATGCTTCACATGAAATTTGATCAAGGTCGGCCTACTGGCTGCAGAGATATACTTCGTTGAAAGTGTAAACGACGGACGACGACGAAGCCAGGCCCTACTAATACCTCACTTGAGCCTTCGGCTCAGGTGAACTTATGAGATAAATATGACATTTCAAGCTCCATAGGCTCAATAGTGAGCTAAATGGGAGGCCCGAGTTTGTCTGTTATCTGTGTGTTGCGTGTCTGTCAACATTCCCCCTCGATGTGATGGGGGAACAAAAGTTTGCTAATGTGGACCAGGTCATATGACCAAGAAGGCCGACATGCTCACATATTTTGTGAAAACAAAAAATCATCTCAGCCGATTTCCATGAAACTTTGTATTTAGCACCTGAGATGCGGGCCAATCATTAATTGCTAAAATGGTGACCCTGGGATGGCCTAGACCTATTTTATGCAAAGTCAAATTTGATCACATAGGCATTTGTATGGGGAAAAGTCACGGAAAATTCATTATATTTTACAAACGGTTCGGAATACCACCCCTTAACTATATATATTCTTGCTCCTTATGATAAGGGGCATTTAGCCGGCGGCCATTTCTGGTCCAGGTAACATTACCAAGCCACCATGCCCATATATGGTAAATGCTTGATATCTCGGAAATCGTCTAGATCTCCAACCATAAACTATATAATTTTTATATTCTTGTTCCTTATGATAAGGGGCATTTAGTTGGAGGACCATTTTTAGTCCATGTCACATGACCAAGTTGGCTACCATGCCTGTATATGGTTAAATGCTAAATATCTCGGAAACCCTCCAGTTCTCCACCCATAAACCATATATATTCGTGTGCCTTGTAATCAGGAGCATTTAGAGACATAGATCTTGGACCCCAGGGTGTACCCCGGGGACTTGTCCCCCTTTATTTCAAAGCTTGTTTCTTCTACTTCTTTCATCTTCTTCTTCCGTCTTCTTATTCTTCCTTCTTGTTCGTCTTGTTCTTCTTCTTCTCTTCTTCTTCTTCTTCTTCTTCTTCTTCTTCTTCTTCTTCTTCTTCTTCTTCTTCTTCTTCTTCTTCTGGTGAGCAATTCAAGACCAGTTGTCCTCTGGTTTTGTTGTTGGGACCGGAAAGCAATCTGCTGGCACGCTCCTATGGGCGGGGACAGTGTGCGCTTGTAGACCCCCCCCCCACCTCTTCTTTATAAAGAGGCATACCAGTAAAATAAGTTTGATGCAGATTAACTCATTTTTAGCTCACCTGAGCCACTGGCTCATTGGTGAGCTTATAGGGTCGTCATGCTATGTGTGTGTTGTGTTTTGTTATGTGTTAACATTTTCAAACATCTTCTCCTCTTGAACCACTGGGCCGATTGAGGCAAAATTTCATGTGGGCCTCAGTGGGATAGGGGAAGGAAAGTTTTTTGCTGGGTCCAGGATACATAACAAAGATGGCCGCCATGCCTATATATGGTAAAACCCCTTAAAAATCTTTTTCTCTGGAACCGCTGGGCCGATTTCCACGAAACTTGGTATGTAGCCTCGGGGCTCAGCTCGGGTGTTCCTTCTTGAGCATGCCCCACCCCTTCTTTTTTTATGAAATGTGTAATATCTTGGAAGCAGTTCAGATTGCCCTCCCTGTTTTTTGTTTGTTGTTCCACTTGTTGTTGTTGTTGTTCCAACAACAGCAGCAGCAGCGCCAATGGGGGCTGGGAGCCTCGGATGCCTCGAATTTGTCCTAGAACTGGGACCCGCCAGGGGGGTGGGGCGGGCCCCATCACATCTGCCAAAAAAAGTTGTGCCAGAACCTACATTGTGTATACTACTAGCCGGTAGCTGTCAGAAAGATGGACACTTAGTACTGGTGAGCGGCTAGGAAGTTGTGGTTAGGGGCACCGACAATGTTCAAAATGACAAAAAATGTGTTGACGGGTACCTTAAATCTAAACAACAACAACAAAAATGAATGTCATTCATTTACGCATAGCGTCCTTTTAGTGGAACAAAGGCAAGCGACGCAGACGCAGATGAGACTGCACTTATTTACGTATGATTTTGTTTAATTGCTTGAAAGATACTCAGGTGCAGCAGTGGGTTTTGAAATAATGGAGCATCTGGTGTGAAGCAGGCCCATGTAAATTTGGGAGTGGCTGGTTGGGCGAGAAAACTACACTGAATGGTCCTGAATACATGAGGCTACATCAAGTAATGGGCCTTTTTCTCCTTATATTATACTGTCTTTATCTCCACGCATTTATACATTCAATTATATTTAAATATTCATCTCGAGTGCTCAACATAACATTTCGAGTGCTCAACATAATATGTCGAGCGCTCGACATAATATCTTGAGCACTCAACATAATATATTGAGCTCTCAATATAATATCTCGAGCGCACGACATAATATCTCGAGCGCTCGACATAATATCTTGAGCGCTCGACATAATATCTTGAGCTCTCAATATAATATCTCGAGTGCACGACATAATATCTCGAGCGCTCGACATAATATCTCGAGCGCTCGATATAATATCTCGAGCGCTCGACATAATATCTCGAGCGCTCGACATAATATCTTGAGCTCTCAATATAATATCTCGAGGGCATGACATAATATCTTGAGCGCTCAACATAATATCTCGAGCGCTCGACATAATATCGCGAGCTCTCAATATATGATCTGGAGTGCACGACATAATATCTCGAGCGCTCGACATAATATCTTGAGTACTCAATATAATATCACAAGCTCTCAATATAATATCTCGAGCGCACGCCAAAATATCTCGAGCGCTCGACATAATATCTTGAGCGCTCGACATAATATCTGAAGCGATCAACAAAATATATCGAGTGCTCGACATAATATCTCGAGTGAACGACATAATATCTCGAGTGCTCAACATATCATCTCGAGCTTTCAACATATTATGTCGTGCGCTCGAGATATTATGTTGAGCACTCATGATATTATCTCGAGCGCTCGACATAATATCTCGAGCTCTCAATATAATATCTCGAGCGCACAACATAATATCTTGAGCGCTCAACATAGTATCGCGAGCTCTCAATATAATATCTCGAGTGCTCAACATATTATCTCGGGCGCTCGACATAATATCTCGAGTGCTTGACATAATATGTTGAGCACTCGAGATATCATGTCGAGCGCTCGAGATATTATGTTGAGCGCTCGAGATATTATGTTGAGCGCTCAAGATATTATGTCGTGCGCTCGAGATATATTGAGAGCTCAAGATATTATGTCGAGGGCTCGAGATATTATGTCGAGCGCTCGAGATATTATGTCTTGTGCTCTCAATATAATATCTCGAGCGCACAACATAATATCTTGAGCGCTGGAGATATTATGTTTAGCACTCATGATATTAACTCGAGCGCACAACATAATATCTTGAGCGCTCAACATAATATCGCGAGCTCTCAATATAATACCTCGAGCGCACGACATAATATCTCGAGTGCTCAACATATTATGTCGAGTGCTCAACATATTATCTCGGGCGTTCGACATAATATCTCGAGTGCTTGACATAATATGTTGAGCACTCGAGATATTATGTCGTGCGCTCGAGATATCATATTGGGAGCTCAAGATATTATGTCGTGCGCCCGAGATATTATATTGAGAGCTCAAGATATTATTTCGAGCGCTCAAGATATTATGTCGAGCGCTCGAGATATTATGTCGAGCGCTCGATATAATATTGTTGAAAAAATATTACTGAATGTCCTAAATATACCACCGTAATTTTCCGATGAAAAATTGCAATATTTTTTTCTTATTTACTGCACATATGTAATGGAGCAGAAATAAATAAAATAGTTTTTACCGCCGTAATACGGAACCCGGTGTAACAGGCCAGTTCTTCCCCCCAGTCAGTTTCTTCCCCGGGGAAGAAACGGGCCGGCCCATTTCTTCCCCGGGGAAGAAACTGACTAGTCAGTTTCTTCCCCACCCAGTCAGTTTCTTCCCCCCCTAAAAAATTTTTAGAACCATTGTTAACGAGCTATTAATGCCTCACAATTTGTTCAAAATGAGAAAAGAAACCATTCTGAATATGGTTTGAGCCTTTATAGCACAATTGGCAAAATTTGCTAGATGCCCTACAATACATGGTGATCTAATGAAATATGCATCCCTATTCCAGTATCTGTGATTAATTTTCTCAGCTTTCTAATACATAAATTATTAATAAATTAATAGGTATACTAAGCAACAAATCTTTGGTGCTCAATTCTAAATAGAATCTGGAAAATGGGGGTGGGGAAGAACCGGGCCGGCCCAGTTCTTCCCCGGGGAAGAACTGGGCCGGCTCTGTTCTTCCCCACCCCCAAACATTTAATTTTCTAGTGGATAGAGCTGTCAATTTTTATTATTAGCTCACCTGGGCCGAAGGCTCCAGGGGAGCTTATAGTATAGTGGGTCGTCCGTCGTCCGTCGTCCGTCGTCCGTCGTCCGTCCGTCGTCCGTCCGTCCACACTTTTGAGCAGCTATATCTCTGTATCCTGCAGGCTGATCTCAATCATTTCTCATCTGTAGCATGCCTCTGGTGGGGCATTGATGACATAAACTTTTTTTTGAAATCGCTCTAAAACTTTGGTTCCTATGGCAACCACAAGGTCCCATAGACTTACTAAGGGAAAATGCTTGTCATCACCGTAGCGCCTTCAGTTTTGATCGGATCTTTCTGAAACTTATATGTAAGGTGACTGGGGATAAAAACTCGGATGAGTTCGAAAACCGGCCAAGTCGGCCCATTTATCATAGAGTTACTTCCCTTTGATTGCTGAAAATACCCATTTTCGACCTTGTCATCACCGTAGCCCCTTCAGTTTTGATCGGATCTTTCTAAAACTTTAATGTAATGTGGCTTGGGATAAAACCTCGGATGAGTTCGAAAACCGGCCAAGTTCGCAGATTTATCATAGAGTTACGTCCCTTTGATTGCTGAAAATGCCGATTTTTGACCTTGTCATCACCGTAGCCCCTTCAGTTTTGATCGGATCTTTCTGAAACTTATATGTAAGGTGGCTGTGGATAAAATCTTGGATGAGTTCCAAAACCAGCCAAGTTGGTCCATTTATCACAGATTAACGTCCCTTTGATTGCTGAAAAGCCGATTTTTACCTTGTCATCACCGTAGCCCTTTCAGTTTTGATCGGATCTTTCTGAAACTTATATGCAAGGTGGCTGGGGATAAAGCCTCAGATGAGTTCACATACGGGCAAAGGTGGCCTATTTATCATAGAGTTAGGTCCCTTTGATTGCTGAAAATGTTGATTTTTGACCTTGTCAACACTGTAGCCCCTTCAGTTTTGATCGGATCTTTCTGAAACTTATATGTAAGGTGGCTGGGGATAAAACCTCGGATGAGTTCGAAAACCGGCCAAGTTGCCCCATTAACTATATAGTTATGTCCCTTTGATGGCTGAAAATGTCCATTTTTACCTTGTCATCACCGTAGCCCCTTCAGTTTTGATAGAATCTTTCTGAAACCTATATGTGACTGGAGATAAAACCTAGGATGAGTTTGAATACCGGCCAAGTTGGCCCATTTATCATTGATTTACGTCCCTTTGATTGCTGAAAATGCCGATTTTTGTCCTTGTCATCACCATAGCCCCTTCAGTTTTGATCAGATCTTTCTGAAACTTATATGTAAGGTGGCTGGGGATAAAATCTTGGATGAGTTCGAAAACAGGCCAAGTCAGCCCATTTATCGTAGAGTTATGTCCCTTTGATGGCTGAAAATGTTGATTTTTGACCTTGTCATTACCGTAGCCCCTTCAGTTTTGATCGGATTTTTCTGAAACGTATATGTAAGGTGGCTGGGGATGAAACCTCGGATGAGTTCGAAAACTGGCCAAGTCGGCTCATTTATTATAGAGTAACATCCCTTTGATTGCTAAAAATGCCAAATTTTTACCTTGTCATCACCGTAGCCCCTTCAGTTTTGATCGGATCTTTCTGAAACTTATATGTGAGGTGGCTGGGAATAAAATCTTGGATGAGTTTGAATACTGGCCAAGTCTGATCGGATCTTTTTGAAACTTACATGTAAGGTGGCTGGGAATAAAACCTCAGGTGAGTTCGAATACCGGCCAAGTCGGCACATTTATCATAGAGTGACGTGCCTTTGATTGCTGAAAATGCCTATTTTCGACATTGTCATCACTGCTGCTCCTTTAGTTTTGAACAGATCTTCATGAAACTTACAAACAAGGAAGTCAGGCACTTCCTTAAACTTTGAATCTGTTAGCTCAGGTGAGCGATACAGGACCAAGCTAGCTTGGTCCTCTTGTTTTAATTATCCCCTCGCACAACATAGTTGTGAGGGGGGATATAGCATTTGTCCCGTACGTACGTACGTACTTTTGTCATCGCTCTAGCGCCTACATTTCTTGACCCGATTTTAATATAACTTCACACGAACGTTCCTTATGACAAAATCTCGAGCGAGTTCGACTTTCAAGGTCATGACCTCAAGGTCAAGGTCACTGTGGCTATTTTTAGAAAAACTTTGTCATCACTCTAGCGCCTACATTTCTTCACCAATTTCAATATAACTTCACACAAATGATCCTTATAAAAATATCTTGAGCGAGTTCGACTTTCAAGGTCATGACATCAAGGTCAAGGTCACTGTGGCTATTTTTAGAAAAACTTTGTCATTGCTCTAGCGCTTACATTTCTTCATCAATTTCAATATAACTTCACACAAATATTCCTTATAAAAATATCTCAAGCGAGTTTGACTTTCAAGGTCATGGCCTCAAGGTCAAGGTCACAGTGGCTATTTTTAGAAAAACTTTGTCATCGCTCTAGCGCCTACATTTCTTCACCAATTTCAATATAACTTCACACAAATATTCCTTATAAAAATATCTCAAGCGAGTTTGACTTTCAAGGTCATGGCCTCAAGGTCAAGGTCACAGTGGCTATTTTGAGAAAAACTTTGTCATCGCTCTAGCGCCTACATTTCTTCACTGATTTCAATATAACTTCACACAAATGTTCCTTATGACAATATCTCGAGCGAGTTCGACTTTCAAGGTCATGACCTGAAGGTCAAGGTCACTGTGGCTATTTTTAGAAAAACTTTGTCATCCCTCTAGCGCCTACATTTCTTCACCAATTTCAATATAACTTCACACAAATGTTCCTTATAAAAATATCTCAAGCGAGTTCCACTTTCAAGGTCATGGCCTCAAGGTCACTGTGGCTATTTTTTGAAAAACTTTGTCGTCGCTCTAGCGCCTATATTTCTTCACTGATTTCAATATAACTTCACACAAATGTTCCTTATGACAATATCTCGAGCGAGTTCGGCTTTCAAGGTCATGACTCAAGGTCAAGGACACTGTGGCTATTTTTAAGAAAATTTTTTCATTGCCTTAGCGCCTACATTTCTTCGCCAATTTCAATATAGCTTCACACAAATGTTCCTTATGAAAATATCTTGAGCATGTTCGACTTTCAAGGTCAAGGCCTCAAGGTCACTGTGGCTATTTTTAGAAAAACTTTGTAATCGCTCTAACGCTTACATTTCTTCACCAATTTCAATATAACTTCACACAAATGTTCCTTATGACAATATCCCTAGCGAGTCCCACTTTCAAGGTCAAGGTCACTGTGGCTATTTTTAGAAAAATTTTGTCATCCCTCTAGCGCTTACATTTCTTCACCGATTTCAATATAACTTCACATAAATGTTCCTTATGACAATATCTCGAGCCATTTCGACTTTCAAGGTCAAGGTCACTATGGCTATTTTTAGAAAAACTTTGTCATCGCTCTAGCGCCTACATTTCTTCACTGATTTCAATATAACTTCACACAAATGTTCCTTATGACAATACCTCGAACGAGTTCCACTTTCAAGGTCAAGGTCACTGTGGCTATTTTTAGAAAAACTTTGTCATTGCTCTAGTGCTTACATTTTTTCACCAATTTCAATATTACTTCACAAAAATGTTCCTTATAACAATATCTCTAGCGAGTTCCACTGTCAAGGTCAAGGTCACTGTGGCTATTTTTAGAAAAACTTTGCCATGGCTCTAGCGCTTACATTTCTTCACCGATTTCAATATAACTTCACACAAATGTTCCTTATGACAATACCTCGAGCGAGTTTGACTTTCACGGTCAAGGTCACTGTGGCTATTTTTAGAAAAACTTTGTCATTGCTCTAGCGCTTACATTTTTTTACCAATTTCAATATAACTTCACACAAATGATCCTTATGACAATATCTCGAGCTATTTCGACTTTCAAGGTCAAGGTCACTGTGGCTATTTTTAGAAAACTTTTTCGTCGCTCTAGCACCTATATTTATCGATGGATTTTAACAGAACTTAACACAAATGTCTCTTATGATAATATCTCAAGTTGCTTTGACTTTCAAGGTCATGACCTCAAGGTCAAGGTCACTGTGGCTATTTTTAGAAAAACTTTGTCATCACTCTACCGCCTACATTTATTAACAGATTTTAATATAACTTCACACAAAAGATGCTTATGATAATATCTTGAGCAAGATCTACTTTCGTGGTCATGGCCTCAAGTCAAGGTCACTATGGCTATTTTTAGAGAAACATTGTCATCACTCTAGAATGTACATTTATTGATGGATTTTTAAACAAAGTTTACACAAATGTTGCATATGATAATATCTCAAGCAAGTTGGACTTTTGCCATTTCATTGTTTTCCACACACGAAGTTGTCTAGTGCGAGGAGATTTGTATCGCATGCGATGCCTTGTTAAAGTATTAATTCATAGCATGGAATGGCAATGTTGATTTGTTAAGAAAGATAAATCTACAGTAACCTTAGGGTGGGGAAGAACTGGGCCAGCCCAGTTCTCCCCCCCACCATCTTCACCCACCCCCAGGTATTTCCTTTTTGTAGTTCATACCGAAGTATGTATTTGTTATTTGAACTCAAATATTAAATTCATAGCGTAAACTATTGTGAATTTATTCAGAAAAGCAAATACATAGCAGCCTTAGGGTGGGGAAGAACTGGGCCGGCCCAGTTCTTCCCCACCCCCGTTCACCCACCCCAAGCTTTTTCCTTTTTGTAGCTTATACCGCTGTATGTGTTTATTATTTGAATTCAAATATTAAATTCATAGCATAAGACATTGTAGCTTTGTTCAGAAAAGCTAATGTATAGCAGCCTTGGGTTGGGGAAAAACTGGGCCGGCCCAGCTCTGCCCCCGCCCCCCCCCTCCAGCATTTTCCTTTTTTTTTTTTTTTTTTTATTTCATACCGCTGTATGTGTTTATTATTTGAAATCAAATGTTAAATTCCAAGCATAAACCATTGTAGATTTGTTCAGAAAAGCAAATGGGGTGGGGAAGAACTTGGCCGGCCCAGTTCTTCCCCAACCCCCGTTCACCCATCCCCAGCTTTTTCCTTTTTGTAGCTTATACCGCTGTATGTGCTTATTATTTGAATTCAAATATTAAATTCATAGCGTAAGACACTGTAGCTTTGTTCAGAAAAGCTAATGTATCACAAGAATTTTTTGTAAAAAGAAACATCTGGGGTGGGGAAGAAACGGGCCGGCCCAGTTCTTCCCCACCCCAAGTCTCCAAATTCTATTTAGATCTGAGCTCCAAACATTTGTTGCTTATTATATCTTTTTAGTTTAATCCAATTTATGTCATAAAAAGCGAAGAAAATTTATCACAAGAATTTTTTGTAAACAGAAAATTCTGGGGTGGGGAAGAAACGGGCCGGCCCAGTTCTTCCCCACCCACAATCTCCATATTCTATTTAGATCTGAGCTCCAAACATTTGTTGCTTATTATATCCTTTTAGTTTATACCAATTAATGTCATAAAAAGCGAAGAAAAATTGTCACAAGAATTTTTTGTAAACAGAAAAATCTGGGGTGGGGAAGAAACGGGCCGGCCCAGTTCTTCCCCTACCCCAATCTCCGATTCTATTTAGATTTGAGCTCCAAAAAGTTGTTGCTTATTATATCTTTTTAGTTTATTAAAATTTATGTCATAAAAAGCGAAGAAAATTTATCACAAGAATTTTTTGTAAACAGAAAAATCTGGGGTGGGGAAGAAACGGGCTGGCCCAGTTCTTCCCCGTCCCCAGTCTCCAAATTCTATTTAGATCTGAGCTCCAAACATTTGTTGCTTATTATATCTTTTAAGTTTATTCTAATTAATGTCATAAAAAGCGAAGAAAATTTATCACGAGAATTTTTTGTAAACAGAAAAATCTGGGGTGGGGAAGAAACGGGCCTGCCCAGTTCTTCCCCACCCCCAATCTCCGAAGTCTATTTAGATTTTAGCTCCAAACAGTTGTTGCTTATTATATCTTTTTAGTTTATTAGTTTATTCCAATTTATGTCATAACAAGGGAAGAAAATTTATCACAACAATTTTTTGTAAACAGAAAAATCTGGGGGTGGGGAAGAAACGGGCCGGCCCAGTTCTTCCCCACCCCCAGTCTCCATATTCTATTTAGATTTGAGATCCAAACATTTGTTGCTTATTATATCTTTTTAGTTTATTCCAATTTATGTCATAAAAAGCGAAGAAAATTTATCACTAGAATTTTTGTAAACAGAAAAATCTGGGATGGGGAAGAAACGGGCCGGCCCAGTTCTTCCCCACCCCCAGTCTCCAAATTCTATTTAGATCTGAGCTCCAAACATTCGTTGCTTATTATATCTTTTTAGTTTATACCAATTTATGTCTTAAAAGGTGAAGAAAATTTATCACAAGAATTTTTTGTAAACAGAAAAATCTGGGGTGGGGAAGAAACGGGCCGGGCCCAGTTCTTCCCCACCCCCAGTCTCCAAATACCATGTAGATTTGAGCGCCAAACATTTATGCCTTATTATATCTGTTTAGTTAATACTAATTTATGTCTTAAAAAGCAAAGAAAATGCACCCAAGATGCTTGAATATGGATGCATATTTTATTGCATCTCCATGAATGGTGTATCATAGGGCAAATTTGG
Source organism: Lucinisca nassula (assembly GCA_963580285.1). Taxonomy (NCBI): domain Eukaryota; kingdom Metazoa; phylum Mollusca; class Bivalvia; order Lucinida; family Lucinidae; genus Lucinisca; species Lucinisca nassula. The sequence goes on from OY757020.1 coordinate 11,662,100, forward strand.
TCATTCAAGCTAAAAGGACTCTGAACTTATTCAGAATGGTCTCATTTCTCATTTATAACGAATTGTGAGCTGAAAATTACTCGTTGACAATGGTTCTAAAAAAATTTTTAGGGGGGAAGAAATTGACTGGGTGGGGAAGAGACTGACTAGTCAGTTATTTCCCCCGGGGAAGAACCAGGCCGGCCCAGTTCTTCCCCCGGGGAAGAAACGGGCCGGCCCAGTTCTTCCCCGGGGAAGAAATGGGCCGGGGGAAGAAACTGACCGTTACACCGGGAAGGGACATGATTTTTTTTTTATAAGTTGTGCGCACAAGATAATATGTTGTCTGTACAACATAGATCTTGTGCGTACAAGATATTATCTTGTTCGCACAACTTAATATCTTGTGCGCACAACATATTAAAAAAAATCATGTCCCTTCCCGGGTTCCGTACCGTAAACCCCAGTTTTACTGTGTAAATGTGGTGTTCGAGGGGTCAGAATTATATAGGTGTGTTTTCGTTAATGTCAACGTTGACAAACGTTTATCACCAGCTGTCTCTTCCATGAAATGGCTGTTTGGCCTTCGGTCTGTCGTACTGACCCTCGGCTTCGCCTCGAGCCAATATAGCCAACCTAGGGCCAATTCGACAGGCCGAAGACCTGTTACAAGGCCAATACGACAACACCCCTTCAATAAACTTATACTCGGATCGGCATTATTTGCCATTACAATCAATGTCATTACGCTCCGGGACCAAGTCCAATTGTTTGTTTGTTTTGGAGTTTAACGGCCCAGTCAACACTATTTAGGTCATTTTTGAGCCGGTCAGTTTACCTATCCACACTTTCCTGGGCATGCTTATACGTAAGCGGTTAACCAGTACAGTGCACATTCTTTCGCCAGAAACTGACAACTGCCCTTCTCGAATCAGCGGAAGGGAGAGAATAACCACCAAAAACTGACAACTGCCCTTCTTGAATCAGCGGAAGGGAGAGAATAACAATATAAAAGATTTCATGATCAATCTCCACGAAAGAATGTTGCCGTTCCGGCAGGTATCGAACCCGCGTCCTCCTGATGACCAGTCAGACGCGCATCCGACGGAGCTACCGAAGCCGGCTGTGCCAAGGGCAATAACCACTGAATCGATCATGGAAAACCATGATATCATACCCATTTGTCGTAAACTAGCCCAGCAGGCACATGACGTAATTGTGACGTTATGTCGACGTCGGTGCGACGTCATGACATTTATGCAACGTCACATCTACGTCGGTGCAACGTCGTGACGTTGCACCGACGTTGATTTGACGTTGCCCTAGCGACCTGTGCCTGCTGGGTAGTTGTCAGCAGTCGGAAGCAACCATTGTTTGGCAATTCGGGTCTCGCTGGGATCACAGTTGTAATTGAGGAAGAAAAGTGGCATGTTCTTCGATGGATGATCAGTTTGTTTGTTTGCTTTATCTGTTTAAGTATGATTAACAGCGGCCTCTGTAGCTCAGATGGATACGCATGTTCATCGCGGGTTCGATACTACCCAGTCGTCAATATTATTGCGCAGACATGTGGCCTCCGTGTCCTAGTGGATAAGAGCGCCGACTCTTAATCATTAGGTCTCTCATCGCTGTGGTTCGAGCCCGACTCGGGTCACATGTGAGACGCCACGTTCTGCAACGGAAGGTCAGGTGGTACTCCGGTTTTCGCACACCTCTGATTAACGATCGGCTCGATATGAGTGGAATAATTTTGAAAGGGCCGTATAAAAGAGATATTGCGCAGAGCTTTAAAATGAAATCTCTCTGCGCCAATACTCTCCCTTCTTCCTGGCAAGACTGTCAACCGCTGACTGATTCGATATGACCTATATAGAGTTGACACTGTGATAAACAACAGGTTCATCCATGTATATGCAAAACCTACTTGAAAGGTCGTTAACCCTGTAACGTTTGATTTGTTCGTTTGTATTGAAGTTAAACGGCCCAGTCAACACTATTTAGGTCATGTTTGAGTCGGTCAGTTTACCTATCCACATTTTTCTTGGGCAGGCTTATACGTAAGTTGTTAACAAGTACAGTGCACATTCTTTCGCCAGAAACTGATAAATGCCCTTCTTGAATCAGAGGAAGGGAGAGACTAACCGTAGAAAAGATTTCATGATCAATCTTCACGAAAGCATGTTGCGGACCCTGGCAGGTATTGAACCCGCATCCGACTGAGCTACCGAGGCCGGCTGTATCGTTTGAATCTTTGACATAGATACAAGCGAACGTGATTGTCAGCAAATTTGGCTAATGTCAGCAAATTATACTGCATAAGCCGCGTCATGAGAGAAAGAAAATTTGCTATTAGCGAACAACAAAGGTATACTAGCTAGAACCGCCTCAATAAGGTTCTAACGAGCACCCAGTGTAGCGTAAACCGGGTCGTCCACGAAGTCAAAAACACGGTCACCCATCCAGTTACTAATCGCAATACCCGTTGCTTAACGTCGTGAAAAAGCCAACCACTCTACCTGCATCGCTAAAAGAGTCGGCTCCTACAGCAAGGCTGTAGAAGTGGTATTTATCCATAACCGTTACATTTCTCCCCCTCATCTCTTGACTTCGTCCCGAAGTCAGACATGCCTCACAAAGCTAAACCCGAGGGCGGAGACTATGTAACAAACCAACGGCACTGTTTCCATCCCACCGCTGCTACCAATGTAGCGTGTATCGGGTTGTCCACGAAGTCAAGCAACGCGGTCACCCATCCAGGTTCTAACCGCAATCTCCGTTGCTTAACTTCGCGAATAAGCCAACCAATCTACCTGCGTCGCTAAAAGATCCGGCTCCTAGAAGTGGTATTCATTTCTCCCCCTCATCTCTTGATTTCGTCTTAAGAAATTCTCAGATAGGTTGGCAAAACGTTTGAGAATATTTTATCAGTTTTTATCTTCTGGAAATTGCCTTCCACAAGCATCAACAACTGTTTGTCATATTTTTGGAGAAAGAATTATTGCAATTTCAGATTGTGTGCTAAGAAATGCCTTTAAGCTGCTTTCATTTAATTGTCATAATTTTGTCATAACTTCCATGTACTCATAGTCACTGACACCCCTACTCCAAATGAGCCCCGCCAAGCGAATTTGTGTCTTTGAGCATTCCGTCATGACAAATTTTAACTGCGCATGCTCAGCCATTCAGAGGGGCCAGGGATATGGCTTTCTGTCTGAAGGTTCCTCTTGATTCACTGCTTGTATGAGCGAGCATCGAAGGTTCTGGCGAGACTGCGCGGATGCGCAGGCTCGCCTGAACCTTCGCTGCTCGCATAGGCGAAAAGTACCAAAATCGCTTGACGGGGCCCAAATGATATTACATTTGCATGCTTTTCATTCATCACCTTTATTCATAAAATTTATTAGGCATTAAATCTGAAAATTCTACATTGTCTTCAAGGTCATTTCAATAACCTGTATTAAGTTTACTTTTATTTCATTTGGAGCCCCCACCTATCTTAGTATAGGTGTCGTTCTGCATCGCTTTTTATCCGTTGCTGATCAGTGACAGACATTAAGAGTCATCCTTGTCATCCGTCCGTCGTCCGTCACTTGAGATATACAGAGATGAAGGCAGAAGAGCTTAAAGACGTATAGATCATTGGAGTGCCTCCTCCAGCCTCCTGTTGTAGTAACAGGTGGTTCGCTATCGGTCCGTTACATTTGTCGCTAAATGGAGCCGGCTCTTTGAGTGGTTGGCATTTTCACGAAGTTAAGCAACGGATACCGCGGTTAGTTACCGGATGGGTGACCGCGTTGCTTGACTTCGTGGACGACCCGGTACACGCTACACCCAGAACCTATGTTTGCAGTATAAATAAGAAAAATATCACGAATTTTTATCAGAAAAGTAGCCATTTTGGACATGTGAAAAATGTACTATGTCGCAAAGGTGTGCTATCGTATTGTACTGTGTTGAGCTCGGCCCCAGCCCATCTGGGCTTGAAGAAATAGATAGGGTGCATTATGCTTCCACGCAGAGCTGAATTCGACCTCACACGAGTACTGGTAAACCGCTTAGAGGATCTAAGCCTGCCCACAAAGCGGTGCCAGTCGGACCATCCATGCTTATAAACCCTATTGGTTTCATTGGACGACAGGGCTTGAGAAGTCATTTCATCTCAATGTAGGGTAAAGGTCCCACGAAAGTGGAAGCAACGTCTCCAAAATGACCAATACAGTGTTGACGGGGACGAAAAATTTCAAATCAAACAAAATAACACAATTTCAAGATCGTTGCTGAGGACGCCAGTTTATGTCTTAGCTGCAGTCCTCGCAGACAGGTTTACATGTGGTGGGACCTACATGTATGTGATAACCAAATTGTTGTCGTTTAGTGTTATTGCCCTCGGTGTCAACCCTCCAGTCACCTCACAGGGTCTAGGACAGACAACTGGGTCTTAGGTTGATAAAATGGGTATCAGTGAGATTATCAGTGTGTCACTTAGATCAACATGCCTGTCAGTGAAATAGGTGTTGCTGTTATACGATATTTAACAACACGGAAGCTGAGATTTATCCATGCAATAATATATGTATTGTTTTGACCGTCCCAAGGCGGTCTTTCTTTTGCAGTGTCTTAGGTTTTGTGCCGTTGGTTCAGGTTTCGTCTGATGTTTTATGTGTGCATCCATGTCGCGTTCTTTCTTTAGGTGACTTGACATGGCTGTGTTCTTTCTTTGTGGCCTTTCCTGGGTGACCTTTTCTTACTAATTTATGTATGTGTTTTATTTATTTATTTATTTATTTATTTATTTATTTATTTATTTATTACCATTTTTGCAAAGGGGTGCGTTTACATAAATGTCATTTTAGTGCTCTTGTCTATGTAACGCGGTTGGATAACGTAAAAGTTTGCGACAGTATGTTCTGCGGTTTAATGTCATCACATAGCATATAGTATTTCTATGGCAAGAAGTTCATTTTACGCAGCTCACTGCGCTAGCAGCTCTCTGCAAATTGAATGATCGGTTGACTGTGTTTGTGTTTAACGGCACGTCAACCCTTGTGGGTCATTTTGTGTCATATCCAAGAGAAAACAAAGCGGCAGTAGAGGAGACGAAAGTTGGGGACAGGGGGAGGGGAAAACAGGAAAATGAATGGAAGTGTAGAAACTCCCCCCCAACCCCCCCCCAACCCCTCCCTCCACCCCCACCCCCTCTGCTGTTATGTGCTGCAAGTACAGCCGGCCTTGCTAAACTGATAGTCAATTTCAGTTGGGCGCTCCAGTGATGCAAGATACAAGTAACCTTCACCCTTCCCCCACCCCACCCCACCTGAAACACACACACACACACACACGCATGCACGCACGCACGCACGCACGCACGCACACACACACACGCCGCACACACACACACACACACACACACACACACACACACACACACGCTGTGCGAATGGTACTCTTTTGACAATTCATTAGAATGAGTAAACAACTATATTGAAAGCTGTCATTAAACAGAATTTCTGACAGAAATTTATATAATTGGCCGCGTCAAGCGATTTTGGTACTTATTGCCTATGCGAGCAGCGAAGGTTCAGGCAAGCCTGCGCATCCGCGCAGTCTCGCCAGAACCTTCGCTGCTCGCTCATACAAGCAGTGAATCAAGAGGAACCTTCAGACAGAAAGTCATATCCCTGGACCCTCTGAATGGCTGGGCATGCGCAGTTAAAACTTGTCACGACGGAATGCTCGAAGACACAAATTCGCTTGGCGGGGCTCTAATGATAGCTGTACACTGCCATGCTTACCTAAGACCAGTTTATGTCTTGACTGGATGGGGAGACCCTGAAAGCTCATCCTCTCGTGTTACGGCCAGTTTTGAAGGCTCGAATACTGGCGGTGCGTTTACCATGCTGATTCGAACTCAGGTGTTAAGTCTTTCTTTTTTTCCTTATGAAAAAGCCGAGATCTTGTCGGAACGTTACGAAAACACGCCTATATAAGTTTGACCCCGTTTTTATATAGCAAAACTAGGGTTGAGAAGGGTAAACATGTTCGTTATTGTTCGCATTCTGCTTAAGAATAGATTGTTGGTACCCGTTAGAACCGCCTCGCTGAGGCGGTTCTAAAGAGTACCCGCAATCAATGTTTTATGCATAATATAAAAACTATCAGAATATTTTATCCGAATTTTTTCATTTTTGTGCATGTGTGTGTGTGCGTGCGTGTTTATATGTATTTAAATTCAAATAGGTTTATCTAATGGCGAGACAACAACATATTGTGCAAGTTCGATGATATTTCGCAGAACCACAACAATTATTTTTCTTACCGTGCATGTTTCTCGCAGTGGGTAACCTTAATTGACCCTACACGATCCTGTGTAAACGCACATCTTGGTATACGCAACCAGTGAAAATTCACGCAGTCTACGCAGCAATCCATCTACATTAGTAGAGCCACTCTTTGCTGTTTGAATGTGTAAGGAGCCATAACTTATTCTTGTAACATGTAAAGACTCTGTCACAGCGCATGCGCAGGATGATCTCAGTCTTCGCTGGTCGCTGGCGCCAAATGGTCCCTTTCGCTCTGCATAGACACATAACAATCGTTGCAGTTGCGCATTTAATGTCATAGCAAGCGTTATCATTTCAAAAACACGCCTATACAAATATATTGTAAATAAATGGAAATTTTCAGATGAAAAATTGTGATATTTTTCTTATTTCTGCTCAAAACATAGATTGTGGATACTCATTAGAACCGCCTCGTCGAGGCGGTTCTAACAATTACCCACAATCTATGTTTCGAGCAGAAATAAGAAAAATAATGTCTACCCAAGCAAATCCCAGTTTTTCGATATAAAAGTGGGGTTTAATGGGATCAAACTTATATAGGCATGTTTTTGGTGATAATTGTGCATACATTTGTCTTAGCTAAGCCCTATTACCGAGCTTAGCCCAAATATTGAGCTGTGCCTTAAACGCGAGTCACGATGGTTATTGCGTGGTACCGGGACGACGATGAAACGGGGGACCAGCAGGAGCCCCATATGCCAGAAAACCCGACGTTTTTAGACGCAAAGGATTTTGAAAAGCTCGGCATCACATATTTACAGGTAAATGCATCAGGTATTATATCACACCCCGTTTTATCCCACATTTACCCAAAGCAATTTTATCTTGCTCCTGTTATCTCGCACACGTTATTCTTCACTTCTGTGCGTTTTCTATTATGCGAGGTCAAGGACTTTATCAAGCGACGAAAATGTCGCTTCAGTTTAACCCTTTTTGTAGCAAATGGCATCTTCCTCCTTATATATAGCAGGAGTCCATTTCAAAATTGAGGGGTGTCAGGTTGTGTTTTCTTCAAATTTCTTTTGGAAAATGGCTGAACTTTTTGCAAACAGTGTAGCCCCTGATCAGACGCCGCATTCAGCGGTGTCTGATCTGGGCCTGTACTGTTTGCCAGACTACCCGTTTTGGGGTTTCTGGTACTAAATGGGTTAAGAAATGTCGCTACAGTTTAAGAAACACTCACACATTTGATACATTTCAAGCATGGAAGACTCAAACAGCTTGCCTTTGAGTTTTCAGTTTTGATTCTCTCTTCTGTTGCGTTCTACAAATGTTCCATCATTCATGGAGCAGTTTTCGTATTTCGTAGGCCTACTTTGAAATATGTCCTATGCAGCGCTATTCCTTACTTTATTCGCGTGGTACTTCGTTTCACATAAAAAAAAAAACGTTAAATAATGAATACATGTTAAAAATTGTGTTATGCAAGAAAAACATCTTGATTTGTACTTAGCAGTGTAGGTATTTCAAACAAAGGGATGCCGGTCGGAACCGCGACGAGACCTTGGTACAGAACCATCCAACCAGCGGATGTGGCATCCATTATTGTGTTTTCTACATTGTGATAACACACCTATGTGTTGTAAAGACATCTTCCATTCACAAAAGTAACTACAGTGAAGTTCCACTATTAAGACCACCTAAAATTAAGACTAATTCTGCTTGTTTAGTAGGCTGCAGTAATTCTTTCTTTGTTTTCTGCATACAGTGCTCTCTAGTCAGAGACCACCTTTGGGACTGTTCAAAAGTGGTCTTGAAGACCACTTTTGAACAGTCCCAAAGGGTTAGAACCGCCTCTAACGACAAGCCACAAATATGTCTTGGAGCAAGAACATGTAAACGTGAAATTCCGCTATGAAGACCACCTAAAAGTAAGACTTATTCTCCTTTAGAAAGCATATTTTAAAGGTTGACGTCATTCCTTCTGTGTGTTTTCTGTACTTTCTGTCTTCTAGAAAGAGACCTACTCTTGGACTGTTCAAAAGTGGTCTTAAAGACCACTTTTGAACTGTCCCAAAGGTGGTCTTATTATAGGAATTTTACTGTATGCAGTCTCCTGTTAAACCCAATTTTAGTTCTGCAAAACCTGTAAAATCCAATTTTAGTTCTGCAAAACCTGTAAAACCCAATTTAAGTTCTGCAAAATCTGTAAAACCCAATTTTAGGTCCGGTGGTTCTTCTCCGAGTACTCCGAATTTGCTCGAAAACAGTGAAATAATCTTGAAAGGGCCGTTTGTTAGTTTGATTTTAGGTTTAACGTCCCCGTCAACACTGTAAAGGTCATTTTGGAGACGTTGCTTCCAATTTTGTGGGACTTTTACCCGACATTGAGATAAAATGACATCTCAGTCCCTGCCGGCCAATGGAACCAAGCATGGACGGGCCGACTCGCACCGCTTTGCCTGGGCAGGCTTACAATCTCTAAGCGGTTTACCAGTACTCTCAGCTCTGCGTGGAAGCATCATGCAGCCCATCTATTTCTTCAAGCCCTATTGGGCGGGGGCCAGTTAAAGTTATCAGACATTGCACATTTACAGATTTTATCTGACGATTATGACAACTGTGAACAGCTGAACAAGTTGAAGAAAAACATCAACTGCTCGTACGAGGACGAGATTACAGTCGCTCCGGGACAGACGGATAAATATGATGAATGGGTACGTTACATTAACCATTGTCGTGCTGAATAAATTAATTTAGCCACACCCATTTCTGACCTTCAGCCAATCATGTGGCTTGGTGTTATGCTGTAAAAGTGCAATCTTTCATATCTCGTGAAACTGTGATATTTTTTTATTCGTAACCCAAATAAAGGTTGTGTATTTTCGCCAGAAACGTCCCATCGAGGCGGTTCTAATGAGCACCCAATCTATTTCTTCACGCCATTCGGGGCTTGAGTTTACCCCTTTAAACCCAAGTTTTCTTTTAAACAAGCAAGGCTTTTAGCGGTGTTCTTTAGGTGGACTTGTTAATTTAATGTGGTTTAATTATGATACAACGTGATGCCGTACCGGATCAAAAATGACCTAAATAGCGTTGATCGGGCCGTTAAATTCATATGCAAGCAAGCAAGCAAACAACGTCATGCCTATACCAACCACATGCTGCAGCATCACAAAAACACGCCTTTATAGTTTTGATCCCCTTACGCCCCTCTTTTACGTAGTAAAACTGGGTTTACAAGGGTAAACCTTATTATTCTTATTTCTGCTCTAAAATAGAGAGTGTGGGTTCTCGTAAGAACCGCCTCGATGAGGCGGTTCTAACGGAATAATATCACAATTTTTCATCTTAAGATTTTCGTGTTTTTTTTGTTTTTTTTTGGCGGTTAAGTTTACAATGCATTTAGATAGGCGTGTTGTCGTAATGGCAAATAAAACCATCATTATTAACATAAGGGCTGTTGGTTGCTGCTGTCATTGTCGTCATCTTCGTGATAATCTAAGTCGTCATCATTATTGACATCGTCGTCGTCAGCACTTCGTCATCGTCATCAAGCATATACCGGTACAATCGGTTCAGTTAGGACTGGCAGTCTTAACTGTTACGTTTGTAACGGTATTTGCTTGATGACGACGACGTCGATGATAATGACAACTAAGATGATCACGAAAACGGCGACGATGACGACAAAGATGACGAAAACAACGACAACAACGATGATGATGATGATAACGACGACGATGACGACGATTGACGACGATGATGATAATTATCATGATGATGATGGTGGTGATGATTTTGTATGTTTGTTGTGAAGTTTAACGGCCCAGTCAACACTATTTAGGTCATTTTTGAGCCGGTCAGTGTAACTATCCACACTTTTCCTGGGCAGACTTATAGGCTACGTAAGCGGTTAATCAGTACAGTGCACATTGTTTCGCTAGAAACTGACAACTGCCCTTCTTGAATCAGCGAAAGGATGATGATGAGGAGGACGACGACGACGTCGGCAACGACGAAAAAGACGATTACAACTTATGACTATACAGTATATTTTGAATGATTTTGAAAAGTCATTGTTACGAATCATTCTAATGCACTTGCGTATGTAACGCGACATCTAATTGGATAACGTAAAAATTTGCGACAGTATATTCTGCGATATACTGTCGGAAACCCGACTTCATCACGTAACGTCGCTTTTTATTGGCTGGCATTTGGTTTTACGCAGCTCACAGCGCTTGCCGCCTTGTGCAGAATAGTACAATTTTTAACAAAGTACATGAATAAGTGCATTAGAATGGGGATAACTGTATTGAAAATTGTCATTTGGGGAGATAAATCGTCGGTATACGGTCGCAAATTACGTTTTACGGCTCCGCTGACGCGTCGCCGTAAAACGAAATTTCCGACCGTAAAACCTCCTATTTACCTCCCCAAATGACAATTTTCAATAAAGTTATCCCCTAAATCTAATTGTATACCCTCACAGGTAAAGGCCTTCTGGAAAGAACACATGCACCCTGACGAGGAGATCCGACTAGCCACTGATGGTTGTGGCTACTTTGAGGTCAGAGACCTTGATGATAAATGGATCCGTATCGAAATGACCAAGGGAGACCTCATCATCCTTCCTGCAGGAGTTTACCATCGGTTTGCCCTAGATAAAAAGGTAACTAAAGTGAAACTTTCGTCTTCGTCTTTAACCCATTTAGACGGTCCCCGCCCCTCGGGGCTTGAAGAAATATATGTGCTGCATTATGCTTCCACGCAGAGCTGAAACCGACCCGCACACGAGTACTGGTAAACAGCTTAGAGGATCTAAGCCTGCCCAGGCAAAGCGGTGCGTGTTGGCCCGTCCATGCTTATAAACCCTATTGGTTTCATTGGGCGGCAGGGATTGAGATGTCAAATTCCATTTAGTACCAGAAACACTAAAACGGGTACCCTGGCAAACAGTGCAGGCCCAGATCAGACGTCGCAGAATGCGGCGTCAGATCAGGGCCTCCACTATTTGCTAAAAGTTCAGTCATTTACCAAATAAATTTTGATGAAAACACTAAATTTGAAATGAACTCCTGCTACATAAAAGGTGAAAGATTCCATTTGGTACAAAAAGGGTTAATGAAAAGGTCAGGGGTGTTCTCAGACAGTACTGTTGACCTGGTGAGGAGGATGGGACAGCCGTCTCCTTCCGGTTAAACACCATTAAAAGAATAGGATGGCTGTTTATTTGGCGACGAAGTTGACATCTGCCAGTGGGATCTGGATGGCAGCTACAAACTCCTCTAAGGTCTGACTGTCAATTGGGGTGACAGTCCCGTGTGGTTCATTGGGTAGAAAGAGTATTTGTACACTGGCTGAGACGCTAATGGCTGATAGATGCGGTATGCCCTTTAGGTACGCTGGTCGTAGTATGGATCCCGCATTAACGTCTATCAGTCCACGCTGTAGCTGGTACAGTAAGGTCAGCCTATGGATGCGGCGAGCCAAGTTCTTTGATCATCCTGGAGCTCGAGACACAGTAGGGTTCTCTTTCCCAGTAATTGCGTTGAACAAAACGTGCTCCTCTTCTCTGGACCTGTATTATTCTGTTGACGTCTTGCCAAATAGGGGTCCCAAACAGCTGATGTATATTCCACTGTTGGTTTGACTAGGGCATGGTATGGCTTCTCGGACTACCATGGTACAGTTGTATAGGTTGCGCCTAATGACGCCGATGGTTCTGAATGCGTTAGCAGTGGCGTTTCCACTGTACGGCGTCGCTGACTGTGACTCCCAGATACTTGGTGGATAATATGGGCCCCGTCAAGCGATTTTGGTACTTATCGCCTATGCGAGCAGCGAAGGTTCAGGCGAGCCTGCGCATCCGCGCAGTCTCGCCAGAACCTTCGCTGCTCGCTCATACAAGCAGTGAATCAAGAGGAACCTTCAGACAAAAAGCCATATCCCTGGCCCCTCTGAATGGCTAGGCATGCGCAGTTAAAACTTGTCATGACGGAATGCTCGAAGACCCAAATTCGCTTGGCTGGAGAATATGATCATGCAACTTATAGGTTGTCTCACGCTGGTGACGCTTGTTGGTACATGTTCTGATGACCAGACATTTTTCAGGGTGGATTTAGTATTGCCATCTACTTTCCCACTGTTGGATTTGTTTGTTTGATCTGAGGTTTAATGTCCCCGTCAACACTGTATAAGTCATTTTGGAGATGTTGCTCCCAATTTTGTGGGATTTTTACCCTACATTGAGATGAAATGAGTTCTCAAGCACTGTTTCCCAATGAAACCAATATGGTTTATACGCATGAACGGGTCGACTCGCACCGCTTTGCCTGGGCAGACTTCATCCCATAATCGGTTTACCAGTAGCCATGTGCGGTCGGTTTCAGCCCTGCGTGGAAGCAACATGCAGCCCATCTATTTCTTCAAGCCCCGAGAGGCGGGGGCACTCCCACTGTTGGAGGACACAAATGTCTTCTCAGTTGGTAGAGTGTCCGCTCCGGGGAACGGGAGGTCACGGGTTCGATTCCGGGCCGCGACATACCAAAGTCGTTAAAAATGGTACTAGCTGCTCCTCGCTTGGCACTCAGATTTACGGGGTAGAGCTAGGACTGGTCGACTCAGTGTCAGGATAATGTGACTGGGTGTGGTATCATGTAATGTGTCTGGGACATGATACTTCAGTGAGGCAGCACTATAAAAGTGAGCATTGAGCTCCCTGTCGCAACCAGACACCGTCGTGATATGACTGAAAAATTGTTGAAACCGACGTTAAACCCGAATTCACACACACACACACACACACACACACACACACACACACACACACACACACACACACACACACACACACACACACACACAAAGGTCTTTTTGGAGTTGTTTTGCATCCTCGCTGCTCCCAATGTAACGAGATTAGAGACCTTTGATAGCTCGTATACCACTGGATCGTGTTCCATGGATGTTTCGAACCCATTACTGCAGATTTTGGAGTAATTGAGAAATTTAGCTTGAAATGTATGTTATGTGTACACAGAATCGTCTCGCGCTATTATTTTTGTAATGAGATCATAGTGTGGTGTAACCTTTATAATCGACTTGGAATGGACTATTGGGTTTGTCAATTTGTGTTCATTTAGATCAGAAAACGGGTCATGGTATAAACTGTCTACTTAAAGTACAGGAATTTTAGGGTCCCAGTTTTTTACCATTTTCCCAGCGTGGATCAACGCTTAGTGTTATTGGGGCAGTTGTATCACCAACCGTGGTTAACCATAGTTAAACTCTGGTTAAAACTCTGGTTAACCAAACTTTGATCGAACGTCCTCTAGATCTGGTTCCATGGCGGGAAAGTCGTGACGTCTCCCTAGTCCAACGAGACTACAGCGTTGGTTTCTCTGGTAAACAGTGTACAACATGGCGGCGTAAAGTAAGAAAATATTGTGGCCCAAGGCAAAAAACATATTTTTAGTGTTGTTAAAGCATGTTTTTTTTTTAAAAAAAAAGATGTAAAATGTACACGATATGGAAAATAGAATCGGCATTGCTATTTCTGCAGCGTTCAAAATGGTGATCTTCCTCGTCGTCCCAAAAATACAAATCGTGTCATGTGGGCTGCCATGTTTGTTTACCAAAGATCTACCAGAGGTTGTTCGATCACACTTGTGGAGGAACATGAACAGTTTGACTTCCGCAACCACAGTGCGGTTGATGATCGCACTCGCTCATTGATTTTGGATAAGGCGAGGGTGTCGTGTATCTTGCGCCAATACGGGTAGAGTGTGGGGGCGTATGTGTGTGTGTGTGTGTGTGGTGTGTGTGTGTGTGTGGGGGGGGGTATATTTCTTCTGTCTCTACACTTCCATTCATATTCCTGTGTCTCCCCTGTCTCTAACTTTCTTCTCCTCTGCAATCTCATCAATCCCTTTAGTCTCTTTCTCTTGGAGACAACACAAAATGATCCACAAGCGTTGACGTGATGTTAAACCCCAACAAAACCAATCAATCAATATGGAACACTGTGTCAAATTGTATTTGACTCTTTGCAATATACAAAATTCAGGTAACGGTTATATATAACAGAGCTATTCTTGCAGAGTGCTGAGTGTAAAGAGGATGGACAGGGTTCAGGTGCTGAGACACTGAAAAACAGTGTAGACCAGATCAGACGCCGCATAATGCGGCGTCTGATCTGCGTCTTCACTATTTTTAAATGGAAGAGGCACAACTGCAAATAGCCAAAACATTAAAATGGCTATTTGCAGTCAACTGCAAATAGCCAGAAAACGTTAAAATGGCTATTTGCAGTCACCTGCAGATAGCCAAAAAACGTTAAAATGGCTATTTGCAGTCATTTTATATTCCTGCCATTTACACGTGCGCCCATCGAAATTCAGATCAGTCTGCGCATCCGCGCTGTCTATTCATAGTCTTCGTTGTGTGCTCTTCGCATCAGGTTAAGAAGTCCATGAAATTATGGCTCCTCTAAACCCCCCTTTATATAGAGAAAAGCGGGGTTTGAGGGGTAATTATTACCATTCCTTATTTTGGTGCAAACTCATAGATTGTGGGTTCACGTTAGAACCGCCTCATTCAGTCTGTTCTAACGAGCACATTCAATCTATGTTTAGACTAGAAATAAGGAAAATATACATCATCTTCATTCATATAAGAGGGCCATGATGGCCCTGGATCGCTCAGCTGATCCTTATGTCAGGTAATATCAAGTGGAGTGGACGGTTTGAACAATTTTGGCTGACAGTGGCCCAAGGAACATTTCTGTGAAATTATTTCAAAATCAATCTAGCTATTTAGGAACTTAAGTCATTTTAAGGGTTATACTTTTCTGGATTGGAAAATTGTCAGAGTGGCACTCATGGAACATTCCTTCATCATTGTTTCTTTTTTGAGGAAGAAGTCAGCGCTGACTTGTATGTCACTATCTGGGCACCTGTCAGGACCTAGTGCACCAGACGGAAATGAACGGGCTCATTCTAACTAACTAACAATAACTCGTGGTGACAAGGGGTGGGTGGGGGGGGGGGTGCGGTATCCATCCGTTTGACAAAACAGAGCTGACTTGTATGTCACTATCTGGGGCACCTTGTGATATTGAGGGTCACGTCCTACTGCACCAGAAAGAGATGAACGGGCTCACTCTTACTAACAATGACGCATGGTGTGTGTTGTGGGTGTGTGTGTGTGTGGGGGGGTGGAACCCTTTGACGATAAAGAGCTGGCCTGTATGGTCAGGTCCTAGTGCACCAGACGGAGATGAACAGACTCAGTCAAACTAACAATGTTGACAAGGGGCGGTCCTTTGTGAAAGGTACCACTCTGTTAATAAAATACCCCTCCTGACCAAGGTATTACAATTCTTAGCAAGTTTGATGCTGATTGGACCAAAAACTGTGGCCTCTAGAGTGCTAACAAGGTTTTTCTATGATTTTACCTACTGACCTACTTTATGACCCCACATGACCCATATTCGAAATTGACCTGGATATTGTCAAGATGATCATTCTGAGCAAGGTTGATGATGATTAGAATAAAATTGCGGCCTCTAGAGTGTTAACAAAGTCTTTCTATGATTTGACCTACTGACCTACTTTTGACCGACATGACCCATATTCGAACATAACCTAGATATTGTCGAGACGATTATTCTAAGAAAGGTTGATGATGAGTGGACCAAAAGTGTGGCCTCTAGAGTGTTAACAATGTTTTTCTATGATTTAACCTACTGACCTACTTTTTGACCCGACATGACCCATATTCGAACTTGACCTAAATATTATTATGATGATCATTCTGGACAAGTCGAATTATAATTGGACCAAAACTGTGGCCTCTAGAGTGTTAACAAGGTTTTTCTCTGATTTGATCTACTGACATACTTTTTGACCGAACGGGACCCATTTTCGAACCTAACATAGATATTGTAATGATGATCATTCTGAGCAAGTTGATGATGATTGTACCAAAACTGTGGCCTTTAGAGTGTTAACAAGATTTTTGCTACGATTTTACCTACTGACCTACTTTTTGATCCGACATGACCCACATTCGAACTTGACCTAGATGTTATTATGATGATCATTCTGGGCAAGTCGAATGATATTTGGACCAAAACTGTGGCCTCTAGAGTGTTAACAAGGTTTTTCTATAAATTTTATCTACTGACATACTTTCTGACCCAACAAGACCCATATTCTAACCTAACCTAGATATTGTTATGATGATCATTCTGAGCAAGACTGATGATGATTGGACCAAAATTGTGGCCTCTAGAGTGTTAAAAATGCTTTTCTATGATTTGACCTAATAACCTGCTTTTAAGCCTGACATAACCCATTTTCGAACTTGACGTAGGTTTTGTCGAGATGATCATTCTGAGCACGTTTGATGAGGGTTGGACCCAAATTGTGGCCTCTAGAGTGTTAACAGGGTATTTCTATTATTTGACGTTTTGACCTACTTTTTGACCCGGCATGACCCATATTCAAACCCTACCGAGATATTGTCATGATAATCATTCTGATCATGATTGGACTAAACCTGTGGCCTCTAGAGTGTTAACAAGAAAAGTTTACGGACGACGGACGACGCTCGACGACGCCGGGACATCTCACCGTCACAAAAGCTCATCATGACCTTCGGAATATCAAATAATGACATTACCCCCATTTATTGTATTTATTCAGTTCACTTCTTCATGACAAACACTGAATATCCTGATCAGATGGCTTCCTGATCTGAATGTTTATTGTTTGCAAAAGTAGGGTTGACTTGCCAAGCATGATAATGGTTAAATACCACACCACGCCCGTTCATTTTATAGTGAGTGTTTGCCACTACCGATGGGCGGGGGCGGATCATTTATTTGTTTGAATTGAGGTTTAACGTCCCGTCAACACCATTTAGGTCATTTTGGAGGCATTGCTTCCAATTTTTTGGGACTTTTACTCGGCGACATTGAGATGAAATGACAACTCAAGTCCTGCCGACCAATGAAACCAAAAGGCTTATATGCATTGGACGGTCTCATTCAGTGAGTAATTTTGTGTCCTGTCCCTAAGAAAGGGGGGAAAGAGATAGAAGATATAGCAGAGATGAAAATGAGAGACGGAGGAGTAAGAGGAAAACGAATGGAAGTGTAGAAACAGAAGAAATAACATCATCAGAAGAAATAGCATCATCCCCCCTCTACCATTATCTTAACCATCTGTAAGCCAATATCAGATGGACGCCCAAGGGACGCAAGACACACGTCACCTTTGCCTCACCCCCCCCCCCCCATCCTCCCGCCCGCCCCCACTCCCCACCAACCTCTCATTACAAATCAGATATTTCATTAAAATAAGCAGAGAACATTGCTAAACAGTGAAACAAAAATGAAAACAATATGTGATTTAAAACTATAGGTGTCATATGTTCACACAAAATATAGACTCTATACAGCCATTTTATAGTCCCCGGTCATCGCGGCTTGGAGAAATAGATTGGCCGCATGATGCTTCCATCCAGAGCAGAAACAGCCTGCAAATGAGTACTGGTAAACCGTTTAGAAGAACTAAGCCTGCTAAGGCCAAATGGTGCGAGTCGGCGCGTCCTAGGCTCTATAGGTGTCATAGGCTTGAGATGTCTTTACGTCTCAATCTGTGGAAAAAGTCGAACAAAAATGGAAGTAACGTCTCTAAAATGTCCTAAATAGAGTTGCAGAGCACGTAAAACATCAAATCAAACAAACATAGCCATAAAGGTGAGGGTCTTAATGATTAAGAGTCAGAGCTCTAATTAATTACTAGGTCGCAGGGGCCCGTTCGATTTTAAAATATTTTGAACATCTCCAGGTGGCCTTTCTAACGCTAATAGAATGACTGCAAATAGCCATTTTAACGTTTTCTGGCTATTTGCAGTTGACTGCAAATAGCCATTTTAACGTTTTTTCGCTATCTGCTGTTGACTGCAAATAGCCATTTTAACGATTTCTGGCTATTTGCAGTCAATTCCATTTTTAAATAGTTTAATAAACGGGAAAGGGAGGACAATTAACAATCGACCACACAGCGCTGCCAGTGCTTTGTTTCAATTTTCAATTTCAGAACTACTTTAAAGTTCGCAGATATTTCACCGGAGTCACTGAGCGGACAGCTTTCGACAGACCAGCGGACACTCACAAAGCTAGAAAAGCCTATCTTAACAAATATGGGAAATCATGAAACAATAATTAAAACCCCGAATAGATTGGAATGGTGATTAAGATTCCAGAAAAGATTGGGCATTTAACTGTTATGAACGGGAAGGGAGGACAATTAACAATCGACCACACCGGGCTGCCAGTGCTTTGTTTCAATTTTCAATTTCAGAACTACTTTAAAGTTCGTAGACATTTCACCAGCGGAAACTCACAAAGCTAGAAAAGCCTATCTTAACAAATATGAGAAATCGTGAAACAATGTGTTATTAAATTTCCAAGTGATTAGACCTGTTATCAAGTTTCCAGAAAAAAAGATTGAGCATTGAATTGTAGAGAAACTCACACTATGTGAGCATTCGGCGAGTTTCATTAAGTTTATATTTTGTTTGTTATGGGGGTTTAACGTCCCCGTCAATACTGTAAAGGCCATTTTGGAGACGTTGCTTCCAATTTTGTAGGACTTTTACCCGACATTGAAATGAAATGACATCTCAAGTCCTGCCACCGAATGAAACCAATACGGTTTATAAGCATGGACGGTCCGACGCGCACCGCACCGCTGAACAGGCTTAGCTCCTCTAAGCAGTTTACCAGTACTCGTGTGCGGGTCGGTTTCAGCTCTACGTGGAAGCATAATGCAGCCCATATATTTCTTCAAGCCCCGATGGGCGGGGCCGATTAAGTTTATATCAACAAGGTTCTCCTTATTACCGTATTGACCTTGACTATTCAGACACCTTAACTCCTTACCGTTCTTGTTATAAAATTTGAACAACTGCAATTTATGCGGCGTCTCATCTGGGTCTCAGTTCACTGTTTGCTTAGGCCTGTCTGTCCAAAAACATAGGGTAAATACGGCATGGCAGATTTTCTCAGTTTCGCAACGTCGATACTTGTACATTTCAACCTGATGTTGTGAAACTTCAATGACTCGAACACCGATCGCTCATTTACCACTGGCTGAGTCGAACTCATTCTTGAGTCCCAAAGGCATCTATCTTTTAGCTAATGAAAGGATATAGGAATATAAAAAAGGATTTTGTTTACGTAAAGGTATGTTGTGTGTACTCATTAGGATCGCCTATGTAAACGAGGCATCCGAATTCGAATTATTGAACTTTCACTGTGGTATGAAGTTGCCGTAATAAGCAGGCAAGTACAGACCCTATTTTATCAACAGAATACCTTATCCTGGCCCTCAGTCTGCGTGAATGGATCAAACTATAGTCCCCAAAGTTCTTAAAATGCACATGCCCAACAAACTTAAACAGCTACATGCGGGGTGACCTGAAAGTTGCCAGCAGAAAACGATCTGGCGAGACTGCGCGCGGGCTTGTTGCCTATGCAATTACAAGTATAGCTTTTACAAAAAGCTAGGTCTGCGCTTAGCACATATTAAAATTAATACGAATGCCAGAAGTTGTTTATACAAATAACTGTCATTGGCAATATTCTAATTGCCAGTCTGTCATACTGAATTTTTATCAAAAAGTACTTTTTGGCATATGAGCAACTTGAGTATGCTTGTAATACCTTATCAAATGGAATGCTTATAAACTGAGAAGTTATGTAGACAAGTGTGTCTACACTTTATAGAAGATTAATCGAAGATTAGCCCAAACGTATTGCTAACGAAGAGGCAAGATTTTTAGCTCACCAGAGCAGAAGGCTCCTAGTGAGCTTATAGGATAGGCAGTGGTCCCTCTTGGTCGAGAGTTTGTAGATGTATATTTTGTATTAGCCTCTACAAACATGACAGCAAATATGGGCTTGTACAAATGTGATAGCAATTCTGTGCCAGAGCTCAGCCCGTTGAGCCTCTTATTTATGCAAAAGCTTATACTTGTTATGAGCCCCCTTTTTCTTCTCATGAAAACTTATACTTGTTGTTGTATTAAAAATATAGATGCGGCCTGTATTGTGGGTAAATAATGGCCTTACTTCCGTTAAACCCACTAAAATGTATGTACCCTTTTCTAATAAGGTGGCCGATATGTACACGCATATTACCCGATTGCATGTTGACAATCAGTCGTTACTTGATGTCAGTTGTTGCATGAAAACCTTCCACAACTTACGTCCAGCATGGAAAAAATAGTATCAGTCTGTACATCTAATCTATCCGTTTTTAAATCAAAGATCAGAAAGGAGACTGTAAATGAACATAAGCGTGGGAAAAGGCCGATATTGCATATGTCCCGGCGTTAGCGCACGGGAACACGCCTATATACTTTTGACCCCCTCATACCCCACTTTTATATAGTAAACCTGGGGTTTAAGGGGGGATACATTATTTTTTCTTATTTCTGCTCAAAAACATAGATTGTGGGTACTCGATAGAACCGCCTCGTCGAGGCGGTTCTATCGAGTCCCTACAATCTATGTTTCGAGCAGAAATAAGAAAAATATGACAATTTTTCATCTTAAAATTTCTAATTTTTGGCCAAAAAATTGGCAATGCATTTGTATAGCCGTGTTTTCGTAATGCGCACGGGATTTGCTCTTTGTGCGTGCCACGAACAAAATTGCTTCTGATCAAATTAACTGAAGCATTAAATTAAAAACACATGTTAATGACAGTATTACATTTCAAAGTGGTGAATTTGCATGTTTAAACGAGAAATCGATGACTTAGAAATTGTTTCATCAGAAATGCCTATATTTGCAACTTTTATTAAGGATCAATAAATTCCTTTTACAGTGAAATAGGCTTCCTTTGATCAAAGGTGCTGACTCGTGAACAAAGGGCCCTTATCAATCTTAAATTTATTGCTTTTTTAAATGCATGCGCGGTCAGCTAAAAGGGCTAGACGCAAGATTTCTTGCTTAAAGCTACCTCAAGGTGGCGAGCAACAAAGGCTCTTATGCGCATGCGCAGTCTCGCAAGAGCCGTTTCTGGTCGAAAAGTTCTCTTCTCTCGAGTACTGGCCTATATGATCGGACAGATAGCAAAAGAATATCCAACTAAACGTCAAAACAGGCAGAATGTTAACAAGATTCTATCTGTTTTTGTTTGTGTGAAGGAAATTGAGGTTTTACGAACACGTCAACATCATTTAGGCCATTCTGAAGACGCCGCTTCCGATTTTGTTAGACTATTACTCGAAATCGAGATGAAATGACGTCTTAAACCCTACCGACCAAACAAACTAAAAGGGCTTAAATGTAGGGAGGGTCCGACTCGGACCACTTCAAGGTTTACCAGAACTCATGTGCGGTCGGTTTCAGCTCTGCATGGAAGCATTCAAATGCCTGCCGCGGCACATTTTTTGTTTGTTTTTGCAGAAAGACATTCATGTACGGGATTAAATTTGTGCTTTTGTCATCAATCGATCAAAATTATGTTCTTGTGTGTGAAATGCCCTGGATAGGAGGTGTTGGATTATTGTATCGATTCCTGATACATGTAATTGTCTAAACTTCTAATTATTATACTCAAGAAGTTTCATACTGGACTGCATGGTGCTGCCAACATTTGCAATAAACTGAAACTGACCGCACATGAGTAGGTCTAAGCCTTCCCAGGGAAAGTGGTGCGAGTCAGACCATCCATGCATATAAATGTATTTGTTTTATTGGGCGGCAGTGCTTGAAACGTCATGTCAATTTCGGTTAAAAATCCTACTAAATTGGGAGCAACGTCCCCAGCTTGACCTAAATAGTGTTGCTGGGGACGTTAAACCTCAAATAACAGAAGCTTCCTGTCCGCTAGTGTCCACATTACTATCGCTAATCAAGTACAAAAACCGGGTCACGGGTATTTAAATATGCTCAAGAAAGGGTTATCCTTTGGAAGCAAGGAACACGCCACAATTAGGCCTCATCAGTGACCCTCAAATATTTTCCAAATTCCACAATCGAATCATTGATCCCAAAGGATAAGAAAATATAAACTACACTATGATGTAGGGCAGGGAGACTTTTTACGGCCACCGCACATTCCCAGACACCAGCTGTAGTGACGTTAAATATGTTCAATTAGAAAGGGTTATCCTTTGGAAGCAAGGAACACACCACAGAACTGGAAAATATGGAGTGTAAATGTTTTCTGGGCCAGACTAGCTAGTTTCGGCAAATTTGGTTTCATCAGTGACCCTCAAATATTTTCAAAATTCCACAATGGAATCATTGATCCCAAAGGATAAGAAAATATAAACTACACTATCATGTAAAGCCTATTCTTTCGGTGTGACGTTTGAGTGCAATGGGTAACGAAGATTAACTATAAAGCATGGAATGAATTGAGTGCTGAGATGCTGGAAAACAGTGCAGACCCAAATCAGACGCCGCAAAACGCGGCGTCTGATCTGAGTCTACACAGTCTGCTGAAAGTACATACATTTGTTTTGCAAAACTCACTGCTAAAAAGACAAAACTGCCCCCCCCCCCACCCCCCACCCCCCTATAATTGGAAAAGGACCACTCCATCTTTATTTGGTGGGAGATTCCATATATGGGTTAAGTTCTCCCTTTTATCTCATTCTTATATGAGCCAGCGAACAACAAATCCCACAATAAGACACGTGCGCCCCACGAAGACTCAGATCAGCCTGCGCATCCGCGCAGTCTGATCAGAGTCTTCGTTGAGCGCTCTAAGGATAGCTAAGGGCCCAGTGCCCCTTCAGGCAACAAGAGAAGACTCTGGTTAGACTATATGGATAAGCAGGCTGATCTGATTCTTCGTTGGGCGCACATGTCTTATTGTGGGTTTTGTCGTGCACTGGCTCATATGTTTCGCCGTCAGAAAAGATTTATATTCGGGGTTCGCGACCAGGCAAGACATGACCGGCTTCTGCATTACGATAACACACACGTGCGACATAGTGCATTTCAAACATCCAAAATGACAACTTTTTCCGATGAAAATTAGTGATATTTTGTCTTATTTATACTGCAAACACAGGCTGTGGGTGCTCGTTAGAACCGCCTCATTGAGGCGGTTCTAACGAGCACCCACAACCTATGTCTTTGAGAATGAATTCGAATATTAATGTATACCCATGTAAACCCAGTTCTCTCCATGTAAAGTTGGGTTTAAAGGGGTGTTCATTTCATGGACTTATTAACGTGATGTTTTGACCAAAGACCAACCATAAAGCTCTGACAAAGGCCATGGGCAGACTGTGCGAATGTACAGGCTGATTTGAGTCACTCGCGCGGACACAATTTTGCATGCCCCGCCATCATGTGTGATCAGACTGGAATATGGATCGATATGGAATAACCCATCTCTTTCTCCAAGACTTTTTTCCCAAATATGGTAACCTGAACTATGACATTTTGAAATGAGGTCTTTTCTTTGATTAAGACAGATCTAATGCGACATAAAGTGCGAAAGCTTTATTGAGGAGTCGTGTCATGCGAAATGAAGACTTCCGGTACAAGCGCATAGCGAAGCCTCAGATCAGCCTGCGCATACGCGCAGCCTGATCTGAGTTTTCGCTTTCCGTTCTATAGATGCCCGTTGTCCCAAAAGATCTTTATTCAGACATGGAGATCTGCGCATTTTTGTTGCTGTTGTTTTGTTTGTTTTGCTTTTACGACACTTTCAAGATTATTTCACTTACTTCGAGCCAATCGTTCCTCAGAGATCAACACTGAGCACCTGGAGAAAAACCCTCAGACAATCCGTCGCATACCTTGGCGTCTCACATGTGACCCGAGTGAGGTTCGAACCCAGTCGAATGAAATAAAGAAATGCCTCTTATCCAGTAGGTCACAGAGGCCCGTTTTTGTGTTTTAACTGAGTGTTTTAACTCCCTCAGACAATCCGTCGCATACCTTGGCGTCTCACATGTGACCCGAATGAGGTTCGAACCCAGTCGAATCAAATACAGAAATGCCTCTTATCCAGTAGGTCACAGAGGCCCGTATTGTGTTTTAACTGAGTGTTTTAACTCCCGACCCTTCATCATAGTGTAGATTGTGTTTTCATGTCCTTTGGGGCCATTGATTCCATTGTGGAGTTTTTGAAAATATTTGAGGGTCACTGATGAGGCCTAATTGGCCGAAACTAGCTATTCTTGTACAGTCCATCGTTTTTAGTTCTGCGCTGTATTCTTTGCTTCCAAAGAATTCCCCTTTTATAGAAATAGAACGTATTTAATGCCACTACAGCTGGTGTCAAGGGAATGTGTGGCGGCCGTAAAAAGCCTCCCTGCCCTTCATCATAGTGAGGTCTGTATTTTCTTTGGGATCATTGATTCCATTGTTGAATTTTGAAAATACTTCAGGGTCACTGATGCGGCCTTATTGGCCGAAACTAGCTAGTCTGGCCCCGAAATACTTGTACACTTTCAGTTCTGCGGTGTATTCGTTGCTTCCAAAGGACAACCCTTTATCAGAACATATTGGTCAGAATTCGATGAGCGCAAGTGCTCGAGGGCATATTTCCCGCCGCTTGTTTCCGTGAGATCAACGCCTTTGCCTAAAAATCCTTATACGAACAGTGAAAGCACAAAATGAAAACTTCGATGGACCGAACACCGATTGCTCGTTTACCACGGCTACTTCAAACTCTTTCCCGAGTCCCTAAGACCAATCGGGTCTTGGGGAAATAGATTGAGCTGAGCTGACACCGACCGAACTTGAGTACTGGTAAAACTCTTAGGCCTAAGTCTGTCCAGAAAAAGTGGTGCGAGCCGTACTAGTGCTTTTCCTCAAACCAAAGCAGTTTCTTTGTGTAGTTGGGCTTGAGATGTCATTTCGTCTCAATTTCGGGTAAACGATCCACAAATTTGGAAGCAACTTCTCCAAAATGACCTGGATAGTGTTGACATGGACGTAAAACCTCACCACAAACAAACCTAAGAAATTCTACCGATAGGTCTAGCCAAAAATATTCACGGATACGTATTGGCTTATTTTATCATGAAAATGCATACGTGTGTTGTGTGTACGCATTTTTTAGAATCGCCTCCATGAGGCGATTCTAATGAGTACACATGACATACTCGTATCTTATAGAAGGTCTTTACAACTGTCCTGAACGAAAGTTTATTCGGTTGAATATTTTTTTTTTTTTTTTTTTTTTTTACTATCTGCATTGCCTAAAGCTGATCTAGTGCTGCTCGTTCAATTGTAATTGCCAATTAAAATTAATCAAAGTCAGGGAATCAGAAAAGTCTCAATGCACCCGGACTAGCCTGCTCTTCAGATGCATGTACTTCATTTTCGTTCTTGAGATAGACCAGCATTTGTTGAATGCGTTGGCGAATAGCTAAGACCCTGATCAGTCTGTGGTTATGCGCAGACTGCTCTGAGACGTCGCCGCCTCGCACATGTCATTCTGTAGTTCTGTCATGTCGTGAATGATGTCGAAGATCAAATTGTCAGTTCTACCAGGGATAATTGCTCAATCGCTGTCAAAGATTCTTGTTGAAAAATAGTACTTGTTCATGTAGAATTCCAATCACAAAAAGGAAAAGACAGAAAATGAAATACCGTATTTACCCTAAATATTCGGCTTACCCTAAATATTCGGACACCTTAACGCCTTACCCTAAATATTCGGACACCTTAACGCATTACCCTAAATATTCAGACACCTTAACGCCTTACCCTAAATATTCGGACACCTTAACGCCTTACCGTATTTGTTCTAAAATTTGGACAAGTGATATTCATTACCCAATGGTGTGCTTAAAAATAGCTGGATTAGTGGCAAACAGTGTAGACCCTGATGAGACGCCGCGTTATGCGGCGTCTCATCTGGGCCTACACTGTTTGCTTAGGCCTGTCTGTCCGAAATTATAGGGTCAATACGGTAAACACTTTTCCCGCTGAACATGACAACGACTACCTTTGCAAAGATTGCAGAGCCAGATCAGATGGTTAAGATGCCATCTGATCATGAGTTACACTTTTTGTCATTCAGTTAACAAATTTGAATGAATACACGTAATTAAGTAATGATTGGTTAATAGTCTAAAAAGGGTGTGGCTAAATAAAATAACGCTCTGCATGCTGGGAAGTTTTCTGCAGCAGACACATTTTGAAATATTTTCCCAATTTTCACAGATTTCACCAATAAAGACAATTTGTCTGAGAAGTCAAGTCCTATTATCTGGGAAAAATAAGAAAAATATCAACAATTTGTCGTCAGCTAAATTAGTCGAGAGAGTGGTAAAGGTTAATTCAGCAGAATTAGAGTTTAAGGAACTATACAGGGAAACTCCGATAGCTCGAATCCAGCTCGCTCTTTTGCCTACTACGCTGGCTCGTTTACCCACTAAGCTGGCTCGTTTACCCAATAAGCTGGCTCGTTTACCAACTACCCACTAAGCTGGCTCGTTTGCCCACTAAGCTGGCTCGTTTACCCTTTAAACTGATTCGTTTGCCCGCTAAGCAGGCTCGTTAACCCTCTAAGATGGCTCGTTTGCCCACTAAACTGCTCGTTTGCCCACTAAGCTGGCTCGTTTTCCCACTAATCTGGCTAGTTTGCCCACAAACCTGGCTGGTTTGCCCACAAAGCTGGCTCGTTTTCCATCAAAGCTGGCTCGTTTCCCCACTAAGCTGGCTCCTATACCCTCTAAGCCGGCTCGTTTACCTACTAAGCTGGCTCGTTTGCCAACAAACCTGGCTCGTTTACCCACTAAGCTGGCTCGTTTACCCAATAAGCTAGCTCTAATACCCACTAAGCTTGCTCGTTTACCCACAAGCTGGCTCGTTTTCCCACTAAGCTGACTCGTTTACCCACTAAGCTGGCTCGTTTGCCCACTAAGCTGGCTCGTTTACCCACTAAGCTGGCTCGTTTGCCCACTAAGCTGGCTCGTTTGCCCACTAAGCTAGCTCGTTTGCCCACTAAGATGGCTCGTTTGCCCGCTAAGCTGGCTTATATATCCACTAAGCTGGCTCGTTTACCCACTATGCTGGCTCGTTTTCCCACAAAGCTGGCTCTTTTACCCACTAAGCTGGCTCGTTTACCCACTAAGCTGGCTCGTTTGCCCACTAAGCTAGCTCGTTTGCCCACTAAGATGGCTCGTTTGCCCGCTAAGCTGGCTTATATATCCACTAAACTGGCTCGTTTACCCACTAAGCTGGCTCGTTTACCCACTAAGCTGGCTCGTTTGCCAACTAAGCTGGCTCGTTTTACCCACTAAGCTGGTTCGTTTGCCCACTAAGCTAGCTCGTTTGCCCACTAAGATGGCTCGTTTGCCCGCTAAGCTGGCTTATGTATACACTAGGCTGGCTCGTTTACCCACTAAGCTGGCTCGTTTTCCCACACAGCTGGCTCTTTTACCCACTAAGCTGGCTCGTTTTCCAACTAAGCTGGCTCATTTACCCACTGAGCTGACTCGTTTACCCACTGAGTTGGCTCGTTTACCCACTAAGCTGGTTCGTTTACACACTAAGCTGGCTCGTTTGCCCAATAAGCTGGCTTATTTGCCCACTAAGCTGGTCGGTTTACCCACAAAGCAGGTTCATTTATCCAAAGTTGGCTCGTTTACCCATTAAGCTAAATCGTTTGCATTAAGCTGGCTCGTTTACCAACTTAGCTAGCTAAGATGGCTCGTTTGCCCACTAAGTTGGCTTATTCATCCACTAAGCTGGCTCTTTTACCCACTAAGCTAGCTCGTTTGCCCACCAAGCTGGCTCGTTTACCCACCAGGCTGGCTTGTTTGCCCACAAAGCTGGCTCGTTTGCCACCTAGGTTGGCTTGTTTGCCCACTAAGCTGGCTTGTTTATCCACTAGGCTGGCTTGTTGCCCACAAAGCTGGCTCGTTTGCCCACTAGGCTGGCTTGTTTGCCCACTAAGCTGGCTCGTTTACCCACTAAGCTGGCCCGTTTGCCCACTTAGATGGTTCGTTTAACCACTAAGCTGGCTCGTTTACCTTATTTGCCGACTTAGTTGGCTCGTTTATCCACTAAGCTGGCTCGTTTGCCCACTAAGTTGTCTCGTTTACCTACCAATTTGGTTCGTTTGCCCACAAACCTGGCTCGTTTGTCCATTAGGCTGGCTCGTTTGCCCACTAAGCTGGCTCGTTTACCCACAAAGCTGGCTAGTTTTCCCACTAAGCTGGCTCGTTTGCCACTAAGCTAGGAAAGTCCGTTCTTTTTTTTTTTTTTTTTTTTTTTTTTTTGAGTGGCTAGATCATAGGAGCTTGAATAACTTTAGTTGAGGTAGAAAAATATAAATTATTCAAATATAGTTTTGTATTTTATTTCTACCTCGAATTTATATCTTTTTCTACCTCAAATTTCATATTATATTACTCATCAAATATTATAGTTTTTTTTACCTCAAAATGGTATTCAAGCCCCTACATCATCACGTGAACAAGTCCGTGAAATGAACACCCATTTTGTGTAGAGAAAACTGGGGTTTACGGGGGTAAAATTTTTTTCACATCTCAAAAATGAGGCGGTTTTAACGAGCACCCATAACCTATGTTTGCAGTAAAAATAAGAACAAATCATGGATTTTCATCCGAAAAATAGCCAGTGAAAAAATGCACTATGTCGCATGGGTGTCGTAATGTGGCTAGACCAGATATCGGTACGATCTGAAGCCAAATGTCATTAATTTCTAAAGTTCATAAAACCCACAGAAATTCTAAAATCACTTGCGTCTAGACATGTGTAACCCATTAATGCCTGATATCACACATAATGATCATGGGCAAACAGTGTAGACCCAGATCAGACGCCGCAGAACGTGGCGTCTGATCTGGGTCTTCACCGTTTGCTGAAAGTACGGACACGTTTATCCAGCTTACCACAAAGCAATCAAATCCGATACCAATGTAGTTGCAAATGGGCCTGTGCAATGCCATTAGGAGGATGATTAGATTGGTCTTTGGTGGGTTAATTCCAGAGTTTTACAGAGAATATACTCGGAGTAATGCATCTAATGCAACATAGAAACCACATATATATCCGTTTTTAGATGCCAAAGATATTGCAAAATAAGGTTAGCTGGATTTTATTGGTGGAGTGAAAGCATTCACATTTAAACCAATTTGATCTGTGCTTTGGGTGCTTTTGGTACATTGACATGACTATGCAAAATATGTTAACGTATTAGGAGAAACAGTTTGCCTTCTTTACTTCTTTTCTTTTTTTTCTTTTCTTTTATTTTGCTGTACTTGTTGAGAAGGACAGGAGTCTTCTTAGCCAGTACAAAACAGCGTGACAACGTCGGACCGAGGTGCAACACGCATTCCTTGATGGTTGTGTTTTTCGTGCAATTTTTACCCTTTCATCCTTGCGTTCCAGTGTCAGTTTTGAAATAGTGTTTCTTTGTTTGATTTAAGGTTTAACGTCCCCGTCAAGGTCAGTTTGGAGACGTTGCATCCAATTTTGTGGGACTTTTACCCGACATTGGGATGAAATGACACCCCCCAAGTCCTGTCGCCCAATGAAACCAATAGGGTTTATAAGCATGGACGGTCCGACTCTCGCACCGCTTTGCCTGGGCAGGCTTAGATCCTCCAAGCGGTTTACCAGTACTCTTGTGCGGGTCGTTTTCAGCTCTGCCAGGAAGCATCATGCAGCCCATATATTTCTTCAAGCCCCAAAGGGCGGGGCCAATTTCATCCTTGCGTTTCAGTGTCAGTTTTGAAATATTGTTTTGTTACAGGCGGTCCGCGTCAAACCATTCATAGTCAGTTTGACAGGGTAAAAACAAAGCTACTGACAGAAATAGCCCCAGTTAAAGGGGTTATCCATCATCATCATTATCAACGGATTTTTTTTATTAACGTGCAGGTACAGGGGTACCGTCCACATAAGTGGGCCCCCTTCCAGGTAGCTGGCTTGCTGCACGCATGGCAGATCTTACACCAGATCTCCTGGCTTGTCTAGCATGAGCATCGATAGCAGAGAGCTTCCATTCTCTGCAGTCTCTTTCTGTTAGCTGCTTCCAGGTCATCTTGGGCCTTCCTGACCCCCGCTTTCCACCTACCTGTATGTCACAGGCAGTCTTGACTGCACCGTTGGAGCGTTCCACATACCAGCGAAACCTTCTCTCTTTCAGGATGAGGTCCAGGTCCTCAATGCCAAGACGCTCAAGTAACTCACTGGACCTGATGGTGACATGTCCTGTGGCTTGACATTGCAGATCTGTCTGTTCATTGTCCTGTCATTTCGCTGTAGACGTTGGAGGTCTGGCTTTGTCAATGGCCATGTCTCACTTGCAAGGGGCATTGCGTTCCGCACACAAGAGCTATACACACGGCCACGTGTCTTGTCCATATATTATTTTTCATATTTCTGCACGAAAGCTAGAAGCCTCCGTGGTCGAGTGGTTACGCTACTCGTCTTGTAAACCAGGGGTCGCAGGTTCGATTCCGGGCTTCTCCAGACTTTCGGATGAGTCTTTAAACCGAGGTCCCGTCTCCGTATGACCTTAGCTGTTGGTGGGACGTTAAACTGAAACACTCACTCACTCACTCTGCACGAAAGCATATGTTGTTGGTACTCATTGTGGGTACGTCCTGGTGTATGAATGTCATTTGGCATGTCACCAGTAACAGGTCTGATTCTCATTTGAAGCGCCTCAGGGAGGCGCTTTTCATATCCCCAACATATATGGGTACTCATTAGAATCGCCTCGGTGAGGCGCTTTTTCAGTACTCACATGTACTCGTATTTTCGTGCGGAAATAAGAAAAATATAGGGATCAACCATGGTTTTTCATGCATTAACATTTGCCGGGTCCCGAAGAAGCTGTTATAACATGAGGCCGCTAGGCTGAATGTTCAAATATCTTCCGAGGGGTCCAGCAAATGTCAATGCAATGAAATAATCATGGATGATCGTTGTTCTTGCATAACTTACGAATCCGACGAAAACGCCCAAAAGCTCCATATAAATTCCATATAAACTCTTCAAATGCGACAGGCAAACCAAAATGGCGGCAAGTTCTGAATGTTGTTTACAATGACGTTGCCATGCATTAACCATCTGACGTCATTATAGAACCCTAAATCGCTACGTTCATGGCGATAAAGTTACGTCGCTCCACGTAACGTAAACAAAGCAAGGTTCATCTTGTGATATCAAAAGCCCAAAATCCATGTTCAAACAGCACGCGAATTTCATGATTTGAACATGGATTTTGCTGTTTGAGCACGGCTTTTTTGTCCATTTGACAATGGCTTCAAACAGCCATGCGCATATGTATTCATGCAAGAATATAGGGATCAACCATGGTTTTTCATGCGTTAACATTCGCCGGATCCCGAGGAACCTGTTTGAACATGAGGCCGCCAGGCCGAATGTTCAAATATCTTCCGAGGGATCCGGCAAATGTTAATGCAATGAAATAACCATGGATGATCATTATTCTTGAATAACTTACGATTCCGACAGCAAATTGTGACGAAACGCCCAAAACATTACGAAATCACGCCTATACCAAAACATTGTAACCTTTATTGCCGAAAAAAATGAAAATTTTGAGATAAAAATTGAGATATTTTTCTTATTTCTGCTCAAAATATAGATTGTAGGTACTCGTTAGAACCGCCTCATCGAGGCGGTTCAAACGAGTACCCACAATCTATATCTTAGAGCAGAAATAAGAACAAGAGGGCCATGATGGCCCTGGATCGCTCACCTGATCCATAGAGTAACAAGTGGGCCCCAGAGAAGGCCATTATTGACCCCAAGGTTATAATGTGCATAATGTTGAGGGAGGTCTAAAAAGGTGAAGCTTCATACCAAATATCAACAAAGAGTATAATTATTGTCCACTAGATGAAGCTCCATACCAAATATCAAAGACCGGGGCCTTGCAGTTTCAGAGAAGAAGATTTTTAAAGATTTCCCTATATAAGTCTATGTAAAACCAAAGGGTCTGGGGCGGGGGCATTTTTGGCCCCAGGGCTATAATTTGAACAATCTTGATAGAGGTCCACTAGATGAAATTTCAAACCAAATATCAAAGACCTAGGCATTGTGGTTTCACAAAAGAAAATTTTTAAAGATTTTCCCTATATAAGCCTATGTAAACCCAAAGGGCCCCGAGGTGAGGGCATGTTTTGGCCTCAGGGCTATAATTTGAACAATCTTGGTAGAGGTCCACTAGCTGAAGCTTCATACCAAATATCAAAGACCTAGGCCTTGTGGTTTCATAAAAGAAGATTTTTCAAGATTTTCCCTACATAAGCCTATGTGAAACCAAAGAGCCCCGGAGCGGGGACATTTTTGGCCCAAGGGCTATAATTTGAACAATCTTGGTAGAGGTCCACAAGATGAAGCTTCATACCAAATATCAAAGACCTGGACCTTGCAGTTTCAGAGAAGAAGATTTTTAAAGATTTTCCCTACATAAACCTATGTAAAACCAAAGGGCCCCGGGGCGGGGGCATTTTTGGCCCCAGCACTATAATTTGAACAATCTTGGTAGGGGTCCATCAGATGAAGCTTCATACCAAATAGCAAAGACCTGGGCCTTGCAGTTTCAGAGAATAAGATTTTTAAATATTTTCCCTCTATAAGCCCATGTAAAACCAAAGGGCCCCGGGGCGGGGGCATTTTTGGCCCAAGCACTATAATTTGAACAATCTTGGTAGGGGTCCACTAGATGAAGCTTCATATCAAATATCAAAGACCTGGGCATTGCGGTTTCAGAGAAGAAGATTTTTAAAGATTTTTCTCTAAATAAGCCCATGTAAAACCAAAGGGCCCCTGGGCGGGGGCATTTTTGGCCCAAGCACTATAATTTGAAAATCTTGGTAGGGGTCCACTAGATGAAGGCTCATACCAAAAATCAAAGACCTGGGACTTGTGGTTTCAGAGAAGAAGATTTTTGAAGATTTTCAATATATAAGCCCATGTAAAACCAACGGGCCCCGGGGCGGGGGCATTTTTGGTCCCAGGAATATAATTTGAACAATCTTGGTAGGGGTCCACTGGATGAAGTTTCATACCACATATCAAAGGGTGGGCCTTGCAGTTTCAGAGAAGAAGATTTTTTAAGTTTTCGGTGAAAATCTATTTTTGGCTCCTGTGACCTGTATGTGCAACGGACCGGAACCATTTGAACAGCTTTGAAAGGGGACCACCTAAGGATCATTCCTGTGAAGTTTGGTCTAAATCTGATCAGTGGTTTAGGAGGAGATGCCGTTTGAAGAAATTGTTTACGCACGAATGACAGACAAAAAGTGATCCTAATATAAAACACAAGAGGGTCCAGAGGGCCCTGAATCGCTCACCTAAGAATCAGTGTCTCTAGTACATTCTTGGCCCAAGGGCTATACTAGGTGAAGCTTCATACCAAATATCAAAAACCTGAGCCTTGTGGTTTCAGATATGAAGATTTTTAAATATTTTCCCTATATAAGCCTATGAAAAACCAAAGGGCCCCGAGGATGGGGGCATTTTTGGCCCCAGTGCTATAACTTGAACAATCTTGGTTGAGGTCCACTAGATGAAGCTTCACACCAAATATCAAAGATCTGAACCTTGCGGTTTCAGAGAAGAAGATTTTTAAAGACTTTCCCTGTATAAGCCAATGTAAAACCAAAGGCCCTCGGGGCGGGGGGCATTTCTGGCCCCAGGTCTATAATTTGAACAATCTTGGTAGAGGTACACTAGGTGAAGCTTCACGCCAAATATCAAAGACCTGGGCCTTGCGGTTTCAGGGAAGAAGATTTTAAAGATTTTCCCTATATAAGCCTATGTAAAACCAAAGGCCCCCGGGGCTGGGGCATTGTTAGCCCCAAGGCTATAATTTGAACAATCATGGGAGACGTCCACTAGATGAAGCTTCACACCAAATATCAAAGATCTGAGCCTTGCGGTTTCAGAGAAGATGATTTTAAAGATTTTCCCTATATTAGCCTATGTAAAACCAAAGGCCCCCGGGGCGGGGATATTTTTGGCCCTACGGCTATAATTTGAACAATCTTGGTAGAGGTCCACTAGGTGAAGCTTCACACCAAATATCAAAGACCTGGGCCTTTCAGTTTTAGAGAAGAAGATGTTTAAGATTTTCCCTATATAAGCCTATGTAAATACAAAGGCCCCCGGGGCGGGGGCATTTCTGGCCCCAGGGCCATAATTTGGACAATCTTGGTAGAGGTCCACTAGATGAAGGTTCATACCAAATATCGAAGACCTGGGCCTTTCGGTTTCAGAGAAGAAGATTTTTAAAGATTTTCTCTGTATGTAAAACCAAAGGCCCCCAGGGTGGGGGCATTTTTGGCCCTAGGGCTATAATTTGAACAATCTTGGTAGAGGTCCACAATGTGAAGCTTCACACCAAATATCAAAGACCTGGGCCTTGTGGTGTCAGAGAAGAAGATTTTTAAAGATTTTCCCTATATAAGCCTATGTAAACCCAAAGGCCCCCGGGGCATGGGCATTTTTGGCCCTAGGGCTATAATTTGAACAATCTTGGTAGAGGTCCTCTAGATGAAGCTTCACACCAAATATCAAAGATCTGAGCCTTGCGGTTTCAGAGAAGATGATTTTTAAAGATTTTCCCTATATTAGCCTATGTAAAACCAAAGGCCCCCGGGGCGGGGATATTTTTGGCCCTACGGCTATAATTTGAACAATCTTGGTAGAGGTCCACTAGGTGAAGCTTCACACCAAATATCAAAGACCTGGGCCTTTCAGTTTTAGAGAAGAAGATGTTTAAGATTTTCCCTATATAAGCCTATGTAAATACAAAGGCCCCCGGGGCGGGGGCATTTCTGGCCCCAGGGCCATAATTTGGACAATCTTGGTAGAGGTCCACTAGATGAAGGTTCATACCAAATATCGAAGACCTGGGCCTTTCGGTTTCAGAGAAGAAGATTTTTAAAGATTTTCTCTGTATGTAAAACCAAAGGCCCCCAGGGTGGGGGCATTTTTGGCCCTAGGGCTATAATTTGAACAATCTTGGTAGAGGTCCACAATGTGAAGCTTCACACCAAATATCAAAGACCTGGGCCTTGTGGTGTCAGAGAAGAAGATTTTTAAAGATTTTCCCTATATAAGCCTATGTAAACCCAAAGGCCCCCGGGGCATGGGCATTTTTGGCCCTAGGGCTATAATTTGAACAATCTTGGTAGAGGTCCTCTAGATGAAGCTTCACACCAAATATCAAAGATCTGAGCCTTGCAGTTTCAGAGATGAAGATTTTTAAAGATTTTCCCTGTATAAGCCTATGTAATACCAAAGGCCCCCGGGGCGGGGGCATTTTTGGCCCCAGGGCTATAATTTGAACAATCTTCGTAGAGGTCCACTAGGTGAAGCTTCACACTAAATATCAAAGACCTGGGCCTTGTGGTTTCAGAGAAGAAGAGTTTTAAAGATTTTCCCTATATAAGCCTATGTAAACCCAAAGGGCCCCGGGGCGGGGGCATTTCTGGCCCAAGGGCCATAATTTGAACAATCTTGGTAGAGGTCCACTAGATGAAGTTTCATACCAAATATAGAAGACCTGGACCTTTCGGTTTCAGAGAAGAAGATTTTTAAAGATTTTCCTATATAGGCCTATGTAAAACCAAAGGCCCCCGGGCGGGGGCATTTTTGGCCCTAGGGCTATAATTTGAACAATCTTGGTAGAGGTCCACTAGGTGAAGCTTCACACCAAATATCAAAGACCTGGGCCTTGTGGTTTCAGAGAAGAAGATTTTTAAACATTTTCCCTATATAAGCCTATGTAAACCCAAAGGCCAACGGGGCGGGGGCATTTCTGGCCCAAGGGCCATAATTTGAACAATCTTGGTAGAGGTCCACTAGATGAAGTTTCATACCAAATATCGAAGACCTGGGCCTTTCGGTTTCAGAGAAGAAGATTTTAAAGTTTTCATTTTAGAAATCTATTTTTAGCTCCTGTGACCTAGATGTGCAATGGACCGGAACCATTTGAACAACTTTGAAAGGGGACCACCTAAGGATCATTCCTGTGAAGTTTGGTTAAAATCCGATCAGTGGTTTAGGAGAAGATGTCATTTGAAGAAAAAGTTTACGCACGCACACACGCACGCACGCACACACACACGCACGACGGACGACGGACAAAAAGTGATCCCAAAAGCTCACCTTGTCACTACGTGACAGGTGAGCTAAAAATAAAGTTTACCCCTACAAACCCCAGTTTCACTATATAAAAGTGGGGTTCGAGGGGTCAAAATTATATAGGCATGTTTTCGTGATGAGTTCCATATAAACTGTATATTAACTCTTCAAATGCGACCGGCGAACCAACACGGCGGCCAGTTCAGACTGTTGTTTACAATGACATCGTTACGCAATAACCATCTGACGTCATCATGGAACCCTAAAACGCTACGTTCATGGCGATAACTTTACGTCGCTCAACGTAACGTAAACAAACCAAGACCCATCTTGTGATATCAAAAGCTCAAAACCCATGTTCAAACAGCACGCGAATTTCGTGATTTGAACATGGTTTTTACTGTTTGAGCACGGCTTTCGGTCCATTTGACAATGGCTTCAAACAGCCATGTGCATATGTACTTATGCAAGAATATTATTTCTTTCCGGACGGAAAAAACGCCTTTTCTGGAGCTATGAAAACGTCTGGTCAAAGTTGTACATAAGCTAGTGCACGTGCTATAGTTTTTGAAAGGAAGGTCAAAGGTCACACTTAAGGTCGTGGCTCAAACGTTTGGTACCACAAAAAAACAACAACAAATATATATAGCAAATGATAAAGCTTGTACAAACGTTGCTGTCATAAAAAGTAAGCCATAGGTCATACCAAATGTTATGTATTAGATATTTAAACAAGAGGCCCATGGGCCACTATGCTCACCAGAGCTCAGGTGGGCACTGCCAGATTGCAGCCATGTATTTTAACATGATATCATTTTAATCTGCCAAATGAACCCCCATATCCAAATGAGCATCAATGTGGACTCAGTATATGAAACATTAGGCCTTTTATGAAGTAGAGGGGGTGGGGCATGGACCCAATGGAGCCCTGGTTGGTATCACTAAATGTGTCTTATCACAAAGAACAAGAATATATATGGTTTAGCAGTGGAGATCTGCATGGCTGGAGATAAAAGTGGAGGGGTTGGAGCATGCCCTGTCGTTCCCAGGAAAGCCCAAGATTGTTGTCCCTAAATGTGTCTCATCATAAGGACCAAGTATATATATGGTTTAGGGGTGGGAATCTGAACGGTTTCCAAGATATCCTTTCATGAAGTGATAAAGGAGAGGACTGGCCCCTGCGGACACCCCTACAGTAGGTGTGCTAATAATAAGGAACAAGAACATATATGAATATGGGGTGGGGATTTGAATGGTTTCTGAAATATATGGCCTTTTATGAAGTGGAAGGGCGGGGCACATTGCCTCAGCACAAAGAGACCCCCAAGTTGGTGTGACTGAATGGGTCTTATCATAAGGAACAAGAATATATATGGTTTAGGGGTGGGGATCTGAACTATTTCTGAGATATGTGGCTTTTAATGAAGTCAAGCGGTCGAGCCAGGCCCGGGCATGCCCCGGGGATTCACAAGCTGGTGTCAATGAATGTGCCTTATCATAAGGAAGATGAATATATATGGTTTAGGGGTGGGGCTCTGAACAGTTTCTGAGATATAAGGCCTTTTGTGAAGTGCAGGGGTGGGGCAAGGCCCAGGGAGACCCCCAGGTTGGTGTCAATGAAAGTGTCTTATCATAAGGAACAAGAATATATATGGTTTAGGGGTGGGGATCTGTAAGGTTTCCGAGATATTGTGATATTATGAAATGGAGGGGGTGGGGCATGGCCCCAGCACATCCCTGGGGACCCCCAGGTTGGTGTCACTGAATGTGTCTCATCATAATGAACAAGAACATATATGGTTTAGGGGTGGGGATCTGAACAGTTTCTGAGATATATGGCCTTTTGTGAAGTGAAGGGGTGGGGCATGGCTCCGGCGCACCCCGGAAGACCCCCAATTTGGGATCAATGAATGCGTCTTATCATAAGGAGCAAGAATATATATGGTTTAGGGGTGCGGATCTGTAAGGTTTCCGAGATATTGGGCCTTTTATGAAATAGAGGGGCGGGACATGGCCCCGGCGCATCCCGGGGGACCCCCAGTTTGATGTCACTGAATGCGTCTTATCATAAGGAACAAGAGTATATAGGGTTCAGGGGTGGGGATCTGAATGGTTTCCGAGATATTGGGCCTTTTATGAAGTGGAAGGGGTGGGGCATGGCCTCGGCACATCCCGGAGGACCTCCAGGTTGGTGTCACTGAATGCGTCTTATCAATAGGAACAAGAATATATATGGTTTAGGGGTGGGGATCTGTAAGGTTTCTGAGATATAGGTCATTTTATGAAGTACTGGGGGCGGGGCATGGCCCCGGCACAACCTACTGGACCCCCAGGTTGACATAAAAGCATATGGCTGAGAGAAGTTTACTAAAGGAACATTTCTATGAAAGTTTTGTCAAAATATCTGCAAAGGCTTTGTAGTTAATGCCATTTTTCAATTTTCCCCATTATAAGTCTATGGAAAATCTAAGTTGCCATAGCAACCAAACTAAAGAGCCGAATTTCATAAAAAAACACAAAACCTGTAAAGGCAAATATGGTGAATAGTTCCATAAACTTTCAGCCTCATAGAGCATACGGTTTCTGAGGAGATGATTTTTTAAGTATTTTTTTCTATTTTTTGCATTTTGGTTTCCATGGCAACCATTAAAATTGAGCAGTAGGCCTAAAATCATATGGTAGATACTAGATTGCTTAAGGAACATTTCTATGAAAGTTTTGTTCCAATATCTGCAAAGGCTTGGCAGTTAATGCCATTTTTCAATTTTCCCCATTATAAGTCTATGGGAGCTCTAAGTTGCTATAGCAACCAAACTAATGGGCCAATTTTCATAAAAAACACAAACTTTTAATCCCCCAACCCAAGCATGCTACAGATAAAATTTGGGCCCAATCGACCCAGTGGTTTCAGAGGAGATGTCGTTTGAAAGTGTTGACGACGACGCAGACGCCGACGACCACGACGACGACGACGACGGACAAATGCCTATCCTATAAGCTCCCCCGGAGCCTTCGGCTCTGGTGAGCTAAAAATTTTAACCCATAAAATGTCAATCACGACAGTTGTCGTCTGCTTTGCCGTCTGCCGGTTGCATTGGAAGTATTTTTTGCAAACAGTGTGGACCCAGACTGGGCAGTCTGATCTGGGCCCGCACTGTTTGCCTGTGTGTAAAAAAATATTTTTAAAAAGTTTGCAAAAAACAAAAACAAAAACAAAACAGCAGACTACATTTTCAGATGTAGTTTTTCTCGGTGTCTTAAGGGTTAATGTCCGTCACACTGAAAGGCCCCCACCCATAGGGGCTTAAAGAAATATATGGGCTGCATGATGCTTCCACGCAGAGCTGAATCCGGCCCGCACACTAGTACTGGTAAACCGCTTAGAGGATCTAAGCCTGTCCAGGAACCGCGGTGCGAGGCGGACCGTCCATGCTAATAAACCCTATTGGTTTCATTGGGCGACAGGGCTTGAGATGTCATTTCATCTCAATGTCGGGTAAAAGTCCCACAAAATTGGAAGCAACGTCTCCAAAATGACCTTTACAGTGTTGACGGGGACGTTAAACCTCAAATCAACCAACCAACCAACCGTCACACTGAAAATGTATCGCTAATTTTCATCTGAAAGATGCGTTTTATAAAAGAGTGAAAGTCATGTTGGATCGATTGTTTTCAGTCGACCAACAGCTACTAAGCACAGACGTTTCTCAGTGCTGATGTCCATGTGACTCGGATTTGCAGGAAATCCAGGTAACGCTTATTTATAGAAAATAGCCGCGTTATACTGATCGCTGTGAGGTCAGAGTGTTGCATAAGAGGGTTATAAATAGAATCTGGACTGGAATCGTGTGTTGGGCTTGGCAAACAGTGTAGACCCAGAGCAGACGCTGCAGAACGCGGCGTCTGATCAGGGTCTACATTGTTTGCTTACAGTACAGGAATTTAAGGGTTTTCGTTTGGTTCGTTTGGTTTCAGGTTTAACGTCCCCGTCAACACTGTATAGGTTATTTTGGAGACGATGCTTCCAATTTTGCGGGACTTTTACCCGCCATTGAGATGAAATGACTTCTCAAGCCCTGGCACCCAATAAAACCAATACGGTTTATAAGCATGGACGGTCCGACTCGCACTGCTTTGCCTGGACATGCTTAGATTCTCTAAGCGGTCTACCAGTACTCCTGTGCGGGTCGGTTTCAGCTCTGCGTGGAAGCATCATGCAGCCCATATATTTCTTCAAGCCCCGATGGGCGGGGGCCTACGCGACTATCACCGATGTGTAGGAAATCCAGGTAACGGTTATTTATAGAAAATAGCAGCGCTATTCTTATCGCTGTGAGGTCAGAGTGTTGGATAAGAGGATTATCAATAGAATCTGGATTGGAATCGTGTGTTGGGCTTGGCAAACAGTGTAGACCCAGATCCAGTGTAGAACGCGGCGTCTGATCAGGGTCTACACTGTTTGCTTACAGTATAGGAAATTAAAGGGTTAAACAACAGTTTGGCCCCGTTCAGGACCAGGAGAGAATCGACCAACAAGCAACAAGTGCTGTCAATACTTCGATTATCTGCTTGAGTCTTTTTTATATTTATGCCTAACTTTGGAGTCACGTGTCTTTGTTCAGGACTTTCCGTATTTACTGACATATGCTACCCTCGAAGGATGGTCGTCTGCCGGTCTGTTGAAGGGTGTCCAAACTGGCACGCCAGTGAAATACCTCCGCAAGTGAATAAAGTACTGAAATAAATAAAATGTATATTTATATAGCAGCTACTTATTACTGACTATGTTTGTTTGTACTGGAGTTTTTGTTTGTTTGATTTTAGGTCTAACGTCCCCGTCAACACTGTATAGATCATTTTGGAGACGTTGTTTCCAATTTTGTGGGACTTTTCCCGGTACTGAGATGAAATGACATCTCAAGCCCTGCCGACCAATGAAACAGATAGGGTTTATAAGCATGGACGGTCCGACTCGCACAGCTTTGCCTGGGCAGGCTTAGATCCTCTAAGCGGTTTACCAGTACTCGTGTGCGGTCGGTTTCAGCTCTGCGTTGATGTATCATGCAGCCCATCTATTTCTTCAAGTCCCGATGGGCGGGGCCTATGTATTGGAGTTTAACGGCCCAGTCAACACTGTTTTATGTCAATTATGAGCCGGTCAGTTTACCTATCCACGCCTTTCCTGGGTATGCTTATACGTAAGCGGTTAACCAGTACAGTACACATTCTTTCGCCAGAAACTGAAAACTGCCCTTCTTGAATCAGCGGAAGGGAGAAAATGACCGTAGAAAAGATTTCATGATCAATCTCCATGAAAGAATGTTGCCGACCCCGGCAGGTATCGAACCCGCGTCCTCCTGATCACCAGTCAGACGCGCATCCGACTGAGCTACCGAGGCCTTATTACTGACTATATTAACGCCAGCAGTGGCCTTAAGCCACGATCACACACCAGTATTCAAGCCCCGCCCGACTATATTGCCTATAGTGTCCCATTTACTAAAATAGTATTCGTTTTGTAACGTAAGCCCTAGTTATTGAGAAACGTGATAATGAAAGTGGGTGGGGCAATTCAGCATTAATCTGAGGAAACCGGGTCGGTTTCAGCTCTGTGTGGAAGCATCGGGCAGCCCATCCATTTCTTCAAGCCCCGATGGCCGGGGGCTATTGAAATCTTTTGAAA
Source organism: Lucinisca nassula (assembly GCA_963580285.1). Classification (NCBI taxonomy): domain Eukaryota; kingdom Metazoa; phylum Mollusca; class Bivalvia; order Lucinida; family Lucinidae; genus Lucinisca; species Lucinisca nassula. The sequence continues at coordinate 11,704,206 of OY757020.1, forward strand.
GATGTATGTAGATATTATTGTGAGTGCTCACAGTTGATTAGGTTTTAGTGGTCTTGACCTTATTGTAAGGTCAGACTGAAATTGGCCATTGTCAGTTGTGTTGTGACCTTGAAAACAAGGTCATCAGAGCATAATAAGCATAATATTGTTTGTTTATCATTACTTATTCAGCCCCTTGCTCTGTCCTGGTGACTATGCCAGTTAAACTAGCATACATTCCACTCAATTGAACCCATAATCTGTGCAAACAAGCTTAAGTTTACTAAACTTCAATCTACTTTGACCTTTGATGACCTTGAAATGAGGTTAATGTTAACCAACTTGAAACCATGGCCCAATATTTCATCTAAGTCAGTTTCTGAGAATAAAGTCAGAAGTTCCAAAGAAAGTATACTGGAAGCTTAAAAATTTTGACCTATTTTGTTCTGTGGTGATCTTGAAAACAAGGCCCTTGAATATAAGGCCTAGTTCACTGAACATCTAACCAACTCAGAGACATGTCCAGATGCTACATCCAGCCAAGTCTGGTGAAATGCTGCTTAGTTTAAGTGACAGCTTGACTAAAGAGTGAACAGAGTGCAATTGTAGATATCAAGCCTGTCCTGACCTTGAAACTAAGGTCAAGGTCACCAAAATCTAAGCTCAAAGGCATGCTCCAATTATATAGATATCTGGGAAAGTCAATGTTTGTTTGTTTGTATTGGAGTTTAACGGCCCAGTCAACACTATTTAGGTCATTTTTGAGCCGGTCAGTTTACCTATCAACACTTTCCTGGGCAGGCTTATACGTAAGCGGTTAACCAGTACAAAGTCAATGAAATGTCACAGGATTGGACTTTAATATTTCCCAAATAAAGACAAACATTCTTTTCAATTTTGAAAATCTCAAAGACGATGTGACCTTCAGGATAAGGTCATGGCAATACCAGCCTAGTCAGCCCTTTATATTCTCAAAATCTTATAATATATTCAGATTAATTTCAACAAAATCCTTTGTATAATTCAAAAGAAAAAATATGTTTTATTGAATTCCAAGATGCAAAATTCTCAGAAATAGAAGGTTTTCATAAAAGAGTTGCTGCAGATGGCATACTTTCTTTAGACGAAGAAAACTATGAAGAATGTTACCTAAGGCAAACAAACAAACAGAGGAAGAATGACTGCATTTGCTTTATTTAAAAGAGATATGGTACATAAAACACAATACCTCAGCATCATATCGAATTACCCCACCCAGTTTCATAATCATTTAACTCCATAACAAGGGCTTACTTTGCAAAACCTAGACTGTCTTAGCAAAAGGAATTCAATGTATTAGGAGAATTTGAAGCCTTTTGTTCAGAAATAGAAAAATGGCCAAAATGGTCACCCCTAATTTTTACATTTGACCAGCCCAAGTGTGTGTGTGTGTGTGTGAATTCGGGTTTAACGTCGCTTTCAACAATTTTTCAGTCATATCACGACGGTGTCTGGTTGCGACAGGGAGCTCAATGCTCACGTTTATAGTGCTGCCTCACTGAAGTATCATGTCCCAGACACATTACATGATACCAGACCCAGTCACATTATCCTGACACTGGATCGACCAGTCCTAGCTCTACCCCGTAAATCTGAGTGCCAAGCGAGGAGCAGCTAGTACCATTTTTAACGACTTTGGTATGTCGCGGCCCGGGATCGAACCCGAGACCTCCCGTTCCCCGGAACGGACACTCTACCAACTGAGCTATCGGGGCCGGTACCAGCCCAAGTGACCTTGAATATTAGGTCAAGGTCACCAAAACTTAATCAAAACTTTGTACTCTTCCAATGTCAAATTCAAGTAAGTTTGAAAATAATTTGCCGTTTAGTTTCGGAGATAGACTAGGTTTTATTGAATTTGAAGATGCAAAATTAACAAAAATTGACGATGTTCATTAAATAGTTGATGCAGATGTAGTATTTTACTTTAGAGGAAGAAAATTTAAGTAGGAATTTACCTAAAAAATTTGTCTAACAATCAGAGGCAATAATGACTGTGTGTGATATATTTGAAAAAAGAAACTGTGCGTAAAACATGATACCTCAGATTAATGCTGAATTACCCCACCCACTTTCATTATCACGTTTCTCAATAACTAGGGCTTACGTTACAAAACGATGTAATTGGGACACTACAGGCAATATATCAGGAGAAAATTAAGACTTTTGTTCCAGGGCAGGAAAAGGGCCTTATGGGCACCCCCCACCCTTTGTTTCATGATCCAGCAAGGAGTCCAAAAGGTGCAGACGGAAGAACAAACTAGTGTAGACCCTGATCAGACTGCTCCTTCAGGAGCAGTTTGATCTGGGCCTGCACTGATTGCTGAGGCCTATCTGTCCCAATACATAGGATCATTGTATATGTCGCGAAAATCCATTTGCCATTTAAGAAATATTGGTCTATTTTTTCGTTTCATTCTATTTTTGACGGAAACTCTGTTAGAAAACATTGTAGACCCCGATTAGATGCCGCATTATGCTGAAGCTGATCTGGCTCTGCACAGTCGCCTAAGTCCCTTTTTAGGGTTGTCATGTTAGATAGGGCTTACAGGTTTTTGAAAATTCGATTTCCAATTTAAGTGACGGTATCAGACTCGTTTTTTTTTGTTTTGTTTTGTTTTTGTTTGTTTTTTAAGTTTTGTTATTGTTGCTGTTAATCTAAGTTTTAAACACACGGTGTAGACTTAGACCAGATGAAGCGTCTGGTCTGGATCTACACTGATTGCAAATATCTCATTTTTCGGACTCTAGGTAAATATGGGTTACATCTGCTGAAATAATATCGACTCAAAGCAGAAATGTTAATATTTTATGGAAAATATGGAAAATACCGCATGACAAAATTTCATCTAAAAATAGCCTGCAGAAATCATTAAAGGTAGCGTTGCACTTAAGGAAGAGTGTAGCCGCAACCACAACTGTCTTTTGTTTTGCCATCGGGCAAAACCTATCCATCACGAAAACACGCCTCTATAATTTTGACTCCCTTGAACCTTCTTTTATGTAGTAAAACTGGGGTTTGCAGGGATAAACCTTATTTTTCTTATTTCTGCTCTAAAATATAGATTATCGGTATTCGTTAGAACCGCCTCGATGGGGCAGTTCTAACGAGTACCCACAATCTATACTTTGTGCAGAAATAAGCAAAATATCACAATTTTTTATCCCAAATTTTCGTTTTTTTAGCCGGTAAAACTCACAATGTATTTGCATAATGCTACATGCATGACACATGGCATTTTCTGTGGTACCGTAGCAAGTAGTCTGTGCCATTCGACATTTTTTGGTGAAAAAAAAAAATATATATACAGGATTTTCCTTATTTTTGTATCTTGTTTATCAGTTACAGAAAAATTTAACTAACCCAGCCGGGGATTTTAAGTCTACCTCGATTTTTCTTAGATGCCGAAAATCATGTGAAGTTCAAACCTCCACGTGGGTTATTCACCATGGCAGTCAGTTGTTACAGGTCATTACGAAATCACGCCTATACAAATACATTGTAAATTTTACCAGAGAAAAAAACACAAAAAATTTAAAATGAAAAATTGTGATATTTTTTCTTAATTCTGCTCAAAATATAGATTGTGGGAACAAGTTAGAACCGCCTCATCGAAGCGGTTCTAACGAGTACCCACAATCTATATTTTGGAGCAGAAATAAGAACAAGAATGGCCCTGGATCGCTCACCTGATCCATAGTGTAACAAGTGTGCCCCAGAGAGAGCCATTATTGGCCCCAAGGTTATAATGTGTATAATGTTGAGGGAGGTCTTAAAGGTGAAGCTTCATACCAAACATCAACAAAGGCTATAATTTGAACAATCTTGGCAAAAGTCCACTAGATGAAGCTACACATCAAATATCAAAGACCTTGGCCTAGCGGTTTCAGAGAAGAAGATTTTTAAAGATTTTGCCTATATAAGCCTATGTAAAACCAAAGCGCCCCGGGACGGGGGCATTTTTTGCCCCAGCACTATAATTTGAACAATCTTGGTAGGGGTCCACTAGATGAAGCTTCATACCAAATATCAAAGTCCTGGGCCTTGTGGTTTCAGAGAAGAAGATTTTCCCTATATAAGCCTATGTAAAACCAAAGGGCCCCGGGGCGGGGGCATTTTTGGCCACAGGACTATAATTTGAACAATCTTGGTAGGGGTCCACTAGATGAAGCTTCATACCAAATATCAAAGACCTGGGCCTTGTGGTTTCAGAGAAGAAGATTTTTAAAGATTTTCCCTATATAAGCCAATGTAAAACCAAAGGGCCCTGTGGTGGGGGCATTTTTTGTCCCAGCACTATAATTTGAAGGGGTCCACTAGATGAAGCTTCATACTAAATATCAAAATCCTGGGCCTTGTGGTTTCAGAGAAGAAGATTTTTAAAGAATTTCCCTATATAAGCCTATGTAAAACCAAAGGGCCCCGGGGCGGGGGCATTTTTGGCCCCAGGACTATAATTTGAACAATCTTGGTAGGGGTCAACTAGATGAAGCTTCATACCAAATATCAAAGACCTGGGCCTTGTGGTTTCAGAGAAGAAGATTTTTAAAGATTTTCCCTATATAAGCCAATGTAAAACCAAAGGGCCCTGTGGCGGGGGCATTTTTTGTCCCAGCACTATAATTTGAAGGGGTCCACTAGATGAAGCTTCATACTAAATATCAAAATCCTGGGCCTTGTGGTTTCAGAGAAGAAGATTTTTAAAGAATTTCCCTATATAAGCCTATGTAAAACCAAAGGGCCCCGGGGCGGGGGCATTTTTGGCCCCAGCACTATAATTAGAACAATCTTGGTATGGGTCCACTAGATGAAGCTTCACACCAAATATCAAAGACCTGGGCCTTGTGGTTTCAGAGAAGAAGATTTTTAAAGATTTTCCCTATATAAGCCAATGTAAAACCAAAGGGCCCCGTGGCGGGGGCATTTTTTGTACCAGCACTATAATTTGAACAATCTTGGTAGGGGTCCACTAGATGAAGCTTCATACCAAATATCAAAGACCTGGGCCTTGTGGTTTCAGAGAAGATTTTAAAAGATTTTCCCTATAGAAGCCTATGTAAAACAAAAGGGCCCCAGGGCGGGGGCATTTTTGGCCCCAGCACTATAATTTGAACAATCTTGGTAGGGGTCCACTAGATGAAGCTTCATACTAAATATAAAAGACCTGGGCCTTGTGGATTCAGAGAAGAAGATTTTTAAAGATTTTCCCTATATAAGCCAATGCAAAACCAAAGGGCCCCGTGGCGGGGGCATTTTTTGTCCCAGCACTATAATTTGAACAATCTTGGTAGGGATCCACTAGATGAAGCTTCATACCAAATATCAATGTCCTGGGCCTTGTGGTTTCAGAGAAGAAAATGTTTAAAGATTTTCCCTATATAAGCCTATGTAAAACCAAAGGGCCCGGGGCGGGGGCATTTTTGGCCCGAGCACTATAATTTGAACAATCTTGGTAGGGGTCCACTAGATGAAGCTTCATACCAAATATCAAAGACCCGGGCCTTGTGGTTTCAGAGAAGAAGATTTTAAAAGATTTTCCCTGTATAAGCCTATGTAAAACCAAAGGGCCCCGGGCCGGGGGCATTTTTGGCCCCAGCACTATAATTTGAACAATCTTGGTAGGGGTCCACTAGATGAAGCTTCATACCAAATATCAAAGTCCTGGGCCTTGTGGTTTCAGAGAAGAAGATTTTTAAAGATTTTCCCTATATAAGCCTATGTAAAACCAAAGGGCCCCGGGGCGGGGGCATTTTTGGCCCCAGCACTATAATTTGAACAATCTTGGTAGGGGTCCACTAGATGAAGCTTCATACCAAATATCAAAGAACTGGGCCTTGTGGTTTCAGAGAAGAAGATTTTTAAAGATTTTCCCTATATAAGCCTATGTAAAACCAAAGGGCCCCAGGGCGCGGGTATTTTTGGCCCCAGCACTATAATTTGAACAATCTTGGTAGGGGTCCACTAGATAATGCTTCATACCAAATCTCAAAGACCTGGGCCTTGTGGTTTCAGAGGAGAAGATTTTTTAAGTTTTTGGTGAAAAAAATCTATTTTTGGCTCCTCTGACCTAGATGTGCAACGGACCGGAACCATTTGAACAACTTTGAAAGGGGACCACCTAAGGATCATTCCTGTGAAGTTTGGTCAAAATCTGATCAGTGGTTTAGGAGGAGATGTCGTTTAAAGAAATTGTTTACGCACGCACGGACGCACGGACGGACGCACGGACGCACGCACGCACGACGGATGACGGACAAAAAGTGATCCCAAAAGCTCACCTCGTCACTACGTGACGGTGAGCTAAAAATAACCCCTGATAACCCCAGTTTTACTATATAAAAGTGGGGTTCAAGGGGTTCGTGATTAGCAGAAAAATCCCGGCTCGGGATTGACCTCGGGCCGCAGGATTGACAAGTAAACATTCTACCACGTCGCTTTAAGAGTCGGCTTGTCCTGTGGCCATGTTATATCCCTTCATTATATAACATCAAACTTTTATTTAGTGGATAACGTTATGTAAAAAAAAAAAAACAAAAAAAAAACATGACCACACGATCCTGTAAAAACACATAATTACTGGCGCCTACCCATCACGAAAATACGTCCATATAATTTTTACCCATCGAACTCCACTTTTATTTCGTAAAAATGGGGTTTACAGGGGACAGGGGCACATCTTATTTTTCTTATTTCTGCTGTAAGATAAAGATTGTGAGTAATCGTTAGTGTGAGTACTAACGAACAGCCACAATCTATATTTTGAGCAGAAATATTAAGAAAAAAATGTCCCAATTTTTTATCTTAAAATGTTCATTTTTTCGGCGATAAAGGGTACAGTGTATTTGTATAGGCGTGCTTTCGTAATGCGATAAGTCGCCTTCCGTGACAACCCTATGTTTTATGTGGAACCTCTTTTGGACTTATATGGCATTGATTGATATATGTATATGATTATTTATATTTTTATTTTAGATGTTTTCATACTTGAGGTCATTTCAAACTAGACTGAGGCTCGTTTAATAAATTTCACATGAAATGACCACTCTTAGCATATGCATAGCAACAAACAATTTTGGTATTTTGTGATAACTGAAGGATAGTTTTTGTCAAATTCTCAATAAAACATATGTTGTACCGCCTCGGTTTATATGGAGAAATAAGGAAAACTATCCTTAAGTTATAAAGGAAAGTACGAACCTTATCTGTCACTATGTATATGCCCTACGACATTACCTAATCTATGATAAATTCCGGCTGGAAGAATGATAAGATCTCCTCTGGACAGTTCGATGCGAATCCATCTGTCGTCCATGTCTCTGACGTCAAAAAATCCGGAACCATCCGTGGCTAATCGGATTTCTTCGTCACAGTGCAAATGTTCCGTCCAGAATGTCTTCACCTGCAAGACATGAGTCTTGTTACATGTATGAGAAAACATTTTCAAGATTAGGTAGGCACACACCAACCTGCTCAGGACAACAGATCATCATCCTTATCCTCATCATCATCATCATCATCATCATCATCATCATCATCATCATCATCATCATCATTATTATAAATAAATAAATAAATAAATAAATAGAGTAAAGTCGGGTATTATCGACCCTTTATGGTTGAAATTAAGCTAGGATTAAAAATAACTGACGAATGATCCTATCGTGACTGATTTATGAAACTGTGTTCTTTGTTGGTCAGAACCAGCCAATCAGATACAATGTAACAAAGTGTCTTACATATTATAATGTCTGTTGGAAAATGTTAGTCAAGTCGTTAATTATCGACCCATAGAGGCAATTATCGACCCCCTTAGGGATTTTTAAAAAATAACACTCATAAACTCTAAGTTAAGAGACTTTACGCCTGGATAACAAATATATATGCCTACCAGGAACATTGACAGATTGTTCATACCCTTAAACCAAATATACGCTCGAGATATAACCTGAGGCGCGTTCAACAATGTGGGCACACGTCGAGCGCTCACTTTCTTGCCTACATTCCGTAAGTTAAAAAGTGGGCACTCCGCGGGCGCCCGCTTTGTTTAGTGCATCTCACATGTAGATATTACAAAATATGTAATAGATTTATTTACTAAATATCTAGATTTACTGTAATCTATGTTTTATACATTTTCTTGTCATGTTTAGATCATTGATCTTAGAAACACTTAACAATCGCCATGTATAGGCGTACAAAGGAGTCCCACATAGCAGCTTAAAGCTGAAATGAGCCTGTGCACGGGAAAACTTTAAATAGAACTGTTGCGACCAGCAAAGACTCATAACAGCTTGTACGTCTGCGCAGTCCGTCAGAATGTTTGATGTTCGAAGGAGTCTTCTAAGGTTTCTAGGTTATCCAGTGAGCAACAATCAAGACTGGCCAGACTTACTGTTTGTACATGATGATGTAGATCTAAATCTTTGCTATTTGGACAAATCATATTGTAGGCATAGATCTATATGTGCAGTCTCAAATGAGATCTGCAGATAAGCTAGATTTACCGCACTCGTTATTGCATGGAATGAATAGCATATAAAGAGAAGCAAACTTAATGGTGTGCTTAAAAGTTAATTACGAAAACACGCCTATACATATGTGTTGAATATGTAATCACCTGGTAATTTTAATATTTCTATACAAAACATATATTGTAGGTTTTCGTTATAACCGCCTTCTAACGAATTCCCACAATCTATGTTTTAACCAGAAATAAGAAATATAATATATCCCCTTTCCCCCCATTTTACTGGATAAAGATGAGGTCTAAGGGGGTCGGATCATATAGGCTTGTTTTCTTGAATTTCTGTAGATATTTCAACGTATAGAAAATGACATCAAATAGCGAGATTAAGGGTCATCTGTGCAATCTAAAAAATACGAGGAAACATTTTCATACTGATCAAACTTCAAACTGTAGAACGACGTTTCGATTCTACTCACTGTTTATCTGGTTGCGATTGATATATTGTTCTTAAATGATGGACCCATGCCAAAGGAAATATCGAACATTTGAGTTGGATCAGTTTATAGAGAATACCAGGTTCGTGTCTTTTGATATCAAGTTTATCAGGCAAGGCTTCGAGAACGCTTGTAGAATCGCGATAAACTTGATATCAAAAGACACGAATCTGGTATTCTATATATCAGTTTATCCCCTTGTAAACTCTTTAAATCGGCAATTTACGATCAGTCATTGCGTCCCAACATTCCGGCGCGGTATATAATGGGTCACTATATTTACTATAAGCTGACTGTTATTTTTATTTTATTTTTTTTTTTATTCATTTTAAATGTAATTTTTCCAATTTTTCTAGTAATTATAACTTTTTAGCCATTTTTGCCGGTAGTCCGCTTTATTCATAAAAGTGCAACGTCACGTTGACGTGATAAAGCTCACTTGTCCTGAGATAGCATATCTTTATCAGGTCAATGCGTTACAATGCAATATATAGAGTGGGTAACTGATAAAAGAATGCATTATGTCACATGGATGTGTTGTCATAATGCTTTCTGCAGCATGAAACTTGAAACAGCTTGAAACTGTGGTGGAATCGAATATTAACCTCTTTCATACAGAAACCACAAACAGAACACTGTTACACAGTGCAGGCCCAGATCAGATGCTGCAGAATCTAAGAATCTGCTTTGGGACTTATTATGTTAACCTTGTCCTGCTGAATATATAGAGAATACCAGGTGAGTGTCTTTTGATATCAAGTTTATCAGGCAAGGCTTCGAGAACGCTTGTAGAATCGCGAGGCTTGCCGAGAGATTCTACATGCGTTCTCGAAGCCGAGCCTGATAAAATGACACGAATCTGGTATTCTATTTATCAGTTTATCCCCTTGTAAATCATTTAAATTGTCAATTTTCGATCATTTACCGATTGCCCTCAAGCTCTTGGCGGCCATAATGATGCATGCCAACACCGTACAGGTTGCGAACAACAACCTTCCTCATTTTTGTCTGAAAAAGGAAGAATTTAGTAATGGTCTTTCGATCAGGTTCTAGTCTGATAACAGTTAAAGGATTCCGGAATTTATTACACGACGTTATCACATTCTCTGACTACGTCATGTGATAAAGTTCGTTCGTACGTTCGTTCGTTCGTTCGTTCGTTAATTAGTTAGTTATCAACTCCATACGCCAACATCTGTACCTCAGACAAGGGCATAGGCCTACAGTATACCTTATCTTAAATCAGTCTTCCCCACTCTCAGCCTCATCTGCCACTTCTTTCCAAGCCTAAGAGCTCAGTCCTACCTTTGAATTAACTTCTCTAAGCTCATTTTGCCCCCTCACATGCCCAACCCACATCGCGGGTTATGCACTATTTAATTGCACAGCCCCGTTCTACCGTGTCCCGCCCTGTTCCGACTATACGTCCAGATAGTTGAAAAGTGAAATGATCAGTAACCGTACAAACGTACAAATCAATATCATATGAGCTAGCGCATGACAAAAACAACAATAAAGATCGGGCGACCAGCAAAGACTTGCATCCGCGCAGTCTGATCAGTCTTCGCTGATCACATGTGCCTACTATTGGCTACGATCTATGCAAAGAGACATTAGCAAAAGGTATTGTCCTAGTGGATGGGTGCGCAGGTTGATTGCAGTCTTCAATTGTCGCCTCTGTCTTGTTGTAGGTTTTGTCATGCGCCGGCTAATATATCATTTACGATGGTTTTGATGGTAAATTGGGTATCTAGACTACATGATAACACGTGTCATTCGCGGGGGTCGATAATTGCAGAGTGAAGACTTTTGCTCTGCTATTATCGACCCCCCACGTTATATGGCCGCTTTAGGAATTTGGCGCTCGAAACACAAGTGGAAAAACATTTAAGCATTGTAGGCCTTATGGAAACCGCAAACTGCGATCAAAATACCGAAATTTAATCAACAATGGAAGAAAGAGTTATACCTCCGTCCTTATCGGCGCTCGTAACACGACGACTTTTTGAAAATGGAATTCTGACCACCCGGGATTTTTTGCCCAACAGTCACACTATCCTAATCGGAGCGGAAAGGTTAATCGATTTTTATGACGATATTATGACGTAATATTTATCCCAGGCACCACCGCTTCCAAGAATCAATTAGTATTCGCATAAAACCAATTAAGACAGATAAGGGGTCGATAATTCACATGGGTCGACATTAGACTCTCTTACTAAATAAAAAAAACAGAAGCGCCTCTGTCCAACACTGAATTCGGAGGAGCATTAAGCCTGTTAAAAGAAACATGGCAACCCAGCTGGCACACGTCGCTATGGCAACGTCAAATCCACGCCGGTGCAATGTCGCACCGACGTAGATGTGACGATGCATAAACGCCATGACGTTGAACCGACGTTGATGTGACGTCACAATTACGTCATGTGCCTGCTGGGAAATATAGTGTAGTAATCGACGACATTATATCGGTCATGTCACGAAAAAAGATATTTTGCCATTTGCAATCAACAAAGCACTAAAAAGAATAAACGGCCAATAGCACTCGGGGTGCATCATGGACTATGTATGTTCCTGAAGGGCAGCTAACCGCACAGACGAAACATTGTTCATTCAAGCGCAAAAGGGGGCCAGTGTCAGTAACTGGCGACAGTATGGGACAGAATGCGTCCTGGCGGATGTTCTATGATGTATCATTGGCTCCGATGCCTCGGTGTTCGAAAAAGTAGCTAAACGCGCAATACAGAGAAACTTTTAAAACTCAAACACGCTTAGTTGGTTTACCATGGCTAATTCGAACTCATTCTTGAGTCCCTAGATAATTCATCTATGACCTCTAGATATCTATCTGAATTATTTTAGTGGGTGGGTTGGTTCTGATTCGATCTGTAAAAGTATGTTGTGTGCACTCATTAGAATCGCCTCTATGAGGCGATTTTAATGAGTGCACACAGCATGCTTTTATTTTACTGAATTTTCTAAAGATATATAAGTGATCCTTACTATGTTTCATGGTCTGAAACTATGATTAAACCTCGGCAGTTCGAACTTATCCTATTTCGAACAATTTTCTATGGTCCCAAAGGTGTTCGAGTAATCGAAGTTCGACTGCACTTAACATTATTGACAACGACAGCAGCAGAAGCGGTAGCAGTAACAACAACATCGATAACGGCGACGACAACGCCGGAAAGTGATCCCGAGGTCGCTTCTGCTTGATGCAGCTGTTGTGACAATTAAATCTACTTTTAGTATTGTAAATTTTGTCTAACTCGATTAAATAGAAGAGGGCCAAGATGGCACTGAATCGCTCACCCACCTGATTCTAATAAGTCACAAAGCTTCGAAAAGTCATGTGGATAACTGACAGGCATCGTATTCCATGAAGCATACCACTGCTCTTAGACAGATGCTCACCTCGGCAACATTCTTGTGAATTGCTAAAATGTTTAGGAGGGATTGTCATTTAAAGATTTTTCTACTTTTAAGTTTGCCAGCATTGTAGCAAAAGCATTTTTGTACTAATGATCACCTAAGAGGATTCAATGAACTTGAACCAAAGGTATTTGAGGAGTTGTTTTTTAAAGATATTTATATTTTAAGCTCTGGCAGCCATCTTCTTCATCCGAGCGGAACTGGTTATCTTTTTCTGCAGAAGCTCACCTAAGCATCAATCCTATGAATTTTGAATGAAACTGGACACAAGGTACAGGTTGAGTTGTAATTCAAACTTTTGTATGTTTAGCTTTGGCGGCCTTCTTGCTCATCCGAACAAACCCATTTCAGCTAATATGGCCCTGGGCACCTTAGTTACCTTCCTGTTAAGTTTGAATGAAATTGGAACAAAGGTATAGGAGAAATTGTTTTTAGCTCTGGCAGCCATCTTGTTCAACAGAGCGGGACAGTTATATCTTATTTGGTAGAGTTACCAAAGCAGCATTCCTGCGAAGTTTGAGTGAAATTGAACTAAAGGTGTAGGAATTGTCATTTAAAGTTTTTTTTCTATCTTAGCTCACCTGTCACGTAGTGACGAGGTGAGCTTTTGGGATTACTTTTTGTCCGTCGTGCGTCCGTGCGTGCGTAAACGTTTTTGTGAACATACTAGAGGTCACAGTTTTGAGCCAATCATCATCAACCTTGGTCAGAATGATCATCATGACAATATCTCGGTTAAGTTCGAATATGGTGCATGGCAGGTCAAAACCTAGGTCAGTAGGTCAAATCAACGAAAAACCTTGTGAACACTCTAGAGGCCAATTTTTTGGTCCGATCCTCATCAAACTTGCTCAGAATGATTATCCTGTCAATATCTCGGTCAAGTTCGAATATGGGTCATGTCGGGTAAAAAAGTAGGTAAGTAGGTCAAATCATAGGAAAAACCTTGTGATCGTCATCAAACTTTCTCAGAATGATCGCCTTCGCAATATCTGGGTCAAGTTCGAATATGGCTTATGTCGGGTCACAAAGTAACTCAGTAGGTCAAATAATAGGAAAACCTTGTGAATACACTAGAGGCCACAGTTTTGGTCCGAAAATCATCAATCTTGCTCAGAATGATTATCTTGACAATATTTTGGTCAAGTTCTAATACGAGTATGGGTTATGTTGGGTAAAAACAATCAGAGAAAAACGTTGTGAACACATTAGAGGCCACAGTTTTGGTCCGACCATCATCAATCTTGCCCAGAATGATCATCCAGACAATATCTCAGTCAAGTTCGAATATGTTGTCGGGTCAAAAAGTAGGTCACTAGGTCAAATCATAGAAAAACATTCTGAACACACAAGAGGCCACAGGTTTGGTCCTATCATCATCAAACTTGCTCAGAATGATCATCTCGATAATATCTTGGTCACGTTCGAATATGGGTCATGTCGGGTCACAAAGTAGGTCAGTAGGAATAATCATAGAAAAACCTTGTGAATACACTAGAGTCCACGGTTTTGGTCCAATCATATCAAACTTGCCCAGAATGATCATCTTTACAAAGTATCGGTCAAGTTCGAATATGGGTCATGTTGGGTCAAAAAGTAGGTCAGTAGGTCAAATCAGAGAAACACCTTGTGAACAAACTAGAGGCCACAGTTTTGGTCCGATCATCATCAAACTTGCTCAGAGTTATAGTCTTGTCAATATCTCGGTCAAGTTTGAATATGGCTCAGGTCGGGTCAAAAAGTAGGTCAGTAGGTCAAATCATAGAAAAACCTTCTGAACACACTAGAGGCCACAGTTAAGGTCCGATCATCGTCAAACTTGCCCAGAATGATCATCTTGAAAATATCTCTGTCAAGTTTGAATACGGTTCATGCCGGGTCAAAAAGTAGATCAAATCATAGAAAAACCTTCTGATCACACTGGAGGCCACAGGTTTGGTCCGATCATCATCAAACTTTCCCAGAATGATCATCTTGACAATATCTCAATCAAGTTCGAATATGGGTCATGTCGGGTCAAAAAGTAGGCCAGTAGGTATAATCATAGAAAAACCCTTTGAACACACTAGAGGCCACAGTTTTGGTCCGATCCTCATCAAACTTGCTCAAAATGATCATTTGACAATATATCGGTTAATTTAGAATATGGGTCATGTCTGGTCAATAGGTAGGTCAGTAGGTCAGATTGTTGAAAAACATTGTGAACACACTAGAGGCACCAGTTTTGGTCCGATCATCACCAAACTTGCCTAGAATGATCATCTTGACGATATCTGGGTCAAGTTTGAATATGGGTCATGTCGGGTCAAAAAGTAGGGCAGCAAGTCAAATCATAGCAAAACGTTGTGAACACTCTAAGAGGCCACAGTTTTAGTCCAATCATCATAAAACTTGCTCAGAATGATCATCTGGACAATATCTCAGTTAAGTTCGAATATGGGTCATGCCAAATCAAAAACTAGATCAGTAGGTTATTTTTTCATAACTTTTTAACCGTTTGAGATAGAGCCTTAATATTTGGCATGCAGGTTCCTTGTGACAAGTGCTTCCCACTAATATAAAAAATGACCTCTGCCCCTCTTTATCATAACCTTTGAACAATATGAGATAGAGCCTTCATATTTGGCATGTATGTTCCTTGTGACAAGGTTTTCCCAACCATTCAAAACTTTGACCCATCACCTTGACTTTGACCTACTTTGTCATAACTTTTTAAGCATTTGAGATACAGTCTTCATATTTGGCATGTAGGTTCCTTGCGACAAGGGTTTCTTATTCATACATAAAATGATCCGTGACCTTTACCTTGACATTTGACCTATTTTATTATAACTTTTGAACCATTTGAGATAGTGCCTTCATATTTGGCATGTATGTTCCTTGTGAAAAGGTCTTCACACCCATACAAAAATTTTGTCTTATGACCTTGACCTTTGACCTACTTTGTCATAAGTTTTGAAGCATTTGAGATATAGCCTTCATATTTGGCATGTAGTTTCCTTGTGTCATACAAAAATGACTTGTGACATTGACATGTGACCTACTTTATCATAACTTTTGAACCATTTGATGTAGAGCCTTCATATTTGGCTTGTATGTTCCTTGTGGCAACAACTTTCATCCATACAAAATTTTGTCCTGTGACCTTGACCTTTGACCTTCTTTCTAATAACTTTTTAACCATTCGAGATACAGCCTTCATATTTGGCATGCATGTTCCTTGTGGCAACGGCATTCACCCATACAGAAATTTTGACCTGTGACCTTGACCTTTGACCTTCTTTCTCATAACTTTTGAACTATTTAAGATAGAGCCTTCATATTTCGCAAGTAGGGTCCTTGTGACAAGGGCTTCCCAACCATGCAAAATCTTTTACCTGTGACCTTGACCTTTGATCGTTTTTGTCATAACTTTTGAACCATTTAAGGTAGAGCCTTCATATTTGGCATATGTGTTCCTTGTGACAAGGTCTTCCCACTCATGCAAAAAAATGACCTGTGACCTTGACCTTGATCTGTGACCTACTTGTCTTAATCATAACTTTCGAACCATTTGAGATACAGCCTTCATATTTGGCATGTATTTTCCTTCTGACAAGGCACCTAACTGTTTACCATTTCATTGCTACAGTGTTGATCCGGTGAGCGATCCAGGGCAATCAAGGCCCTCTTGTTAGCTCTTGTGGTCATTTTGTTCATCAGATCAGAACCATTTTAGCTTTTTGGTACATTGTTACCAAAGCAATATTCCGATGAAGTTTGAATGCAATTGGTCCAGGGGTATAGGAGGAGTTGTTGTTTAAATCGTTTTCTACTTTAAGTACTGGCGGCCATCTTGTGCATCGGATTTTAACTATCCTGGTCAGTATTAGACTTAAGATGTGTACCAGTACATTATATTCGAGTTCGGTCGGTTTCAGCAGTCCGCGGAAGAACCATGCAGACCAATCTAGTTCTTAAAGCCCCAAAGGGCGGGGATGGTTATACACGTAGATTGTGGGTCCTAACGAGCGGTCCTAACAAGCACCCATAACCTTTGTTTTTGACAAAAATAAGTAAAATATCCCAAACTTTCTTCATTTTGGAGATAAAGCAGGATGTGTTGTAAGGATATGGCAGAAAGATTGTGTTATCACACCAATGTGTTATCATAAAGGCATCACGTGAAGAATTCGTGAAATGAAGAACCCCTACACAGAAATTTATTTAGAGAAAACTGGGGTTTACGGGGGTATACATTATTTTTCTTATTTTTGCTCCATTACATAGGTTGTGGGTGCTCGTTAGAACCGCCTCATCGAGGCGGTTCTTACGAGCACCCACAATCTATGTTAAACGCAGAAATAAGAAAGATGTTATCATTTTTACCTCAAATTTGTCACTTCTGACACCATTTTGGACGCCATTATTTCACATGGACATGTTTTCCTAATGGAAAGACTCACCCATTCGTCATATTTTTCTAGTTTGCCTCGCGCGATCGTGATCTGGTCTTCGTACGAGTAGTTTCTATCTTTTCTAAGCTTCGTCAACTCTTCACATTTCTCATAGTCATCAGATAAAATCTACAATGAATAGTATTATTACGTTAATATTTGATGAGATTTCTTACGTTAACATGCATATACAAAATATAATGCATATTAAAATGATAAAATTACGTTAAAATGTAACGTTTAATGTTATTCTTGACGTTAGCATGCATTTTCAAAATATTCTGCAAAGCAAATTCGTCAGTCGATATCTACAAATATGAATTCAGTGTGTTTGTTTGTTTGTTTGATTTGAGGTTTAACGTCCCCGTCAACACTGTAAATGCCATTTTGGAGACGTTGCTTCCAATTTTGTGGGACTTTTACCCGACATTGAGATTAGCTGACATATCAAGCCCTATCGCTCAATGCAACCAATAGGGTTTATAAGCATGGGCGGACCGACTCGCACCGCTTTGTCTGGTCAGGCTTTGATCCTCCAAGTGGTTTACCAGTACTCGTGTGCGGGTCGATTTCAGCTCTGCGTGGAAGCAGCATCATGCAGCCCATATATTTCTTTAAGCCCCAATGGGCGGAGGCCGGAATTCAGTATGAGTTCATTATGTTAACTCCTTACATTTACTCAAAAAGTATTCTTCACATCATGTGAACAAGTCCGTGAAATGAAGACCCCCTAAACCCCACTTTATATAGAGAAAACTGGGGTTTACGGGGGTATACATTATTTTTTCTTATTTCTGCTCCAAGACATAGGTTGTGGGTACTCGTTAGAACCGCCTCACTGAGGCGGTTCTAACACTGAGGCGGTTCTAACGAGCACCCTCAACCTATGTTTTGAACATTTATAACAAAAATATCACGGATTTTCATTACAACAGTAGCAATTTTGGAGATGTGAAAAATGCACTATGTCGTACGGGTGAGTTGTCGTATTGAGAACATAGTCATCGGGTTTTGTTTGATTTGTTTAATTTTAGGTTTAACGTCCCCGACAACACTGTAAAGGTCATTTTGGAGACGTTGCTTCCAATTTTCCGGGACTTCTACCCATTTAATACCCATCGGGTAATATCAACGAAGAATCATCACATTGAGTTGGCATGTTAATGTAATTTCTTACGTTAATATGTCGGTCTTAATGCTGAGCAGAACAGTTTTGTATCGGCATGTTTATGTAATAAATGCCTTCAAAAGGCTATGAGCAGTTGTTCGGTGTGATATGTAAAGACGGAAATTTAAAACAAAACAAAATTAATGAAACAACAACAACAGCAACAACAAGACAATAACAACAGAAACAGCAACAGCGGTAACAATAACAACAACAACAACCACAAAAGAAAAGTGGTTTTATGTTTTGACATTGAGTTTCATTTGATCTTGTTGACTACATATCTCTTTTCATTTATTTATTTTTAGTGTAATTGTAGCTTTTGAGATAACATTGAGACGGGACACGCTTCAAGACATCGTATCGTTTCGTGTGCACAGGCACGTATGCAGCAATCAAAGCGCCAAAAGGCACTGAAATGACAGATTCTGTGAAAAATTCAGATTTACTTTCTTTTGTGATAAGGACAATGGTGCTGGAGTGTTGATTTTTAGTTTGGTTCACAAAACTGGGGTAAATCGGCTGTTATACACTGTCATCATCCTTTTACTTGCGCCTTATAGATACTACAACATGCAAATGACTACCCAGCAGGCACAGGTCGCTAGGGCAACGTCAAATCAACGCCTATGCAACGTCATGATGTTGCAACGACGTTGATGTGACGTCACAATTACGTCATGTGCCTGCTGGGATTGTTGCCAGTTTTATGACAACACAAAGCGTAGACGCAACTTTCTTGTAAAAGCTTACACTTGTTGACTGAGATGTGTTTCGCGGCTCAGTCAAGAACCTGCCTTATGTCGTGCGCTACAATAAAGGAAAACACTTTTTGTTTGATGTTTGAAGTTTTGCGGCATGTGACTTATTATTTATCACAACATTGTGCTTACATATTCAGTTATTCAGACCTACAACAGAACTGGACAGTGATAACTGTTAGGAGTATATTATTGCTGGCTTGCTACCGTACGGTGAAGTTTCTAGCGTCACGTATTTCGCATTTAATTAGGTCATGTAAGTGTAATGAGTTTGTACCCTTTCAGCCTTTTATAGCCAAGTACAGATACCTACAGATGCAAACGGTGTAGAACCGGGTGAGATGGCTCATAATGATACATCGCATTCTGTTCTACATGGTTTGACATGCTGTTTACGACTATTGACTAGACACCCAATTTACATGTGTAGAATGGACGCGTACAAATTCAGTGACGCAAGAGTGAACTTGAGAAACTCGTGGGTGGAAGGGGTAAACTCTTAACCTGGCCATTTTGAAATGTAACAGAGGCTATTTCATCTTTTTTCTCTCTCTTAAATTGCGACACAAACTTCATATTTCTTACGATTCATCTGCAGGCAGCTGCTTCAAATGAAATCCAATCACTGAAAAAGTAAGATAAAAATGTAAATTCGTCTGCTTAATGTTTTGTATGGCGCTTTTGAGATAACTAACACGTTCGTTGTTCGTTTTACGAAAGACTTGTGTCGTCTGATCTTTCCTGGAACTTTTTCAACTACAGTCGTCGCCAAACCCGTCGCATGATGCAGCTGAAGCGTGAGATAAAATCGTCAAGTCGTCTGCTTCAAAAGTTTGTATTACGCTTACAGGATAACTAATACGCTTGTACAATTTTGATAACTGCGCCTAACCGGCCTACATTTTGTGCGGACTCATACTTCTATGGCTGTCAAAGCCGGAAGAACTGAAGCCTGAATTACTTTAAACGTCTAGCACAGCAAGAATAGACAGATAGAATCTGTCATTAAAAATAACACTTTCGTGTTGAGCAAGAATCTACAGATTCTCAAGCGACATGTGAAGACTGATCAGCCTGTGAGCACGCGCAGTCTGACCAGACTCGACTCTGATTGTAAATGTAAGTTTGCAGCTTTTTCCCTGCGAATGCCCATTTATATGCATGTGCACACGTCCTTGCAAAAGGCTAAACATGCATTATGGCACGTTTGATTTTAGGTTTAACGTCCCCGTCAACACTGTAATGGTCACTTCCAATTTTGTGGGACTTTTACCCGACATTGAGATGAAATGTCATCTCAAGCCCTGTCGCCCAATAAAACCAATCGGGTTAATAAGCACGGGCGCTCCGACCCGCACTACAGCTACGTTTTCAACCTTTAAATTTTTTAAACATCATTTTCAAATATTCCAGCCTTTATTTTCTCAGAAAATTATACTTGCCATTACAAGCGGGCATTTATTAACATGAACTTATCGTCTACCCAGCGGACGATTCAAATTTACATGTATTAGCAGACTTTGCACATGTAATGCCAAGCCTAAAACTGTTGTCTGTTCTAAAATACTGGTGAAGCTACTCGCCGTATAAACCAGTGGTTGTGGATTCGATTCCGGGCTTCCCTAAAATTTCGGATGAGTTTTTAATCCATATGAACTTAGTTGTTGGGCGGGACGTAAAACTCGAACACACACCCATTCTAAAATCAACTGTCGAGTTTAACCCATTTTGTACCGGAAACCCCAAAACGGGTACCCTGGCAAACAGTGCATGCCCAGATCAGACGCCGCAGAACGCGGCGTACACTGTTTGCAAAAAGTTCAGCTATTTTCCAAATACATTTTGCAGAAAACACAACCTTTCGGCCCTAAATTTTGATATGGACTAATTAACCCTATTGGTTTCATCGGGCGACAGGGCTTGAGATGTCATTTCATCTCAATGTCGGGTAAAAGTCCCACAAAATTGGAAGCAACGTCTCCAAAATGACCTTTACAGTGTTGACGGGGACGTTAAACCTCAAATCAAACAAATCAAACAGCCCCATAATGCCTCATGTTGTGACTCAGATTAACCCTCAGGAGCTAAAACTATCCCCATTTACATGATTTAGATCGTGTGTATGGCCCAAAGTTATTCGAGGTATTCAGCCTTGGGTGTAAATTACATCGAAACAAAAAAAAAAATGTTAAAATGTCGACGAACAGGGTAGTTCACCTGTTCGCCGTCGATTTTATAAATAAATAAATAAATAAATATTTAACCTTGATCAGCACAAAACAGCGAACCAACGTCGGAACGTCAGCGATACGACGTTCTCACGTCGTATCGCTGTCGGCCCGACGTTATCTCGCTATTCTTTGCAGGTCATAATATTATGCTCTTGGGTTCATGGGTGTTGTGAGACCTGTGCTTGTTGAGCTCCTTGACCTTGTTGTTGTTCATATGTATCAACCTGTTTGTGTTCTGATCAAAGATGAAACCTTGGGGCTAGTCTTTAATCTTCTGTCTCAGACAGAAAGGATATCTCCCAAAGATAAAATGAATTGCAATAAGAGATTATTAATCAAAAAAAAAAAAAAAAAAAAGATCGAGTGCACACTAGCGGCGACTAGGTTCAAATAAATACGGGCCTCCGTGCACTAGTGGGTAAGAGCGCTGACTCTTAATCACTGTGTCTCACACCGCTGTAGGTTCGAACCTTGCTCGGGTCACATGTGCAAGCTCTGCAACGGAAGGTCAGGTGGATTTTTCTCCGGGTACTCCGTTTTTTCACTTCTGATTATCGATATTTTCGATATTAGTGAAATAATCTCGAAAGGGCCATAACCCCCCCCCCAACCCCCCCCCCCCCCAAAAAAAAAAATCAAGCCTACAACCCCATCCAATCTATAGGTTTTTAAGAATGTATGAATGGACGGTCCGACTCGCACTACTTGGCCTGGGCAGGCTTAAATCTTCTCAGTGGTTTACCAGTACTCATGTACGGTCGGTTTCAGCTCTGCATGGAAGCACTATGCAGTCCAATCTGTTTGTCTCTCTCTCTATTTTTTTTTTTTTTTTTTGAGAGACAGCCTACAACCATAACTTCACTAATATTATGTTAAGACACGATCCTTATATATCAGAATATAAGGATGTATCTACTTCAAAACCCATCCCCGTGGAGTCACAGTTCACTTTTATTATATTCTTTAATTCAATTCATTTTGTTTCTTTATTTCACACAATTGTAATTCTCAATGACATTGTATTAGTGAATATATATATATATGTATGTATGTGTGTATGTATGTATGTATGTATGTATGTATGTATGTATGTATGTATGTATGTATGTATGTATGTATGTATGTATGTATGTATGTATGTATGTATGTGTGTATGTGTATATATGTATGTATATGTGTGTATATATATGTATATATATATATATGTATGTATATATATGTATATATGTGTGTATATGTATGTATGTATATGTATATATATATATATATATATATATATATATATATATATATATATATATATATATGTATATATATATATGTGTGTGTATGTATGTGTGTATATGTGTGTATATATGTATGTATATATATATGTATGTATATATATATGTATATATATGTATATGTATGTGTGTGTATGTGTATATGTATGTGTGTATATGTATATGTATGTATATATATAATAACAATAATAATAAGGAAATTAGCACAGCAACAAGAATGTTACTCCAGGATACAGATTCAAATAAGTCATATGACTTTCTTCTGGATCCCATTTGTATGATACTACAACTAGTGTAGCTATGTTCTCAATATGTACATGCTTGTCATTGATGTCTGTGTTATACAATAAAATAAAGTTTAAACCAATCTGTTTGTCCAAGCCCCGATAGGCGGGGGCGCAGTGACACGCTCTTAATTCCATAAAAAATATATTTTCATAGCCCAAGATAGCTATGCGTTTAGGATGATTCAGGGAGAGTTTTCTTATTTGACCTTCAAAGGGGTGTTGTGTGTTCTCATTAGAATCGCCTCAGCGAGGCGATTCTAATGAGTACACACAACAAACCTTTTTTTTTCGAATATCGAAAATATATCCTCGAGTAATCCCCATAAAGGTGCCAGCTTCGGAAGCTCAGTAGTAATGAAGAAGCCTCCGGGTGTAGTGGTTACGCTACTCGCCTTGTAAACCAGGGGTCGCAGGATCGATCCTGGGCTTCTTCAGACTTTCGGATGAGTCTTTAAACCGAGGTCCCGTCTCCGTATGACCTTAGCTGTTGGTGGGACGTAAAACTCAAACACTCACTCACTCAGTAGTAATGGGCGTCTTAAGGATGCGCGTCAGAGTGTTTTAGTTTTACATCCCATCAACAGCTATGGGCATACGGAGACCGCATCTTGTTTTAAAGACTCATCCAAAAGTCTGGAGAAGTCCGGGATCGAACCTAGGATCCCTGGGAGAAGATGTTTCTAATAAGTACACACAACAAATTATTTTCGAAGGCCGAAAAGATATACCTTGCAATTTTTGTTTCTGCGAGCTTCGTGGGAAAGTTTACATTCAAAACTTGCAAACTAGACAGATCCAAATATATGTATAATTGGTATTTGACAAGCAAAAACCGTAGACTCTGATCGGTTGCCGCACCTGCATGCCTTCTGGATTTTTATCCCAGCGGGCAGACGACGTTTCGGTAACGTCGCATCAACATCCATGCAACGACGTTGATATGACGTTGCTCCGAAGTGATGTGCCCTTTGGGTATTTGCGAGTGTTGTTTTAAAGCAGCAGCAGAAGCAGCAGCAGCAATAATAATAATAATAATAATAATAATAATAATAATAATAATAATATCGTTGCTGTTGTTGATGTTTATTATGTCGTGATAACCAAATGTTGGTTGTCAACCAAATTTCAACGTTGATTAAATAATAAGGACTTCAACGTTTAACCAACTTATGTACAACTTAGCGGAATCAGTTTTTTATATACAACGACAAATCAACTTTGATTCAACGTTATACTGTCAAAGTTTAATCAGTGTTGATAAATCACCGTTGAACAGAGGTTGATATAAGGTTGATCAACCAATCAACCTAATTTCAACCGAAACTCAACATTGATTAAACGGTGAGTGCCTGCTGGGAATTAAGGATCCCCATAGTCTGTTAAATAGAGTAGTTCACTAATAAACTACAAAGCATATACACTAAAAACAATAATACATACGAGTATTTCCATCGGTTTATTGATGTGTACCTTGACGGATTGACAGGCTCCCCCATATACTCTGCGAACCCGCATACTTACCTGAAAATACAAGATGCCAATTTTCTCTAGATCCTTTATATCCAAAAGTTTTGAATGGTCGGAGAGATGAAGCTCATGCTGATCCCTATCATCATTCGTGTCTTTATACCACGCCCGAACCATCGTACTAGTTGAAGAAACGTTTTTTAACACAAAATGCGTTTATGTCTGCGTAAACATAAATATAGGTCAGAAAAGGTATATAATTAAGCAGCGTCTTGAGACAACCTGTCTTCGTGGTTTTCGACGATTAACGTACGCACTTTACGTCTGTGAGGCGACTAAATGGGAATTACACGACCCGCAGAAAAAGCAACCGACTGAAGTCGGTTGATTTCTAAGAGTGCCCTAAAATCACAGTGTCATTCGGTCATTCTGTCAGTCTGTCCGTCCGTAACCCGTATATGAAAACTGGTGATAATGACTTAACCGCTTGGAATATTTAAACATTTTTTTTGGCATACTGATAGATATCAATGAGATCTAACCAATGAACTTGCGATACATTACATTCCATTTAGTATAGCCTCGCCGAGGCGAAAAATGTGAAAATTTTCGAACTGCTTCTCCTCGGAAACCGTTGGGCCGATTGAAGTCAAATTTCATATGGAGCCTCTATGGGATAGGTAAACCAAAATTTGATCATGGGGTCCAGGTCACATGACCAAAATGGCCGCAAAGCCATATATGGTAAAAACCCTTCAAAAATAGTATTCTCCAGAACCACTGGGCAGATTTCCACGAAACTTGATAAATAGCATCTGGCACGTAGGCCAATCATAAATTGCTAAAATGGTGACCCTGGGTTGACCTTGACCTTCTTTGTGCCTAGGTCAAACTTTGACACATATGCTTTTGTATTGGAAAAGTGAGAATGCATTTTATCCTGCAAACGATTCAGAATACAGTACTAAAGTATAAGATATATTTTTGCTCCTTACGATAAGGCGCATTTATTGGGGGAACCGTTTTAGGTCCAGGTCACATGACCAATGACCAAAATGGCCGCCATACCCATATATGGTAACACTCATAAAGCTAAAAGCATCCGGCGGGTCGTGCACTTCAGCTGAAGCACTGGTTACGACTAAAGACTATCTCGGAAAACTTCTATCAGGCGCTTAAATAGGAAATACGACTATATGAGAAAATACATCTACATGAAAAACAATGCCTAGGTAGGTAAGATTGCGCTATTTTGAATCGCTTTCGAACACTCATTCCGGGTGGTATCACGCGCGCGAGAAAGAGGTAATGAACGTTTCGTTACTGCTACCCATTTACACCTGGGTGGAGAGGGGCGGTGTCATTAATTGTCTCGCCCAAGGACACACCTCGATTTGAACTGACAACCTATATGCTCAAAACAGAGATTGCGGGAACTCTTTTGAACAGCCTCGATGAGGCGGTTCGAGGCGATTCTAACGAGTACCATGTTTTAACAGATATAAGAAAATAATGTATAGCCCTGTTAACCCAGTTTTACTATATGGAAGTGGGGTTTAAGGGGGTCC
Organism: Lucinisca nassula; assembly: GCA_963580285.1. NCBI lineage: Eukaryota > Metazoa > Mollusca > Bivalvia > Lucinida > Lucinidae > Lucinisca > Lucinisca nassula. Next base: position 11,729,822 of record OY757020.1, read on the forward strand.
AAAATATATTTGCGGGTTTTTGTGATTTGAAAATCAGTTAAAAAAAGAAAACATTTTATGCTTTTAGTTGAGTTCTCTGAAAAGATATTCTGGCTACGATTCTTAAATAAAATAACCTTTGGTAATAATCTGTCAATTCTGACAATGCTATTTCATGGGATTGTAAGTCCTTTTGTGCCATTTGATGCCAATACATGTACCAGCGTTGTGAGATATAGTTGAAACATATTTATTTCAAAAGAATAATGTTTTACAAATCAACATAGGCATGATACTGTATATAACAGAACAGAATAATCATTCGTGTCACATACACAGCATAGAATACCAGATAAAGTCTATCTGTAAATTAACCTTTTTTTTGTTGTTAATTTGATATTCAGAAGTTATAATGAACACCTTCAGCGCTTTATATAATCCGTTTTGGATAAGTAGAATGGTATTGGGCTGTACTAGACTGATAATTGAGGGTTTTTTTTTTAATGTATTTCCAAAGTATTCCTGATAATTAATGTAAAACAAAAACCGCGAAGTACTGCAACGGAACTTCGGGTTTAACTCTGGGTTCTCCTGCTATACCCCACCTCTGATTAACGGCGGACTCAAAATAAGTGGAATAATCTTGAAAGGGCCATAAAACTAATTTCTAAGCCGTGGACAAGGCTACATCAAAACCTATTTTTTCTTTTGCTTGGAAGATAGCTCGAACCTCAGAGTGGGCTGACCAATTATACTAAATTCTTTCTTCTTGACTGTGTATTACCGTTAGATAATGACTTTGCAGAGGCTTACTTCAATTTTAAGCAGAGAAATAGCATGTTCTGTACTCCAACTAAGATACACCTTACAGGATAGCAGGATAGTAAAACAACAACAACAATAGCAACAAACAAAAACTGTCCAGCAATAATTAATACTTTGAGCAAAATAACAAGTACAGACTTGTTAGTTCACAAACTTCCCAACTGCATGTCAGTTAAATGATATACGAGGATTGTTCAAATATGAATGCAACTAAGCACATAAAAATGATTCTGTGATAGATTTCGATGAAAAATTTATTTTGTCTCCTCAAAGTATTCCCCTTTAACAGATATACAAACTTTCCGTCTTCTGATCCAATCATTGAATGCATTTTGGTAGTCTTTTCGAGGTATACACTATGAAGGCACTTGACTATTGCAGAACCGAGGTGTTTGCGCTGTACAAATTTTCGACAAGAAAGGTATTTTTCAGCCGCGGGAACCAAAAAAAAGTCACACGGGGCAAGGTCAGGGGAATACGGGGGTGAGGGAGTTCAACAACCTTTTCCTGCTTCAGATAGTCTTGCACAATGAACGCCTTGTGCGATGACGCATTGTCATGTAGCAATCTGACATTGGCCAAACCAGTTGCGGGTCTTCGTTTTTTGAAATATTTCTTCAATTTTCGAAGAACTTTATTCTTGTAAAACTTCGCATTTACAGATTTGCCTTTAGGCACAGCAACCTAAATAGTAGGGCCCTGATTTGAAAAGAATATGGCATACATTACCTTCTTGACGCTCATGGTCCGCTTTGCAATGCATGGTCTTTTGCAATACTTTGTTGCCCATATTTTATTCTGAATCTTTCGTTTTGGCTCAAAAAAGTGAACCCATGTCTCGTCACCCGTGACGACATTAGCGAAAGACGGTGCATTGTAATTTGGAAACTTTTTAAGCAACTTCTTGGCGCACTGAACGCGTGTCTTTTTCTGCTCATCTGTCAACAGATGGGGAATCCAACTAGCACAGTTCTTTCTCATTTTCAAATCCCGTTTCAGAATTGTATGAGCTGCTCCTAATGAGATGCCAACCATATACTAGCTATTTGTCTAGTGGTGTATCGTGCATCGGTAGCAACTATTTCTTTCAATCTAGCAACCATCTTGGCAGATGTTGCTCTTTTCGGCCGACGATCATGTGGTGCATCTTCTGTTGAGCCTAGCCCACAGCTGAATTTCTTACACCAACGAAAAACTGTCGGAAAAGACATTTCATTATGCCCATAAACCGAACATATTTCATCAAAAATGTCTTTGCACCATATACCAAGAATACAACGATTCTTAATATAGGACCGTATTTCAACGGCGTACACTGACCTTCTTCCAACCATGTTTTGTATTAGTATACAAGAGTAGACAGTGTTTATCGAACGATATACATGGCTAAAGTGGAAAGATTTTAACAGGTTTGGTATCAATGTATAGGTAAAATGTTTTCTACGCTGTGGTATTTATTTCCAGGTGATTTTCGCATTAGTGCATGTGAAAACGTTCTACTTGCATTCATATTTGAACAGTCCTCGTAGTGTACATCAGCCAGAAAGCAGAAGGCTTATCTCGTGAATGACATTCATATCGCTGCTATCTACTCTGCTACTTTCTGCGTTCTGGCCCTATGGCATGTCTCGAGGAACGGGAACATTGTTGGTCTCACAATGACATTACAGCGAGGAACGGGACATTAGATGGTCTAACAATGATGCTACATAGAGGAATGGGAGTTTAGGTGGCCTAACAATGACACTATAAAGAGGAATGGGACTAAAGGTGGTCTGACTATGATACTAATGAAAGGAAAGGGGGCTTAAGATGGTCTGACAATGGTACTACATGGAGGAACGGGACATCAGATGTCTGACAATGACACTACATGGAGGAACGGGACATTGGATGGTCTGACAATGACACTACATGGAGGAACGGGACATCAGATTGTCTGACAATGACACTACATGGAGGAACGGGACATTAGATGGTCTGACAATGTCACTACATGGAGGAACGGGACATCAGATGGTCTGACAATGACAACATGGAGGAACGGGACATTGTATGGTTTGACAAGGGCACTACAGGGGGGAACGGGACATTGTATGGTTTGACAAGGGCACTACAGGGGGGAACGGGACATTGTATGGTTTGACAAGAGCACTACAGGGGGGAACGGGACATTGTATGGTTTGACAAGGGCACTACAAGGGGGAACGGGACATTGTATGGTTTGACAAGGGCACTACAGGGGGGAACGGGACATTGTATGGTTTGACAAGGGCACTACAGGGGGGAACGGGACATTGTATGGTTTGACAAGGGCACTACAGGGGGGAACGGGACATTGTATGGTTTGACAAGGGCACTACAGGGGGGAACGGGACATTGTATGGTTTGACAAGGGCACTACAGGGGGGAACGGGAGTTAAGGTGGTCTGACAAAGACACTACAGAGAGGACATCAGATCGTCTGACTATGACACTTCATGGAGGAACGGGAGTTTAGTTTGTCTGACAATGACACTATAGAGAGGAACGGGACAAAACCTTGTGTGGCAAGGGCACTACCGAGAGAAAGGGGACTTAAGGTGGTCTGACAATGACACTGCAGATGAGAACGTGGGTTAATGTGGTCTGGCAATGACACTTCAGAGATGAACGGATCCATAGCTGGTCTGGCAATGACACTACAAAAAAATGGGGCTTAAGGTGGTCTGACCTTGACACTACATAGAGGAACTGGACTATTGTTGGTCTCACAATGACATTACAGCAAGAAACGGAACATTAGATGGTCAAACAATAATACTACATAGAGGAACGGGAGTTTACGTGGTCCAACAATGACACTATAGAGATGAATTAGACTAAATGTGGTGTGACTATGACACTACAGAAAGAAATGGGAATTAAGATGGTCTGACAATAATACTATAGAGCGGAAAGGGTCTATAGGTGGTCTGACAATGACACTACATGGAGGAATGGGACATCAGATGGCCGGACAATGACACTACATGTAGGAACGGGACATTAGATGGTCTGACAATGACACTAGATGGAGGAACATGACATTAGATGGTCTGACAATGAGACTACAGGGAGGAACTGGACATCAGATGGTCTAACACTGACACAACTTAGAGGAATGGGAGTTTAGGTGGTCTGACAATAAAACTACAGAGAAGAACGGGACTATAGCTGGTCTGACAAGGACAGTACAGCTAGGAACGGGACATAAGATGGTCAGACAATGACACTGTAGAGAGGAATGGGACAAAACCTTGTGTGGCAAGGGCACTACCGAGAGAAACGGGACTTAAGGAGGTCTGACAATGACACTTCAGATAAGAATGGGGGGTTAAAGTGGTCTGGCAATGACACTTCAGAGATGAACGGATCCATAGCTGGTCTGGCAATGACACTACAAAGAAGAATGGGGCTTAAGTTGGTCTGACCTTGACACTACATAGAGGAACGGGACTTTTGTTGGTCTCACACTGACATTACAGCAAGAAACGGGACATTAAATGGTCAAACAATAATACTACATAGAGTAACGGGAGTTCAGGTGGTCCAACAATGACACTACAAAGAAGAATGGGCTTAATGTGGTCTTACCATGACACAACATAGAGGAACGGGACTAGTGTTGGTCTCACAATGACATTACAGTAAGAAACGGGGTATTAGATGGTCTAACAATGATACTACATAGAGGAACGGGGGTCCAACAATGACACTATAGAGATGAATTAGACTAAATGTGGTGTGACTATGACACTACAGAAAGAAATGAGACTTAAGATGGTCTGACAATAACACTATAGAGCGGAATGGGCCTATATGTGGTCTGACAATGACACTACATGGAGGAACGGGACATCGTATGGTCCGACAATGACACTACATGAAGCGCTGTGGTGCAGTGGTAAAGTATCGGACTCGGGTTCGAGAGGTACCGGGTTCGATCCCCACAAGCGGCAAGTGTTGTTTCCTTGAGCAAGAGACTTTATCCACATTGCGTAGTACTGGTCTCTACCCAAGAAAAGAGGGCCACATGGAACATTAGTACTAGTTTACTAAATGTTTTACCCTCCATTATTATTATTATTACATGGGGGAACGGGACATTAAATGGTCTGACAATGACACTACATGGAGTAACGGGACATTAGATGGTCTGACAATGACACTACATGGAGGAACGGGACATTAGATGGTCTGACAATGACACTATATGGAAGAACGGGACATTAGATGGTCTGACAATGGCACTATATGGAGGAGCGGGACATTAGATGGTCTGACAATGACACTATATGGAGGAACGGGACATTAGATGGTCTGACAATGACACTACAGAGAGGAACGGGACATCAGATGGTCTGACAACGACACAACCTAGAGGAATGGGAGTTAAGGTGGTCTGACAATGAAACTACAGAGAAGAACGGGACTATAGTTGGTCTGACAAGGACACAACAGCTAGAATCGGGACAAAAGATGGTCTGACAATGACACTACAGAGAGGAAAGGGACTTCGGATGGTCTGACAATAACACCAGATAGTAGAATGGGACAATAGACTGTCTGACAGTGACACTACATAGAGGAACGGGACAAATACTTGTGTGGCAATGACACTACCGAGAGAAAGGGGACTTAAGGTGGTCTGACAATAACACTTCAAAGGGGAACGGGGGTTAAGGTGGTCTGGTAATGACAATACAGAGAGGAAAGGGACTTCGGGTGGTCTGACAATAACACCAGATAGTGTAGTGGGACAATAGACTGTCTGACAGTGACACTACAGAGAGGAACGAGTCTATAGCTGCTCTAGCAATGCCATTACGGCGAGGAATAGGACTAAATGTGCTCTGACAATGACACTACAAAGGGGAATGGGGATTAAGGTGGTCTGGTAATGGCACTACAGAGAGGAAAGGGACTTCGGGTGGTCTGTTAATAACACCAGATAGTGGAATGGGACAATAGACTGTCTGACAGTGACACAACAGAGAGGAACGAGTCTATAGCTGGTCTAGCAATGCAGTTACAGAGAGGAATGGGGCTTAGGATGGTCTGACAATGACACTGCTTATAGGAACGGGAGTTTATGTGGCGTAAAATAGCACTATAAAGGGAATTGGACTAAAGGTGGTCTGACTATGACACTGCAGGAAGGAATGGGACATAAGATGGTGTGACAATAACACTACATGGAGGAACGGAACAGTAGATGGTCTGACAATGACACTTCAGAGAGGAACGGGGATTAGGTGGTCTGAAAATGACACTATAGAGAGGAACGGGACAAAAACGTGTGTGGCAATGACACTGCCGAGAGAAAGGGGACTTAAGATGGTCTGACAATGACACTACATAAAGGAACGGGAGTTAAGGTGGCCTAAAATTAGAACAGTCTCACAGAGGCGTTTCTAATGAGTACACAGAGAACACAGATTTTCAGAAGAAAATAAGAAAATATCACTAAAAAGATATGTAGAACTTCTACAAGAATCCTTGTCGTTGTTGTTTATCTACAAAGCATTTTAACGCTGCTTATAAACACTATAGGTGCTTTCATGGGACGCAAGAAAGCGTTCGATTCAGACATGGTAAACGAGCCATCCGTTTTGGGTCAGCGAGCTTGCATCGAGCTTTTTTTTTTCTTCCTTTGGCTCAAGAGTATTGAAACAAACAAGACTTATTCCGTGTCCCTTGTACCTTCATTTATACACCCCATTTTATAGAGAAGAGTCCTTACATATCCAATTGGGTACATTATGTCTAAGCAACATCGCATCAACGTTCATGCAACGTCGTAATGACGACGTTGCATCGACGTTGATATGACGTTGCGTACGTGTTGTATGCTTGCTAGGAGACTGCACGTATTCGTTAGATCTGTCTCATTCAGTCTTTTTTAACGACAAAAAAAAATAAATAAAATAAAAAAATAAAAAATAATCCATATCCGGAGTATAAAAAGAAAATAAAAATCTTAATTTTTCATAAGAAATATGTTATTGTAATGACAATATTTAACACGGATGTTTCATGTCACATTTAGAAGGCTAGCCCGTAAAAATATTTTCTCTTCTTTATCTGGCCATCTATGACAAATCATGTTTCCAACAAATTCAGAAGTCTGATTGTCGAACATCCATTTAACCCTTGTCCTGCTGAATATATTAACAAAGGGGCACACCCAATACCATCTATCAGCCAATCAGATTACTTGATATATTATATTTAATTCTCAAACTGCATGACAATGTAGATCCTGATCAGATAGCCATATGGTCTGAACCTACACTGTTTTCAAGGGTAGGCGTTGTCGTGAACAGCAGGACAAGGGTTACACGCACCTTATAAAGAGGCAGTTGAGCATACAGGGTATACGTTATTTTCCTTTTAACGCTTAAACCATGGATTGCGAGTACCCGTTAGAACCACCTCAATGATGCGGTTCAATCTATGTGTATAGTAGTGGCATTCTTTCGCACACGAGTGTATATCTGCCACACGTATAATCTTAGATAGTGGTGCTCATTAGCCATAACCTATATAAGGAAATATGGTATATACATTTTTAGAAGGTGATGACCTTTCAGGTCTCACCTTCTTATGGCAACACTCCAAAGAATTCCCTTGATACCGCATCACTCCGCTGTTTCAAGAAAAATAGGTCCTCATAAATCAGAGAAGAGACGCGCCTATATCATTTGATATGTGAAAATAATATGCAGATTGAAAAAAAAAAACTGTCGATGCAAAATACATAAACAATGAAATCAGAGTTAAATGTCATTGAATGGATCTAGATTTGAAATTGGTCTCGTTTCGCAGCTGACCTGGCCTAGTTATTAAGAGCGAGTTCGGTTGACTTTCTAGAGTTAACTATAGTTACACCAAAACACGCGGGTTATGGCTCGTGCCGCACTATTAGAGTTAACTTGAGTTCAATCAAGCTTGCTTTGGGAGTTCGGATTTCTGTCTAGCAAGAACAAAAAACACGACGGTAGGCGGATAATCGTAGGTTAATTAAGAAATGAATATAAACTTATTAGAAGGTGATTACCTTTCAGGTCTCACCTTCTTATGTCAATCGACACTGGAGCACCTCGATGACGAATCACTCCTATGCTTCTAGAAAAATAGGCTCCATATATTTATCAATAGACGCGCATGTATCATTTAACAAGTGAAAATGATATGCAGATTGTCAAACTGAGGAAGCCAATTACACAAACAACTAACTTCAGAGTAAAATGCCATAAAATTAACCCTATGGATAAAATTGGTCTCGATTCGCAGCTTTGTCATGTCCTAGTTTGCTTTGAGCAAGTTCCGTTGACCAACTAATGTTAACTCAAGAAAAGTAGGGGAGACAGGTTTACCCCCCAGAACTTCAGTTAAATAAAGCAAATTCTTCTGATACCGAGGCCCCGTTTTTGGATTTACATCTATCTATTGTAGATGGATTTGTTTCGTGCAAAATTTATGATAAACGCGATGACTTTGATTTTGATATTTTAAATTTTCCTTTTTTGGATGGTGATGTTCCTCGTGCGCCATCCTATGGCGTTTATATTTCGCAATTAATTCGATTTGCTAGAGTGTGTAGTCATGTAACTGACTTCAACACTCGTAATCAATTATTAACGGCTAAACTCCTTAATCAGGTTTATAGGTACCATAAACTACGCAAAGCCTTTTCAAAATTTTATAGACGCCATTCTGATTTAATTTCAAAATTCAATATTGGACTTAAATCTCTTCTGCAACAAGGTCTATCGGAACCCGAATTTTATGGTGACTTATTATATAAATTCAGAAAAATATATAACCGCAATGACTTCCGCACCCAATTTCGTAAAATCATTCTTCGATATAAAAAGATTGGGTACAGCATGGATGTTATACGACAGACTGCATGCATGGTAGTTAACCCAATCACGGTTGGCAACTTTGCTTCCCTCTTTAATTGCACGCCGGTGGGTCAGGCCTCAGATTCTATGACGGCTCCAACGTAAAGGCTTATTGAGAATTAGAGAGATCTAATTCAAGGTAATGTTGGTTGGTGCCTGATGCTCTGTCTCTGGTCGGGCCCATCGGAGTCTAACTGTTGGTTTTCTTTTGCTCCAGCATTTCAGAGGTTTCTTGCTGTCGAGTCCTCACCGTTGTCTCACCTCTGTGGTTCTTGGTTTTTTGTGTTCACGGAGATGTTGCACTGGTGAGTTAGGAGGCCTTCATGCGGACTGAACAAATTATTTGTCTAAATCGCGACGGAAGTAAGGGCGAGGATTGTGGCCACGTAAAATCGATTTAAGCCCCCCCCCCCCCCCCCCCAGTGGAAATCATTCCACTGACCGTTCCAAGGCGGTTCTTCTGTGGCGGTTTATTTATGGTGTTGTTTGTTACTGACTGTGTGTATCACTTGTGTCTTTTTTATTTTGGATGGCCATATGGCCATTTTTTTGTGGGAAAGTAACTGTCCTTATGGCCTTCCTTTGTTTATGTTTCCATTATGGTCTAGTCGCTTAATGTTTGTGTTTCTTTCCCTTTGGTGTCTTTGATGGGTGGAGTAAGTTAATTGTATCGATTCCTGATCTTTGTTTTACTTCTACTTTACTCTTGTACAAACTTGTACAATGACTTTATCCCCCCACCCCCCCCCCCCCCCCCCCCCCCCCCGCCCGCCCCACTTCACAATCCCCCAATTAGAAGCGACAGGAAGCATCAAATGTCATTTGATGCGTCACCAGTAACGATTCAGATTCAGATTCAGAACTCTACTAACGTCAAGAAAATGTCATAGTTTGCCCTCGAGTAAATTGAAAGTGTAAACATGTTTTCAAGGTGGACGTGATCTTTCCAACACGTGGCCAAAATTTCAAATAGTTGGAAATAATCCATTTTCGGATTGCATTTAACTCACAATTTTCCACCTTCCACCGTTGTTACTAGGTAAGGCTTCCAACTCTCATACCAAGCTAACACTAGCAGTCGCAATATTCCTACACAGCGCGTTTTGGAGCAAGTCAACTCTTGTTAACTCTAGTACGTCAACTGAACTCGCTCAAAATTTAGATAGCGGATTAATAATTCAATGAATGAGTTGACAGTACGAATGGAATACTACGACTTGCTATACTACAGATAAAGCGAAGTTTTGTTTGTTTGTTTGATTTGAGGTTTAACGTCCCCGTCAACACTGTAAAGGTCATTTTTGGAGACGTTGCTTCCAATTTTGTGGGACTTTTACCCGACATTGAGATGACATGACATCTCAAGCCCTGTCGCCCAATGAAACCAATAGGGTTTATTAGCATGGACGGTCCGCCTCGCACCGCGGTTCCTGGACAGGCTTAGATCCTCTAAGCGGTTTACCAGTACTAGTGTGCGGGCCGGATTCAGCTCTGCGTGGAAGCATCTTGCAGCCCATATATTTCTTCAAGCCCCTATGGGTGGCGGCCGTTGGTGTAAGAAATCCATTTGCTAGCACGTATATACAGAGTGTTGGGTAAATTATCTTGTTTGATAGAGTCTATGTATGTAATTGTCTCCAGAATTATTCTGATTGACACAAGAAGAAGGGATTCGCAACATGTACCGTTTGATTCTCAATTTTGTTTTTAACATTTCATTTGTCTGCTCCTCGCGTTACTACAATCATACGCAACCATTGACTGTTTTAAAAATTAAAAAAAAAAGATAATGAAATGAAATGGCCCAGTGTAAAAACTAACAGTTTTCTACCATCACCTTCTATTAGTACTTTCAGTACTTTGATTCAGATATGGTTTTTACGGACTCGTAAACGTGATGAAAGATTCTGACATACATCTTTAAACGTCATGAGGCATTTCTGTACATCGAAAATAGCTGCATTTTTTCATTCATTCATATATATGTTCATTTACATATTCGTTCTCTCGTCTACCCAACTGTCCGTTCGTTCGTTCGTCCGTCCATACGACCGTCCGTACGTCCGTACGTCAGTCTGTCAGTCTGTCCGTCCGTGTGAAAATATTCGAACTGCTTCTCCTCGGAAACCGTTGGGCCGATTGAAGTCAAATTTCATATGGAGCCTCTATGGGATAGGGGAAACCAAAATTTGCTCATGGGGTCCAGGTCACATGACCAAAATGGCCGCCAAGCCATATATGGTCTGTCTATCTGTCCGTCCGTAACCCGTTTGTGAAAATTGGTGATAGTGACTTAGCCGCTTGGAATATTTAAACAATTTTTGGCATACTGATAGATATCAATGAGATCTAACCAATGAACTTGCGAAATATTACATTCCATTTAGTATAGCCTCGCCGAGGCGAAAAATGTGAAAATTTTCGAACTGCTTCTCCTCGGAAACCGTTGGGCCGATTGAAGTCAAATTTCATATGGAGCCTGTATGGGATAGGAAAACCAAAATTTGCTCATGGGGTCCAGGTCACACAACCAAAATGGCCGCTAAGCCATATATGGTAAAAAAAAACCTTCAAAAGTAGTCTTCTCCAGAACCACTGGGCAGATTTCCTAGAAACTTGATAAATAGCATCTGAGACGTAGGCCCATCATAAATTGCTTAAATGGTGACCCTGGGTTGACCTTGATTTTCTTTGGGTCCGTCCGTAACCCGTTTGTGAAAATTGGTGATAGTGACTTAACCGCTTGGAATATTTTACCAATTTTTGGCATATTGATAGATATCAATGAGATCTTACCAATGAACTTGCGAAATATTACATTCTATTTAGTCTAGCCTCGTCGAGGCGAAAAATGTGAAAATTTTCGAACTGCTTCTTCTCGGAAACCGTTGGGCCGATTGAAGTCAAATTTCATATGGAGCCTCTATGGGATAGGGGAAACCAACATTTGCACATGGGGTCCAGGTCACAGGTCCAAAATGGCCGCCAAGCCATATATGGTAAAAACCCTTCAAAAATAGTCTTCTCCAGAACCACTAGGCAGATTGCCACGAAACTTGATAAATAGCATCTGGGACGTAGGCCCATCATAAATTGCTATAATGGTGACCCTGGGTTGACCTTGACCTTCTTTGTGCCTAGGTCAAACTTTGAGACATATGCTTTTGTATTTGAAAAGTGAGAATGCATTTTATCCTGCAAACGTTTCAGAATGCAGTACTAAAGTATAAGATATATTTTTGCTCCTTACGATAAGGCGCATTTATTGGGGGAACCGTTTTAGGTCCAGGTCACATGACCAAAATGGCCGCCATACCCATATATGGTAACACTCATAAAGCTAAAAGCATTCGGCAGGTCGTGCACTTCGGCTGAAGCACTGGTTTTCCTTACTTATTGGATGGAAATCTGGATGGATTGGTGGATGGGGCCGTAAAACCGAAAAAAAAAATCATTTCTCTGTTTCGTCAATCATGGTGATGATGGGGGATAATTTTATATTTGTTAACAAATTTATATATTTATTTATTAATTTATTTATTGTTTGGCCTCGGTAGCTAAGTCGGATGCGCGTCTGACTGGTGATCAGGAGGACGCGGGTTCGATACCTACCGGGGTTGGCAACTTTATTTCGTGGAGATTGTTTATGACGATTGTTCAGTAACGAGTATATTGTATACTTTATTTATTTATTTATTTATTTATTAGTCACATTCCTGATTATCAGCCACTCAAATTAATTGATACATGTTATTTATTTATTTATTTATTTATTTCTGACTATCAGACCCTCAAATTACTTGATGAATGTATATTGTTTTCATTTAAAATTCGCGAACTGAATGACAGTGTAGATCCAGATCAGATGGATCTGGATGTACACTGAGTGTAAAGTCTTTATGGCCCTATATATTTTGTAGAAAAGGCTCATCAGTATCAAATATTCATAATTAGAACAACCCGCTAAACCCCACTTTTCGTGATGCTGACTCAAGGTCAACGTCACGGTTGAAGGCGGCGGGGCATAAGCTGTCCTTAAGAGTGTAGTCCAAGTTAAATGTCGTGTATGCGTTGTTATATTTATTATAAACTTCTCATTGGTTATTTGTTATTTTTATATGAAATAAAAATAGCAATAAAATAATTTGATCTTATTTCCTAACACCTTAATAGAAGATTCCGGAAAACCAAAATTATATAACGAACGGTTGATAAAAATTATATTTCTTACGTCTGCTCGAAAACACAGATCTTTGGTACTGGTTCAATAATTCTCAAGGAGGTGGTTCATCGCACATACTGTCCGTCGAGGAATAGTTGACAGTGAGTGAGTGAGTGTTTGAGTTTTACGTCCCACCAACAGCTAAGGTCATACGGAGACGGGACCTCGATTTAAAGACTCATCCGAACGTCGGGAGAAGCCCGGGATCGAACCTGCGACCCCTGGTTTACAAGGCGAGTAGCGTAACCACTCGACCACGGAGGCTTCTGAATAGTTGACAGTGACGTCGTGACTTGTTTTTGGGGCTAACGGTAAAATAGCTCAAATAGTCAGATACGTCACTGCCAGCTATTTGTTGGTAACTTATATGAATGGGATCTAAGAAAAGACTAGTTTGCATAAACACAGATTAATATTACACTAGTTGTGATTAAAGGTTGTCACAGACGCATTCTGGTCAGTCCTGCACATTGAGATGGTTCTAACCAGTACACACAACCTGTGTCTTGGAGCAGAAATAAGAATAACGAAAGCATGCCTATACAAATGCATTGTAAACTTTACCGCCGAAAAAAAAACACGAACATTATAAGGGGAAAAATTGGGATATTTTATTATTTCTGCTCAAATAAGAAAAATAAGGTTTACCCCTGTAAACCCTAATGTAGCAATTTTACTATATTAAAGTGGGGCTCAAGGGGGTCAAAATTACACATTACGAAAACACGCCAATACAAATACATTGAAAACTTTACCGGGGCGGAAAACGAAACTTTTAAGATGAAAACCTGTGATATTTTTCTTGTTTCTGCTCAAAATATAGATTGTGAGTACTCGTCAGAACCGACCCATCAAGGCGGTTCTATTGAGTACCACACTCTATATTTTAGAACAGAAATACGAAAAATAAGGTTTACCCCTGTATACCCCAGTTTTACTATATAAAAGTGGGGTTCAAGTGGGGGGGGGGGGACTATATTGGCGTGTTTTCGTGATGAAGGCGTGTCTTCGTGATGTAAATAATGTATGCCCCTATGAGCCCCAGTTTTCCACATATAAACTGGGGTTGAGCGGGGTCTTTATTACACGACCTTTTTAACATGATGTTTTGTTTGTTAGATTTGACATTTAAAGCCCCAATCGACACTATCTCGGTCATTTTGGAGACGTTGCCTCCAATTTTGTGGGAATTTTGACCGACATTGAGATGAAATGACATCTCAAGCCCTGCAGCCCAATGAAACCAATAGGGTATATAAGTATGAACGGTCCGACTCGCACCGCTTTTCCTGGCCAGGCTTAAGTCCTCTAAACGGTTTACCAGTACTCATGTCACAGGCTGTCGGTTTCTTGAAGTCCCGATGGGCGGGGCCGAATTTAACATGATATAAATGCCCATACCCTAACAGTTATCAAAAGTGGGGCCGAGGTGTCTTTGGGGCCGAGATGTCTAGCGGCCGAGTTGACAGTGGGGCCGAGGTGTCTAGGGCCGAGGTGACTAGGGCCGAGGTGTCTAGGGCCGACTTGGTTTTGGGCCGACCTGTCTAGGGGCCGAGGTGGTAGTGGGGCCGAAGTGTCTGGAAATCAAAATCACCGTGTCATTCTGTCATTCGGTCATTCTGTCAGTCCGTCCGTCCGTAACCCGTTTGTGAAAATTCGTGATAGTGACTTAACCGCTTGGAATATTTAAACAATTTTTGGCATACTGATAGATATCAATGAGATCTAACCAATGAACTTGCGAAATATTACATTCCATTTAGTATAGCCTCGCCGAGGCGAAAAATGTGAAAATTTTCGAACTGCTTCTCCTCGGAAACCGTTGGGCCGATTGAAATCAAATTTCATATGAAGCCTCTATGGGATGGGGGAAACCAAAATTTGCTCATGGGGTCCAGGTCACATGACCAAAATGGCCGCCAAGCCATATATGGTCTGTCTGCCTGTCCGTCCGTAACCCGTTTGTGAAAATTGGTGATAGTGACTTAACCGCTTGGAATATTTAAACAATTTTTGGCATACTGATAGATATCAATGAGATCTTACCAATGAACTTGAGAAATATTACATTCCATTTAGTATAGCCTCGCCGAGGCGAAAAATGTGAAAATTTTCGAACTGCTTCTCCTCGGAAACCGTTGGGCCGATTGAAGTCAAATTTCATATGGAGCCTCTATGGGATGGGTGAAACCAAAATTTGCTAATGGGGTCTAGGTCACATGTCAAAAATGGCCGCCAAGCCATATATGGTAAAAACCCTTCAAAAATAGTCTTCTCCAGAACCACTAGGCAGATTTCCACGAAACTTGATAAATAGCATCTGGGACGTAGGCCCATCATAAATTGCTAAAATGGTGACCCTGGGTTGACCTTGACCTTCTTTGTGCCTAGGTCAAACTTTGACACATATGCTTTTGTATTGGAAAAGAGAGAATGCATTTTATCCTGCAAACGATTCAGAATACAGTACTAAAGTATAAGATATATATTTGCTCCTTACGATAAGGCGCATTTATTGGGGGAACGGTTTTAGGTCCAGGTCACATGACCAAAATGGCCGCCATACCCATATATGGTAACACTTATAAAGCTAAAAGTATCCGGCGGGTCGTGCACTTCAGCTGAAGCACTGGTTCTCCTAAAATTTGAACAATTTGTTTCATGATCCAGCAAGGAGTACAAAAAGTACAGACGGAATGGCAAACAGTGTAGACCCTGATCAGACTGCTCCTTTAGGAGCAGTTTGATCTGGGTCTGTGCTGTTTGCATAGGCCTATCTATCCCAATACTTAGGATCATTACTGTAATATATCCTGATAACTGGTAATCAGACTCCGCTTTTCATCATGTTAACATGTCCGTGTAATGAATATCTCTCTAAACCCCACTTTATATACAGAAACGTGGGGTTTACTGGAGTATAAATAATTTTCATTATTTCTGCTCCAGTCCAAAGGTTGTCGGTACTCGTTAGAAGCGCCGCAATGAGGCAGTTCTAACGAACACACTCAACCAATGTTTGGAGTAATAATAAGAATAATATGACAACTTTTCATCTGTTTTTAACGTCCCCGTCAACACTGTAAAGGTCATTTTGGAGACGTGGCTTCCAATTTTCTGGTACTTTTACCCGACATTGAGATTAAATGGCATCTCAAGCCCTGTCGCCCAATGAAACCAATAGGGTTTATTAGCATGGACGGTCCGCCTCGAACCGCGGTTCCTGGACAGGCTTAGATCCTCTAAGCGGTTTACCAGTACTAGTGTGCGGGCCGGGTTCAGCTCTGCGTGGAAGCATCATGCAGACCGTATATTTCTTTAAGCCCCTATGTGCGAGGGGCCGTTCATCAGAAGAAAATGTCCTTTTTTGAAATAGGAAACATAAAGTATGCCTCACGAATGTGATATTGTAATGTATGGGCACTGATTTGGGCCTACACAACCTGTCAAGTATGTGACGCCGTAAAAGACAACACTAATTTTTTTCAATGATGGTCTTTTGGGCTTCTTCGGCGGTAGAGTTCGATTTAAAATCGATACAAAATTGATACGGGGTCGGTTCATGTGGTTTATGAAACTCGCCGGAGGCCCATCACGAAAACACACCTACATAATTCTCACCCCCTTAAACCCCACTTTTATATAGTAAAACTGGGGTTTACATGGGTATACATTATCTTCCTTTTTTTAGACTTAAAACATACAATGTGGGTACTTAGGCGGTTCTAAAGAGGTCCCACAATCTATGTTGTGAGAAGAAATATGAAAACTATCAGATTTTTATATGAACGTTTTCATTTTTTTAATTGTGGTAAAACTTTCAATATATTTGAAAAGGCGTGTTTTCGAAATGTTTTTCATGGATTCCGTGTAAAATTACCACTCATCTACGATCCTCTATATTTCCCGTCATTATTCATATGCAGACTTTTCTGTACGGTCTTTATTGTGAAACAACATATGAACATGATGCACTCTCTTTCTTAATATTGTATACTGTTTACATGTATACGTTGTGGTAATTCCATTATTTTCTTGTGCTCTTCAACATGGGAGAAAATAAAGAAAGCTACCCTTTAATTCCCGCACAACAGAACTTCATTGGCTTGTAATAATCAAGTGACTTTTGGCAGTAAACAGCCAACAGTATTATTTACCTTGGGATATGACAAACGATCGATCCAAAAATAGCTGAAAATGTGAGTTTTTCGTCTCACCAACAGCTAAGGTCATAAAGGAGACGGGACTTCGGTTTAAAGACTCGTCTGAAAGTCTAGAGAAGCCCGGGATCGATCCTGCAACCACTGGTTTACAAGGCGCGTACATGTACATGTAGCATAACCGCTACACCACGGAGGCTTCTGGCTGAAAATGTCGATAAGCAATTGGTGCAAGTGGCTTATGCTGACGACGACGACGACAATGATGATGATTATGGCGGGGGTAAAGGTCATCAGGAAAACACATCTACATGTGTATGATTTTGACCCCTTTAAGCCCACTTGATATAGTAAGACTGGGGCTTACAGGGCTAAACCTTATTTTACATATTTCTGCTCTAAAATAAAGATTGTGGGTACTCATTAGAACCGCCTCGATGAGGCGGTTCTAACGTGTACCCTCAATCTATATTTTGAGCAGAAAAAAGAAAAATATCAAAATTTTTATCGGACAATTTTCATTTTTTGGTGGTAAAATTTACAATGTATTAGTATAGGCGTGTTTTCATAATGTGGTGGTGATCTGTTACATGAAAAACATAAGAAAAAGGGTAAACTTTTATTTTGTTCAACATTTGTAATACTTTTTCCACATACAATAATGCATTTAACGCAACATTAGATATTAGTATTAGGTTTAACGCACTGTTAACCTTATATGCAGCCATATGCATCAGTATGAGACAGATAGTACAGCCTTTCTTTCTTCAAACCGGCCTTTTTCTAATTTCCACTCCAAACATAGGTTTTGGGTGCTCGTTTAAACCGCCTCATTGAGGCGGTTCTAACGAGTACCCACAACCTATGTTTTGGGGCATAAGTAAGAAAACTATTGGTTACCCCATAAATTCCAGTTTTCTCTGTATAAAGTGGGGTTTAAAGGGGAGTTAATTACATGGACTTGTGTACTTGCTGTCGTGCAAATAAACGTAGATTGTGGCTGCTCATTAGGGCACCATCAATGAGGCGTTTCAATGAGGTGGAAGTTTTTAAAGCATAAATGAGTAAAAAAATCACACTTTTTATTAGATTTTATCGCTTTTTCAGCCATTAAATAAAACATATAAAATCACACGGATTTGTAATCCTAGTATATATGTATGTAAACAAAAAACAAAAATGTCAAGCAAGCGAGTTTACAACTAAACCTGCATCTGAAAATCCTCTAAAGGCATTTAAGCGTTCATCCAGTATTTTTTATTGTCAAGCACTTCTATATTTTTTCAGATATGCGGTTCTGGCTTCATGGTCATCTGAAGGTCTGTTAAAGGGGGTCCACACTGGTACTCCGGAAAAATACCTCCGCGCCTCAATATAGTTCTGCAAAACAAATAATAACAATTAGAAGAAGAAGAAAAGAATAAGACGATGATGATACAAAAGAAAAGAGGAAAATGGGGGGGGGGGGGGGAGAAGAAGAAGAAGAAGAAGATGATGATGATGATGATGATGATGATGATGATGATGATGATGATGATGATGACCTTAATTGTTTACATACATTCTATCGTGCATTAAACCACACTATTTACATACACACATTGTTGTTGGTTGTATTACACACATTCTTATTCTTGGATGAAGTTTCATTGTTTACATACGTACATGTTTGCATCAGCACTATAAAAGTGAACATTGAGCTCCTTGTCGCAACCAGACACCGTCGTGATATGACTGAAAAATTGTTGAAAGCGACGTTAAACTCGAATTCACATTCCGATTACATACGCACAGTTTCGCATAATTCTCTTCTGTCACGCGCGCCCCCGCCCATCGGGGCTTGAAGAAATAGATGGGCTGCATGATGCTTTCACGCAGGGCTGAAACCGACGACACACGAGTACTGAAAACCGCTTGAGGATCTAAAGATGCCCAGGCAAAACGGTGCGAGTCAGACCTCCTTGCTTATAAACCCTATTGCTTTCATTGGGCGACATGGCTTGAGATGCCATTTCATCTCAATGTCGGGTAAAAGTCCCACAAAATTGGAAGCAACGTCTCCAAAATGTCTATACAGTGTTAACGGGGACGTTAAACCTCAAATCAAATCATGCATAATACTCACTGTTTACATACACATGTATATTTACATTTCCAGCGTAAAGTCTGAAGTAAACCTATAGAAAACAATGTAGTTGATATACTGCCATGAACGCATCGAGTCACATGAATTTCAATAACGTCAGTCTAAACCATGGCTTTCTACGGGCGTTGCTGGCGTTAACGCTGTTCCGCTATTTGTAGGAAAACAACGTGTAAATGTTTTTCAGCTTTAAAAGTTTGTCCTATAAGCATTTTTACAACCAGTGATGAGGGGCAAAGAATGTAAATATAAAAATAAACTTATTATTGGTCTGCTTTTAATGAAAGTATGGACGACAGCGAGTCGCTAACAAAGTTTACATGGATCCCTTCGGGGTTCATTTACTTTGGACGCGACCCACTGCGTTCACGCTTTCATGAACAACAGAAAAATTAAACTCATTTCTTAAATGAATGCCCTGGTATGTATAACACTCACTGTATACATACGTACATCTTGCATAATCCTCACTGTTTACATACGCACATTCTTGCATTACCCTTACTGTTCAAATAGGCATATTCTAGAATTACTCGCACTGCATACATACGCACAGTCTTAAATAACCACTACAGGCCCCCGCCCATCGGAGATTGGGAAAATAAATTTGGCTGCGTGATGCTTCCACCGCTTAGAAGGTCTAAGCCTGCCCAGTCAATGTGCTGTGAGTCGAGCCGTCCATGCATGTTTCATTGGACGGCAGGGCTTAAGATGTCATTTTATCTCAATGTCGGGTAAATGTCCCACACAGTTGTAAGCAGCGTCTTCAAAAAGACCCAATAGTGTTCACGTGGACGTTAAACCTGTTTTCAAACAAAACCGTTGCAATCAGTGTAGATCCAGATTCGATGGTTTCTGAAGCCATCTCATCAGGATTTACACAGTTTGTCATGCAGTTCGATTGGTTGATAGTCAGAATTGAGTGTGGCAAAATTAATGTATTCATCAGGGTAAGGGTTAAAGTTCGACTGTAATATACAGTGAGTGAGTGAGTGAGTGAGTGAGTGAGTGAATGAGTGAGTGTTTGAGTTTTACGTCCCACCAACAGCTAAGTTCATATGGTGACGGGACCTCGGTTTAAAGATTCATCCGAAAGTCTTGAGAAGCCCGGGATCGGTCCTGCGACTCCTGGCTTACAAGGCGAGTAGCGTAACCACTGCACCACGGAGGTTTCTGATAATAATATACAGGAAAATTCCGCTAATAAGACCACCTTAAATTAAGACCAATTCTGTTTTAAGAACATTTTTAGTAAGCTGCAGCTGTTCTTTCTTGGTGTCTTCTGCATACAGTGTCTTCAAGACTGATACCACCTTTGGGACTGTTCAAAAGTGGTCGTAAAGACCACTTTTGAACAGTCCCAAAGGTGGTCTTAATATAGGAATATTACTGTACATGTAATGTTACCTTTTTGTTTTGCTGCCCCCGCCCATAGGGGCTTGAAGAAATATATGGGCTGCATGATGCTTCCACGCAGAGCTGAATCCGGCCCGCACACTAGTACTGGTAAACCGCTTAGAGGATCTAAGCCTGTCCAGGAACCGCGGTGCGAGGCGGACCGTCCATGCTAATAAACCCTATTGGTTTCATTGGGCGACAGGGCTTGAGATGTCATCTCAATGTCGGGTAAAAGTCCCACAAAATTGGAAGCAACGTCTCCAAAATGACCTTTACAGTGTTGACGTGGACGTTAAACCTCAAATCAAACAAACAAACAAACAAAATGTTACCTTTTCATCTAAAGTAAACCTATGATATATCCCTGCAGGCAGAATGAGAAGGTCCCCTTTCACAACTTCTATTCGGATCCACTTGTCGTCTGCGTCCCGAACGTCGAAATATCCCGAGCCGTTCGTGATCAGTCGGATCTCCTCGTCGCAGTGTAAATGTTCCGTGAAGAAGGTTTTTAACTGCAAGAAAAATAAGAGTAGTGATAGCACTGGTGGGTCGATTGTGCAATATCTTCTAGAAAGGGTTATCCTTTAGAAGCAAGGAATACACCACAGAACTGGAAAATATAGAGTGTACATGTTTTCTGGGCCAGGCTAGCTAGTTTCGGCCATTTAGACCTCACCAGTGACTCTCAAGTGTTTTCAAAATTCCACCATGGAATCAATGATCCCAAAGCACAAGAAAATATATAAACTACACTGTGATGTAGGACAGGGAGACTTTTTCGGCCGCCATTCATTCCCACACATCAGCTGTAGTGACGTTAAATATGTTCTAGAAAGGGTTCAAATGATCCTTTGGAAGCAAGGCCTACACTACAGAACTGGAAAATATGGAGTGAACATGTGTTCTGGGCCAGACTACCTAGTTTCGGCCATTTAGGCCTCATCAGTGACCCTCGAGTATTTTCGATAATTCGGTAAGTATTTTTCGATAACTGAAGGATAGTTTGCCTTATTTCTCCATAGAAACCTATGTTGTGGGCATTCATTAGAACCGCCTCGGCGAGGCGGTTCTAATGAATACCCACAACATAGTTTTTTTTTATGGAGAATTGACAAAACCTATACTTCAGTTATGACAAAGTACGAACATTATCTGTTGGTATGATATTTTAATTTGTGTCTGTGTGTGGGCTGAAAAATGTTATTGAATCTTGACTCTGCACTCTTAAATTCCTGTACCTTAAATAAACAGTGTAGATCCCGATCAGGAGTTGGGTCTACCCTGTTTTTCAATGTCCCATAGAGGGACCTTTAATAGGCATATATACTGAAGCTTTGTTAAATCGAATGCGAATATTTCGTTTACTGTGGCTAATTCGGACCCGCTCTTTGTTTGTTTTGTTTGAATTGAGGTTTAACGTCCCCGTCAACAGTATTTAGGTCATTTTGGAGACGTTGCTTCCAATTTTGTGGGAATTTTACCAGACACCGAGATTAAATGACATCTCATGCCCTGACGCTCAGTGAAACCAAAAGGCTTATATGCTCTGGGCGGTCTGACTCACACCACTTTTTCTGGGCAGGCTTAGTCCTTTTAAGTGTTTTACCGGTACTTATGTGTGGTCAGTTTCAGCTCTGCGTGGACGCACCATGCAGCCCATCTATTTCTCCAAGCCCCGATGGACGGGGGCGAGATAGCAATGCTTGGTCAATTGTGTCTGACTGTGGGCTGGGAAAATGGTCTTGAACCTGAAATTCTGCACTTACATTCCTGACTTTCCTGTACCTTAAGCAAACAGTGTATGCCCTGATCAGGCGCCGCGTTTTGGATACATTCAGCCATTGCGAAAACACGCCTATACAAATACATTGTAAACTGTTTCTCCGAAAAATCGAAATTTTTTAGATGAAATTTTTTTTCCTATTTCTGCTCAAAATATAGATTGTGGGTACTCGTTAGAACCGCCTCATCGAGGCGATTCTAACGAGTACCCACAACCTATATCTTGGAGCAGAAATAAGAAAAATAAGGGATACATGTACCTCCGTAAACCCCAGTTTTCTGTACATAACGTGGGGTTTAGGGGTGTTCATTTCACGGACTTGTTCCCGTGATGTGATAACATGCAGCTCTAGTTTCTTTACCTTAAATGCCGAGACTCGCCTGTTTGTGTAGCTGAGCAGTTCGGATAAGGTCTTAACTGGTCGCAAACTCCGTAGATAGGTTCTTATACGGGTATATGAACAAATTGTGTTAACGGGCCTCTCTATAGCCTAATGGGTAAGAGCGTTCACTCTTAATCATTAGGTCTCTCACCGCTGTGGGTTCAAGCCTTGATCGAGCCACATGTGAGACACCAAGTTCTGCAGTGGAAGGTCAGGTGGTTTAACTCCGGATACTTCGGGTTTCGTCCACCGCTTAACGATCGGCTCGAAATAAATGAAATAATCTTGAAAGGGCCTGCATGTAGAAACAAAAAAAGAATGTTGCTTCTGAGATCTTCTGATATGCTTTCAAGCCTTAATTTAAACCAACTTTTGCAGTTATCTATTAGCATATTGAAACATTTTAGGTCCGTCGTAGCAGTCTGGTCATGGCATCCAGATGTCAACCAGTTTTTTACGGTATACGCAAATAACCTCGTTTGTGGGTTAGAATCGCCTTACTGTTTCAAAGCATTACCAAAATACGCCTATACAAATACATTGCTAATTTTACCACCGAAAAATGTTAAATCTTCAGATGAAAAACTGTGATATTTTTCTTATTTCGGCTAAAAATATAGATTGAATATACTCGTTAGAACCGCCTCGTCGAGGCGGTTCTTACGAGTACCCACACTGAATATTTTAGAGCAGAAATAAGAAAAATAAGGTTTACCTTTGTAAACCCCAGTTTTACTGTATAAAAGTGGGGTTCAAGGGGGTCAAAATTATATAGGCGTGTTTTCGTGATGAAAGGCTCAAACACATGGATCAGCTGTTTCGAATTCGCTCTCGCCTCCCTGGATAATGGTTTCCATAGCTACATGTACAGAGTACATACAATCTATGTTTTTGAGCAGAAATAAGAAAAAGAATGTATACCCCTGCAAACCCCAGTTTTACTATATAAATTAAATAGGCATGTTTTCGTGATGGTAGCAAAATTCTTTAAAATCTTCTTGCTTCAGGTATTTAATAATTAAGTATGTGGCTTCATCTGTTGGACCTTCACCAAAATTGTTAAAACTATCGACCTATAGTATGCGACTCGTAATTTGGACTAGAAATCAGGGACCAGTTGTTCAAAACTAACGACGTCGTTAGTTAACGTATTGTTAAAACTTCGATCATTTGCGAAAAAAATTTGCTGAAAAAAATAGAACAAAATTCTCGATATTGTACTTGCTAGAACACTTAACAATTTGACCACTAACGGGCTCGTTAAGCTAACGTTGCTTTGAACAACTGCCCCCAGAAATCTATGTTTGGACTAGAAATTAAAAAAAAAATCTTTATCATCCGAGATTCTAAATTGTTCTAGAGATATAAAAGCCGTCATTGTAGAACACAGATTTGTTATACGGACTTTATTTTAGTGGCTCAGCTTCATAGAAAAGCAAAATAAATAAATAAACAAATAATTGAAATTACATTAATCTAACATAACATAATATATCAAAACATAACACAATGAATACAAACCATTTCGTCATAATTGGGTAGTTTCTCTCTTGAGCACGTTATGGCATCTTCATAATTGTATTTTCTGTCTTTTCTAAGCTTGTTAAGTTCTTCACAGTTGTCGTAATCACTGGAAAACATCTGAAACAAAACAAAAAAGTGCGTCACATTTATCATGCACGTTACGCATGTACGTAAAGATACGCATATAGAGTGACATGTTTTCGATTTATATTGGGCCGCATGGTACTACCGCGTAAAGCTTAACCGCTTAGGACAAGGCCTATTACGAAAGCACGCCTATTCAAATATATTGGAAAATTTTACCGCCAAAAAAATGAAAATTTTCGATAAAACAATGTGATAGTTTTCAAATTGCTGTTCCAAACATAGTTTGTGGGTACTCGTTAGAACCGCCTCAATGAGGCGGTTCTAACGAGCACCCACAACCTATGTTTGAAGTAAAAATAACAAAAATATCACATAATTTCATCGGAAAAGTAGCCATTTTGGAGATGCGAAAAAAATGCACTATATCGCACGGGAATGTCATCGTAATGATTTGCCTTGTTTTCCGTAATTGTCTTCGCCCATGTGCGAAGACACTATAGACTTAGGGTACAGCCATTAGTTTCCCATTATGCAGGTTGACCTTTGGTAGCAGAACACAGTTTCCAGCCTGTGCACATGGAAAGGTCGCAGAACACAGTTTCCAGCCTGGGCACATGGGGAAATTCTTAATAAATAGGGGTGGGGATCAAATTTGGTGTCTAAATAGTGTTTGACAATTATGAAAGCAATAACTTCACTTTCAATGTATTGATTTTGTGTCGTTGTGGAGAAAAATGAATTAATTTATGGTCACATGACCTGGAAATCAAGGGATGTAATCTGAAATACGAAACTACTGCTACTAGATATTTTGACGGTTACTTTCTGTTTCAAATTGTGAGTGGACTTCAGTTAGTTATTGCTAAAAAAGTAAACGGCTGGCAGGGGTCAATTTCTAGCTCCCTTTTATTTTGGTGAGGTGTACAATAGAGCTGAATGCTGACTATTGTCCTTGCTAATGCAGTGTGCTGCCAGTGCTCCCTTGAAAATAGCCAAAAATGGTAATAATTTAGCAGCAAAAGTGGGTGGGGTAGTAGTTGTTTACATAGTTACCACATTGGCTGTACATTGTACAAGATGTTGAAATCAGGTTCATATTATTCTGTGGCAAGTTGCAATGTATAGATAACACAAAACAAAAAGATTGCAATGTGTAATTTTTGTTACGGCTCGAAAAACTTTGTCCGCCACGCGACAAAGTCAAGATGACAGCTCGGAATAGTGGTTTGCTACCTTTATATTTCGCAGTATAATGCAACAAGTATAAGTTTTCACAAATAAAAAGAGGCCCATAGAAAGTATTAGCTTTCATAAAGAAAAGAAAGAAAAAGAGGCCGAAGGGTAGGGCTCTGGCAAAGAATTGCAATCACGGGGCCCATAACAAGTATAAGCTTTCACACAACAAAAGAGGTCCACGGGCAGAGCTCTGACAGAGAATTGCTATCACATTCAAACAAGCCCATATTTGCTGTCATACTTTTAAAGGCTAATACGAACTATACATCTACAAACTCTCGACCCCGATGCACCGCTCTCTATGCATTTAGCTCCCCGGGGGCCTTTGGCTCGGGTGAGCAAAAAACAATTGCCATGGCAACAGAAATGAAGGTCCGCAGCATTGTCAGCTTTCGGCCGCCTGGTAATTTTGGAAATGAAAACGATCTGTAAGGGTTTGGGAAGGGGGAAATAAGGAGCATAGGCTTTGATTAGCTTTATTTAACGCCGCATATTAGAGACAGTTAACATAAACCCTGTAGATGTATGGCGTAAACGTATCCTATAGAGAGGATCTTACATGAGTGTTCATGAATTATTGAATTTATTAAACGAGTTGAGGAAAATGGATAAAATGTGAGGCTTTGCCGAGCATTTTATCCCTTTTTCTCAACGAGTTTAATAAATTCAATAATACATGAGCACGAATGCAAGATTCCATTTATCATATGACATTTAAAGCGCATTTTATTCACGATTGTTTACAAAAATGTCAATATTCCGCCGTTAATAAACGCGACGTCGTTAAGGACGTCGTGCATGTAACGTTACGGGACGTATCTAGCTAATTTGCATATTTAATCCACTAGTGGATTATCGAAAATATTACATGGCGTTATTACATTCTCGGAGGCGACGTCATATGATAAAACCAATACTTACCTGCCTTAATTGTTCTTCCTGGGACTACCCCAGATAATGGGAGCGCCTTGTACCATAATTTACGCCTTAAGAATGGTGCGTCCGGGGACCCTCCGGTGCCAAAGCGGGCGCCCTGTCACTGGTACGAACCACCCAGCAGCAGCATTAACAACCACAACAACAACGGTGAGTGAGTGAGTTTTAGTTTTACGTCCCACCAACAGCTAAGGTCATACGGAGACGGGACCTCGGTTTAAAGACTCATCCGAAAGTCTGGAGAAGCCCGGGACAACAACAACGGTAACAAAGGGAACAAAAGTGATAGAAAATTAGAGTCTCTTATCCTTTATATTCATATTCTTAAGGAGTTTGACTGTGGCAAAATGTGGGACACGAGAGAGGGGTCAATGACTTGCTACACGTTAGCTGTCAGTCTAAATTTTGACTTGAGAGTATAAGATAACTAACAGCAATAATAGATAATAATTGTGACGTACTAAATTATGACATATATCTGGCCTAATTTATTGTCACCTCTTGATAAACATACTTTAAGCAGGGTCGCATTACGAAAACATGCCTATACTAATACATTGAAACATTTGTCCCCGAAAAAAAATGAAAATTTTAAGATGAAAAATTGTGATATTTTTCTTATTTCTGCTCAAAATATAGATTGTGGGTACTCGTTAGAACCGCCTCATCGAGCCGGTTCTAACGAGTACCCACAATCTATATTTTAGGGCAGAAATAAGAGAAATATGGTTTACCCCTGTAAACCCATGCAGTTTTACTACATAAAAGTGGGGTTCCAGGGGATCAAAATTATATAGGCGTGTTTACTTGATGGGAGGGTCGGATGTCTCTGAGGGTAGACTGGGGATCTGGTACTGAACGGCTACTTAGAGTTTAAGCCTCCTGTTCTGTCTTTTAAGTGCGCCATGATCGGAAGCCGCTTTTTGTGGCGTTTGATCTTGGTTTTTGTTTGTTTGATTTGAGGTTTAATGTCCCCGTCAACACTGTAAAGGTCATTTTGGAGACGTTGCTTCCAATTTTGTGGGACTTTTACCCGACATTGAGATGAAATGACATCTCAAGCCCTGTCGCCCAATTAAACCAGTAGGGTTTATTAGCATGGACGGTCCGCCTCGCACCGCGGTTCCTGGACAGGCTTAGATCCTCTAAGCGGTTTACCAGTACAAGTGCGCGGGCCGGATTCAGCGCTGCGTGGAAGCATCATGCTGCCCATATATTTCTTCAAGCCCCTATGGGCGGGGGGCGCGTTTGAACTTGGACTTCATTGTTTCCTAACCCAGCACATGAGTCCAGTCAAGGTTTTAACAGAACACACTTTTCACAGACAAGGAAACACACAAAAAGAAAAAGAAAAATAAAGGCTGGCTTGGTTTGCGAGTTTTCACTTATTTTATAAGTCAGTGATAATCACGCGGAGAATAGAACTATTATCACGAAAACAGGTCTGTAAATCATTACGAAAACATGCCTATACAAATACATTGTAACCTTTATCGCCGAAAAACTGAAAATTTAAAGATGAAAAATTATGATATGCTTCTTATTTCTGCTCAAAATATAGATTGTGGGTACTCGTTAGAACCGCCTCATCGAGGCGGTTCTAACGAGTACCCACAATCTATATTTTAGAGCAGAAATAAGAAAAATAAGGTTTACCCCTGTAAACCCCAGTTTTACTACATAAAAGTGGGGTTCAAGGGGGTCAAAATTATATAGGTGTGTTTTCGTGATGCTTGAGTTAAACTGAGTTGACAGGGGTACACGTTATTTTCCTTATATCTGCTCAGAAACATAGCTCTGTAGGTACTTAGAACCGCTTCGCCGAGGCGGTTCTAACGTGTACCTACAATCTATGTTTAAAGCAGAATTATAAAAAATATCACAAATTTTTCATCGGAAAATTTTCATTTTGTGGTGATTAACTTTTAAATATTTTTACTCCTAAATATGCGTATTTTCGTAACTTTGGGTCAAATGTAAATAACCAGTATGTTCTATAAAAGGGTTATCCTTTGTAAGCAAGGAATACACCACAGAACTGGAACATATGAAGTGTACATGTTTTCTGGGCCAGACTAGCTAGTTTCTGCCAATTAGGCCTCATCAGTGACCCTCAAATATTTTCAAAATTCAACAATGGAATCAATGATCCCAAAGGACATGAAAAAAACAAACTACACTATGATGTAGGACAGGGAGACTTTTTTTAAAAACTTTTTTTTTTTGTAAAACTGGAGTTTACAGGAATATACGTTATTCTTATTTCTGCTCAGAAACAAAGCTTTATATGTACACGTTAGAACCGCCTCGCTGAGGCGGTTCTAACTTGTACCCACAATCTATATTTAGAGCAGAATTATGAAAAATATCAGAATTTTTTTATCGGAAAATTTTCATTTTGTGGTGATAAACTTTTCAATATATTTACTCGTAAATAGGCGTATTTTCGTGATGCATTAATAGTAACTTTGGGTCAAATGTAAATAACCGACCACCAAAACGAGCAAATTGGTTACCTATCATGTTAACTTTGTTTGATTTGAGGTTTAACGTCCCCGTCAACACTGTGTAGGTCATTTTGGAGACGTTGCTTCCAATTTTGTGGGACTTTTACCCGACAATGAAATGTAATGACATCTCAAGCCCTTCGCCCAATGAAACCAGTAGGGATTATAAGTCTGGACGGACCGACTCGCACCGCTATGCCTGGGCAGGCTTAGATCCTCTTAAGCGGTTTACCAGTATTCGTATGCGGTCAGTTTCAGCTCTGCGTGGAAGCATCATGCAGCCCATTTATTTCTTCAAGCCCAAATGGGCGGAGATCGAACCTATCACGTGAATAAGTACGTACATGTATAATGAACATCTTTGAAACCCGCCTTTATACTTAGAAAACTGAGGTTTACTAGGTATACATTATTTTTCTTATTTCTGCTTCAAGACATAGGTGGCGGGTACGAAATATGTATAAAAATACGAAGTGGCTATTTGCAAATAGCCAAAAAAACGTTAAAATGGCTATTTGCAGTCATTCTATTAACGTTAGAAAGGCCACCTAGAGATGTTCAAAATATTTCAAAATGGAACGGGCCTCTGCCGCTTAGTAGTTAATTAGAGCTCTGACTCTTAATCATTAAGACTCTCGCCGTTATGGCTATGTTTGTTTGATTTGATGTTTTACGTGCTCTGCAACACTATTTAGGACATTACTTCCATTTTTGTGCGACTTTTTCCACAGATTGAGACGTAAAGACATCTCAAGCCTATGAGACCTATAGGGCCTAGGACGCACCGACTCGCACCACTTGGCCTTAGCAGGCTTAGTTCTTCTAAACGGTTTAACAGTACTCTTGTGCAGGCAGTTTCTGCTCTGGATGGGAGCATCATGCTGCCAATCTATTTCTCCAAGCCGCGATGGCCGGGGACTATAAAATGGCTATATAGAGTCTATATTTTGTGTGAACATATGACACTATAGTTTTAAATGTTTCCATTTTTGTTTCACTGTTTAGCAATGTTCTCTGCTTATTTAAATGAAATATCTAATTTGTAAAACCCATGAGAGGTTGGTGGGGAGTGGGGGCGGGCGGGGTGGGGGAGGCAAAGGTGACGTGTGTCTTGCGTCACTCAGCTGGGCGTCCATCTGATATTGGCTTACAGTTGGTTAAGATAATGGTAGAGAGGGGATGATGTTATTTCTTTTGATCATGTTATTTCTTCTGTTTCTACACTTCCATTCGTTTTCCTCTTACTCCTCCGTCTCTCATTTTCATCTCTGCTATCTCTTCTATCTCTTTCCTCCCTTTTTTAGGGACAGGACACAAAATTACTCACTGAATGAGACCGTCCAATGCATATAAGCCTTTTGGTTTCATTGGTCGACAGGATTTGAGTTGTCATTTCATTTCAATGTCGCCGGGTAAAAGTCCCACAAAATTGGAAGCAACGCCTCCAAAATGACCTAAATGGTGTTGATGGGGACGTTAAACCTCAATTCAAACACACTAATGATCCGCCCCCGCTCATCGGAGCTTGGAGAAATAGAATGCGCTGGATGGTGTACACCAGGCACTCAATGTGCCGGTAACGTCTAAGTAACGTCGATGCAACGTAGTGGCAAACACTCACTATAAAATGAACGGGCGTGGTCTGGTATTTAACCATTATCATGCTGGATAAGTCAACCCTACCTTTGCAAACAATACATATTCAGATCAGGAAGCCAACTGATCAGGATCTACAGTGTTTGTCATGAAGAAGTGAACTGAATAAATACAGTAAATGGAGTAATGTCATTCTTTGATATGGGCGTGGCTAAAATAATTACTTAATGCTTTTTAAGACAAACGCTTCCTTTGGAAACAATGTCGATTCAGATCAGGAAGTCATCTGCAGTGTTTGTTATGAATTTTTTAATAGAATGCAGAAAACCATTTTTTTTTAAATAATGTATGGGTTGCATATACTGAGTGATATCAATTGTCACTGAAAATTTAAAGCCTTTGTTTTAATTTTTTTGGAGCAATATTCACTCGTTGTGTCATTATATTTTCAAGCCCCTATGATTTTTCTCGACTGTTTTAACCCCTTAAGATGCCAATCACAACAATTGTCATCTGAGTTGCTGTGTGCTGATTACATTAAAAAGTCATTGTTGAAAACAGTGTGGATCCAGATCAAACTGCTGGGAACAATCTGATTGGGGTCCACACTGTTTGCTTGTATGCCTAAATATTCTTTTAGACTGCAAAAATGTGAAATAGATGGAAAGTGTTGATAGGTAAACTGACCGGCTCAAAAATGACCTAAATAGTGTTGACTGGGCCGTTAAACTCCAATACAAACAAACAAACAAACAAAACTGGACACGCCCCAGGGCTCATTAGCTCCTACTTGACTTATACTGGAAAAAAGTTCGAACATCTCCTTCTCGGAAACCATAAGGCCGAGAGCTTAGATTATTAGCTCACCTGACGAAGGTCATGGTGAGCTTTTGTGACTGTGAGATGTCCCGGCGTCGTCGTGCGTCGTCCGTAAACTTTTCTTGTTAACACTCTAGAGGCCATAGGTTTAGTCCAATCATGATCAGAATGATTATCATGGCAATATCTCGGTAGGATTTGAATATGGGTCATGTCGGGTCAAAAAGTAGGTCAAAACGTCAAATAATAGAAAAACCCTGTTAATACTCTGGAGGCCACAATTTGAGTCCAATCCTCACCAAACGTGCTCAGAATGATCATCTCGACAAAACCTATGTCAAGTTCAAAAATGGATTATGTCAGGCTTAAATCGCCCATCCTTCGAAAATATACTAATCCGTGGAAAAGAAGTGGAATGTATCCCAGTATTTCTAAGTGCAATGCCAAAAGGTGCAGATGTTGTTCGCATTTAAGCACTGCGTCTACCGTTACTTCATCTGTAAACGGTAGACGCTTCTCTGTAGTTAACATGTCTGATTTGACATGACAGTCTACAGATTTAATTTATCTAATTACTTGACGTGCTACAAACTGTAATATGCAGTACGTCGGTCAAACTAACCGCATGCTTAAAACTAGATTGAACGAGCATTATCGTAGAATGAGTAAGCCTAAGAAAACTGACACTTTCTTGTACCGTCACTTTCGACGTACAGGTCATTCTGTAAATAACATTGTTATACAACCAGTGGAAAAACTTTATTACGATGCAAATTCTACATCTAGATTCAAAATAATCAAAAGACATGAAGCTGAACTGAAATGGATTAAATTTTTACAGACCCCTTTTCCACTGGGATTTAATGACAACATTTATCATGAGGGTAATATTTCCAGAATGCCGGACTTTGATATTTTCTCACTCCTGGAATGTCGAAAACGCAGAACTAGATCTCACGGCACCAGGAAAAATGGTAACTTTAAACGTAAAACACGTGCGTTTAAACGAAACAATACTAGACTGAAGTGACTGTCAATTATATTATTAAATCATGGACGCCACTCTATGCTTTCATTTTTAAGTTCATTACCCGTTTCTGTTTTACGTCTTCTGGACACCGAGGCGAATAAATTCTACGATAGTTCTCATCAGTTATATGATGCGGCTCTCTTAACTAGAGGCTATACTCAGCATACTCTCCGTCCTTACATTGATTCTGAAATTAATCATAAACGCCATTTCTTCAAAATATCCTTCATTAATAAGGGTATGGATTTTATAGATTTGCCCAGTATCTTCCGTGAGAGATCGGTGCTTTCTTCCATTCCTGCTTATTTTCAAAATACTGAAACACCTATAATTTGCTATAAATATAACAAACCTGTTAGATCTATCATTTTTAATTTCAATAAACTTGTTTCAGATCTTGATATTGATACTAATACTCCTGATTCATGTGATTGTAAAAACTCAAAGTATTGCTATCCTGCTGCTGGTCATGTAATTACTGGCAATTTGAAAATTATTCCTGATTCTAGGATAAGGAATATAATTTCTAAAGGACCGAAATATCGGTTTCCTTCTAAAATTGATTTCAGTAAATGTAGAGATGAAATCGCTGCTTCCTTGAATGAATTCGGTAATCGATGGTGTAAGCGAGAGTATGTTGAGCATAAAGCCCTTAAGGACTGGAAACTTAGCATTTTAAAACTAGTAAATAAACGCATTTCTTTCTATTCTCAAAATACTAACTTATTACCTCCTAAGCCCAAGACGTCTTTACGTCATCTTAAACTAGGTATTCAAGAATTTCATAAGAAGTTTGTTTTGGCCCCTGCAGACAAGGCCGCTAACAACGTCGTCGTTGTGTGACGGCTCCACTATGTTAACACGCTTAAGCAGGAGCTTGGTGGTACTATGGCCTATGAACTTCAGCCTTTAGCTGAAGAGAGAGCTATAGTAGATAAACATGTTTGTCTTTCAGCCACCAAGTTTGCTGTGTGTGTTAACGAAGGCCAAGACAAGCTTCCTACGCTATACTGGTTACCAAAACTTCATAAAAAACCTTACAAAGCACGGTTTATTGCAAATTCTAGCTCTTGCACTACCACTGAACTTTCTAAATTATTAACTTCCTGTCTTACTGCTATAAAAACGCATGTAATTAAATATTGTGATAAAGTCTTTGAAAGATCAGGAAGAAATCTGTTTTGGTCTATAAAAAATTCGAATGAGGTTTTAAATAAATTGAAATCTAGACATTTTCGTGCTTCTAGTCTGTCTACCTACGATTTTTCCACTCTTTACACTACACTTCCTCATAATCTTATAAAAGAAAAGCTTAATGATTTAATTGAATGGACTTTTCACAGAGAAGATTCTCTCTATCTTGCATGTAATGTCAGAAATGCATTTTTCACTTCTAAAGAGCATAAGAATTATACACTTTGGTCATGTCAGAAAGTGTGTGATGCCCTCACCTTTCTACTTGACAATATTTATATTAGATTCGGTACTAAGTTATTTAGACAAATTGTGGGTATTCCGATGGGTACTAATTGCGCACCTCTTGTGGCTGATCTGTTCTTGTATTGTTATGAAAGAGACTTCATTTTGTCGCTTTCCATTGATAACCAATCTGAAATTATTGAAGCTTTTAGCTCTACTTCTAGATATTTAGATGATTTATTAAATATTGATAATACCTATTTTGATGGTTTGATCAGTCAGATTTACCCCCTAGAACTTCAGTTAAATAAAGCAAATTCTTCTGATACCGAGGCCCCGTTTTTGGATTTACATCTGCCTATTGTAGATGGATTTGTTTCGTGCAAAATTTATGATAAACGCGATGACTTTGATTTTGAGATTGTAAATTTTCCTTTTTTGGATGGTGATGTTCCTCGTGCGCCATCCTATGGCGTTTATATTTCGCAATTAATTCGATTTGCTAGAGTGTGTAGTCATGTAACTGACTTCAACACTCGTAATAAATTATTAACGGCTAAACTCCTTAATCAGGGTTATCGGTACCATAAACTACGCAAAGCCTTTTCAAAATTTTATAGACGCCATTCTGATTTAATTTCAAAATTCAATATTGGACTTAAATCTCTTCTGCAACAAGGTCTATCGGAACCCGAATTTTATGGTGACTTGGCATATAAATTCAGAAAAATATATAACCGCAATGACTTCAGCACCCAATTTCGTAAAATCATTCTTCGATATAAAAAGATTGGGTACAACATGGATATTATACGACAGACTGCATGCATGGTAGTTAACCCAATCACGGTTGGCAACTTTGCTTCCCTCTTTAATTGCACGCCGGTGGGTCAGGCCTCAGATTCTATGACGGCTCCAACGTAAAGGCTTATTGAAAATTAGAGAGATAATGTCGGTTGGTGCCTGATGCTCTGTCTCTGGTCGGGCTCATCGGAGTCTAACTGTTGGTTTTCTTTTGCTCCAGCATTTCAGTGGTTTCTTGCTGTCGAGTCCTCACCGTTGTCTCACCTCTGTGCACGTGGTTCTTTGATTTTTGTGTTCACGGAGATGTTGCACTGATGAGTTAGGAGGCCTTCATGCGGACTGAACAAATTATTTGTCTAAATCGCGACGGAAGTAAGGGCGAGGATTGTGGCCACGTAAAATCGATTTAAGCCCCCCAGTGGAAATCTTCCACTGACCGTTCCAAGGCGGCTCTTCTGTGGCGATTTATTTATGTTGTTGTTTGTTACTTACTGTGTGTATCACTTGTGTCTTTTGGTTTTGGATGGCCATATGGCCATTTTGTGGGAAAGTAACTGTCCTTATGGCCTTCCTTTGTTTAGGTTTCCATTATGGTCTGGTCGCTTAATGTTTGTATTTCTTTCCCTTTGGTGTCTTTTATGGGTGGAGTAAGTTAATTGTATCAATTCCTGATCTTTGTTTTACTTCTACTTTAAAAGTAGGTTAGCAGGTCAAATCATAGAAAAACCTTGTTAACACTCTAGAGGCCACAACTTTGGTCCAATCATCATCAGTCTTGCTCAGAATGATCATCATAACAATATCTAGGTTAGGTTCGAATATGGGTCCTGTTGGGTCAAAAAGTAGGTCAGCAGATCAAATCATAGAAAAACCTTGTTAATACTCTAGATGCCACAGTTTTGGTCCAAATATCATTCGACTTGCCCATAATGATCATCATAATAATATCTAGGTCAAGTTCGAATATGGGTCATGTCGGGTCAAAACGTGGGTCAGTAGGTAAAATCGTAGAAAAAATCTAGTTAACACTCTAGAGGCCACAGTTTTGGTCCAATCATCATCAACTTGCTCAGAATGATCATCATAACAATATCTAGGTTAGGTTCGAATATGGGTCCTGTTGGGTCAAAAAGTAGGTCAGCAGATCAAATCAAAGAAAAACCTTGTTAACACTCTAGAGGCCACAGTTTTAGTCCAATTATCATACAGGCCAGCTCTTTATCGTCAAAGGGTTCCACCCCCACTCCCACCCCCACACACACACCATGCGTCATTGTTAGTATGGCTGAGCCCGTTCATCTCTGTCTGGTGCAGTAGGACCTGACCCTCAATGTCACAAGGTGCCCTGATAGTGACATACAAGTCAGCTCAGTATTGTCAAAGTGAACCCCCCTCCACCACCCCCCCCCCCCCACACACACAAACGCATCAAGAGTCACTGTTTGTTAGACTGAGCCTGTTACTAGGACCTAACCCTCAATGTGTCCACAAGATACCCAGATAGTGACATACAAAGTCAGCTCTGTATCTCAAAGGGATCCACCCCCACCCCGCTTTCACCTTCAGCATGAGGCATTGTTAGTTAGACTGAGCCTGTTCATCTCCGTCTGGTGCACTAGGACCTGACCCTCAATGTCCACAAGGTGCCCAGATAGTGACATACAAGTCAGCCCTGTATTGTCAAATGGATGGATACCGCCCCCCTCCTTGTCACCATGAATTATTGTTAGTTAGTTAGAATGAGCCCATTCATTTCCGTCTGGTGCACTAGGTCCTGACAGGTGCCCAGATAGTGACATACAAGTCAGCGCTGACTTCTTCCTAAAAAAGAAAACGATTTTGAAGGAATGTTCCATGAGTGCCACTCTGACAATTTTCCAGTCCAGAAAAAAAAATATAACCCTTGAAATGACTTAAGTTCCTAAATAGCTAGATTGATTTTGAAATAATTTCACAGAAATGTTCCTTGGGCCACTGTCAGCCAAAAATTGTTCAAACCGTCCACTCCATCTTATATCACCTGCCATAAGGATCGGCTGAGCGATCCAGGGCAATCATGGCCCTCTTATTTGAATGAAGATGATGTATATTTTCCTTATTTCTAGTCTAAACATAGATTGAATGTGCTCGTTAGAACAGACTCAATGAGGCGGTTCTAACGTGTACCCACAATCTATGTGTTTGCACCAAAATAAGGAATGGTAATAATTACCCCTTAATCCCCGCTTTTCTCTATATAAAATGGGGTTTAGAGGAGCCATAATTTCATGGACTTGTTAACCTGATGCGAAGAGCACACAACGAAGACTATGAATAGATAGCGCGGATGCGCAGACTGATCTGAATTTCGATGGGCGCACGTGTAAATGGCAGGAATATAAAATGACTGCAAATAGCCATTTTATCGTTTTTTGGCTATTTGCAGTTGACTGCAAATAGACTCTTCCATAAAAATATCAAAATCATCACGAAAACACGCGGTTTTAACGAGTACCTACAACATATGTCCTGGAGTAGAAATAAGAAAAAATAAAGTTTACCCCATGCAAACCTCAGTTTTACTATATAAAAGTGGGGATCAAGGAGGTCAAATTATATAGATGTGTTTTCATGACGCAGGTGCATGAGGTTCTGAGGCACGAGCAGTAGCCCTACGAGAGAATTCTCGTAAAGACATATGCATGGGCAAGCGTAAAAGTGTATGCCCACAGCCATCCCCCACATAACGTGTACAGAAAAAGGTGCCATTCGTTAGGACAAGATAGCCACATTGAGATATAGTGCATGCTTTCAAATCTAAAAAGCAGACATTTTTTTTTCGGATGAAAATCTTTGATGTTTGTTTTATTTATACTCCAAAATAGGTTGTGGTTTTCTTTTATATGTTTGTTTGGAGTTTAACGACCTATTCAACACTATTTAGGTCATGTCGAGTCGGTCAGTTTACCTAACTTATACATAAGTTGTTAACCGGTACAATGTACATTCTTTCGCGAGAAAACTGACAGCTGCCATTCTTGGATCAGCGGAAGGGAGAAAATGACCGTAGAACAGATTTCATGGTCAATTTCCACGAAACAAAATCTTGCACGTCCGATAGGTATCGAACCCGCGACCTCAATGATGCGCTTCTCACGAGTGACCTCAACTTACCAAGCTTACACAAAACAACATGCCTAAGTCGGACCGACTTGACACGTCGGATCGCGCAAACGGCGTATCGCTGTCTGTCAGCCCGACATTCTTTGAAGCAAAGAATAAGAAAAATAATTTATACTCAGTACAATAACACATATGCATTTTGTCACATCTCCAAAATGACAACTCCGTGATAGTTTTCATTTTGCAAACATAGGTTGTGGGTTCTCGTTAGAAGCGCCTCATTGAGGCGGTTCTAACGAGTACCTACAACCTATGTCTTGGAGCAGATATAAGAAAAAATAATGTACACCCCGTAAACCCCAGTTTTCTCTGTATAAAGTGGGGTTTGGGGTTGTTCATTTCACGGACCTGGTCACGTGATGAAGTGGGGTTAACAAGTGTGCATTGCACGGTGTTGATCACGTGATGTAAGAGAGATTAGAGATAATATTATTGCATGATGCTTCAACGCAGAGCTGAAACCGACCTGCACACGAGTACTGGTAAACCGCTTAGAGGATCTAAGCCTGCCCAGGCAAAGCGGTGCGAGTCTGACCGTCCATGCTTATAAACACTATTGGTTTTATTGGGCCGCAGGGCTGGAGATGTCATTTCATCTCAATGTCGGGTAAAAATCCTACAAAATTGGAAGCAATGTCTCCAAAATGACCTTTACAGTGTTGACGGGGACGTTAAACCTTAAATCAAACAGAACTTCATAAAGTTAATCTTGCAAATACATATTAAAAGAATCTACAGCACTGCCACCTACCTGATAGTATAAAAGACCGAGTTTTTCTAAATCCTTCATTTCCACAAACTTTGGTGGCTCGTGCATATGTGGCTCCCGCTGGTCCTTTGTGGTGCCATCGTCCATATACCAAGCCCGAACCATCTTGCACCACTCAACCTTCTATGTTACTTAAGAAAACGTGTTGTGTAAAATGTATGACATCTGCTGTCAAGCATATTTATAGATTGGGGAAGGCACGAGAAAATGCATTTTTACCAACATATGACCACCGATAAAAAAAAAAAACTGTGACGCCAACAAACAGTGTAGACCCAGATCAGACGCCGCGAAACGCGGCGTCTGATCTAGGTCTATACTGTTTGTATAATAATGATAATGCGATTCTTCCAAAACTTACATCAAATAAAAACACGGAGCATCCCTCAAATTGGAGATGGACCATTCCAAAGTTATTAAGAGGAAGACTCTTTTTGCCTTATGTAGGTTAAATCTTTCCGTTATCGTTTGTAAATCACTTTGATGACCTTGCAACAGCAAAAAAAGTTCGTCCGCAGTAGGTTAAATAATCTATGATTATGGATAGTTATCATTTGTCATTTTAGGCGAATTTGTTTTAATGATAAATGAATAAATACAAACAAATAAATAAATAGTAACTATCTAAGTATGACCTTCACATTAGAGGTATTGACCTGGTTCGTGTGTGTAACATTTCATCTAGTGAAGGTGAACTTTTTTGCAAAGTAACTTTAAACAAGAGGCCCATGGGCCACTATGCTCACCAGGGCTCAGGTGGGCACTGCCCAATTGCAGCCATGTATTTTAACATGATATCATTTTGATCTGCCAAGAGAACCCCCATATCCAAATGAGCACCCATGTGGATTCAGTATATGAAACATTAGGCCTTTTATGAAGTAGAGGGGTGGGGCATGGACCCAATGGAGCCCTGGTTGGTTATCACTCAATGTGTCTTATCACACTAGGATGGTTTAGCAGTGGAGATCTGTATGGCTGGATATATAAGGCCTCTTACACAGTGGAGGGGTTGGAGCATGCCCTGTCGATCACAGGAAAGCCCAAGATTGTTGTCCCTAAATGTGCCTTATCATAAGGACCAAGTATATATATGGTTTAGGGGTGGGAATCTGAACAGTTTCCGAGATATGAGACCCTTTTATGAAGTGGAAAGGCCCCTGCGGACACCCCTACAGTAGGTGTGCTAATAATAAGGAACAAGAACATATATGATTATGGGGTGGGGATTTGAATGGTTTCTGAAATATATGGCCTTTTATAAAGTGGAAGTGCGTTGCACATTGCCTCAGCAAAAAGAGACCCCAAAGTTGGTGTGACTGAACGAGTATTATCATAAGGAACAAGAATATATATGGTTTCGGGGTGGGGAGCTGAACGATTTCTGAGATATATGATTTTTAATGAAATCAAGCGGTGGGGCATGCCCCAGGGACTCACAAGCCGGTAGCACTGAATGCGTCTTATCATAAGGAAGATGAATATATATGGTTTAGGGGTGGGGCTCTGACCAGTTTCTGAGATATAAGGCATTTTCTGAAGTGCAGGGGTAGGGCAAGGCCGTGGAAGACCCCCAGGTTGGTGTCAATGAATGTGTCTTATCATAAGGAACAAGCATATATATGGTTTAGGGGTGGGGATCTGTAAGGTTTCCAAGATATTGTGATATTATGATTTTGAGGGGGTGGGGAATGGCCC
Source organism: Lucinisca nassula (assembly GCA_963580285.1). Taxonomy (NCBI): domain Eukaryota; kingdom Metazoa; phylum Mollusca; class Bivalvia; order Lucinida; family Lucinidae; genus Lucinisca; species Lucinisca nassula. Next base: position 11,770,232 of record OY757020.1, read on the forward strand.
AAGAACATCCCTGGGGACCCCCAGGTTGGTGTCACTGAATGCGTCTTATCATAATGAACGAGAATATATATGGTTTAGGGGATGGGGATCTGTAAGGTTATTGGGATATTGGGCCTTTTATGAAGTGGAGGGGTGGGGCATGGCCCCGGCACATCCCAGGGGACCCCCAGGTTGGTGTCACTGAATCCATCTAATCATAAGGAACAAGAATATATATGGTTAAGGGGTGGGGATCTCAATGGTTTCTGAGATAAATGGCATTTTATGAAGTGGAGGGGATGGGGCATGTCCCCGGCACATCCCGGGGGACCCCCAGGTTGGTATCACTTAATGCATCTTAGCATAAGGAACAAGAATATATATAGTTTAGGGTGGGGATCTGAATGGTTTCTGAGATAAATGGCATTTTATGAAATAGAGGGGGCAGGGCATGTCCCCGGCACACCCCGGGGGACCCCCAGGTTGGTGTCACTTAATGCATCTTATCATAAGGAACAAGAATATATACGGTTTAGGGGTTGGGATCTGTAAGGTTTCTGAGATATAAGGCATTTTATGAAGTGGAGGGGGCGGGGCAAGGCCCCGGCACAACCTAGGGGACCCCCAGGTTGACATAAAAGCACATGGCTGAGAGAAGTTTACTCAAGGAACATGCTTATGTAAGTTTTGTCAAAATATCTGCAATGACTTGGCAGTAAATGCCATTTTTCAGTTTTCCCCATTATAAGTCAATGGAAACTCTAAGTTGCCATAGCAACAAAACTGAAAGGCCAAATTTCATTAAAAAACACAAAACCTGTAAAGGCAAATATGGTGAATATTTTCATAAAGTCTCAGCCTCCTAGAGCATATGGTTTCTGAGGAGATGATTTTTTAAGTATTTTTTTGTCATTTTTTTTGCATTTTGGTTTCCATGGCAACCAATAAAAATGAGCAGAAGGCCTAATATCATAAGGCAGATAGTAGATTGCCTAGGAAAATTTCTATGAAAGTTTTGTCAAAATATCTGCAGAGGCTTGGCACTAAATGCCATTTTTCAATTTTCCCCATTATAAGTCTATGGAAACTACAAGTTGCCATAGCAACCAAACTAATGAGCCAATTTTGATAAAAAACACAAACTTTCAATCCCCCAGCCCAAGGATGCTACAGATAAAGTTTGGGCCCAAGCGGCCCAGTGGCTTCAGAGGAGATGTCGTTTGAAAGTGTTCACGACTACGACGCAGACGACGACGACGACGGACAATGTCCATCCTATAAGCTCCCCTGGAGCCTTCGGCTCTGGCGAGCTAAAAAGTCCGCCGAGAAATTAGAAAGTTACTTACCGTACACGAAAAAAGTCATTTTTAGAAGGTGATGACCTTTCAGGTCTCACCTTCTTATGGCAACACTCCAAAGAATTCCCTTGATACCGCATCACCCCTCTGTTTCAAGAACAATAGGTCCTCCTAAATCAGTGAAGAGACGGGCCTGTATCATTTGATATGTGAAAATAATATGCAGATTGAAAAAAAAGAACTGTGGATGCAAAATACACAAACAATGAAATTCAGGGTTAAATGTCATAAAATGGATCTAGGTTTGAAATTGGTCTCGTTTCGCAGCTGACCTGGCCTAGTTATAAAGAGCGAGTTCGGTTGACTTTCTAGAGTTAACTATGGTTACACCAAAAGACGCGGGTTATGGCTCGTGCCGCACTATTAACGATTCAGATTCAGAACTCTACTGGCGTCAAGAAAATATCATCGTTTGCCCTCGAGTAAATCGAAAGTATAAACATGTTTTCAAGCTGGACGTGATTTTTCCAACGTGTGGCCAAAATTTCAAATAGTTGGAAATAATCGATTTTCGGATTGCATTTAACTTACAATTTTCCACCTTCCACCGTCCTCGTTGTCACTAGGCCAGGCTTCCAACTCTCATACCAAACTAACTCTAGCAGTCGCAATATTCCTACACGGCGCATTTTGGAGCAGTTCAACTCTTGTTAACTCTAGTACATCAACTTAACTCGCTCAAAATCTAGATCGCGGATTGATAATTCAATGAATGAGCTGACAGTATGAATGGAATACTACGACTTGCTTTACTACAGATAGAGCGATTGTTTGATTCGAGGTTTATTGTCACCGTCAACACTGTAAAGGTCATTTTGGAGACGTTGCTTCCAATTTTGTGGGACTTTTATTCGACATTTAGATGAAATGACATCTCAAGTCCTGTCGCCCAATGAAACCAATGGGGTTTATTAGCATGGACGGTCCGCCTCGCACCTCGGTTCCTGGACAGGCTTAGATCCTCTAAGCGGTTTACATGTACCAGTACTAGTGTGCGGGCCGGATTCAGCTCTGCGTGGAAGCACCATGCAGCCCATATATTTCTACAAGCCGCTTTGGGCGGGGGCGGATAGAGCGAAGTTACCTTCACTGTTGCTTTTGTTTGATTTGAGGTTTAACGTCCCCGTCAACATTGTGTGGGACTTTTACCCGACATTGAGATGAAATGACATCTCCAGCCCTTTCGCCCAATGAAACCAATAGGGTTTATAAGCATGGACGGTCCGACTCGTGCGCACCGCTTTGCTTGGGCAGGCTTAGATCCTTTAAGCGGTTTACCAGTACTCGTGTGAGGGTCGGATTCAGCTCTACGTGGAAGCATCATGCAGCCCATATATGTCTTCAAGCCCCGATGGGCGGGGCCGATTCACTGTTGCATGGATATATTTCTGTGAACCATCAGGAAAATATGACTTTATAACTTAAACCCCTTAATCTTAACGTTTATAGTACGGGGTAATACATATTTATTCCGGGCGATGGGTGCTTGTTTTTTTTTTTTTTGTTTTTTTTTTTGGTTTTTTTTTTTAGCCGAGGTCAGAAAATATCAGATTTTGTTTCCTCTTCTTCTGTATCTGAATATTTCCCTTTTTACTGAGGTGTATTTGATTTGTTTGATTTGACATTTAATATCGCCGTCAAGACTTTATAACGGCCCCGCCCACCGGGGCTTGAGGAAACAGATTGTGCTGCATGATGCTTCCACGCAGAGCTGAAATCGACCGAACATGAGTAGACAGCTTAAAGGTTCCGATTCTAAGCCTGCCCTGGAAAAGTGGTGCGAGTTGGACCATCCATGCATATAAACTCTATTGGTTGCATTGTGCGGCAGAGGCTGAGTTGCCATTTCATCTCAATGTCGGGTAAAAGTCCTACAAAATTGGAAGCGACGTCTCCAAAATAACCTATAAAGTGTTGACGGGGCGTTAAACCTCAAATCAAACAAATAAACAAAACTGTATAGACTTGCGTAGAATTTTGTTTTGACTCTTACCTAACATTGAGATGAAATGGCATTTAAAGCCTTGCCACACTACGAGTATGAGACCAATGGACTTTCCGACTTCAAATCATAGCCCTGGGGCCAAAAAATGCCCCCGCCCCGGGACCCTTTTGTTTTACATTGACTTATATAGGGAAACCCTTTGAAAATCTTCTTGTCAGAAACCAGGAGGCTGAGGTGTTTGATATTTGATATGAAGCTGCGTCTAGTGGACCTTTATCAAGATTGTTAGAATTATAGCCATGTGCCCAAAAATGCCCCCCGCCCTGTAGCCCACTGGTTTTACATAGACATCTCGCGGGATAATCTTCAAAAATCTTCTTGTCTGAAACCATAAGCCTCAGATCTCAAGATATTTGATATTTGGTATGTAGCTCCGTCTTGTGGACCTATATAAAGATTTTCAAATTATAGTCCTTGTGCCGAAATTGCAAGATTATTTCAAGATTATTCAAATCAAAGCCCTGGAGTCAAAAATGGCCCCGCCTCAGGGCCCACTGGTTTCACATAGACTTACGTACTGAAAACCTTTAAATACCTTCTCGTCTGAAACCAGACGGTCCAAGTCTTTGATATTTGGAATGAAACTTCCTCTAGTTGCCATCTACCAAGATTGTCCAAATTATAACCCCATCGGGTCAAAACTGGACCTGCCCAGAGCCCACTGGCTTTATATAGGGTTAAGGCTGAGCCGGTTCATCTCCTTCTGCTGCACTAAGACCTGACCCTCAATGTCTACAAGGTGCCTAGACAGTGACATACGAGTACAAGTCAGCTCTGTATTGTCAAAGGGAACCACTGACATATAACCACCCTCCCTTTGTCACCATGAGACATTATTTGTAAAACTGAGCCTCTTCATTTCCCTCTGTTGCACTAGGACCTGACTCTCAATGTCCACAATATGTTCAGATAGTGACATACAAGTTAGCTCTGGATTGTGAAAGGGAACCAATGACTCATATGTCTAGCATTTTATGATTTTATGACAATTTTTGCTCCCCACGCCCCCCCCCCCCACCACGCCCCCCCCCCCCCCCCCCCACACACACACACCACCCCCGCCAATTGTCACAGCGAGGCATTGTAAGTTAGACCAATACGATAACTCACCCGTGTAACATAGAGCATTTTTCACATCTCCAAAACGGCTAGTTATCTGATGAATAGCATTGATATTTTTTATATAAATGTTCAAAACACAGGTCGAGGGTGCTCGTTAGAACCGCCTCAGTAAGGCGGTTCTAACGAGTACCCACAACCTATGTCTTGGAGCAGCCTTAAATAAGAAAAATAATGTATACCCTCGTAAACCCCAGTTTTCTCCATATCAAGTTGGGTTTAGGGGGGGGGGGTGCATTTTACGGATAGTAACATATAAGTCAGCTCTTTAGTAGGGAACTTTGAAAAAACTTCATCCTCATGCAGAAAGAAAATAATTTGGAAGGAATGTTCCATGGGTGACCGACCTCTGACAAAGTTGCTCAAAATAGTTTCGCTCCACTGAACATAAAAGCCACCTAACGAACAATAAACAAGCTTTAAACTGACTTCTCATTAGAATAACACACCCATGCGAAATAGTGCATTTTTAACATCCCCAAAATGGCTACTTTTCTGATGAAAATCCGTGACATTTTTCTCAGCAATGATCAAAACATGGGTTGTGGGTTCTCGTTAGAACCGCCTTAATGGGTTGGTTCTAACGAGTACCCACAACCTATGTCTTTGAACAGAAATATGAAAATAATGTATACCCTTATCCCCCACCCCGTAATCCCAGTGTTCTCTATATGAAGTGGGGTTTAAAGGGGTCTTCATTTCACGGCTGTACTACTAAATAGGTAGACTGATTTTGAAATATTTTCACAGGAATGTTCCTTTGGTCACTCTCAACCAAAATGGCTCAAACCATCATTACCTACCACTTTATCTGTTCAATTCGGATCAGTTGAGCGTTCCAGGGCCATTATGGACCTCTTGTTTAATCCAGGTTTCACTGGGTCGACGCACGTCTTTCAAACACTTGACAAAACATAGCAACCAACAAACTTTTAAACTTGTGATTAAAGCCTCAGATAAAACCCAGCCAGTGTCCCGGAATATTGGTGTAAGAAATTTTTGTTTGTTTGATTTGAGGTTTAACGTCCCTGACAACACTGTAAAGGTCATTTTGGAGACGTTGCTTCCAATTTTGTGGGACTTTTACCCGACATTGAGATGAAATGACATCTCAAGCCCTGTCGCCCAGTGAAACCAATGTGTTTATTAGCATGGACGGTCCGCCTCACACCGGGGTTCCTGGACAGGCTTAGATCCTCTAAGCGGTTTACCAGTAATAGTGTGCGGGCCGGATTCAGCTCTGCGTGGAAGCATCATGCAGCCCATATATTTCTTCAAGCTCCTATGGGCGGGGGCCGTTGGTGTAAGAAAGCCATTTGCTAGCACGTAAAGAGTGTTGAGTAAATTATCTTGTTAGCTAGAGTCTATGTATGTAATTGTCTCCAGAATTATTCCATTGACACAAGAAGGGATTCACAACATGTACCGTTCGATCCTCAATTTTGTTTTTGACATTTCATTTGTCTGCTCCTCGCGTTACTACAATCGTACATAGCCATTGTCTGTTTTAAAAATTAAAAACAAAAGATAATGAAATGAAATGGCCCAGTGTAAAACTATATAACTGTTTCTACCATCACCTTCTATTAGTACTTTCAGTACTTTGATTTAACATTTGACCTCTAAGTATGACCGACCTCCGTGTCTTGCACGCGACACATCATCTCATGATGGTTAACATTTCTGCCAATTAATATAAAAATCCATCGAGGAATAAGAAAGTTACTGACCGGATTCGAAAAAAAGACCCTTTTTGACATCTGACCTTTAAGTATGGCCTTGATTTCTGAGGTACCGACTTGGTGACTATATTTTCAACACTTACGGCTGACATCCGACAGACTTGAGATGAAAGAATAGCTCTGCTTCATCTGTCTGCAGTAATGTTTCAAACTGTAAACTCAGGATCTTGGGCGCAACACATCGTCTCATTTCTGCCAAGAAATAGAATAAAATTCAAAAATGAGTTCCTTTAAGAGCAATGAAAACATTCATAAGAAAGAAGATGGGTCATACTACGTAGTTTCGGCTAATAAAGCCTCATTAGTGACCCTGTAATGATCCGACAACGAAAGCCAGAGGAAACATACTGCAATTTTGCGAATTTCGAATAGGCAGTCGATTCAAAGACTGATATAAATCAAAATGGTGTCCAAATAATTAAAAACCTGTCTAGAATATGAGTCTAAACCAATAATTTATTTCTGATTTCTCAGAATATTCACTCTGATCTCAAAGGATCAAAAGTAAAATATAAACTGCACTATGGTTGATGTACGGGGAGACGTTTTACGGCCGCCACACGGCACAACACCAGCTGCAGTGAAGGCAAATAAAAATCAAAAATGAGTTCCTATAAGAGCAATGAAAACATTCATAAGAAAGAAGATGGGTCATACTACGTAGTTTCGGCTAATAAAGCCTCATCAGTGACCCTGTAATGATCCGACAACGAAAGCCAGAGGAAACATACTGCAATTTTGCGAATTTCGAATAGGCAGTCGATTCAAAGACTGATATAAATCAAAATGGTGTCCAAATAATTAAAAACCTGTCTAGAATATGAGTCTAAACCAATAATTGATTTCTGATTTCTCAGAATATTCACGCTGATCTCAAAGGACCAAAAGTAAAATATAAAAAAGAAGCCTCCGTGGTGCAGTGGTTACGCTACTCGTCTTGTAAACCAGGGATCGCAGGATCGATCTCGGGCTTCTCCAGACTTTCGGATGAGTCTTTAAACCGAGGTCCCGTCTCCGTATGACCTAAGCTGTCGGTGGGACGTAAAACTAAAACTCACTCACTCACTCATTCTGCCATGTAATATTATAATCCATCAAAGAATAAGAAAGTCATTGACCATACACGAAAATAGGCCCCTTTTGACCTTTGACCTCTACGTATGACCTTATCATTGGAGACACAGACATTGGTCTTGCGCACGACACATGATCTAATGAAGGTGAATATTTCTGCAATATTACTTTTAAAAGTCCATCCAGAAGTAAGCACGTTATTGGCCGGACACGAAAAAATACTTTTTTTTTTACTTTTGACCTCTATGTATGACCTTGACCTTTGAGGTACCGACTTTGGTCTTGCGCGCAACACGTCGTCTCACGATGGTTAACATTTCTGCCAAGTAATTTTGCACTACATCCAGGAATAAGATAGTTATTGATCGAACACGAAAAAATGCCCCCTTTTTTACCTTTGACCTCTAATTATGACCTTGACCTTTGATGTATCGACCTAGGTCATGCGCGCGGCACATCGTCGTATGGTGGTTAACATTTCTGCCAAGTAAATTCAAAATCCATCTGACAATACGAACGTTATTGGCCGGACACGATTTGCCAATACATACATACATACATACATACATACATACATACATACATACATACATACATACATACATACACGATTTTTGGGATCGACAAACTTCCAAGGAAAATCACTCAAAAATTATGAAAGCTAGAGTTTTAGTTTTTGCGAACTGCACGTCGTCTAATATTGATTGATATTCATATGAAACTTCGTTCAGAACGGTTTTCAAGTAACAGAATGACATGATTTTGTGACAGCCGGACAGACAGACGGACAGACTGACAGACAGACAGATGCCCGGGAACAAACAACATGTCTCCCCGAAAAGTTGGGAAACATAATAATAATAATAATAATAGTAATAATAATAATAATGGCAATAATAATAAATAAATAAATAACAAGAGGACTAAGCTGGTCCTGTATCGCTCACCTGAACTAACAGATTCAAAGTTTCAGGAAGTGCCAACCTTTACTGAAGGATTAATGGAAGGACATGGTGATAACAGGGTAAGCAATTTCTGCAAATCAAGTAGAATGTAACTCTATGATAAAAAGGCTGACCTCACCAGTTTTCAAACTCATTCAAGCTTTTATTCCTGTCTTGCTAAAGAAATCCGATATAAACTAATGGGACTTTGGTGATGACAAGTTCCAAAATAAGCAATTAACTGCTGCAATCAAAGGGATGTTACTCTGTGACAAACAGGCAAACCTCACAAGTTTTCAAACTCCTCCGAGCTTTTCTGCCTGACTTATTTGTTTGTAAGTTTCATGAAGATCCAATCACAACTGAAGGGGCAGCAGGGGTAGCAAGGTCGAAAATAGGCATTTTTAAGCAATCAAAGGCACGTAACTCTATGAAAAATGTGCCGACTTGGCCAGTATTCTAACTCATCCAAGGTTTTATTCCCAGCCACCTTACATATAAGTTTCAGAAAGATCCGCTCAAAACTGAAGGGGCTACAGTGATGACAAGGTCAAAATTTGGCCTTTTAACAATCAAAGGGATGTTACTCTAAGATAAATGGGCCGACTTGGCCAGTTTTCGAACTCATCCGAGGTTTCATCCCCAGCCGCCTTACATATAAGTTTCAGAAAATTCCGATCAAAACTGAAGGGGCTACGGTGATGACAAGGTCAAAAATCAACGTTCTCAGCCATCAAAGGGACATACCTCTACGAAAAATGGGCTGACTTGGCCTGTTTTCGAACTCATCCGAGATTTTTTCCCGAGCCTCCTTACATATAAGTTTCAGAAAGATCCGATTAAAACTGAAGGGGCTATGGTGATGACAAGGTCAAAACTCAGCATTTTCAGCAATCAAAGGGATGTGAATCTATGATAAATGGGCCAATTTGGCGGGTATTCGAACTCATCCTAGGTTTAATCCCCAGACACCTTACATATAAGTTTCAGAAAGATCCGATCAAAACTGAAGGGGCTATGGTGATGTCAAGGTCAAAAATTGACATTTTCAGCCATCAAAGGGACCTAACTGGATAGTAAATGGGGCGACTTGGCCGGTTTTCGAACTCATCCGAGGTTTTATCCCCAGCCACCTTACATATAAGTTTCAGAAAGATCCGATCAAAACTGAAGGGGCTACAATGCTGACAAGGTCAAAAATCAACATTTTCAGCAATCAAAGGGACCTAACTCTATGATAAATAGGCCACCTTGGCCGGTATTCGAACTCATCAGAGGTTTTATCCCCAGCTACCGTACATATTAGTTTCAGAAAGATCCGATCAAAACTGAAAGGGCTGCGGTGATGACAAGGTCGAAAATCGGCATTTTCAGCAATCAAAGGGAAGTAACACTATGTTTAATGGGCAGACTTGGTCAGTTTTAGAACTCATCCGGGGTTTCGCCCCCAGCCACCTTACATATAAGTTTCAGAAAGATCCGATTAAAGCTGAAGGGGCTACCGTGATGACAAGCTCAAAAATCGGCATTTTTCAGCAATCAAAGGGACGTAACTCAATGATAAATGGGCCGGTATTCGAACTCATCCGGTTTTTTCCCTAGCCATCTTACATATAAGTTTCAGAAAAATCCGATCAAAACTGAAGGGGCTACGGTGATGACAAGATCAAAAGTCGGCATTTTCAGCAATCAAAGGGACGTAACTCTATGATAAATGGGGTGACTAAGCCGGTTTTCGAACTCATCCAAGGTTTTATCCCCAGCCACCTTACATAACTCTGACTTGGCCTGTTTTCGAACTCATCCGAGATTTTATCCCCAGCCTCCTTACATATCAGTTTCAGAAAAATCCGATTAAAACTGAAGGGGCTATGGTGATGACAAGATCAAAACTCAGCATTTTCAGCAATCAAAGGGACGTTAATCTATGATAAATGGGCCAATTTGGCGGGTATTCGAACTCATCCTAGGTTTAAACCCCAGACACCTTACATATAAGTTTCAGAAAGATCCGATCAAAACTGAAGGGGCTATGGTGCTGACAAGGTCAAAAATTGACATTTTCAGCCATCAAAGGGACCTAACTGTATAGTAAATGGGGCGACTTGGCCGGTTTTCGAGCTCATCCGAGGTTTTATCCCCAGCCACCTTACATATAAGTTTCAGAAAGATCCGATCAAAACTGAAGGGGCTACAATGCTGACAAGGTCAAAACATTTTCAGCAATCAAAGGGACCTAACTCTATGATAAATAGGCCACCTTGGCCGGTATTCGAACTCATCAGAGGTTTTATCCCCAGCTACCTTACATATAAGTTTCAGAAAATTCCGATCAAAACTGAAGGGGCTACGGTGATGACAAGGTCAAAAATCAACGTTCTCAGCCATCAAAGGGACATACCTCTACGAAAAATGGGCTGACTTGGCCTGTTTTCGAACTCATCCGAGATTTTTTCCCCAGCCTCCTTACATATAAGTTTCAGAAAGATCCGATTAAAACTGAAGGGGCTATGGTGATGACCAGGTCAAAACTCAGCATTTTCAGCAATCAAAGGGATGTGAATCTATGATAAATGGGCCAATTTGGCGGGTATTCGAACTCATCCTAGGTTTAATCCCCAGACACCTTACACATAAGTTTCAGAAAGATCCGATCAAAACTGAAGGGGCTATGGTGATGTCAAGGTCAAAAATTGACATTTTCAGCCATCAAAGGGACCTAACTGGATAGTAAATGGGGCGACTTGGCCGGTTTTCGAACTCATCCGAGGTTTTATCCCCAGCCACCTTACATATAAGTTTCAGAAAGATCCGATCAAAACTGAAGGGGCTACAATGCTGACAAGGTCAAAAATCAACATTTTCAGCAATCAAAGGGACCTAACTCTATGATAAATAGGCCACCTTGGCCGGTATTCGAACTCATCAGAGGTTTTATCCCCAGCTACCGTACATATTAGTTTCAGAAAGATCCGATCAAAACTGAAAGGGCTGCGGTGATGACAAGGTCGAAAATCGGCATTTTCAGCAATCAAAGGGAAGTAACACTATGTTTAATGGGCGGACTTGGCCAGTTTTAGAACTCATCCGGGGTTTCACCCCCAGCCACCTTACATATAAGTTTCAGAAAGATCCGATTAAAGCTGAAGGGGCTACCGTGATGACAAGCTCAAAAATCGGCATTTTTCAGCAATCAAAGGGACGTAACTCAATGATAAATGGGCCGGTATTCGAACTCATCCGGTTTTTTCCCTAGCCATCTTACATATAAGTTTCAGAAAAATCCGATCAAAACTGAAGGGGCTACGGTGATGACAAGATCAAAAATCGGCATTTTCAGCAATCAAAGGGACGTAACTCTATGATAAATGGGGTGACTAAGCCGGTTTTCGAACTCATCCAAGGTTTTATCCCCAGCCACCTTACATAACTCTGACTTGGCCTGTTTTCGAACTCATCCGAGATTTTATCCCCAGCCTACTTACATATCAGTTTCAGAAAAATCCGATTAAAACTGAAGGGGCTATGGTGATGACAAGATCAAAACTCAGCATTTTCAGCAATCAAAGGGACGTTAATCTATGATAAATTGGCCCATTTGGCGGGTATTCGAACTCATCCTAGGTTTAAACCCCAGACACCTTACATATAAGTTTCAGAAAGATCCGATCAAAACTGAAGGGGCTATGGTGCTGACAAGGTCAAAAATTGACATTTTCAGCCATCAAAGGGACCTAGCTGTATAGTAAATGTGGCGACTTGGCCGGTTTTCGAGCTCATCCGAGGTTTTATCCCCAGCCACCTTACATATAAGTTTCAGAAAGATCCGATCAAAACTGAAGGGGCTACAATGCTGACAAGGTCAAAAATCAACATTTTCAGCAATCAAAGGGACCTAACTCTATGATAAATAGGCCACCTTGGCCGGTATTCGAACTCATCAGAGGTTTTATCCCCAGCTACCTTACATATTAGTTTCAGAAAGATCTGATCAAAACTGAAAGGGCTGCGGTGATGACAAGGTCGAAAATCGGCATTTTCAGCAATCAAAGGGAAGTAACACTATGTTAAATGGGCGGACTTGGCCAGTTTTGGAACTCATCCGGGGTTTTATCCCCAGCCACCTTACATATAAGTTTCAGAAAGATCCGATCAAAACTGAACGGGCTACCGTGATGACAAGGTCAAAAATCGGCATTTTTCAGCAATCAAAGGGACGTGAATCTATGATAAATGGACCGACTTTGCCGGTATTCGAACTCATCCGGTTTTCTCCCCAGCCACCTTACATATAAGTTTCAGAAAAACCCGATCAAAACTGAAGGGGCTACGGTGATGACAAGATCAAAAATCAGTATTTCAGCAATCAAAGGGACGTAACTCTATGACAAATGGGGTGACTTGGCCGGTTTTCGAACTCATCCAAGGTTTTATCCCCAGCCACCTTACATATAAGTTTCAGAAAGATCCGATCAAAACTGAAGGGGTTACCATGATGACAAGGTCAAAAATCAGCATTTTTAGCAGTCAAAGGGACGTAACTGTATGACAAATGGGCGGACTTGCCCGGTTTTCGAACTCATCCGAGGTTTTATCCCCAGCCACCTGCATATAAGTTTCAGAAAGATCCGATCAAAACTGAAGGGGCTACCGTGATGAAAAGGTCAAAATCGGAATTTTCAGCAATCAAAGGGACGTAACTCTATGAAGAATGGGCCGACTTGGCCGGTCTTCGAACTCATCCGAGTTTTTATCCCCAGCCACCTTACATAAAAGTGTCAGAAAGATCCGATCAAAGATGAAGACGCTACGGTGATGACAAGCATTTTCCCATAGTAAGTCTATGGGAGCTTGTGGTTGCCATAGGAACCAAAGTTTTAAAGCGATTTCGAAAAAAAGTTTATGTCATCAATGCCCCACCAGAGGCATGCTACAGATGAGAAAAGATTGAGATCAGCCTGCAGGCTGCAGAGATAAAGCCGCTCAAAAATGTGGACGGACGACGGACGGATGGACGACGGACGACCCACTATACTATAAGCTCCCCTGGAGCCTTCGGCCCAGGTGAGCTAAAACCAAATAAACTAGAAACCATTAAAATGTTATAATAAAATTAATAATTGTATGTTTATCGATAATATATAATATTCTATTTTATAAGAAAGTACAATAAAAGCTCCACCTCGTTTAAACAAGAGGTCCAAGATGAACCTGAATCGCTCACCTGAGTCATGACTGACCTTGGCCTAGATACCATCAATACTCTGGTCATCACGAAAACACGCCTATATAAATGCATTACCAATTTTACCACCGAAAAACGAAGATTTAAAGATGAAAAAATGTGATATTTTTTCTAATTCCTGCTCAAAATATACATTGTGGGTACTCGTTAGAACCGCCTCATCGAGGCGGTTCTAACGAGTATCCACAATCTATATTTTAGAACAGAAATAAGAAAAATAAGGTTTACCCCTCTAAACCCCAGTTTTACTGTATAAAAGTGGGGTTCAAGGGGGTCAAAATTATATAGGTGGGTTTTCGTGATGTGAAGTTTCAAAAAGATTGAAGCAAAGTTGTGGCCTCTTGGAGGTGAACAAACTTTGACAAAATGACCTAGTTTGATCCAATACGACCAATATACGAGCTTGATCAAGAATTCATCAAGACAAACATTCGGGTGTCATTATATTAAAACTGTTGCTTCACATAGGTGATCAAGGTTTTGAAGAGATATGACCTTGTGACCTAGTTTATGACCCAAATTTGAACCTGACCAAAATAATCAAGCCAAACATTTTGGTGTGTTTCACGAAGATTAAAGGTAAACTGTGGCCCCCGGATGGTGAACAATGATGTATCGGCACTTTGATACATCGACTGTGGCCCCAAGAGGCTGAACAATGCTGTATCGGCAATTTGACTTTGTGACCTAGTTTTTTTTTCCAACATGACCTATAATGTACTTGCTTAGAATAGCACCAAGTCATATATTCTGGGAATGATTCATTAAGTTTGAAGAAAACCTTGGTCTATAGAGGGTGAACAACGTTTCAAAGCGATTTGACCAGTGACGTAGCTTATCAGACATGCCACACATTCCAATTTGATGAGATATCATTAAGACAAACATTCTGGTATAGTTTCATGTAGACTAGAGCAAAACTGTGGCATGTAGAGGGTGAATAAGGCATTAAATCCATTTGACCTAGTGTACAAGTTTTTATCTATTATGAGCCATATTTGAACATAACCAGAATATCATTAAGACAACATTCTGTTATAGATTCGTGAACATTGAAATGAAACTAAGGTCTCTAGAAGGTGAACAAGGCATTACACCAATTTGACCTAGTGACATTGTGTTTTATCAGACTTGACCCATATTCAAAATGGATCAACTTGAAGATGTCACCAGGACAAATATGTTGGTATACATGTAGTGTCATTAAGATCCCAGCAAACTTGTGGCCACTAGATGGTGAACAGGGTTTTGAAACGATTGTAGGTAGTGATCTGGTGTCTGGTCTGATATGACCCATATTCAAAGCTGACCAAAATATCATAACAACAAATATTCTGGTAAAGTTCAATGAAAGCTGAAACAATATTACGATCTCTAGCAGGTGAACAAGCTTTTAAAGTTATTTGACCCAGTGACCTCGCTGTTGACCCGGCATGATCCACATTGGAACTGGACCAAGGCATCATCAAGACAAACGTTCTGGCAAAGTTTAATAAAGACTGAAGCTTCTACAGGGTGAACAAGGTTTTAAAGCAATCTGACCTTGTAACCTAGTTTTTGTTCCGACATGACCCATATTCAAATTTGACTGAGATATCATCAAGACAAACATTATGGTTAAGTTTCTAGAAGATTGAAGTAAACCTATTGCCTCTATAGGGTGAACAAGGTTTTAAAGAAATTAGACCTAGTGACCTAGTTTTTGACCCAACTCCGCCCGTATTCAAACTTGTAAAAAAACATCATCAACATTAATATTCTGGTATAGTTTCATAATGACTGAAGCAAAACTGTGGCCTCTAGAGGTTGAGTAAGGATTTAAAGAAATCTGAACTAGTATCCCACGTTTTAATCTGACATGACCCATATTCAAATTTGACTGAGATATCATCCAGACTAGCATTCTGAGTAAGTTTCATGAAAGTTGAAGCATAGTTGTGGCCTCTAGAGCTGGAAAGAAGTTATTAAGCAATCTGACCTAGTGATCTAGTTTTTGACCCAACATGACCCATTCTAAAAACAAACCTGAGATATCATCAGGACAAGCCTTCTGGTAAAGTTTCATGAAGATTGAAGCAAATCTTTGGCTTGTAGAGGGTGGACAATGTTTTAAGGCGATTTGACCTCGTAACCTAGATATATCCGACATGATCCATATTCAAACGGAACACAGATATCATTAAGACAAATATTCTGGTAAAGTTTCATAAAGATTCACGCGAAATTGTGGCCTATAGAAGGTGAACCAAGTTTAAAGGCAATTTGACCTAGTGACCAAGTTTTTGACCCGACATGGCCCATATTCAAACTTGACCCCGATATCATCAGGACAAATACTCTGGTGAAGTTTCATTAAGATTGAAGCAAAACTGGCCTCTAGAGGGTGAACAAGGTTTTAAAGCGATTTGACCTTGTGACCTAGTTTTTGATCCGATATGACTCATATTCGAATTTGATCCAGCTACCATCAAAACAAACATTCTGGTAAAGTTTCATGAAGATTAAAGCAAAACTGTGGCCTCTAAAGGGTAAAAAAGATTTTAGAGAAAATAGATCTTGTGACCTAGTTTTTGACCCGACATGACCAATATTCGAACATAAATGTTATATGATAGACTGCATGCATGGTAGGTAACCCAATCACGGTTGATAATTTGCTTCCCTCTCCGGTGGGCATGCCCTCAGATTCTATGACGTAAAGGATTACTATTTTAATGTTGGTTGCTGCTGATGCTCTGTCTCTGATTGGTCCGGTCGGAGTCTAACTGTTGGTTTTCTTTTGCTTCAGCATTTCAGTTGTTTCCTGCTTCCGAGTTCTCATCGTTGTTTTATCTCTATTGTTGTTTGATTTATTTTTGTGTTCTCGGAGATGTCGCACTGATGAGTCAGCACGTCTTCATGCGGACTGAACAAACCGTTTGTCTAAATCGCGACAGAAGTGCGAAGATTGTGGCCAGTTAAATCGATTTAAGACACCCCGCCCCCTCCAAGTGAAACTCGTTTCACTGATCGTTCCAAAGTAGAAGTAAAACAAAGATCAGGAATCGATACAATTAACTTACTCCACCCATCAAAGACACCAAAGTAAAGAAACACACACATGAAGCGACCAGACCATAATGGAAACCTAAACAAAGGAAGTCCATAAGGACAGTTACTTTCCCACAAAATGGCCATATGGCGATCCAAAATAAAAAGACACAAGTGATACACACAGTAAGTAACAAACAACAACATAAATAACCCGCCACAGAAGAACCGCCTTGGAACGGTCGGTGGAAAGATTTCCACTGGGGGCTTAAAATCGATTTTACGTGGCCACAATCCTCGCCCTTACTTCCGTCGCGATTTAGACAAATAATTTGTTCAGTCCGCATGAAGGCCTCCTAACTCATCAGTGCAACATCTCCATGAACACAAATAATCAAAGAACCACAGAGGTGAGACAACGGTGAGGACCCGACAGCAAGAAACCACTGAAATGCTGGAGCAAAAGAAAACCAATAGTTAGACTCCGATGGGCCCGACCAGAGACAGAGCATCAGGCTACAACCAACATTACCTTGAATTAGATCTCTCTAATTATCAATAAGCCTTTACGTTGGAACCGTCATAGAATCTGAGGCCTGACCCACCGGCGTGCAATTAAAGAGGGAAGCAAAGTTGCCAACCGTGATTGGGTTAACTACCATGCGTGCAGTCTGTCGTATAACATCCATGTTGTACCCAATCTTTTTATATCGAAGAAAGATTTTACGAAATTGGTTGCTGAAATCATTGCGGTTATATATTTTCCTGAATTTATATACTTAGTCCCCATAAAATTCGGGTTCCGATAGACCTTGTTGCAGAAGAGATTTAAGTCCAATATTGAATTTTGAAGTTAAATCAGAATGGCGTCTATAAAATTTTGAAAATGCTTTGCGTAGTTTATGGTACCGAAAACCCTGATTAAGAAGTTTAGCCTTTAATAATTTATTACGAGTGTTGAAGCCAGTTACATGACTACACACTCTAGCAAATCGAATTAATTGCGAAATATAAACGCCATAGGATGGCGCACGAGGAACATCACCATCCATAAAAGGAAAATTTACAATCTAAAAAATCAAAGTCATCGCGTTTATCATAAATTTTGCACGAAACAAACCCATCTACAAAAGATAGATGTAAATCCAAAAACGGGGCCTCGGTATCAGAAGAATTTGCTTTATTTAACTGAAGTTCAGGGGGGGGGGGGTTAATCTGACTGATCAAACCATCGAAATAGGTATTATCAATATTTAATAAATCATCTAAATATCTAGAAGTGGAGCTAAAAGCTTCAATAATTTCAGATTGGTTATCAATGGAAAGCGACAACATGAAGTCTCTTTCAAAACAATACAAGACCAGATCAGCCACAAGAGGTGCGCAATTCGTACCCATCGGAATACCCACAATTTGTCTAAACAACTCAGAACCAAATCTAATATAATTATTGTCAAGTAGAAAGGTTAGGGCATCACACACTTTCTGACATGACCATAGTGTATAATTCTTATGCTCTTTAGAAGTGAAAAATGCATTTCTGACATTACATGCAAGATAGAATCTTCTCTGTGAAAAGCCCATTCAATTAAATCATTAAGCTTTTCTTTTATAAGAGTATGAGGAAGTGTAGTGTAAAGAGTGGAAAAATCATAAGTAGACAGACTTGAAGCACGAAAACGTCTGGATTTCAATTTATTTAAAACCTCATTCGATTTTTTTATAGACCAAAACAGATTTCTTCCTGCTCTTTAAAAGACTCTATCACAATAATTGAATCACATGCGTTTTAATAGCAGTAAGACAGGAAGTTAATAATTTAGAAAGTTCAGTGGTAGTGCAAGAGCTAGAATTTGCAATAAACCGTGCTTTGTAAGGTCTTCTATGAAGTTTTGGTAACCAGTATAGCGTAGGAAGCTTGTCTTGGCCTTCGGTAACACACACAGCAAACTTGGTGGCTGAATGACAAATAAGTTCATCTACTATAGCTCTCTCTTCAGCTAAAGGCTGAAGTTCATAGGCCTAAGTACCACCAAGCTCCTGCTTAAGCGTGTTAACATAGTGGAGCCGCCATACAACGACGACGTTCTTAGCGGCCTTGTCTGCAGGGGCCAAAATAAACTTCTTATGAAATTCTTGAATACCTAGTTAAAGATGACGTAAAGACGTCTTAGGCTTAGGAGGTAATAAGTTAGTATTTTGAGAATAGAAAGAAATGCGTTTATTCACTAGTTTTAAAATGCTAAGTTTCCAGTCCTTAAGGGCTTTATGCTCAACATACTCTAGCTTACACCATCGATTACCGAATTCATTCAAGGCAGCAGCGATTTCAACTCTACATTTGCTGACATCAATTTTAGAAGGAAACCGATATTTCGGTCCTTTAGAAATAATATTCCTTATCCTAGAATCAGGAATAAGTTTCAAATTGCCAGTAATTACATGACCAGCAGCAGTATAGCAATACATTGAGTTTTTTACGATCACATGAATCAGGAGTATTGGTATCAATATCAAGATCTGAAACAAGTTTATTGAAATTAAAAATGATAGATCTAACAGGTTTGTTATATTTATAGCAAATTATAGGTGTTTCAGTATTTTGAAAATAAGCAGGAATTGGAGAAAGCACTGAGCTCTCACGGAAAATACTGGGCAAATCTATAAAATCCATACCCTTATTAATGAAGGATATTTTGAAGAATTGGCGTTTATGATTAATTTCAGAATCAATGTAAGGACGGAGAGTATGCTGAGTATGGCCTCTAGTTAAAAGAGCCGCATCATATAACTGATTAGAACTATCGTAGAATTTACTGCCTCGGTGTCCAGAAGACGTAAAACAGAAACGGGTAATGAACTTAGAAATGAAAGCAGAGAGTGGCGTCAATGATTTAATAATATAATTGACAGTCACTTCAGTCTAGTATTGTTTCGTTTAAAAGCATGTAATTTACGTTTAAAGTTACAATTTTTCCTGGTGCTGTGAGATCTGGTTCTGCGTTTTCGACATTCCAGCAGCGAGAAAATATCAAAGTCCGGCATTCTGGAAATATTACCCTCATGATAATTGTTTTCATTAAATCCCAGTGGAAAAGGGGTCTGTAAAGATTTAATCCATTTCAGTTCAGCCTCATGTATTTTGATAATTTTGAATCTAGATGTAGAATTTGCATCGTGGTAAAGTTTTTTCCACTGGTTGTATAACAATGTTATTTACAGAATGACCTGTACGTCGAAAGTGACGGTACAAGAAAGTGTCAGTTTTCTTAGGCTTACTCATTCTACGATAATGCTCGTTCAATCTAGTTTTAAGCATGCGGTTAGTTTGACCGACGTACTGCATATTACAGTTTGCAGCTTGTCATGTAATAAGATAAATTGAATCTGTAGACTGTAATGTCAAATCAGACATGTTAACTACAGAGACGCGTCTGCCGTTTACAGATGAAGTAACGGTAGACGCAGTGCTTAAATGCGAACAACATCTGCACCTCTTGGCATTGCACTTAGAAATACTAGGATACATTCCACTTCTTTTCCACGGATTAGTATATTTTCGAAGGATGGGCGATTTGAGAGGAGATAGTCTTATACGAAGACTACTCCATTGCCTGCTCCGTTGAGATTAACTGAAGTTACAGAAGACAAATTTAAGGGTTTGACCAATGCCGAAGGCAACATAGTATTAAAGTTCTAAATAGAATGGGGAATCCGTACAGAAGAAGCAGAGTAAGGCGGTTCTTCTGTCGCGGTTTATTTGTGTTATAGTTTTCCTTTGAGTGTGTGTATCACATATATATTTGCTTTGGATAGCCAGTTTGCCATTTTGTGGTTTTGTGGGTAAGTAACTGCTACTGCCCTTTTGGCCTTCCGCTATTGATTATCCATTGGGGTTTAGTTATTTCATGTTTGTCTTTCTTTTCCTTTGGTATCACTGATGGGAGCTGTTGGTTTATTGTATCGATTACTGGCCATTGCCTTCACTAGTACTGACCTTCATAGCACCAAGACAAACAATTTGGTTAAGATGCATGCAGATTTAAACAAAACCGTGGCCTCTAGAGCGTGAACAAGGTAAATGTTGGCGGCGGACACCGGGTGATCACAATAATTCGAGGTCAGTTGAGTTAAAAGAAACCCTATCTCTGTGGTTAGAGCACTGAAATTCTTTCCGAGGGTCTTGGGTTTGATTTTATTTTTTTTATTTTCGTTTTACGTCCCTTTCAAGATTATGTCACTCATATCGAGCCGATCATCAATCAGAGGTCGGCGAAAACCGGAGTACCCGGAGAAAAAACATTGACCTTCCGTTGCAGAACTTGGCGTCTCACATGTGACCCAGCGGGCCTCGAACCACAACGATGAGAGACCTAATTAATAAGAGACAGCGCTTTTATCCACTAGGCCACGGAGGCCCGTGAAAGAATTCCAGTCATAGGGTTAGGGTTAGGTTAGGGTGTCCCTAACCCTGGGCTGGGATTTTCTTTTGTTCTTTCTCTATCTCTTCTTCTTCTGAAGCTAAGTGTCTTTCCTTTGTTACGGCTCTGATGGCGTAAGAATAAAGTGAAACACTAGGATTTACATTTTATCTTTATTATTATTATTTTGCTCCGTCTGCACATGCTGATGCTATTCTAACGAGTACTGACAACTTTTGTCTAGGCGCAAAAAGAAGAAAAATAATGTTCACACCCCACATCACACAGAACACCCCTATATGAAATTCCACTTTTATATAATAAACTGGGGTTTACAGGGGTGTATATTAATTTTCTTATTTATACTAAAACATAGATTGTGGGTACCCGTTAAAACTGCCTCGTCGACGCGGTCCTAACGAGTACCACAATGTATAGTTTGAGCAGAAATGTGCAAAATATAAGATTTTTTTCTAAAAAAATTTCATTTTTGGTGTTAAAATTTTCAATATACATGTACATAAATAGGCATGTTTTCATAATGATAAACTCCAGTTTTATCTATGGTCCCATAGTTTTCGAACCATTGAAGAGCCACTTTATTCTGACAACAACTCCATTTGCAAAAATAAAAAGTCTTTGAGACAGTCTGTTTGTATCTAAGCGCTCTGTAGTGTTCTCATGTAGGATTGCCGGGCACCATGTTCATCCGCGGGTCTGTTAATTGACGTCCACACCGGTTCACCCACAAAATATCTCCGCGCCTTTATGTAGTTCTGGAACACAGTAAGCGTAAAGATTCGAAGGAGTAAGGTCGTTATTAAACAGCTACATGTATTATTAACATTATTATCTATAATGCAAACATAGGCTGTGGGTGCCCGTTAGAACCGTCGGTTCTAACGAGTACCCACAATCTTAAGGCGGTTCTAACGAGTACCCACAACCTATGTCTTGGAGCAGAAATAAGAAAAATAATTTATAACCCCTTAACTTATTGTTGTTGCTGTTGTTGTTGTTTTTGTTGTTTAAATGTCTAAGGGTGCCACCAACATTCTAACAGATGGTCTTATTAGGCTCTCCGCAATCATCCATCACGAAAACACGCCTATATAATTTTGACCCCCTTGAATCCCACTTTTCTATAGTAAAACTAGGGTTTTCCGGGGGTATACCTATTTTTTCTTATTTCTGCTCTAAAATATAGACTGTGGGTACTCGTTAGAACCGCCTCGATGAGGCGGTTCTAACGAGTGCCCACAATCTATATTTTGCGCAGAAATAAGAAAAAAATCGCAATTTTTAATCATAAAATTTCCATTTTTTCGGCGATAAATGTGGCAAATTGTTTGTATAGGCGTGTTTTCGTAATAACTCATTTGCATTACGAAGCATTACCCCAGTAATGTACAGTTTTATTAACTCTTAAAGTGTAAAGCATAACGAGTGCAGATGACATTTTCCAGGTTTTGAGTTGATTTATTAAAAAATTTTGAAAATTTTACCACCCAAAAACTAAAGTATTCAGATAAAAAAAATGCTACTTTTCGTATTTCTGCTCGAAACATAGATTGGTGGAACTCGTCAGAACCACCTCAGCAAGGCGGTTCTTACGACAAACCACAATCTATGATTTTAGCAGAAACAAGAAAAATAATGATCCACATTTTACTGCAAAAGTTGGTAATCTGGGGTCAAAATTATATAGGCGTGTTTTTGTGATGGGATCATAAAAATATTGCAGCCCATTCACATTACATGCCTCATTTTAATAAATAAATAAATAAATAAATATGCCGTATCTGTATACACCTTCTGTGACCGTCTTTTTAGGCAATTTTTAAACCTTATTTGAATTCTTAAAGTGTGAATCATTACTCGACAAACAACATTTTTCGAAATTGTGTTAAAATTGTTTAGGACAATCATTACAGCCGATTCAAATATGGAGTGAAATGTCTTCAAATATGTGTGAAATGTCTTTTTTAATAACTAAATAAATAAATAAATAAATAAATAGGCTTATCTGTGTTTACATATTATGTTACTTTTATGGCGTCCTTTCAATTATTCAACAAACAGGGGATATCTTATACAATATACTGTATATCGGTGTATTGTTAACTCTTAAGGTGTCAATCATGACTTGGGCAGACAACATTTTTCAAAATGTGTTTACCTATCATGTTACTTTCTATGGCTTCCGTTTAATTATTCAGGTAATATCTAATACAATATATCGGTGTAATGTTAACTCGTAAGGTGTCATTTATGACTGCGGCAAACCATCACGAAAATTTGACCCCCTATAACCCCACTTTCATATGGTAAAACGGAGGTTTGCAGGGGTATACATTATTTTCTTTATTTCTGATCAAAAACATAGATTGTGGGTACTCGTTAAAACCGCCTCGCCGAGGCGGTTCTAACGAGTATCAAAAACATAGATTGTGGGTACTCGTTAGAACCGCCTCGCCGAGGCGATTCTAACGAGTATCCACAATCTATGTCTTGAGCAGAAATAAGAAAAATATCAAATTTTTCAACTAAACATTTTCATTTTTTGGTGGTAAAATTTACAATGTATATGTATAGGCGTGTTTTCGTAATGCAACAAAATTGGTTTTAATGTAAGAACTTTCTCATCTGAATTCATCTTGATAGCGGCGTGTTTTCGTGATTGGCTGACAACAGTTTTCATGGCGCTATTTATTTAAATAAATATATAAAATGAATGCATAAAAAGGTGAATCGGAGTCAAGAGATTTCACGTATCATATTTGACCTTTATCCTTATTTCAAATCACTGCACAAAGGACTGCGCTAATATATAATGGTGGTAGTAACCGGCCAGATTAAGAAAGACATTAAGTTGTCCTATTATCGAACAGTACTCGTGTGATTAGCCGTGCATTACAAAACACACCAATGTGATGCAATAGTTTCCAATATTTTTTCTATATAAAGTGGGTTTTAAGGGCACACATTCAAATAGATTATGGGTGTTCTTTGCAACACCCTGATTCGGACGGTATTACCAGTATCCGCAGCTATGTTTTTGAGCAAGAAAAGGGAATATAATATATACTCTTGAAAACTCCCAACTTACCAATTAACAAGGATGTTCATGACACAGGCATCTTAACATTTTGACCCAATAACATGCATGTCAAAAAAAAACACCACTACTACTAATAATAAAAATAATATTACTATTATTAATAATAATAATAATAATAATAATAATAATAATAATAATAATTATTATTATTATTATTATTATTATTATTATTATTATTATTATTATTAAGCAATTGTACATAATGTAGCTCTTCAAAATGTTAAATATGTTCGTTCATACTAGATGCCTCGAAATGAACAGGCATGGTTGTTTAGTTCTTTTTCACATTTAGGTAGCCTTAAAGTGAGCACTACTTCAGCGCTGCTTTGAATACCTACAGGTAGATCTATTAAGCAAAGTGTCATATCTGCAAATATATGATTAATGATTCCCTGAGGTCAGCGACTAGAGAAAAAATATTGGATATTCTGTACCTTGATCCCAGTGGTGTACAGGGAGATAACTCGAATATCGCCCAGACAGGTTTTAACGGAAATTCACGACTTATTCCGATCGCCGCCTATGAAAGAAAAAGTTCGGTATGAAGAACCGACATTTACAAAGGATCCTTCTTCCCTTAGACCATCCGAGATAAGAGTACCTTTCCAGATTCGTTAATTACCTCAGCTGATGGTGCAGTGAATAGTGTATCTTATGTGATCTTTAGGGGATTGAATCCCTCCATTTCAGGAGAAAAAAATAAAGTGTCATTTATTTCTCCTCAAATAAAGTGATCCAATTACTTTTTCTCCTCAAATAAAGTGGTTCAACTATATTTTTTCCTCCTCAAATAAAGTGATTCAGCTATATTTCTTCGCAAATAAAATCATTCAACATTCAACTTTATTTTTCTCCTCAAATAAAGTGATTCAACCATATTTTTTCTCTTCATATAAAGTGATTCAACTGTAATTTTTTCTCATCAAATAAAGTGATTCATTTTTATTCTTTCTCCTCAAATAAAGTTATTCAACTATATACTTTCTTCTCAAATAAAGTGATTCAACTGTACTTTTTTCTCCTAATATAAAGTGATTCATCTATAGTTTTTCTCCTTAAATAAAGTGATTCAACAATATCTTTTCTTCTCAAATAAAGTGATTCAACAATATATTTTCTCCTCAAATTAAGCGATTCAACTGTATTTTTTCTCCTAATATAAAGTGATTCAACCATATTTTCTCTCCTCAAATAAAGTGATTCAACTATATTTTTCTGCTCAGATAAAATGATTCACCTTTATTTTTTCTCCTCAAATAAAATGATTCACCTTTATTTTTTCTTCTCAAATAAAATGATTCACCTTTATTTTTTCTTCTCAAATAAAATGATTCAACTGTATTTTCCTCCTCAAATAAAGAGATCCGCCAATATTTTTCTCCCCAAATAATGTGCTTAAACTATATTTTTTCTCCCTAAATAAAGTGATTCAACTATTATTTGTTTTCCTCGAATAAAGTGATTCAGCTTTGTTTTTCTTCTCAACTAAAGTGCTTCAACTATATTTTTCCTCAAATAAAGTGTTTCACTATAGTTGTTCTCCTCAAATAAAGTGATTCAACCATATTTTTTCTGCTCAAATAAACTGATTCAATTATAGATATTCTCCTCAAATAAAGTGATTTAACTATATTTTTCTCCTAAAATAAAGTGATTCAAGCCCCTATGTTTAGTTTAAACATATTTATTTCTCTGTTCACCATATATATACAATATATAAATTTTTACTTTATAACCAGGATTAGAACGGAAGCTATCAGCTTATTTAGTTCTTCTCCTCAAACACAATATATACATTTACATCTATAATGACGGTAGACAGTTTTTAAATACATGTAACAGTCAAGAATAGACACAAGCAAATAATATCATACTTAATAATATACATGTATGTGATAAGACGTTTTTCATATGTGCATTTCTACGTGCTTAAATCTTTAGAAAGATAGCAAATGCATCAAGATTTAGCAAAATCACCATGAACTTGGAATTTCATAATTGATAATTGATTGATAAGCGTTTAGGTAGAAAAAATGAATATGATAAGAAAAATAAGATAAGACAAAAGTACAAAAATATAATGAGTGGAATCCAGAGGGTCAAGGGGAAGGCATGATGACTGTTGCAAGGTACAGCCACTTCAATGATGCTCAAAATCTTTTAGTCTCTCTAATGTATTTCTGCACAGCTTCAAAGATGACATTATTTGCATGTACCGGCAACAAATTGTTAACGAAGAGAATGACTTGAATTGAAACTGTCGAGTAAGCAGTTATAGAGTATATAAGATTTACTCGTTGGTTGTAATAGAGTGGACAACCATGAAAATAATGTTCTGCGGTTTCAGTTTCTCCGCATGCACAAAGAGGTGAGTCGGAGATGTTTTTTCTGGAACAAGTCGTAATTGAGGGAGCTGCATCGTGTTCGAAGTCGAGTGTGTAATATTTGCAGTTTTCTGTTAACAGTATAATAGAATTTCGGAACTAATCTGCGCCTGTCTTTCAATTTATGTTTAAAACTTGTCACAGAGTCAGAATTTCTGACATCTAGTGGTAAGTCGTTCCAGTCCCGAATTGAGGATGGAAGAAAAGAATTATAGTAATGGTTAGTACGTGTTTGAATCGTCTGGATGTCGTTTGAGTTACGTAGGTTGTATGACGATGCACTACTGACAGGATGAGGTACAAGAGAAGATAGATAAGAAGGCACAATACAGTAAACCATTTTATAAAACAAAGTTAATTTGTGGTTTTTGCGTCTTTCTTCTAGGGTCTCCCACTTTGTTTCCTCATACAAAGCTCTAATTGAAACTAGTTTTGTAGTTCCTGTAACTATTCTTGCTGCCTCATTTTGTATTTTGTCTAATTCGGCCTTTTCATATTGTGTGCAGTTATCCCAAATGCAATCACCATATTCCAAAATTGCCCTAATGAAGGTAAAGTATATTGTTTCAAGAGATTTCCTGTCAAATTCGAATTTCATTTTTCTCATTACGTTTATGCGCTTCCATGCCTTATCTTTGATATATTCTATATGTTTGTGCCATGTACAGTCGTTACTGAATACAATACCTAGGTGTTTATGAGAATCAACTTCGATTATTTGGGAATCTTCCATATAAAGATGTGGATGTATTGGTTTAATGAGCTTACGAGAAACAAGAAGGGATTCTGTTTTCACAGGGTTGAATTTAACAAGCCATTTTTTCGCCCAGTTCATAATTTTGTAGAGATCTAAGTTAAGAAGTTCCGCAGCAGTATCAGGGGTTTCTACGACAATAGATAGGCTAGTATCATCAGCAAATAAACGTATATTTGAGCCAATATCCTCTACAATATCATTGATAAAGATTAAAAATAGAAGAGGGCCAAGTATAGATCCTTGTGGTACTCCATCCTGTATGTAGTTCCAGTTCGATTCGGCGCCTGGCAATACAACTCTTTTTTTCTGTTTGAGAGATAGAAGCGAAACCATGTAAGTAAGTTACCTGAGATACCTGCGGCTTCGAGCTTCATTAAAAGACCTTCATGCCACACACGGTCAAAGGCCTTGCTGATGTCGCAGAAAACAACCCGAACTTCTTTTCCAGAGTCAAGAGCATGAGAAAAGAAGTTATAAAGGTAAGTGAGTTGGTTAGTTGTAGAGTCGCCAGGTATGAAGCCAGATTGTAGTGGAGTGAGAATTTGGTTTTCGTTGTGATGGTTATAGAAATGTTTAAAGACCACTCGCTCAAAAGCCTTTTCAGGATTACACAAAAGAGAAACAGGACGATAGTTCGAGGGAGATGATTTATCACCAACTTTGTCAATGGGACAAACGTGCGACTGTTTCCAGTCTTCAGGGAAAGTTCCGGTATGTAAGGAATGATTAAATAGGCGGCAAAAAGGCTCAGATATTTCAGCAGCCATTTCACGGAGGAGACGATTGCTAATTCCATCTGGACCAGATGCTTTACCTATGGGAAGGGACTTCAGAACAATTTCTACTTCATCCTTGGTGATATGTATGTAACTTAGCTGTGCATGTACAGCATAAGAATTTATTACTGGCAACTCAGCGCCATTTTCATTCAATAAACTTTGATCTCGAAACTGGTCATTCAAGACGTTTGCTTTCTCTAACTCATCCGTGAATATGTCACCGTCCTTCACGAGAGGAGGCAGTGGCTGCTTAGAGTTTGGTGAGATTACAGATTTTAGAGTTCTCCACCAATCTCTGGAGGATAATGTTCCACTCTTTAGTTTATTAATAATATTGTCTTTGTGTGATTGCTTCCCTTCTCTAATTAAATTTATTACCTTATTTCGAATCTGTCTAAATTTTGCCCAGTGGTTGTAAAAACCCGTACGCTTTGCCTTCCGATAGGCTCTCTTACGCTTTCGTATTATTTTTTTTTTATATCAGTGTTGATCCATAATGGCTCTCCAAGTTTTATCCTTGTTATCCTGTTAGGTATACATTCTTTTGCCAAATTGATAATATGATTAGTTAAATTTTTGGCGTGGGTGTTGACATCATCGTCGTAAAGAATTAACCAGTTTATTGAAGTCGCCATTTCTCTTAGACGAATATAGTTACCCTGGTCGAAAGACCATGTTCTTCGAGCAAAAGATTTAAATTTAGCTTTTTTAAAGTTAAGGATACCATAAATAGGACAGTGATAGCGCATGTCTTGCGATAGAAAAGGATCACCAACTCCACTTAAAGCGAAGTGGTTTTCATTATTTGTGAGAATAACGTCTAGCAGTGAAGAGGAGTGCTCGGTGAAGTGGGTGGGTTCGTTTATTACTTGTGTTAAAGAAAATAGTTCACAGAGGTCATCCAGCTTGCTGCAGAGCCGTGCATTCAACATATTATAATTTAAATCTCCTGTAATCACAATATCCTGAATGCCCGTGTCTATCGCAAGATGAATGGAATCCTCTATAGATGAGAAGTAAGCCGCATCGGTATTAGCTGGTCTATAAAAAGACCAAACAGAATGTGTTTTTGCTTAAGAGTAATTTCTATCCATATGCATTCAATGCCATATATTTCTAGGTCCCTACGTCGTGTATAATGCACTGTATCCCTTACGTAACGCATGACACCACCGTGTCTATCACCAGCTCTATCTTTACGTTCTGGAGACTGGTAAGACTGTAGAAATAAGTCATCGTCAGCTGTAGAAGGGGTCAACCATGTTTCGGTAAATGATAGTATGTCAAAGTCACAGCGCTCTGCATACAAAATGTCTAATTTTTGCAGTATGCTCTGCACATTGTAATGGACAAATGAAATATGTTTACAGAGATTGGTTGTACTCATAATCGTACCTATTGAAGATGACGAAGAATCTGAGGACACAGAAGAAGGACCCGGATTAGGATGAACGTCTCCTGATTGTTGGAGAATTAAGACAGATAACCAGACTGTTACAAGTGACGAGAAGAGAGTACAGAAGAAATTAAGTGAAAATTTTAGGTTCCCCTGCATATTTACGCCATGAGGTAAACAGCGTTTCATTGTATGGTGTTTGGTACATTTGTGTGGCAGTAAAGTTGCCTGTTCGAAGTGCACCATTATAGAGAAACCTTGAGCAACATTGAAATGGAGCCAACACATTTCTAGCAACACTATAAATAGACCAAATTTATAGTTTGTAAGTTTGAATGAATGCACGACGACACCAGTACCATTCTTGTGAATGATCATGAAATTGCTGACAAAAGGTTCATAAATGGTTCAGGTGTCGCCAGGCATCCACGGTTACAGAAAAGATTAACGGTGACTTTGAAGTATTGCCATTTAACAGACACATACCAGCCCCAAGACGATCTTCCACTCTTTGAACAACAGAAGGAAAAAATAAAAAAAAAATCAAACTGAATATAAAATGAAAAATGAACAGAAAATGAGTCATAAGAAATAAGCATAATCATTTGGAGGATAAACGTGAACTGTGGTTTATAAGAAAGTTAACTCAGATTTTAAGGTATTCTCGTATTAGTACGAGCATCAGGACGGAAATGAATTTCATAAGCCCCTTGGATGCCAGACTCAACAGCCACCGTCTGCCCCTCCGTCTGTTTGTTAGTTATACATTCTTGATGCAGACAGTGTCGACCTAGACCAGAGTCAGGGGTCACACTGTTTGCCCACATGCAAAAACATTTTTCGAAAGCTTGCAAGAAACTGCATGAAATTACAAAGGTAGACGGCACTTGTAGAAGCAGTGTTAGCGTGGCACCTTAAGGGTTAAGTTATATAGAATTACAGATAAACGTGATTTTAGGCAGTTCTTAATATTTTTATGAAAAATAATTGAGGTAATGCTAAAAGCGATTGAGTATGCCACACAGCAGAAAAAAAATGTGAAGAATGTAAGAATGTCTATGTTATAGACCAAAACTCAAAGGTGATACTTTGCTGAATTAGTAAGCACTACACACACATACCGGCCCCGATAGCTCAGTTGGTAGAGTGTCCGCTCCGGGGAACGGGAGGTCTCGGGTTCGATCCCGGGCCGCGACATACCAAAGTCGTTAAAAATGGTACTAGCTGCTCCTCGCTTGGCACTCAGATTTACGGGGTAGAGCTAGGACTGGCCGATCCAGTGTCAGGATAATGTGACTGGGTGTGGTATCATGTAATGTGTCTGGGACATGATACTTCAGTGAGGCAGCACTATAAACGTGAGCATTGAGCTCCCTGTCGCAACCAGACACCGTCGTGATATGACTGAAAAATTGTTGAAAGCGACGTTAAACCCGAATTCACACACACACACACACACTACACACACATACCTGAATTCACTCGCCAGAACTGTCGCATTCAGGCAGTTCAAACGAGTAGCGACAGCCTATATATATGAACAAAATGAGCCTGCTTTTCCTATATACGCGTTGATTCCAATGGCTATATTAACCTGATGTTACGACCGTATTGTTAATTTACTGACATCAACGTTTCCAATTTAGAACAATGGGTGATGTATCAATAATGACGGCGAATATGTTCGAACCATCCCTTCCTGGAGACCCTTGAAACCGCGCAGACCCAGACCAGACGCCACATCGTGCAATGTCTGATCGGGGTCCGCACTGTTTGCTGTGAGGATATCACATCAAAATTAAATAAACACGTAATGTAGACCCAACACAGCATAAATATCAAACGGACTCGTCCAACATAAACAATAGAGGCGTCCATCAGTACACCATTGGTTGAATTGGGCAGCTATAGCTGGGTCAGTTTTCTGACAAGTTAATAAAAATATAATGACACGACCATATAACAAATGAGATAATTTTTACATGACCGTACCCAGCATGCACTCAGCGTTGGCTCAACTTTGAATCAGTGTTGAAACAACGTTGTGTCAACGTTTCCTGCTTGCAGGGCCTGTTTAAACAAGATGTAGCGTCATCCATGTTCGAATGTATCATATATATCCTCCTCCCGGATAACATCGGCTAGTTATTAAATTAATTAGAATTGTGTGTGTGCAAAAAGCGGAGTTTCTAGAGAAAGTGTGCACATGCACAGGCTCGCCAGAATCTTCACTGTCCGCGTATGATTCTCTTTGCTCGGCCCCGTGTATTTATACTACTTCATTCAGAGGTTGTAGTGATTGGGACAGAAATAATCCGTGCGTGCACGAGATAATGTAGAAATTCGGTCAGGCTACATTTTGTGCATAGAGTGATAGTAAATTTGTTGACATATATCTTGATTCAGTTTTTGGATAAGAAATACTATAACCTTGGGGTAAGTTACAGAGAATGGCATCCTGAGAATTATATACTCAGTCAAAAAAGTTCCTATACCTAAAATTGCTTCTGTTACAACAGCTACTACAGATAAAAACTACACAAAGTTTGTTATGTTTTGATAAGAAGACTCATTTGTCCGTGCAAAAACACCATTCGTTTTTGTTTTCGTAAACACATCATCGTATACTATTGCTTTAAACACCCAAGGGGTCACTGTGCCATTTTCGCAGAGAAAATCATTAAAACATGCTATGATTTAACATCACAAAATTTCCCTGTACCCTACATTTCTAAAATTTGATACATGTGACATTTCTTTAGATACCATTTGCGTCTATTCACAAAAGATTTGGAACTTTAGTTGCATCAGCTACGAGAAACAGGCTATCACATATTGACCTCCAATTCTTAGAAGTTGCGGCAAATGTTGCTTTCAATGGGAACTCCATAGAAAATCGCAATCGATAGTGCTACATGTTACATGAATTTTCTGTATTTTTTACCATCATGATGAACAGTAATGGTGGACACAAAGCGTTTTTTGAAAAAATGGCAAAAATTGATTGACAGGAATAAAAATTACAGCAGTTCGAAAATTGCTATATTTTTAATTGCAAGGGAGATAATTTGAGATTTCACAAATTAAAACCTCGCTTTTAATGCGAGATCATGAGATATTGTAAAAGTAAAGTGTTATCCGATGTTCAGAGAATATTGTCTTCCTTCTTAAACAAAAACGAACTTTCTGCGCATGCGCAATGTCCATTTTCTACCAAAATCTTTCTAGGCACATATTGGAAGACAACTCTGGAGTAGAAAGGTATGGACAAATGCAAGTTTGAGCATTCTCTAGCTAAACGTCCGATTTAAATGTATACAGCCAAATTTAGCCCAATAGCTGCCAGATATCTAGTGAGTTTCACCCGAAAGTTGATATAGTTATTTTTTTGACTAAGTATATATACATAGATTATACCATCGGGTCACAAAGCCGAATACGTCTTAACTTTCCCGAGAAACGGTGCAGGACGGGTTCACAGAAGGTTCACAAGCGTGAAACAATTAAGAAATGAAAATCATTTTTCTGCAGTTCATGGAAGCATGAACCCAGCGGGCCGCGTGCAAAGTGAACCCCGGAGGGGCTCATGTAAACTCTGCCAGCGACCCACCGTCGTTCATACTTTCATGATCCTGCGACCCCTGGTCTACAAGGCGAGTAGCGTTCCCACTACACCACGGATGCATCTAAGCCCGTAGACAGGGTAAACTAAATTTGAAGGACTATGTTTAAAGTGATGTCGGTCCAGGTAGCGTGTCACCTTTGTGACAGATGGTTTATTTGATTTGGCTTTAACGTCCGTGAACACCTTTAGGTCATGATGTGACATATAGTAGCCAAATCAAGTTAGAATAATTACATGGCCTCTAAACATGTACAAGAGCATAATGGGTTATATAGTTTGTGCTTACATGTATCCATTTGGACTGGCTGATAGACAAGTGAACGAGCTTGGTGGATAGATCGATGAGTGGGTCGATTGCTGGATAGGTGGGTGGATTGGTGAGTGGGACACTAAGTGAATAAATGGACGAGTGAGTGAGTGAATGAGTAAGTGAGTGAGTGAGTGAGTGAATGAGCGAGCGAGCGAGTGGGTGGGTGAGTGGGTGCGTGCGTGCGTGAGTGAGTGCGTGGATATGTAGACCTCAAGCATAATGCATCATACATATATGGCACAACAGTATCAATGAGTTCAGTAAAACTAGGTTTCAGCTAGTGTCTACTAGGTGGTCATTTAGCGACACACACGCGCAAATTCCCCCGCTAGTGTCCCCTCTCACCAGCCCGTCAACAGTGTGTCGGGCTATCGAGAGAGTACACTCGAGGGTCCCTCTAGATAGAACAAAGGATTGTATGTGTGTCTGTTAATTACCACCTCGAAGCCCCCAACTGGAAACGTTACCGAAACGAAATGCAACGAAGGCAGTGGGTAACATCGAGAACAAGAGCAAATACAAGACATGACCGAACCTAGTCTTAGGATTTAGCAAGCACAGATTGGCAGGTTATTGAATCTTCTGCATTACAACCAGAGTACATAATTTAAAATTTTGTATGAAACCACGAACTGAAAGACGAACAATGTAGCTCCTGATCAGAAGCTATCTGATCCGGATCTACACCGCCGGCAAAGACAGTGGTCGCCATGAACACGACATAATTTTGTATAATTTACAAACAGAATGGCAAACTTTGTAGATCTTGATTAAAGGCTGTCTGATCCAGATCTACACCACTGGCAAAGGCAGGAATTGTCATGAGCACAAATAGCCCATATCCGGCGGAATACTTTTTATCAACCAAACCCATCCCCAGCCAACAGCCAGAGTACATGATATGAAATTTTGTTCGAACTAACGAGCTGAATGACGAACAATGCAGCTCCTGATCAGAAGCCATCCAATCCGGATCTACATCGCCAGCAAAGACAGGGGTAGCCATGAACACGACACGTTTTTAACTTATTGACAAACGCAATAGCAAGCACTGTAGATCCTGATCAAAGGCTATCTGACGCAGATCCACGCCGCTGGCAAAGGCAGGAATTGTCGTGAACATAACCAGCCCATTGCCCTCCAACCAACAGCAATAAAGGTTTTGTTCGAAATCACGAAATGGATGACGGACAATGTAGCTTCTGATCAGAAGCCATCCGATCCGGATCCACACCGCCGGCAAAGACACTGTAGAACCTAATCAAAGGCCGTCCGAACCAGACCCACACAACTGGCAGAGGCAGGACTTGTCCTTAATGGCATAAGACCAAAGTTCAGTTAGGCATAGCTAGCCAATAAGAAAAGACAGTTTGTTTAGTTAAGCCGCGAAAAAAAAAAAAACCTGTCTGGTGATGTCCAAAAGTATAACTTAAATAACTTTCATCAGCATGAGTGTCTGCAAGTAGCGGCACGCAAATTATGCTGCCCTTATATATTCGGCTAGCGTTCGACATATTCCGGCTGTTCGAGTGCACAACCCTATCTGTGTCTATGATGTTTTGCTTGGGTCATGAAACGAGGCCTTATTTTGTACTATTGACCCGAAATGTACAGTACCAATCCTAATGCATATAACACATTTTAAACATTAAATTAGCTAATTCACAAAGAGTAACACACTAAGCCTTCCGGCCAGTGACATTTAGTGGCATCGGTGGGAAGTCGATGTCATTCAGATCATTAACGATTGACAGTCTATATATTTTGTCAGCAAAATCCTTTACAAGGACGTTACCATCAGACGACCAAGCTCCTTGTGCACGGTCCGTTTTAACTACCTTGCGTGCTTCGAATAGCACCTTACTCCTATGCTTGGTCAAATCCTCGTTTAGAAACACCCCACCATAGCCGTTATTTTTCAGTGCAGTTCTCATCTTGTAGAAGATTTGCACTAAGAGCTCTGTTCTTTTTGGATTCAGTATCATCCTCAGGAGAAGAAAGTTCCCTTTTTTTAACATTAACGTTGACGTCTGGAACTGGTGTACCTAACAGGCTCATACCTCACATATGAACATCAACTGTAGTTTTATGTAATTCCCGCGCGGGGGTGTTGTACACCTTTCTTAAGTATATACCGTTATATTCCGTTAAGCCATGTAAGTTTTATACGGAGCTTCTATTCAAATCATAATTGTAAACACACACACTTGAGCTAATATAAGCTGGTAAAAATTTACATAGGCCTACCCCGACATAAGAAGAGCCTTTAAAATCCGGGCCTGCTCATTTAAAATTCCAACACAGCATCCATATCACAGTGGTGCATCTTTAAGTTATCTATACCAAACAAAGTCCTCCAAAACTGTCACTTAAACTTCACATAACCATTTTTTTTATCCGAACCAAAACATAACACGACCAACCCGCCATATTGCTATGTTTGGGCTCTTTGGTGAGAGCTAGGGACTAACTCCCTGTATTACACGCATTTAACGTGGCACCAGTAACAATGCATCATGCAAACATGCCTATATAGTTTTCACCCCACTAGGGCCCCCTTTTTATATAGTAAAACTGGAGTTTGCAGGGGTAAACCTTCAGAAATAAGAAAAATATCACAGTTTTTCATCTTAAATTTTTTAATTTTTCTCCGGCGGTAAACTTTACAGAGTATTTGTATAGGTGCGACATAATATATATTTTTACATCTCCAAAATGGCTAACTTTTTTACAAAATCCGTCATATCTTTCTTATTTATACTGCAAATATAGGTAGGTGGTGCTCATGGGGCGGTTCTTACGAGTACCAACAACCTATGTCTTGGAGCAGAAATGAGAAAAATAATGTATACACCCGTAGACCCCGGATTCCCCTGCACCAAGTGGGTTTAGTTAGTGGCGCGGGTGGGGGTGTTCATTTATTCATTTCACAAGACTTGTTCACGAAATATTCATCATTTAATATGAAACAAGAAAAATGCCTAATGGCATTATGGACGGGTTTTTTTTTCAGTACGGTTAGGATGGTGGTGGCATGGGTGGGGTAGGGTGGGGTGTGCTGGTGTAGGGTAGGGTGGGATGGGTTAGGAGTCGGGTGGGACGGGGTGGAATTTGTGGTGGGGTGGGGTGTGGGGTGGGATGGGGTGTGGTGGGGTTGTGGGGTGGGGTGGGCTTGGGTGGGTGGGTGGGATGGGGTGAGGTCGGGTAAGGTGGGGAGTGGTGGGATGGGGTGGGGTTGGGGTGGATTGGGGTATTGTTTTGGGATGGGGTTGAATGGGATTGTGGGGTAGGGTATGCTAGGGTAGGGTGGGGTGGGTAGGGTATGTATGTAAAACTAAGTATGTATGTACAGAACAAATGCAATATCCTAACCCAGTAACAACTTTTTGTGGAGGGGGGGGGGATTGATTTGTTTATGTGTTTTAAGAAGAAAAAAAAATAAAGTTTTTTTTCTATTTTTAGCTCTGGTGGACACTGATTTTAGCGATATTAAAAAGGGTCACCTAATGAACATTTCTGTATGTATGTAAAACTATGTATGCATGTATGTACAGAACAAATGCAATATCCTAACCCAGTAACAATTTTTTGTGGAGGGGGGGATTGATTTGTTTATGTGTTTTACGAAGAAAAAAAAAATAAAGTTTTTTTTTTCTATTTTTAGCTCTAGTGGCCACTGATTTTAGCAATTTTGAAAAAGGGTCACCTAATGAACATTTCTGTAAAATAATTTTGAAATCGGGCCATTATCCCAGGAGGAGATGTCGTTTAAAGAAATTGTTGACGGACGACGGACATCAACTCACCTTGAGCACTTCGTGCTCAGGTGAGCTAAAAAAAGAACGAAAAAAAAAGAAAAAAAAGAAAATTCCATGCCTGTGCATGCATGTATGTATTATTACTAGCAACTATCAGGGGATGAAGATAATAATTGTTCATA
This sequence comes from Lucinisca nassula, assembly GCA_963580285.1. Taxonomy (NCBI): domain Eukaryota; kingdom Metazoa; phylum Mollusca; class Bivalvia; order Lucinida; family Lucinidae; genus Lucinisca; species Lucinisca nassula. Next base: position 11,807,461 of record OY757020.1, read on the forward strand.
TGTGTTTATGGAGAAGAAAAGAAAAATAAAGAAAAAAAGAATGAAAAAAGAAAGAAAAAAAAAACGAATGAAAAAAGAAAGAAAGAAAAAAAAAAGAACAAAACAACAAAAAAAATGTCTCCACCGATGTTTGAACTCACGCCCCTCAGATTCAAAGTCAACAATAGGATTCGTAGTCCAGCACTCTATCCACTACACTGGCATTTGAAAAAAAGGTTAACCAAAAGGTAAACCTGAAAAACACAAGTTTGAAAAACGACAATTTCCGCCAAAATTTTAGTCTTTTGCGCCATTTATGGATAATACATGAAAGCGGTACCTCCACTTATGCATCAGTCCTGATATTATAACAATCTGCTACAGAATAGATGAAAAATATCACTTTGAAAAAAGGTTAACCAAAAGGTAAACCTGGGACGACGCCCGCCCGCCCGCCCGCCCGCAGGACGCCCGCCCGCCCGGACATCGCTATTTTAAAGGACGGATTTTTTTTTAAAAACCCGTCCAAAAAGTACATGTACAGTTGAATCACTCATATTTTTGCCGAAGAAAATATGTACAGCTTTTGCAGTTACAAAAGCTGCTTATATATTTTTTCAGCGAAAATACCACTATATTAGAAGATACAGTTCTTACTAGAACCGTTAACAATTTGACTACTTACGAGCTCGTAAAGCCAACGATGCTTGGATCAACTGGGCCTAGGCAGAGCATCAACCAGTTGGGTCGATTATTTTTCGCTTGACTCAAAATTACTACGCACAGTAGCTTTATGTTGCTGATTTTCACGTGCGTGACTGCCACCGATTTGTTCAAAATCCAGGTAATGGATCTTTCTTGTCGTTTTGACAGAGTGTTTTGTAAAAGAAAATCTATTTGGGCTTCTGTGCTGGGACATAGACCAAGATCAGACGTAGCAGAACGTTCAGGGCCATTTACACACAAAATCCGCTTTAACGGGCCTCCGTGGGCCAGTGGCTAAGGGCGCTGACTCTTAATTATTACATGCGCGAGAGAGAGGCAGTTGCTACCCATTTACACCTGGTTGGATTACGTGTCCTGCCGAAAGGACACGTCTCGAAATTAGTGAAATAATCTTGAAAAGACCGTAATAAAACACTCTGCTCTGCGTAATTAATCCTGATGCACAAGCAAAGGACAAAACCTCTCTAATGTTTGTTATTGAAAATGCATATATGGAACGGCCTCAGTGAGGTAGTTCTAACACGTAAGTAAAGTCTATTTTTGAAACAGAAATTAGGAAAATATAACCACTTTTCATTAGAAGGAAAACATATTCACATAAAAGATACCCATCACCCTACATAAGGACATTATCCTAACCAGCATTTTTGAAGAGAAATTGGAACACCTGGTGGATTTTTTCCGCCATTTTGCAAAGGGAGACAACTTTCGGTACTTCCTGTTCGCTTTTTATAAGCCCTGGCATACTGAAAAAGGAGTCTACGCTTGAAGGAAAGAATTTGCTCCTGAGGAGCAAATTCTTTCCTTTAAGAGTAGACCCCTATCGACATGGGAGATAAAAATACTTTTGCAAGAGTTGCCTCCCCTGAAGGTGTTTCCATTCCCCTTAAACATTCTGTAACGTTCGGCAGAGAAACCTATTCTATAAAACGCTGCCGTTTACGTCACGTGATGTCATCTTCCGCGTCGTAAGGTGGCGATAAAATATCTCTCCATACTTCATCATTATCATACTTCATCATTGGTAGTGCAGTAAAACGGTTTTTATTTCCTTTCATTGTGATGAGACACCCATATTTACATGGTCCTCTGTGGCCTAGTGAATAAGAGCACTGGCTTAATCATTAGGTCTCTCACTGCTGTGGTTCGAGCCTGGCTCGGGTCACATGTGATACGCCAAGTTCTGCAACGAAAGGCCAGGTGTTTTATCACTGGGTACTCCGGTTTTCGTCCACATCTGATTAACGATCGAGTCGATATCAGTGTAATAATCTTAAAAGGGTCGTATTTGTTTGAATTGAAGTTTATCGGCCCAGTCACCAATGTTTTGGTCATGTTTGAGCCGGTCAGTTTACATATCCACAGTTTTCCTGGGCAGGCTTATACGTAAGCGGCTAACCAGTACAGTGCACATTCTATCGCCAGAAACTGAAAACTGCCCTTCTTCAATCATCGGAAGGGAGAGAATGATCGTAGAAATGATTTCATGATCAATCTCCGCGAAAGAATGTTGCCGACCCCGGCAGGTATCGAACCCGGGCCGCATCCTCCTGATCACCAGTTAGACGCGCATCCGACTGAGCTTCCCAGGCGGGCCTTGAAAGGGCCGTAATACCAAAACAAAACAAAATGATGATGATAATAATAATACGCCCATATTTGATACATGTAATACTTAAGATTATTTTTTTTTTACGAAATGTTGTTCGAATCCGGCCACCGGTATCGATGTGTGTCCTTGGGCAAGACACGTAACGACACTGCCCTACTACTCCACCCAGGTGTAAATGGGTACACGTGCGTGCGTGCGTGTGTGTGTGTGTGAATTCGGGTTTAACGTCGCATTCAACAATTTTTCAGTCATATCACGACGGTGTCTGGTTGTGACAGGGAGCTCAATGCTCACTTTTATAGTGCTGCCTCACTGAAGTATCATGTCCCAGACACATTACATGATACCACATCCAGTCACATTATCCTGACACTGGGTCGACCAGTCCTAGCTCTACCCCGTAAATCTGAGTGCCAAGCGAGGAGCAGCTAGTACCATTTTAACGACTTTGGTATGTCGCGGCCCAGGATCGAACCCGTGACCTCCCGTTCCCCGGAGCGGACACTCTACCAACTGAGCTATCGGGGCCGGTAAAAGTGTACATGTAGCAGTGGTGTAGAAGCCACTGCCTCATGCATGAAAACACCCGGAATGAGTGTTCGAGAGCGATTCAAGCTTGAAGCTTTCATCGCAATCGAACTAAAATACAATAGTATAAACTACATGTTGTTCAATGTTTTGAGTTGATGATCTGTCAATCGACCCAAAGTTACGAACTATAGCGATTGTAAGAAATCCAGGTAACCGTTATTTATAGAAAAGCAGGTACACCAATGATGAGTGTTGAGCAAGAGTGTTATCTGTTGACATGTATTGGGTTTGGCAATTTAGACCCAAATCAGACACCACAAGACAAGCGTCTACACCATTTGCTTACAAAAACACGCATATACAGTGTATTGAGTGTTTTACCATAAAAATCATTACGAAAACACACCTATATAAATACATTGTAAATTTTACCGCCAAAAAAACAAACAATTTTAGATGATAAATTGTGATATTTTTCTTAATTCTGCTCAAAATATAGACAGTGGGAATTCGTTAGAATCGCCTCACCCATAAGCTATGTTTTTGAGCAGAAATAAGAAAAATAATGAATAGGCCCCTGTCCCCTGTAAACCCCAGTTTTGCTGTATAAAAATGGGGTTTAAGGGGGTCAAAACTATATAGGCATGTTTCTGTGATGATAATGGAAAACGCTTTGTAGACAGTTTGTATTATAAAGTCATACAAAACCTTAAGGACAAGGTTCCAGATCATATTCATGGTGAACATGCAATTTTCCACGAAAGCATATACACACGTATTTTAAGTTGAATCATTCAAGCAAAGTGGTGACATTTATATTTATGATCTTTGGCTTTTCATCTGCCTAATTACACGTTTTGATTAAAACGGATATCACAAAACATTAAAGAAGATCCCATAAATACATAATTGCACGTATTATGAATATTTACAACTGTTTAATGTTGAGCATCATCTTACAAACCTTTATTTCACCCGATCATCTAGTGTTCTTACATTTTTTATGTTTCAACAGTCGTGTGTAAGCCTATGATATTATTATACGCAGCACACTAACGCAGCAGCATATAAGGGACTCGTTCGCCCCATCTTGGAATATAAGAATCTTATATGGGTGTAAGGGGTGGATTGAAAAATCCGTTCCGAGGGTCACTGTCCGGCATCACGAGGCTTGCCGAGTGATGTTGGACAGTGATCCCGAGGGACGGATTTTTCTATCCACCCCTCACACCCATATTGGATTCTTTTTCTTGCACACCTTCCATTGCTAGTGCGAATTCTTAAAGCTGCTGTCACTTCGGTTACCGACGTCCGCCATTTTGTGATGACACAACAGAAATGTTTAGTGACGCCACGCATGACGACGCCGCACAAGTGGTTGTAATCAACCAGTGCATTTATCAAACACGCGATTATATTTGATTTGGGGTCGGAACACCAGGGTCAGAACATAAATTTCTATCCCAGGGTAAAATTACGGATTTCCTTGTCTGGTGTGCAAGAATATGGTAGTTGTGTCTGGGACCCCGAATAAATAGTTCTTCAGGAGGAGATTGAACAAGATGTGTTTGTGATGCCCCCGGACAGCGCATGTTAAATATGAAAGGAGTATTACTCAGCAATCGAAATGTATGGCCAATGTTCAAGTCTTTGTCAAGGTCACAAGGTCAAAATTATGGGATTGTTGAAAAGGTCTTGTGATATAGAATACACATGTGAAATATGAGAGCCCAATAACTTACCATTTGAAAGTTATGGCCAATTTTGAAGTTTTAAAAAAGAAGGTCAAACATCAAGGTCAATGTCACAAGGTCAAAAATTATGGTGCCGCTAAAAAGGTCTTGTAACAAGAAATGCACATGTGAAATATGAAAGCCCTATCACTTACCAATCGAAAGTTATGGCCAATGTTACCGTTTTATAAAATTTTGGAAAGAGTAGGTCAAAGGTCAAGGTCAGGAGATAATAAATTTTGGTGCCACTGGAAAGGTCTTGTGATAAGGTATACACATATGAAATATGAAAGCTCTATATATTACCATTCAAAAGTTATGTCATCTGTTAAGGTTTTTGTAGACGGACAAACGGACAAACAGACAGACAGACCAAAAAGTATATGCCCCACGAAACTCGATTCCGGGGGAATAAAAAGTTCAGAAGAGGACAGGTAGATTTGCCACGAGCAATTACAACTTTGAAACTGGAAATATGACTGGAATACTGAAAATATTAGGATGGGAGTCTCTCAAGAAAAGGAGAAGAGACTGTAGGCTTATACTCTTGTACAAAGGTCTAAAGGGTGCTGCCAACCATTACGAAAACACGCCTATATAATTTTGACCCCCTCAAACCATACTTTTATATAGCAAAACTGGGGTTTACAGGGGTAAACCTTATTTTTCTTATTTCTGCTCTAAACTATAGATTGTGGGTACTCGTTAGAACCGCCTCGATGAGGCGGTTCTAACGAGTATCCACAAACTATATTTTGAGCAGAAATAAGAAAAAATATCACAATTGTTCATCCTAAAATTTTCATTTTTTCGGCGATAAAGGTGGCAATGTATTTGTATAGGCGTGTTTGCGTAATGTTATACTCTTGTACAAAGGTCTAAAGGGTGCTGCCAACATTCCAGCATATGTCCTTATTCCCGCAATTAGGAGTGGCAGAAAGCATCACATTTTGGCATTTCAGGTGCCCTCAGCAAGAAATGACATCTGCAAGGGATCCTTCTTCCCTCAGACAATTGAATATATTGCGGAAGTTGCAACGGATAATGTAGCTAAGTGTACTGGCGAGAACTAGGGACTAACTTGCTGGTGAATGAATGTCATTTGACGTGTCACCAGTAACGATTCAGATTCAGATTCCGAATGATAAGACTTATAAGAATTACGTAAACACGCCTATACAAATACATTGTACATTGTAAATTTTACCCCCGAAAAATGAAAATTGATTTATTTTTCTCATTTTGCTCAAAACACAGATTGTGTGTGGACGTTAGAACCGCCTCATCGATACGGTTCTAACGAATGAGTTCCCACAATATATGTTGAAACATAGAAATACATACGGAACCGGGGAAGGGACATGATTTTTTTTTATTTTATAAGTTGTGCGCACAAGATAATATCTTGTGTGCGGACAAGATATTATCTTGTGTGGACAACATATTATCTTGTGCGGACAAGATATTATCTTGTGCGGACAACATATTATCTTGTGCAGACAAGATATTATCTTGTTCGCACAAGATATTAAGTTTTGCGAACAAGATATTATCTTGTCCGCCAAGATAATATCTTGTCTGCACAACATAGATCTTGTGCGCACAAGATATTATCTTGTCCGCACAAGATATTATCTTGTCCGCACAAGATGATATCTTGTCCGCACAAGATGATATCTTGTCCGCACAAGATTATATCTTGTCCGCACAACTTCCCAAGATCTATGTTGTGCAAACAAGATAATATGTTTTACGGAAAAGATAATATCTTGTGTGCACAAGATATTATGTTGTGCGAACAAGATCATATCTTGTCCGCACAAGATAGCATCTTGTTTGCACAAGATAATATGTTGTCCGAACAAGATAATATCTTGTCCGCTCAAGATATCTTTTTCGCACAACATAATAAAAATAAAAAGGCATGTCCCTTCCCGGGTTCCGTAAATACATGTAAGAAAAATAAGGTTAATTATATAAAAGCGGGGTGCAATGGGGTCAGAATTATATATTCTTGCTTTCCTGATGGGAATTCAATATTTTTGAAAACGTTTCCTTTCCTTTTCCGTATTTGAAGGGCTCAAACTCGTGACCTTTACCCTGAGTCGGCATGCTTTATTTATAGGATCTGCACATCAGATTACTGAGGATCTATAAAACGGACGAGGAGATACGGAGCAGACAAGAAAGTGTAACAGAAAGACAGACGGACGAACGGACGGACGGACGGACGGAAGGAAGGTCATTACTATAATCCTCTCTCCGTGAGACATAAGATATATGCATTGACAAGATATATTGATGAATGGATATGATATGAAGTTTGTTTGTTTGATTGATTCGAGGTTTAACGTCCCAGTCCACACTGTATAGGACATTTTGGAATCGTTGCTTCCAATTTTGTGGGACTTTTATCCGACATTAAGATGAAATGACATCTCAAGACCTGCCGCCCATTGTAACCAATATGGTTTATAACCATGGACGTCCCCAATCGCATCGCTTTGCATGGGGACATGATATAAAGAAAACTGCACACCAGACAAAGGAAAGTGCACACACTTCATATAATGATCAAACATACACGTCACCATATAAAGAAGTTATGACATCGAATAAAGAACAGTGAGCATCAGATAAAGAACAATGGGCATCATATAAAGAACAAACGGCATCAGATAAGATAATGGGCATCAGATAAAGAATGGTGGGCATCAGATAAAGAACAGTGGGCATCAGATAAAGAACAGTGGGCTTCAGATAAGGAACAATGGGCATCAGATAAAGAACAATGGGCGTCAGATAAAGAACAATGGACATCAGATAAAGAACAGTGGCCCTCAGATAAAGAACAACGGGCTTCAGATAAAGAACAATGGTATCAGATAAAGAACAGTGGGCATCAAATAAAGAACAATAGCCACCAGATAAAGACCAATGGGTATCAGATAAAGAACAGGGGGCATCAGATAAAGAACAGTTGGCATAGATAAAGAACAATTGACATCAGATAAAAACAATGGACATCGGATAAAGAACAACGGGCATAAGATAAAGAACAATGGGCATCAGATAAAGAACAATGGGTGTGCATCAGATAAAGAACAGTGGGCATCAGATAAAGAACAATGGGCATTGGTTAAAGAAAAATGGCCATCAGATAAAGAACAACGGACAACTGATATAAAACAGGGGGCATCAGATAAAGAACAATGGGCATCAGATAAAGAACAATGTGCATCTGATACAGAACAGTGGACATCTAATAAAGACCAATGGGCACCTGATAAAGAATAATGGGTATCAGATAAAGAACAATGTGTATCAGATAAAGAGCAGTGGGCATCAGATAAAGAACAGTGGACATCAGATAAAGAACAGTGGGCACCAGATAAAGAACAGTGGACATCAGAAAAAGAACAACGAGCATCAGATAAAGAACAATGGACATAAGATAAAAAAAAAACAATGGACACCAGACAAAGCACAATGTGCATCAGATAAAGAACAGTGGGCACCAGATAAAGAACAGTGGACATCAGATAAAGAACAATCGGCATCAGATAAAGAACAATGGACATAAGATAAAGAACAATGGACACCAGACAAAGAACAATGGGCATCAGGTAAAGAACAATGTGCATCAGATAAAGAACAGTGGGCATCAGGCAAAGAACAGTTGGCATGAAATAAAGAACAGTGGGCATAAATAAAGTATACTGGGCATTAGATAAAGAACAAGAGGGTTCTGCAACGAAAGGTCAGGTGGTTTTTCTCCGGGTACTCTGGTTTTCGCCCACCTCTGAGTAACGACAGGCTCGATATTAGTGAAATAATCTTTAAAGGATCGTAAAACCAAAACCAAAAAAAAAAAGAACAAGGGACATCAGATAAAGAACAATGGGCATCAGGTAACAACAATTGGCATCAGATAAAGTACAATGGGCATCAGATAAAGAACAATGGGCAGTAGATAAAGAACAGTGGGCATCAGATAAAGAACAATGGGCAGTAGATCAAGAACAATGGACATAAGATAAAGAAAAATGGGCATCAGATAAAGAACAATGGGCATCAGATAAAGAACAGTAGGCATCCAAAAAGAACAATGGGCATCAGATAAAGAACAATGGATTTAAGATAAAGAACAGTGGACACCAGACAAAGAACAATGTGCATCAGATAAAGAAAAATGTGCAGCAGATAAAGAACAGTGGGCACCAGATAAAAGACAATGGGCTTCAGGTAAAGCACAATATGCATCAGATAAAGAACAGTGGGCATCAGGCAAAGAACAGTAGGCATGAAATAAAGAGCAGTGGGAATAGATAAAGTACACTGGGCATTAGATAAAGAACAAGGGGGTTCTGAAACGAAAGGTCAGGTGGTTTTTCTCCGGGTACCCCGGTTTACGCCCACCTCTAATTAACGACTGGCTCGATATGAGTGAAATAATCTTGAAAGTATCGAAAAACCAAAACCCCCAAAAAGAACAAGCGACATCAGATAAAGAACAATAGGCATTTGATAAAGAACAATGGGCATCAGATAAAGAACAATGGGCAGTAGATAAAGAAAAATGGGCATCAGATAAAGAACAATGGGCAGTAGATAAAGAACAATGGGCATCAGATAAAGAACAATGGGCAATCGATAAAAAAATGGGCATGAGATAAAGAATAATGGGCATCAGATAAAGAACAATGGGCATCAGATAAGAACAGTAGGCATCAAATAAAGAACAATGGGCATCAGATAAAGGAAAATCGGCATCAGATAAAGAACATTGGGCACCAGACAATGAACAACAGACATCATCATGTTACGAAATAATGGCACCGTGTCTAAAATGTGGTCGATATAAGACAGCTATTGCGTCCCATATGTACCCCTTAAATCCGATAAGACCGGTTTGACTTTTAAGCGGGACTTTATTTACTGCCGATTAAGAGACTCAGAAAAACCGAATTAATTATATATTCTCTACATGGCGTTAATAAGTCCGCGAAATGAATATCCCTACATTCCACTTGATGTAGCGAGGAGGGGGGTTTACAGGGTATACACTATTCTCTTATTTCTGCTCCAAGAAACTGGTTGTGGATACTGGTTAGAACTATTCTAGTGAGCACCTACATGTACAACATATGTTTGGAAAATAAATACATGTAATATAATACATATAAATTTTGATCATAAAGATATGAAAGAAGGTTCAAGCCAGTATGTCACACGTTTGTGTTAACGCAATGATCTAAGTTCATTTGTTCAAACCTTACGATGGCGTTAGTTAACGTATAATTAAAACTTTGATCATTCAATTTAGCAAATACGCTATGCACATGCAAAAGCTGCTCACATTTTTTCAGCAAAAATACCAAAAGTTTTCATATTGTACATTGTATTTACTAGAACAGTTAACAATATGGCCACTAACGAGCCCGTTAAGCTAACGATGCTTTGAGTAACTAGTCCAGTAGTGTGTCCTTTATTTGGGTCAAATATGTGTTAATTTATAGCTGTGCTATTGTTGTCAGCATGGCGTCAGAGGGTTTTGTAAAGGGGGTTGCTTGCAGAATCGATCTAGACTCGACTGGCGAATAGTGTAGACCAAGATCAGACGCCACATATAGTACAGGCATGAAACAGGCTAAGTTTCTGTTCAGGACCATTTCATCACGCGAACAAGTCCTTGAAATGAAAAAAACCCAATGTCCCAATTTATATTGAGAAAACTGGGGTTTACATTATTTTCTTATTTCTGCTCAAAGACATCGGTTGTGGGTACTCGTTATAACCGCCTCAATGAGACGGTTATCACCAGCAACCTATGTTACTGTATAAACAGGAAAAAATATCACGGATTTTCATAAGAAAAGTATTCACTTTGGAGATGTGAAAATATGCACTATGACGCACGGTTGTACGTGTTATCGTATTATTCAGTGCTTTGTTTTTCCATTTGTATCATTATGGAAACACGCCTATACAAGTGCATTGTAAACTTTACCACCGAAAAAACGAAACCTTTAAGCTGAAAAATTGTGATATTTTTCTTAAATCTACTCAAATTATAGATTGTGCGTACTCGTTAGAACCGCCTCATCGAGGCGGTTCTAACGAGTACCCACAATCTATATTTTAAAGCAGAAATAAGAAAAATAAGATTTACCCCTGTAAACCCCAGTTTTATTATATAATAGTGGTGTTCAAGGGGGGGGGGGATTATATAGGCGTGTTTTCGTGATGAACTATAATAAACTGTCAGTTAAAATGATGAAACTTACATTTCCGTCCAGCGTAAATCTGTGATAGATTCCGGCCGGAAGAATTAGCAGATCTCCCCTAACAACCTCGATTCGGATCCACTTGTCCTGGTCATCCCGAATATCGAAATATCCGGAGCCTTCCTCTACCAGTCGTATCTCCTCGTCAGTGTGAATATGTTCTTTATAAAATATCTTCAACTGTGAAACAATAAACATAAAGTAAACATTACAAAATATGCCAATTCACATATATTGAAAATTTACCACCAAAAAATGAAAATGTTCATATAAAATCTGATATTTTTCGTACATCTGCTCAAATCATAGATTGAGGGTACGCGTTAGAACCGCCTCGCCGAGAAAAAGAAAAATAATGTTTACCCTGTAAACCCCCAGTTTTACTATATAAAAGTGGGGTTAAAGGGGGTAACAATTATATAGGTGTGTTTTCGTGATGTTATGCATAAGTGTGCGTCTACCATAAAGACTTTTTGTTTGATTGTTTGTTTGTTTGTTTGGAGTTTATCGGCCTAGTCAACACAACACTGCTTTAGCTTATATCGAGTCGGTCAGATTACCTAACCATACTTTACCTGAGCAGGCTTATACATCAGCTGTTAGCCAGTTCAGTGAACGTTCTTTTGCTAGAAACTGACAACTGCCCTTCTTGAATCAGCGTAAAAGGGAGAATAACAGTTATCATGATCAGTCTCCATGAAAAATGTTGCCGACCCTGGCAAGTATCAAACCCGCGACCTCCTGATCACCAGTCAGACACGCATCCGACTGAGCTACAGAGGCCAGCAAATAAAGCTCTGAGGTTTCCGTTGGTAATAATGCACTCAAGAATCAGGTTTTGCAGTTTCGACCATTTCGGCCTCAACAGTGACCTGTGTATTAACTTTCGAGACCCAATGGCCAGTTGTTCAAAACTAACGTCATCGTTAGTTAACGAATTGTTAAAACTTTGATCATTTAGTGTGGCAAATATTCTAATATTTTTGTTGAAAAAATGTGAGTAGCTTTTGTGTAAACAAAAACTACTCACATAGACCAAATATTAGATATTGTACTTACTAGAACAATTGAGCCTCGCCAAGCGAATTTGTGTCTTCGAGCATTCCGTCAAGACACATTTTAACTGCGCATGCCCAGCCATTCAGAGGGGCCAGGGATATGGCTTTCTGTCTGAAGGTTCCTCTTGATTCACTGCTTGTATGAGCGAGCAGCAAAGGTTCTGGCGAGGCTGCGCGGATGCGCAGGCTCGCCTGAACCTTCGCTGCTCGCAAAGGCGATAAGTACCAAAATCGCTTGACGGGGCCCAATTAACAATGTGATAAGTAATGAGCTTGTTAACTTAACAGTGCTTTGAACAACTGGCCCATGATCCGGAAGGAAAAATTAACTATGATTACGATATCGTAACAAAAACATGCTAAACATCACTGCCTGCTGTGTCCATCACGAAAACACGCCTATATAATTTTGACCCACTTGAACCCCATTTTTATATAGTAAAACTTGGGTTTACCGGGGTAAACCTTATTTTTCTTAAGTCATAGATTGTGGGTACTCGTCAGAACCGCCTCAATGAGGCGGTTCAACGAGTATCCACAATCTATATTTTGAGCAGAGATAAGAAAAATATCAAAATTTTTCATCTAAAAAAAATCAAATTTTCGGCGATAATTTTTTCCAAATTATTTGTATAGGCGTGTTTTCGTAATGTATTCGATCCCGGACCGCTCCGATCTAACCACTGAGCCACGAGTAAACTTTGGCTCTGTGATTAGAGCATTGGACTGTCATCCGTCTAAGCGGCCCAGATTCGAATCCCACAGAATGCAGATATTTTTTAAACATATGTTTCATGTCTAACGTCTTTCGTGTCGTGAGGCTATTAGCTGTACTTTGATATTAGCCGGGGCACAGCATTTCCTGCAATTTATATGCGCGCCCAGCGAAGACTTAGAACAGCCTGGGTATTCACACGCAGTCTGATCAGAGTCTTCGTTGTGCGGTCTGATGATAGCTAAGATTCCAATGCTCCTTCGTGCAGCAAGATAAGTCTGGTCAGACTATATGGATGTGCAGGCTGATCTGATTCTTCGCTGGAAAGCCGGAATTGTAGGAAATTCTGTGCCCCGGCTCGTATATATAAGTATAAACAAGAAAAAAGGGGCAGTGAGATGAAATTATGAAAACATTAAAATATCGCTCTTTATAACCACTTTCAGAAATCTCAGTAGAAACCTCTAGTCGTTCGCATGTGACATACAATTAAAGTACTGTCTCTATATGGACCAGCTATTTATGTATGTAAGCACACAAACAACAACAACAACAACAACATCGACAACAATTACAACAAGCACACCAATTACAAAAACAACAACAGCTTAAACAACATCAACAACATTAACGACGATGACAACAAGAGCAACAAAAGCGTTAACAACAACACCTCACAACTTCAACATTAACAAGAACAACAGTAAGAGTCGCAACAACAACACGACGATGCCAACAATAACAACAACATTAACACAACAACAACGAAAGAAACAACGACTAAACAACGACAGTAACAACAAAACAAAAAACAACATAAAACAACAACTACAATAATGACAAAATAAACAAAAATAGCAAAAACAACAACAACAACAACTACTACTAAAGCAACATAAATGTCACCTTTTCGTCATAGTTTGGTAGCTGTTCCCTAGAAATCGTGATGGCGTCCTCATAAGTGTAACCCCTTTCTTTTCTTATGGCACTGAGCTTCTCAAACTGGTCTATGTCATCATAATTGATCTGAAACAATCAAACGAGCCGTATCAGGCTATGAAGTCTCTTCTGACCTCTGTATATCGGCCTCCACCCAATGGGGCTTGAAGAAATAGATGGGCTGCATGAAGCTTCCAAGCAGAGCTTAAACCGACCGCACACGAGTACTGGTAAACCGCTTAGAGGATCTAAGCCTGCCCATGCAAAGCAGCGCGAGTCGGACCGTCCATGCTTATAAACCCTTTTGGTTTCATTGGGCGACAGGGCTTGAGATGTTATTTCATCTGGATGTCGGATAAAAGTCCCATACATTTTGAAGCAACGTCTCAAAATGACCTATACAGTGTTGACGGGGACGTTAAACCTCAAATCAAACAACCTTTCTATACAGCCTTCGCTGTGTGCAAGGAACTGTCGTCGATTTAGCGCACAGCGAAGTCCTCGCAATGCGCATGCGCACGTGTCCGAAGACGTAGGTGTCTGATTTGAATTGATGTTTAACGTCCCCGACAACACTATTCAGGTCATTTTGAAGACGTTGCGTCCAATAGTGTGGGACTTATACTCTACAAAGATATAAAATGACATCTCAAGCCTTGTCGCCCAATGAAACCACTTTCACTGGGCAGTCTCAGACCGTGCGGTTAGCCAGTACCCATGTGCGGTCGGTTTCAGCTCTGCGTAGAAGCACCATGCAGCCAAATCTATTTCTTCAAGTCCCGATGGGCGTGGGGCCTAAAGACGTAATGTGTTTTCCTTTATTTGAGTGATCGACGTTACAGATAGTATACGTCGCATAATTCCGAGGCTACTATAAACCGCTTAATATGGTTATGTAGTATAGCCAAACTTCGACATCTCAAAACCCTCTGGAGTGATGAAGATTTGTTCTATTAAGGGGAAGTTCGAAGTACTGAGGGTTATTCATAGAATCATGTCAGGAGTCATAATATGTCTTAAACCCTTTTTGTACCAAAAGGAAATTGTCGCCTTATATATAGCATAAGTTCATTTCATAATTTAGGGGTGTCAGGTTGCGTTTTCTTCAAAATTTATTTTGGAAAATGGCTGATGTTTTGCAAACAGTGTAGACCCTGATCAGACGCCGCGTTTTGTGGCGTCTGATCTGGGCCTGCACTGTTTGATAAGTACCCGTTTTGGTGTTTCCAGTACAAAATGGGTTGAAATAGATGGGCGTTGTGTGCACTCATTAAAAACGCCTCAGCGAGTCGATTCTTATGAGTACACGAAGTTCTATTTTCCTCATGCGATTCTAATGAGTACGTACGGCATAACTTTCTGCCTTGCCACAACGAAAATCCTATACATGTATTAGACCATTAGTATATCGGACCGGTCCTTTATCTGACAGGTTGTGACCCTCTAAGCACGAAGCGGTTTACCAGCACCTAGTGAGATCCCCTGCAAGACAATATCTGATATCTCCCAAGAGATTGGGCCGCGCATGATTAACAAAAGGAAAGGCAGGATAGAGTAGGATAAAAACAGCTCCCTTCCGCGGCTGCTGCAAACACAACAGGTCTTTGCCCTACCGAGGCTAAAGCAGTGGAACTCCTCGGTACTGAGAGCTGCACAGCACCTTCACACCTATATACATGCACCAAGACAGCCCCGCCCATCGGGGCTTGAAAAAATAGATGTGCTGCATTATGCTTTCACGCAGAGCTTACACCGACCGCACACAGGTACTGGTAAACCGCAAAGCGGTGCGAGTCGGGCCGTCCATGCTTATTAACCCTATTGTTTTCATTGGGCGACAGGGCTTGGGAAGTCATTTCATCTCAATGTCGGGTAAAAGTCCCACAAAGTTGGAAGCAATGTCTCCAAAATGATCTATAGAGTGTTGACGGGGACGTTAAACCTCAAATCAAACAAACAAACATGCACCAAGGCTTTCACGACGTGCTAAAATATGACCTCTTCCCGTCTCTCTCTTAACTCTTATCATGCTGTTCACGACAATCCCTATCTTTGGAAACAGTGTAGATCCAGATCAGATGGCTTCTGAAGAAGCCATCTGATCAGGATCTACATTGTTTGTCATTCAATTTATGAATTTGTAGAAATAAATTGCATCAAGTAATCTGATTGGTTCAGGGTAAGAAATGGGTGTGGCTTAACTGAATATTCAGCAAGATAAGGGTTAAGTTTCTGAAGTGAAATGAACTCTTCTATTTTGGTGTATTACCTACATATTCGGATACAACTCCTTACCATACATTTCCTAAAAGTTGAACAAGCGATGTTGTATCTAAGAATACCGGACTGAGTGGCACACAGTGTAGACCCTGATGAGACGCCGCGTTCTGCGGCGTCTCATCTGGGTCTACACTGTTTGCTCAGGCGTGGCTGTCCGAATGCATACGATAAATATTGTAGTCATTTGTTTGTGGCCAGGTTTTACGTCACTGTCAGTACTATTAAGGTCATTTTGGAGATGTTTCTTCCAGTTTTGTTGAAGGTTTGTCCGACATTGAGAGGGAGTGAGTTTGAGTTTTAAGTCTCACTAACAGTTAATGTCATATACGAGGACTGTTCAAATATGAATGCAACTAAGCACATAAAAATGATTCCGTGATAGATTTCGATGAAAAATTTATTTTGTCCCCACAAAGTATTCCCCTTTAACAGATATGCAATCTTTCAGTCTTCTGATCCAATCATTGAATGCATTTTGGTAGTCTTTTCGAGGAATACTATAAAGGCACTGGAATATTGCAGAACCGAGGTGTTTGCGCTGTACAAATTTTCAACCACAAAGGTATTTTTTCAGCCGCGGGAACAAAAAAAAAGTCACGGGGAAAGGTCAGGGGAATACGGGGGTGAGGGAGTTCAACAACCTTTTCCTGCTTCAGATAGTCCTGCACAATGAACGCCTTGTGCGATGACGCATTGTCATGTAGCAATCTGACATTGGCCAAACCAGTTGGGGGTCTTCGTTCTTTGAAATATTTCTTCAATTTTCGAAGAACTTTATTCTTGTAAAACTTCGCATTTACAGATTTGCCTTTAGACGAAGCAACCTGAGTAGCAGGGCCCTGATTTGAAAAGAATATGGCATACATTACCTTCTTGACGCTCATGGTCCGCTTTGCAGTGCATGGTCTTTTGCAATACTTTATTGCCCATATTTTGTTCTGAATCTTTCGGTTTGGCTCAAAAAGTGAACCCATGTCTCGTCACCTGTGACGACATTAGCGAAAGACCGTGCATTGTAAACTGGAAACTTTTTAAGCAACTTCTTGGCGCACTGAACGCGTGGCTTTTTCTGCTAATCTGTCAACAGATGGAGAATCCATCTAGCACAGATCTTTCTCATTTTCAAATCCCGTTTCAGAATTGTATGAGCTGCTCCTAATGAGATGCCAAACATTATAGCTATTTGCCTACGGTGGTGTATCGTGCATCGGTAGCAACTATTTCTTTCACTCTAGCAACCATCTTGGCAGATGTTGCTCTTTTCGGCCGAAGATCATGTGGTGCATCTTCTGTTGAGCCTAGCCCACAGCTGAATTTCTTACACCAACGAAAAACTGTCGGAAAAGACATTTCATTATGCCCATAAACCGAACATATTTCATGAAAAATGTCTTTGCACCGTGTACCAAGAATACAACGATTCTTAATATAGGACCGTATTTCAACGGCCTACTCTGACCTTCTTCCAACCATGATTTGTATTAGTATACAAGAGTAGACAGTGTTTATCGAACGATATACATGGTTAAAGTGGACGGATTTTAACAGGTTTGGTATCTATGCATAGGTAAAATGTTTTTCAACGCTGTGATATTTATTTCCAGGTGATTTTCGCATTAGTGCATGAGAAAACGTTCTACTTGCATTCATATTTGAACAGTCCTCGTATACTGAGACGGGACCCCGGTTTAAAGACTCACCCGAAAGTCTCGAGAAGTCCGGGATCGATCCTGCGATTCCTGGTTTACAAGGCGAGTAGCATAACCACTACTCCACGGAGGTTTCTAACATTGAGAGGGAATGACATCTCAAGCCCTACCGCCCAAAGAAACCGCTAGGGTTTAAAGATCTGTCTGACTCAGGCCACTTTCTTAGGCAGGCTAAACTGGTTCCCAGCTGCTAAGCTCGGTCGGTTTCAGCACCACGTGGAGGCACCATGCAGCCCAAACTACTTTTCCACGGGTACACCGAAGGGTTTACCCATAAACATGATGAACTAGAGAAAGCGACCAGTGGGTCACGTATACCCCCGGCCAGTGCCACCCTCTGATATAACTTTCGAGCTAGAATGTAACATGAATTAAGAAGTCGAGAAGCTATAAGAATCTATAATGTGCTTATAAAATCTAAACCAAACATAATCTTTCTAAATGGACCAAGGGAGTGTGATCGTCAATGTTACTGAAGCAGCAGGGTGGGGTATGCATCAATGAAATCTTTGAACTGGTATGCAACATTGATGCAAGTATCAATTGAATTTGTCTTAAAGTTTAGAACATTATGTAACAGGCATCTATAAACGTTGTCATAAAACTTTAACCAAATGTAAACTTTCTAAGTCCATGACCTTGAGGTCTAGGTCACTGTGGGTGGGGAAGGGACATGCATCTCGAAATCTTTGGACTGGTATGCAACATTGATGCAAGTATCAACTGAATTTGTCTTAGAGTTTAGAACAAACAGGCATCTATAAACTTGGTCATAAAACTTTAACCAAACGTAAAATTTCTAAGTCTGTGACCTTGACCTCAAGGTCACTGGGGGGGGGGGGAGAACATGCAGCAATGAAATCTTTAGACCAGTATGTAACTTCAGTGTAAGTATCAACTAAATCTATCAAAGGATTCAGAAGATACAATCTCTTAGAAACTTTAACGCAAAACTTTAACAAAAATGTTAACGGACAGACGGACGGAAACACGGACGGACGGACGAACGGCAGGACGAAAACTATATACCCCCATAGCATACTTCGTATGCCGGGGGTATAAAAATCACTTTTGAAATCCATTACACTGTGAATAGTATTAAGCCGTCTCAGCTGGATCTACACTTTGTGAAGGATTACGGTCCTTTCAAGATGATTTCACTTATTTCGAGCCGAAATCAGAAATGGGATGAAAAAAAAAACAGGACTTGGCGTCTCGCATGTGACCCTAGCGAGACTCAAATGAATAACGGTTAAAGACCAAAAAGATTAAGACACTTCGCTCCCATCCACTCGGTCACGTAGGAGGCCCGTACTGTTAGGGTTTAGCCGTAGCAAGCGATCAGTCATCACATGAGTCCCGCCAAGCGAATTTGTGTGCTCGAGAATTCCGTCATGACAAATTATAACTGCGCATGCCCAGCCATTCAGAGGGGCCAGGGATATGGCTTTCTGTCTGAAGGTTCCTCTTGATTCACTGCTTGTATGAGCGAGCAGCGAAGGTTCTGGCGAGACTGCGCGGATGCGCAGGCTCGCCTGAACCTTCGCTGCTCGCATAGGCGATAAGTACCAAAATCGCTTGACGGGGCCCACATAAGCTCTTTGCCTTAGACAATAACGTACTAAATTCTGACCCTCGCACACTTAACCCGTATATGACATTGGAATCTTCCATCAGGTCAATTTTTCAATTATAAGGGTGTCAGGTTTGCTTTTGTTTGTGGAAAATTTTAGTAAATGAATGTTTTTTTAAACAAACAGTGTAGCCGTCTGATTTGGGTCTGCGCAGTGTGATCTGTTTGTTGTTGTTTGTGGAAAATTTTTAGAAAAATTGATGCTTTTAGACCCAGATCAGACACCGCGCTCCGCGGCGTCTCATTTGGGTCTGCGTAGTTTGCCAGTGTCTCAAAAAAGGGTCGCTAGGAATTTATGGGCTTTGCTTGTTTGAATTGGGGTTTAAAGTCCCCGCCCACACTGTATAGGTCATTTTGGAGACGTCGCTTCCTGTTGTATGGGACTTATACCCGATGTTGAGACGAAATTACATTTAAGCCCCGCCGCCCAATGAAAACAAAAAGCTTACATGCATTGGACAGTCCGACTCACACCACTTTACCTGGGCAGGTTTTGACCTTCTAAGCGGTGTACCAGTACTTATTTTTGGTCAGTTTCAGCTCTGCGTAGAATCTCCCTGCAGCCCAATTAGGGCGGGGGTGCAGTAATATATGGGTGTTTGAAGAGTTATGCCGCCTGATTGCTGTTGGACCGGTCCGACTCCAAATTACAGGGCGTCTCATTTTATTCATTTATAATAAGTTTTATAAACGTCTCGGTACTTTAAGCACACAGTGACGACACTGATCAGTCTGATATGGGTCCTCACTGTCTGCAAGTGTTCCATTTATGATCCTTGGCACATATGGGTTACGATAATGTTTTCATATCCATTAATCCATTTCAGACTGGAAACCCCTAAACGGGTACCGTGGCAAACAGTGCAGGCGCCACAGAACGCCGATCAGGGCCTACACTGTTTGCAAAAAGTTCAGCCATTTTGCAGATAGATTTTGAAGAAAACACGACCTGTCACCCCTAAATTTTGAAAAGGACTCCTGCTATACGTATATAAGGAGGAAGATTCCATTTGTTACAAAAAGGGTTAAAGGACCGTCGATGTAATCCGCGTTTACCGTTGTCTCCGTAATAAGGGCACAGAGCCCTTACAAATTCCACGGCCCCGCCCATCGGGGCTTGAAGAAAAAGATGGGCTGCATGATGTTTCCACGCAGAGCTGAAACCGACCGCACACAAGTACTGCTAAACCGCTTATTTCAGCGCCAAAACATAGGTTTTGGGTACTCGTTAGAGCCGCCTCAACGAACACCCAAAACAAATGTTTGGAGTAAAAATAAGAAAAATATCACACAATTTCAAAATCTTCAGAAAATGTATGGTTGGGTAAACAGACCTTCTCGATATGGCTTTAATAGTGTTGACTGGACCGTCAAACTAAATTCCAATCACAATAATTATTTAATTGTCTGTCTGGTTCGAGTCGAAAAAAGTCTCTTTTTTATGAAAGTCGGAGAATTGTTTCAATAACATATCCGAGCATCTCAGGTCTCCTGATGACAAAAAGTTATATTTTTTAACGAATTTAGTATCGTAAAGCCCAAAACGGGTAGTTCGCAAACAGCACAGGCCCAGATCAGACGCCGCAGAGCCTACACTGCAAAATTTTCAGCCAATTACCAAATATTTTTTAGGGAAACACAACCTGATACCCTTAAATTTTGAAATGGACTCCTGCTCTATACAAGGTGGAAGATCCCATTTGGTACAGAAAGGGTTAAAACTCCCAACGTAGGTTGTTGGTACTCGTTAAATAAAATCGCCTTAAGGAGAACCCACAGGATAAATAAGAAAAATAGGGTATACCCCTGCTTCCTGCCCCCAACACTTTGGTTTTGTTTGAACTGAGGTTATACGACCCCGTCAACACTATTTAGATCGTTCTTACAATTTTGTGGGACTTTTACCCGACATTGAGATGAAATGACATCTGAAGCCCTGCCGCCCAAACAAACCAAAATGGTTTATATGTAGGGACGGTCCAATATACCACTTTGCCTGGACAGGCTTAGACCCTCAAAGCGCATTTCCAATACTCATGTGCGGTCGGCATAAGTAAGCTCTGCATGTTAGCAACATACAGCTAACATGCAACCCACTATATTTCTCCAAGCCCCGATCGGCGGGGGCCTTTAAAGGGGGATTTACGGGAGTGTTGATTTCGTGATGGTATAGATTAGATATCTGTCCTATACATGTACATTTGTAACGATAAACAAATAAAGCAGAACCCATTCAGTACCAGAAACCCCTAAAGGGGTACCTTGACAAACAGTGCAGGCCAAGATCAGACGGCGTCTGATCAGGGCCTACACTGTTGACAAAAGTTCAGCCATTTCTCGAATAAATTTTGAACAAACAAAACATAAACTGACACCCCTAACTTTCGAAATGGACTCCTGCCATATATATGGTGGAAGATTCCATTTGGTACAGAAAGGGTTATAAACCTACCTTATGATATAAAACTCCAAACCGCCCTAAATCTCGCAGTTCAACGAACCTAGGCGGGCTCAGCATGTGTGGTTGACGTTGATCAACAGTGACATCATCGTCTATATACCACGCCCGGACCATGTTGACGGTTTTCAGTATATTTCACGATAGGACTCCTATGTTACAATTAGGTTTGTTTTCCCAAGCAAAGTGACATCAAATACTGTTGTCGGAAGATAAGTTGAAAGAGACGTCAGCGAATGTTTTTGTTATCAAGCATTGTCCACTGTTGTCAAAAGGTAACAGCGCTTCGGTAATGATAATTATAACGGTATAGCAAGACTTTCGGATGAGTCTTTAAACCGAGGTCCCGTCTCCGTATGACCTTAGCTGTTGGTGGGACGTAAAACTCAAACACTCACTCATAACGGTATAGCCTGTCTTGCCAGCCAATGATGGGTATGATAATGATAACGGTGCAACCTGTCAAACCTACCTGTGGTGGTATACTCTTTTACGTCACTGTCTACTTATCCTCCGACAACAGAACATGTATTTGATAATACACAGAAAGTGATGTGACGAAACTCCGTGTACACATAGCCTTGATTACCCTTGTGTAATGCTTCCACGCAGAGCTGAATCGGACCGCACACGGGTACATGTACTGGTAAACCGTCTAGAAGGTCTAAGCCTGTCCAGACAAAGTGGTGCGAGTCGGACCGTCCCTGCTTATAGGAGCATGATAGCTCAGTGGTTAGTGCACTTGCCTCTGATGCTAGAGGTCCCGGGTTCGATCCCCGGCAGCGGTGTGAAAATTTCGGTGTCCGAACACGCTCCACTGGCATCATTTGCAGGGATGAATGTCATAAAGTGCACCGTCCTTCGGATCGGGACGTTAACTGGAGGCCCCCTGTGCAGGGAGAACCATCCCCTGTGCAGGCTAAAGAACCCTACCGTAATTACATGATTACTGTGTAGGCTTTCATCCTGCAACACTGGAGTGTATGAGATATACATGTACACCGTCTGTGTCCCCTACCGGGGTAAAGGCGAAACCGGAAGAAAGAAAGAAAGCTTATAAACCCTAGGGCTGGACTCAATTGTGGGTAAAAGTTGCACCAATTCATTGATTGTGGGTACTAGTAAGCAAGCACTTACTGCTAACAAGCACCAACAATCTATATTTGGACAAGAAATAGGGAAAACAAAAAGGAAAATCAATGTCACATACGACACGTATTTGTGTGTTTAAGCTGGGAAAATCCTTCCAGCTCTTGTAACAATCTTCCACCCAGGTGTCACCGTCATTGTAATACACCAACCTTACTGCGTGAACCTTATGTTCAAACTCTTACGATAACTATACAATGCAGGCATGTGTAATATTATGTAATTCCCAAAGATTACAGTGTAAAACACGGGACTTTCACACTCTCGATGTTGCACGCCTACCGACATGAGCAAAACATGCTGTTCTTTATTCTAATTTTTGGGGCGGTGGGCGATAGCCCCACAGTATTCAAGAGAGTGATTTTGGCCCTACTTTTAGCATTACTGCATACGACCTAATCGCCACCAAGAGACACCGTGAGAAAATATAGCCCCATATTCGAAACATGTCTCAAAAGTTCCCCATAAAATGAAACAGCCGATGGAAATAAATATTATAAATTGAATATTTTATAAGTTTATCCAGTTAGTTTACCGTGACAGGGATTCTCGGAGGGAACTCGAATGAAAACAATATAGACTAATACACCATTCAGTGTCTTTTAATAGATCAGTACAATTAGACTATTTTACAGCTCATTTTCATTAGGAACATATGCCCATGTGCAAAAAATGGCGTCCAACATGGTGCCAGAAATGACAAATATTACGTACAAATCGTAACATCTTTCTTATTTCTGCTTTCATCATAGATTGTTAGTTTGTTTGTTTGATTTGATGTTTAATGTCCCCGTCAACACTGTAAAGGTCATTTTGGAGACGTTGATTCCAATTTTGTGGGACTTTTACCCGGCATCGAGATGAAACGACATCTCAAGCCCTGCCGCCCAATGAAGCCAATATGGTCTGTAAGCATGAACGGGCCGACTCGCACCGCATTGCCTCCTCTAAGCGGTTTACCAGTACACGTGTGCGGGTCGGTTTCAGCTCTGCGTGGAAGCATCATGCAACCCATCTTTTTCTTCAAGGTCCGATGGGCGGGGGCTGATAGAGTGTTGGTGCTCGTTAGAACCGCTTCAACGATGTGGTTCTAACGAGTACCCACAATCTATGTTTTTGAGAAAAAAATCAGGCAAAACATGTATCCCCAGTAAACCCCAGTTTTCGTTCTATAAAGTGTGGGTTTAGCGGGGTATTCGCTTCACGGACTTGTTATCGTGATGTGTAACGGAAATAAAAAAAAAACTGGCAACTGGCGAACAGTGCAGGCCCAGATCAGAAACCACAGAACGGGGAGTCTCATTACGACAAAAACGCATGTTTGCGAAAGGTTCAGCCATTTTCAAGATAAATTTTGAAGAAGCCACAACCAGACACACCTAGCTTTTGAAATGGACTTGTTCCATATTGCTACAATGTTGATGATTCCATTCAGTAACAAAATGGGTTAAAAGTACGCAGTGTGGGACGATTATGTAATTCTTTGTGTCATTAACGTATACAGTCGAACTTCAATGGCTCGAACACCTTTGGGACCTCGAAAATCTGTTCGAGACAGGGGTAGTTCGAGCCACTGAGGTTACTGTCAGGAGGCATAACGAGATACTTTTAGACATCTTTTCGATTTTCTATAATGAATATGTATGCTGTGTGTACTCATTAGAATCGCCTTATCGAGGCGATTCTAATGAGTACACACAGCATACATTTGCAAGATAAAAGACTAAAATCTCCTTAATTATCTCTCACTATTTTTTATGTAGAGGATTTCGCTATTGGCTTAAGAATGGGTTCGACTCATCCATGGTAAACGAGCCATCGTTGTTCGAGCCATCGAAGTTCTACTGTATAAGACAATTGGAATCTCCCAGTCCATAAGTTTGGAGTGGTCCATGTCCAATTGTAGGGTAGCCGGTTATGTATTGTTAGCAGTAAATGTTGCAAATATGTATATGCACATGTATGAACTTACAGCAAACACTTTAGGTACAGATGAGACGCCAAGTGCTGCGACGTCTGATCTAGGTTTGCAAAGTTTGCAAATGTACACATAAAAGGCTGCTATGCATATATGGGTAAATGGGGTAATTATATCAATAACGAGAAAAACGTCATTTTGTGTTCAGAGACCTACTGGCTGGTTAAGAGTAAGCACCCAAAGCATGTGAACGGCCTCGGTAGCTCATTCGGATGCGCGACTGATTAATGATCAGGAGGTCCGCGGTTACGATACCTGCCGGGGTCGGCAAAATTCTTTCCTGGAGATTGTCCACGGTGATTATCTCCCTTTCGCTGATTCAGGAAGGGCAGTTGACAGTTTCAGGAGAAAGAATGTGCATTGTATTGGTTTACCGCTTATAAGCCTGTCCAGGAAAAGTGTGGAAACTCCAATATAAATTCATTCAGCTTGAATACTTGCCAGTAAAGATTAAGAAATAGCCATCATAATAACGTTTTTCCCGAAAATTGAAAATAATTAAAAAGGAGGTGTAGTAAATGCCTTCTGAAAAGGTTCATGCTCTGGAAAAATGAAATTTACCAATGAATTCAAACATCGAGTGTTCAAAATTTCTAGACCAGATTAGCTAGTTGCGACAAAGTAGGCCTCATAAGTCACCTTCCAATATATTCAAGCCCCTTTTGAACAATTAAAGAGATCATCCATATATAGTTTTTCCATAATTAACTGCAGGATTCCGAAGAAGCTGTCTGAATATCTCCGAGGGACCAGACAAATGTTATTGCAATGAAATAAACATGCATGGTCACCGTTGATGCATTTCCTGTGACAAATTGTGACGAATACGTCACCACTTCAGATGCGACCGTTAAATTAAAATGTGAAAAACGTTGTTAAATCGATAATGTCTGTTCTACAATTCTTAACTCTTATCTTGCTGTTCACGACAACCCCTATCTTTGCAAACAGTGTAGATCCAGATCAGATGGCTTCTGAAGAAGCCATCTGATCAGGATCTACACTGTTTGGCATTCAGTTTATAAATTTGTATCAATAAATTACATCAAAAAATTTGATTGGTTGATAGACAGAAATGGGTGTGGCTTAAATGAATATTCAGCAAGATAAGGGTTAAAAATGCTACGTTCACATAGCTCAAACAAAGCAAAGTCCATTTTTGACACCCAAAGATCAAAACTCTTGTTCAAACAGACTTTCAACATGGTTTTGTTTCTTTAACACGACTTCTGGCACATACGAAATAGCTTGAAACAGCTAGGCTAATTGGACTTGATTAAAAATATATTCTTTATGGGCCTGATTCAAAATATGAGCCAGACGCTAAATTTGCCTAACCCTATCCATTGATCACAAACTATCGCCCCATCAGCACTCCCAGTGCTTTGATTCATGCTGTGAGCGCTTGAACACGCATCATGCTTGGGATTAGATATTGATGTCTGGGTCAATAGTTTGTCCATCGCATCACGAAAACACGCCTATATAATTTAGACCCCCTTAAACCCCACTTTTATATAGTAAAACTGGGGTTTCCGGGGGTATACCTTTTTTTTCTTATTTCTGCTCTAAAATATAGATTATGGATACTCGTTAGAACCGCCTCGATGAGGCGGTTCTCACGAGTGCCCACAGTCTATATTTGGTGCAGAAATAAGAAAAATATCACAATTTTTCATCATAAAATTTTCATTTTCGGCGATAAAGGTGGCAATGTATTTGTATAGGCGTGCTTGCGTAATGGACCCAACGTTACTAAAGCACAGAAGCTCTTCGATGTTCATGCCTATGTAACTATCACTGATTTGTAGAAACTCCAGGTAATAGTTATTTACAGACAGTATCCGTGCGATTTTTATCACTGTGACGTCAGTGTTGCGTCAGAGGGAAATCTATAGAGTCTGGTCGGGTTTGGCAAACATTGTAAACCCGGATCATACGCCGCAGAACGCGGCGTATGATCAGGGTCTACACTGTTTGCTTACAGAACAGTTATTTAAGTGTTAAACAAAACAGTCCATGTCCCTGATCAGGATCATTCTTCCAGCCGCCACTCATAGACAATCGACCCACCAGTCCTGTCGATGCTTTGATTAATTAACCCATATATGCATAGCGTCCCTTTTTGGGACACAAGCAAATAGTGTAGACCCAGATCAGACGCCACATTCTGTGATCTGTTTGCTTTAAGTGCATACATTTCTTTAAAACCTACCATAAACAAATATGACACCCCTAGTTTTGGAAATGGAACGTGTCAGATCTATTAGGTGGAAGGTTCCATTGTCAAATGGGTTTTTAGCTCATCTGTCACGTAGTGACAAGGTGAGATTTTGTGATCACTTTTCGTCCATCGTCAGTGCGTCCGTCCGTGCATGCGTGCGTACGTGCGTCCGTAAACAATTTCTTCAAACGTCATCTCCTCCTAAACCACTTATTGGATTTTGACCAAACTTCACAGTAATGATCCTTAGGTGGCCCCTTTCAAAGTTCTTCAAATGAGTCCGGTCTGTTGCAAGTTCAGATCACAGGAGCCAAAAATGTATATTTTATCTCACTAAAAACTTAAAACATCTTCTCTGAAACCACTAGGCATTCGGTATGAAGCATTATCTAGTAGGCCTCTACCAAGACTTTCAAATTATAGCCCTGGGGCAAAAAATACCCCCGCACCGGTGCCCACCAGCTTTACATAGACGTATATAGGAAAAACCTTTAAAAATCTTCTTGTCTGAAACCAGAAGGCCATTACAATAACTAACCCGTGCGACATAGTATTTTTTCAAATCTCAAAATGACTACGTTTCTGATGAAAATCCTTGATCTTATTGTTATAAATGCTCAAAACATAGGTTTAGGGTGCTCGTTAGAACCGCCTCAGTGAGGCGGTTCTAACGAGTACCTACTACCTATGTCTTGGATCAAAAATAAGGAAAATAAAGTTTACCCCCATAAATCCCAGTTTTCTCTATATAAAGTGGGGTTAAGGAGCAGCCTTCACTTCACGGACTTGTTCACGTAATGCCAGGTGTTGGATATGTGGTATGAAGTTGTATCTGGTGGACCTCTACCAAGATTGTTCAGATTATAGCCATGGGACCAAAAATGTCCCCGCGCCGGGGCCCCTAGTTTAATGATAGACTTGTATAGAGAAAACATTTTAAAATCTTCTCGTATGAAAACAGAAGGCCCAGGTCTTTGATATTTGGTATAAAGCTTCATCTAGTGAACCTCTACCAAGATATTACATATTATAACCCTCGGGCGAAACATGGCCCCGCCACTGGACCCACTAATTTAACATGAACTAATATAGGGAAACCCTCAATCAGATTTCAGATCTCAGCATTCATGTGAAACGACTCTTATCAATATGATAGATTCCTGGCTACATGCTACTGATCATAGCAAAATGATTGGTGTAGTATTAGTTGATTATAAGAAGGCTTTTGACCTTATTGATCATCAAACTCTACTAATTAAACCTAAAATCTATGGAATAAAAGAAGAATTTTTAGAATGGTTTAACTCCTATCTAAGACAAAGGAGGCAGCAAGTGTCGGTAAATGGTAGCAAAGCAGACTTCAAGCAAATTATACATGGTGTCCCTCAAGGGTCCATACTAGGACCACTTTTTTTTAATTTTCATAATTGATCTTCCGCTGTACACAAACCACGTTAATGTGGATCTCTATGCCGATGACACAACACTGTATGACATTCAGGGTTCTTCTGAACTGAAAGAAAACAACCTACAAACTGCTTTAACCAATCTTTACCTGTGGTGTCAAGGCAATGGAATGATTCTTAACTCTGCTAAAACTAAGGTAATGCTTATTACAACAAACCAAAAACGTCAAAGGCTGAATAAGGAAACTCTCAACCTTAAATTTAATGATAATCATCTTGACATGATTTCCAATGATACAATACTGGGGGTCTTCGTTGACAACAATTTGACCTGGTCTGAGCATATTAAGCAACTAACAAAAAGATTTCTTCAAGCATATGGCTTCTTTCAAATATTAAGAGTTTCCTATCCCAAGCTCACCGAGTTCAATATTATAAGTCTTACATTCAACCACATATCGACTTCTGCAACATTGCGTGAGGAAGCTCTTCTGAGGCTAATAAGCTAAAGGTTTTTAAATTACAGAAGCGTGCATGTCGAGTAATTCTTGATTATCAAGTAGTAGATTCAAATGAAGCCATGAACTCTTTGAATATTTTGTCCATTTATGTCCATTACTTACTTACTTACTTTAAAAATCTTCTCGTTTGAAACCAGAAGGTCGAGGTCTTTGATGTTTTCTATGAAGCTTCATCTAGAGGACATCTACCAAGATTGTTCAATTTATAGCCCTGGTGCCAAAAATGCCCTCGCACCGGGGCCCCTGGTTTTACATAGACATACATGCAAAACATTTAAAAATCTTCTCGCCTGTAACCAGAAAGCCTAGGTATTTGATATTTAGTATGAAGCTTCATCCAGTGGACCTCTACCAAGATTGTTCAAAGTTTAGCCCTTGGGCCAAACTGGCCTGGCCCCGGGGTCCATCGGTTTAAATTTGGTATGGAGCTTCATCTGTGGACCTCTACTATGATTGCTTTCATTATAGCCCTTGGCACAAAACTAGCCCCGCCCCGGGGCCTGCTGGTTTTACATGGACTTACATAGGGAAGCCCTTTAAAAGTCATCTCGTTTGAAACCACAAGGCCTAGGTCTTTGAAGTTTGGTATGAAGCTTCATCTGGCGGACCTCTACCAAGGTTTTTCAAATTAGAGCCTGGTGGTCAAAAATGGCCCAACACCGGTTCCCATTGGATTTACTTTTGATTTACTGTTATGAAGGTTCATTTTACAGCCCTGGGGTCAAATGTGACCCCGCCCCAAGGCCCACGGTTTTACACAGACTTGTATATGGAAAACCTTTAAAAACCGTGAAACCACAGGGCCCGAGTCTTTCATTTTCAAGCAAATCAAACTTGACCGTTCCAGGGCGGTTCTTCTGTTGCGGTTTGTTTGTGTTATTGTTGTTTGTTACTTACTGTGAGTATCACTTGTGTCTTTTTATTTTGGATGGCCATTTGGCCATTTTGTGGGAAAGTAACTGTCCTTATGGCCTTCCTTTGCTTAGGTTTCCATTATGGTCTGGTCGCTTCATCTTTGTGTTTCTTTCCCTTTGGTGTCTTTGATGGGTGGAGTAAGTTAATTGTATCGATTCCTGATCTTTGTTTCACTTCAACTTTGAGGGTGTTACGCTTAAAGTCAAGGTTCTTGGGGCTACTTTTAGCTGACCTGAACGAAGATCAGGGTGAGATTTTGTTACCGCTTCGTCGTGCGTCGTCCGTCACGCGTCGTCCGTGTGTAAACTTTTCTTGTGATCACTCTCGGGGCCACACTTTTGGTCCAATCATCATCAACTTAGTCAGAACGATCATCATGACAATATCTCTGTCAAGTTCAAAAATGGGTTATGAAGGGTAAAAGTGTAAGTCAGTAGGTCAACCATAGAAAAACGTGTGAACATTCTAGAGGCCACAGTTTTGGTCCGATCATCATCAAACTTGCTCAGAATGATAACATGGACAATATCTCTGTCAAGTTTAAAAATGGGTGATGAAGGGTAAAAGTGTAAGTCAGTAGGTCAAACCATAGAAAAACGTGTGAACATTCTGGAGGCCACAGTTTTGGTCTGATCATCATCAAACTTGCTCAGAATGATAACATGGACAATATCTCGGTCAAGTTCGAATATGGGTCTTGTCGGTCAAATGTAGGCCAGTAGGTCAAATCATAGAAAAGCATTATGAACGCTCTAGAGGCCACAATTATCATCAAACTTGCTCTGAATGATCATCATGACAACATCTCAGTCAAATTCGATTATGGGTCATGTTGGGCCAAAAAGTAGGTCAGTAGGTCAAATCATAGAAAAACTGTTTGAAAACCCTAGAAACCATAGCTTTTATCCATTCATCGTTAAATTTGACCAATGAAATTACGCACGCGCAGTTTTTCAGTGGAATCAAAACAAGGGACAATTGCACTTTACCGGGCACTGATTTCCACGTGAGGAGGTATCCAAGGTCCTATTATTAGGACGCGCGTTGGCGCGGCCAAAACATGCAAATAAGGCAGAAAAATGCAAAATTAACCCCAAAATCGAGTAGATTAGGCATATTTCAGGTTAAAACCAAGGTTTTCAACCGTAGGTTTTAACCAAGTTCTGCAATTTCAAGCTTGTTCTAAGCTGGAGAGGCGAAAGAAACGTTAATTACTTTTTGTTTTGCGGCTAGATTGCACTTTTTTCTATCCAGACTGCGCAGGCGCAACTTGTTGTTAGAGCGTGTCTTTTGTTGTTTATGCCTCATTAATTATTCATGACGTTCGAGTAAAGACGGCCGCCATTTTGTTTTGGAAGGACGAAACAACGCAACCTGAAATATGCCTAATCTACATGATTTTGGGGTTGATTTTGCATTTTTCTGCCTTATTTCCATTTTTGGCCGCGCTGACGCGCGTCCTTATAATAGAACCTTGGATACCTCCTCACGTGGATTTTCCTACGGAAAATCAGTGCCCGGTAAAGTGCAATTGTACCCAGACTTGCTCAAAATGATCATGCTGACAATATTTCGGTCAAATTCCAATATTCCATATGTCGGTATAGAAAGTATGCCAGTAGGTAAAATCATAGACAACATGGTGAACACTCTGAAGGCCAGGTCTAGTCCAATCATTGTCAAACGTGTACAGAATGACTATCTTGACAGTATCTAGGTCAAGTTTAAATGTGTATCAGGTCGGATCAAGAAGTAGGTCAGAAGGTCAAATCATAGAAAAAACTTGTGAACATTCTAGAGACCACAGCTTTGGTTCAGTCATCATCACACTTACTCAGAATTATCATCTTGACAATACCTTAGTCCAGTTCGAATATGGGTCATGTCGGGTCAAAAATAGGTCAGTAGGTAAAATCAAAGGAGGCCACTGTGAATACTCTTGGTCCAATCATCGTCAATGGTGCAAAGAATGACCATGTTGACCATATTTCGGTCAAGCTCAAATATGGGTCATGTCGGGTCAGAAAGTAGGTCAGGAGGTCAAATCATAGAAAAACCATGTGAATACTCTAGAGGGCGCAGTTGTGATCAATTCATCATCAAACTTTCTCAGAATGATCATGTTAGTTTATACTAATTTATTTTAGTTCGATTGCGATGGAAGCTTCAAGCTTAGTTAATCGCTCTCGAACACTCATTCCGGATGTCTTCACGCGCGAGAGAGATGCAGTGACTATTACACCATTGCTACCCATTTGCACCTGGGTGAGGTGAGGCAGTGTCATTACTTTTCTTGCCTAAGGACACACCTCGATACCGGGTGCCGGATTCGAACGCACAACCTCTCGATCATGAGTCGAACGCGTTAACCGCGCTATCGAGGCTGATCATGTTGACAATATCTCGGTGCTAGGCTCAAGGGCAAGGTCACTGTGGCTATTTTTAAAAAAACTTCGTTATGGCTTAAGTGCCTTCATTTATTGATGGATTGTAATATAAATTAACACGAATTTTCAGTATGATAGTATCTCGCACAAATCAGACTTTCAGGATGTTGGGATCAAGGTCAAGGTTCTTATGTTTTTTTTTAACTTCTTCACTCTAGCCCCTACGTTTAAATATGGATGTTTAATGTAATTTCACACAAGTTTTTGGTACGATAATATCTCCAGCAAGTTAGTCTTTCAGGGTCCTGGGTGCAATATCATGGTCACTTTGGCTATTCTAAGAAAAACATTTTCATCACTCTAACCTACATTTATCAAAGGATTTTTTTTAACTTCACAAATATGTTGGGTATGAAAATATCACGAGCAAGCTCGATTTTCATGGTCCTGGGCTCAAATGTCAAGGTCACTGTAGCTATATTTGGAAAAAAACTTTGTCATCACTCTTTGGTAGCTTTTAATGTCACACCACACGCATGTTGGGTATTATAATATATTGAGCAAGTTCGACTTTCAGGGTCCTGAGCTTAAGTCAAGGTCACTGTTGCTATTTTCAGAAACACTTTTTCATGGCTTTAGTGCCTGCATTTATCAATGGAATTTGATGTTACTTCACACAAATGTTAGGTATAATAATATCTGAAGCAAGATCAGCATTCAAGGTCACTGTCGCTATTTTCAGGAAAAAAAAACTTTGGGCAGGCTCTAGTGCCTACATTTATGAATGGATTTAATATAACTTCACGCAAATATATCGAGGAAGTTCAACTTTCAGGTTACTGGGATGAATGTCGAGGTCATTATGGCTAATTTTAGAAAATACTTTGTCATCGCTTTAGTGTTGCATTAACTTAGCAATGTATTTTAATATTACTTCACATAAAAGTCGGGTATGTTATTATTTTGAGTAAGTTCAACTTTCAGGTTACTGGGCTCAATGTCAAGGTACCTGTTGCTATTTGTAGACTAAAAACATCGTGATCGCTCTAGCCCTATAAAAATTGTCTTTTCTAAATCCAAAGGGTCCAGACATTTGAAAGTTGGTGGGGAGCTTCATCTAGGTGACCTTTATTAAGATTATTCAAATTATAGCCAACGAATTATGGATGTCCATACTTCGAATTAAAGATATCCATAAATCGAATTATGGATATCCATAAATAATTATGGATATCTATAACTAGAGAATAAATAGTAAAAGGGCGCCCCATACACATGCCAAGATAGTGAAATACAAGTCAGCTCTGCATTGCCAAATGGAACTACCAACTCATAAGTCTATTAAACCCTTTGGCTACTTTTATTCAACATTCACAGTAATGGTGCCTAGGTGGCTCTCTACCAAAAGAAGCTAAAATGGTTCCACTCTGATGAGCAGCTAACAACAAAAAATCATTAAATGAATACCCCTCCTATATTCCTTGGCCAATTTGTTTCAAACTTGGTACGAATGTTGCTTAGGCGAAACCCTCTACAAAGTAGTTAAAACAGTTCCCCTCTAATGAGCAATATGTTTGCCAGAGCTAATAATAGAAAAACGTCATAAATTTGCTTCTTTCAAACTTTACAAGATTGTTGCCAAGGTAACCATGTATGGAACTACAACAGATATGCTTTGAGGAATAAGATGGCTGTCCGTTATCTATATGACTTTCAGAAGTGGCATCTTGTAATCAGCTGAGCGATGCAGGGCTAACTTGGCCCTCTTGTATTTTTATTGGCACCTGTGGCAGGCTCTGTAACATCATCACATGCCTGAGTACATGCAATAGAGCCTACGATTTACTTTAAACTATTTGCAACTGAATGGAATTATCATTTTTGGGTCGATTGTTCAGCAATCGACAATTAGTTACTAACTATAGAAGCTTCCCGTCTGTTCTTGTCCACATGAGTATCGGTTGTCAAATGCAAAATCCAGAAAAGGTTATCTGCTCCTTGTCACGTCCGCCCCGCGCCTGCCCGGGGGGGAGGGGGTAGAAATATGGCGGCTGCCTTCGGGAGTGTGGCAGAGTGGTAAGACCCCACCGAAAACAGTCCCATTGCCGAGACCACCCGGTGCCTCGAAATAGGTGGCTGCCTTCAGCTTCTGTGGCAGTTGGGTAAAAGCCTCCAACATACAGAACAATCGTCCGTTCAACCGGTATTATCTTGTGAATAGAATTGTTCAAATGCATCTTACAATTTTTTTTATAAAATTCATTACGCGAGCTCTATCCTTTTAAACCTTTCCTATCTCATGTTACTACCACGCTGCATTTGTACGTGTATCATCATTGCTGGTGGGTCGCGCACCGCAAAGAAGAAAACCTCATATGTATATGTTTGTACTGTGTATGTGTCACTTTTTCATGCTCCATCACTCTGCACATCAAACAAAGATGCATTTTGTATACGTTATTAGATAAGTAACTAGTCATTTTATGTTACTCAAAAGTCAGTTCATGTTACTCAAAAGTTAACAGAATCGGATACGTATCACCAAGTTCTGAAGAGTACGTTATCATCTAACACAGCTTATTTCTTTAATAGTTTATAAAATCCTTTGTTCTTTCGGAAACTTATCACCTCAATAATTTCTTATCATAATCGTGGATCTCATATTTAGCAAAGGATCTCCTGTTTTCAGAGCCAAACTTTCATTTAAGCAAACGTTTTCGGTCTCCCTTGTCTGTAGGGAATAAAATATACAGGCAGTGAATGGGGATGAAATTCCTTGTTGAAACAGGAGCCACTTGTTTGCCGTGAGTGGCGTCTCGTATGCTGGAAGAAGGGATCCTGATGATTGAGAAAAGCCCAGGGATCTCCAGCTTGTCAACATATCATTTTGGCCCATATTTCAGATAGACGAGGGGTTTGGGCTAGATCCGGCCTGAATCAATCGGCACAGTCGTGCCAAGCTCTAGAATCGCACAGCTTGTCCTTATCTTCCTTCTTTCTTTTTTACGTATGGGTGGGGATGGGTCCCAACTGTTCCTCATTTTTCATTGAAATCTGGGTGCATAGTTGGGAATCATAAAACAGAAGTGGAGCGGAAGGACTCTGGTCCTGTCATCGAGTATAATAGCAATGTAGCCTTGGCGTTGGAAATAGGAGATCCATTTCCATTAAACGTCCCCTTGTAGGGCTCCAAGGAGGGTGGGGCGCATAGCTATCGAATCATAAATTATCACCATGGGATCCAACACTAGAAAAATAGCATTTTTAGACTTATCTGATGACGACCCGGAACCGGCTACCTTCAATTTCAAAGCTAATGAAACCTTCGCTAGATTTTTAGTGATTTCAAGCAAGGAAGAAAAGGCCGTTACGACTCTTTCACCGTTTATTATTGAAAAACAGATCGAATCGTTAATTGGTACTCCAAAAAATGTAAAAAAAAAAAATAAAAAAAAACGGAACACTTTTAATCGAAACAAACAGAAAATCTCAAACCGAAAACCTCTTAAAAGTCAACAAATTTTTTAACATGAATGTTTCTGTCACGGAACATAAACAATTAAATTCTTGCAAGGGCATTATCCGTGACAGAATGTTAAAACAGGAATCTGAAGCCAGCATCGTGGAGTATCTGAAAGATCAAGGCGTAACGCCCTGTAAACGCTTTAAAATAAAAAAAGACGGAAATCTCATCGACACGAACACACTTCTTCTGACATTTAACACCACTTCCTTGCCGAAATCTCTAAAGATTTTCTACAGGATAATACCGGTTGACATCTACGTGCCCAATCCTCTGCGATGTTTTAATTGTCAGAGGTTTGGACACCATGAAAACGATTGCACTGTCCCTGACGGATCGGTTTGTGAGAAATGCGGTGGCACTGATCATCACACTCAAAATTGCAAGAACCCTCCAAAGTGCGTGAACTGCAGAAAAAATCATCTCTCCAAATCAAACGTCTGTGAAGTTTGGAAAACGGAAAAAGAAATTATGAAAATAAAAGTAACACAAAACGTAACATATTTAGAAGCAAAGAAAATCCAACAAAATAAACCAGAAAACACATTCGCCAAAGTTGTCCAATCCTTTACCAGCAAACCTGAAACCAAAGAAACATCTACACAATTCAACGAAAAAGATTTTGAAATTAAACCCCATTCTAAAGTTATTACCTCTTCTGTAAAACCCAAAACCACATCGTCACAACCTACATCGTCACAACCTACTACATCTACTCATCATTCAAGAACAGAATCTAGACAAACTTCACAGACCAGTTCACAACCTAACGGCAAACATTCTAGCAGATCTCACTCCCGATCCACGTCGGGGACAGCGGATCAAAAAGAAAAAACGGCAAAGAAAAGCATAAAGGATCAAACCCAAACAGTAAAGGGGCGTCGGCTGATCCAGTTAAACTGGCTAATCAGTACGGCGCCCTTGAGGACATGGAGTTGGACGTTGATCCCTCCACGTTCTCAAAGCAAAACAAAAGATAAAGGATCAAATTCCTTGTTTTAATCTTCTCTCCATCCAACCATGGATAAGAAGTCAATAATTCAATGGAATTGTCGAGGACTGAAAGCCAATTTTAACGAACTTTTAATTTTATCAACACTTTTTTCTCCTAATGTCATTTGTGTCCAAGAAACGTTTTTGAAAACTACAGATAATATTAATTTCAAAGGTTACAGTATGTACAATCATATCACAACGGATAATCAGAAGGCATCAGGAGGAACATCAATTCTCGTGAAATCAAACGTTCCTCATAGGCAAATAGATGTAAATACTAATTTACAAGCTGTTGCTGTAAACGTCACTTTATCTAAATCCATAACAATTTGTTCTGTATTCCTCCCACCACATTATAATTTCTCTAAACAAGAATTAGAAAATCTTACAAACCAATTACCTAGTCCTTATATTTTATTAGGAGACTTTAATAGTCACAGTAAATTATGGGGTTGCTCGGATACAAATGACAAAGGAGTAATCATAGAAAATTTTATTGCTGAAAATGATTTATGTTTATTTAATGATAAACAAACAACATACCTTCATTCTCCCACAAGGAATTATTTTGCTTTAGATCTTTCAATTTGCTCTCCAAATATTTATCTAGATTTTGATTGGTCTGTTGTGGACGATCTCCATGGGAGCGATCATTTTCCGATAGTAATTGAAGGAATTGAATCGACCCATGAGGATCGTCACCCCAGATGGAATTTGAGTAAAGCAAATTGGGAAAATTTTAATCAATTATTTAATGACAAACTCGACCCTGAATTTTTAAAAACTGCAAATGATATACAAGATTTTACTGATCAATTGATTGATATTGCTGAAAAATGTATTCCTAAATCATCGACTTTTTCAAAAAGAAACAGACCTTGGTTTAATGACGAAGTTAAAACTTCAATCAATAAAAGAAAATCTGCATTACGAAATTTCAATAAACAACCAACAAAAGAAAATCTTATCCATGCCAAACACATGCGAGCTAAAGCTCGCAAAACAATAAAATCGGCCAAAAAAGCATCTTGGCAGCAATACGTCTCCAAACTGAACACCAGAACACCAACTAAGAAAATATGGGACACGATTCGAAAAATTAGTGGCAAAAACAAATCAAATAAACATGTCCATATCAAATCGAACGTAAATATGTGTTCAACGGCTAAAGACATTTCCAATGCCTTGGGGGAAAATTTTCAGAAAAACTCCTCTAGCTTAAATTATTCAAAAAATTTCCAAAATATTAAACAAGAACAAGAGAAAAAGAATTTAAATTTTTCCTCATTAAATCATGAAAAATATAATTTACCTTTCACTACTAAAGAATTATTAGATGCTCTCCATAAATCTCATGATACTGCTGTTGGTCCTGACGACATACACTATCAAATTTTAAAACATTTACCCAACAAGGCATTGGAAACATTATTAAATATTCTGAATGATATTTGGATCACTGGAAAATTCCCTGAAAACTGGAGAAAAGCTACCATTATTCATATTCCGAAACCTAATAAAGATCATACAGAAGCCACTAATTACAGACCTATTGCTTTGACAAGTTGCTTATGTAAAACAATGGAGAGAATGATTAATGATAGGCTGGTTTGGTTCTTAGAATCAAACCAGCTTATCACTAAATTTCAAGCTGGTTTTAGAAAAAACAGCTCTACTAATGATCATTTGATTCGCTTAGAATCATTTATACGTGATGCCTTTATCAAAAAAGAACATGTCGTAGCTGTATTCTTTGACCTAGAAAAGGCCTATGATACGACTTGGAAATATGGCATCATGAAAGATTTACACAACTTGTGCCTTAAAGGCCGATTGCCACTTTTTGTTCAAAATTTCTTGTCCGATCGAACATTTAACGTTCGCATAGGAAATACATTATCGGACACATTTTGATCAAGAACAAGGTGTACCACAAGGTAGTATTTTATCACCAACCTTGTTCAGCATAAAAATTAATAATATAGTTAAATGTGTAAAAGACCCAGAGTGTTTGCTTTTTGTTGACGATTTTGGAATTTTTTATCGTTCCAAAAAATAGGGAAACCATTGAATTTAAACTCCAAAGGTGTTTAAATAATATAGAAACTTGGGCAACAGAAAATGGTTTTAAATTTTCTAAAACAAAAACTCAGTGTGTTCATTTCTGCCAAATTCGAAAGTTGCATTTAGATCCAGTTTTAACAATATACGGTAGTCCAATTCCAGTCGTCACTGAGGCGAAGTTTTTGGGTCTTTTATTTGATAGCAAATTGTCTTTTGTTCCTCATATCAAAGCTTTGAAAGCTAAATGTTTAAAAGCTCTTGATATTCTTAAAGTCCTGTCCAGTTCCGACTGGGGAGGAGATCGCACTGTTCTTTTAAATCTTTATAGATCTTTAAATCGTTTCAAATTGGACTATGGTTCCATAGTCTATAGATCTGCTAGGAAATCTTATTTAAAATCTTTGGATACTATACATCATCAAGGTTTACGTCTAGCACTAGGTGCATTTCGCACTTCACCTATTGAAAGTCTTTATGCTGAATCAAATGAACCATCACTTTATGTAAGAAGAGAGAAATTGTCTCTTCAATATGCTACCAAATTAGCTGCTAATCCACGAAATTCAGCATATGACTCGGTTTTTAATCCAAATTATGAAAGATTCTACAATTACAAACCATCTGCTATAAAACCTCTTGGCCTGAGAATAAAACCGTTACTCGAAGAGGCCAATATAAATTTTAAAAATATACAATCGTTTTCTTTTCCATCGAAAGAACCATGGGTGTTGAAACCACCAATGATAATTTTAGATTTAGAAAAAAATAAAAAAATCCGAAGTAGAATCGCATATATTTAAGAACGAATTTTTAGAAATCAAATCCAATTTTAAACATCACATTCCCATTTACACTGACGGTTCGAAACAAGATGAGAAAGTTGCTTGTTCTGTCATTAGTCCGAATTTCACTGATAGCATTAGATTACCCGATAATAGCTCTATTTTTACTGCTGAAGCGAAAGCAATTGATGTTGCACTGTATCATATTAGAGATCAGTACGAAAAACAATTTATCATTTTTTTCAGATTCTCTTTCAGTTCTAAAGGCTCTTAAAGATCAACAGCACAGAAATCCCTTAATTCAACAAATTTTAAGAAAATTCCACTATCTTTCTCTCTCCAAGGAGATTATTTTCTGCTGGATTCCCAGTCACATCAACTGGGATTTGACTTCGTGGAAATGAGTTGGCGGATTTAGAAGCTAAATCTGCTTTATCTTTGCAAGTTACAAATTTTAAAATTCCTTTTTCAGATTTTAAATCTAACATTAATAAATATATCAAAAACAAATGTCAATCTATTTGGGAAAAAGAAACCGATAATAAATTATTCAAAATAGATCCTAATTTTCACAGTAAATGCTCTTTCTCAAATTACAGTAGGAAAGACCAGACTAAAATTACAGGATGCCGTATTGGACACACAAGACTAACCCATTCTTACATATTACAAAACGAACAAGCACCTTTCTGTGTATCCTGTAACAAACCGTTCACAGTTAATCACTTTCTCATTTCATGTGTAGAATTTTATCATATCCGCTCAAAATATTTTAATGTTACAACAATGAAAGATCTTTTTAACGACATACCATCTTATCAATTAATCAATTTTCTTAAAGAAATCGGACTTTTTAACAAACTGTGATCATTAATATTTTAACTTTTAAACTTCAATAACAATTTTATATCTAATACCTAATTATTTTTAGACGCTATATGCCCTATTAGGGTTGAGCGTCTTTAAACAAA
Source organism: Lucinisca nassula (assembly GCA_963580285.1). Lineage (NCBI taxonomy): Eukaryota > Metazoa > Mollusca > Bivalvia > Lucinida > Lucinidae > Lucinisca > Lucinisca nassula. Next base: position 11,848,037 of record OY757020.1, read on the forward strand.
ATATCCATCCATCCATCCATCCTTGTCACGTCACAGGGTGTGAAAATAGTTACTCTGTCGCGGGCTGGTGTACTGGTACATTGGCAAAAATATATAGAAACAGATAAGACGTCGTAGAATGCGGCGTCTGATCAGGTTCTACACTGTTTGCTTAAAGAGCAAGAATTTAAAGCGTAAACGACACGTTCAGGTCAATTTTCCGTATCTAAACTCAAAGACGATCGGCCGACCGGTGCTGTCAATGCTTTCATTTTTCGGTCGATTGTTTATCAAGGTATAAAGGACAAAACCTCTATTAGAGCTGGAAACCACGTGACTATCACTGATTTGTAGGAATCCACGCAGATTATTTATAGAATTTTATCGCAGTGAGGTCAGCGTGTTTACGTGAAAAGGTTAACTGTAAAGTCTGGGCTGGAATCATGGGTTGGGCTAGACAAACAGTGTAGACCAAGATCAGACGCCGCAGAACGCGGCGTCTGATCAGGGTCTTCACTGCTTGCTTAGATTATAGGAATTTAAGGGTCAGGCGCCGAAAAACGCAGCGTCTGATCATGGTCTACACGGTTTGCTTTCAGTAAAGGAGTTTAAGGGTTAAACGAAACAGTCCACGCTCAGGCCCATTTTTTCCTAACTACACCCAGAGACAATCGACCCACCAGTACTCTCAGTGCTTTGATTCATACATGTATCAGAAGGCTAGTTCGAAGTTTAGAGACGTCAGGTTGAACCATTTTAAGAATTTTAGAAAAGGCGATTTTTTTTTTTCAGACATGTCTTAAAAAGACGCCGGTTTCTGAACTGGGCCTGCACTGTTTGCCAATGTTCCGTCTAAAATGGGTGAAAAGTTTAGGGTACTTCCCTTATTTCTGCTTCAGGCCTAGATTGTGGGTGTTCTTTAGTGTCATGTCACATTCTATTGTTCTGGGGCCAGTTGTTCGAAACTAACGACGTCGTTAGTTAACGTATCGTTAACAGTTTGTTCATTAATTACAGCAAATATGCTAATATTTTTGCTGATGCAAAAGCTGCTCACATTTTTTCAGCAAAAACACCAAAATTTTAGATATTGAACTTGCTAGAACACTTAACAATATGACCACTAACGAGCTCGTTAAGCTCACGATGCTTTGAACAACTGGCCCCTGATCAGGTTCTACACTGTTTGCTTAAAGAGCAAGAATTATAAGCGTAAATGAAATGTTCAGGTCAATTTGCCGTATCTAAACTCAAAGACGATCGGCTGACCGGTGCTGTCAATGCTTTCATTTTTCATACATGTATCAGAAGGCTAGTTCGAAGTTTAGAGATGTCAGGTTGAACCGATTTAAGAATTTTAGAAAAGGCGATTTTTTTTCAGACAGGTCTTAAAAAGACGCCGGTTTCTGAACTTGGCCTGCACTGTTTGCCATTGTTCCGTCAAAAATGGGTGAAAAGTTTAGGATACTTTTCTTATTTCTGCTTCAGGCCGTCACATTCTATCATTCTGGGGCCAGTTGTTCGAAACTAACGACGTCGTTAGTTAACGTATCGTTAACAGTTTGTTCATTAATTACAGCAAATATGCTAATATTTTTGCTGAAAAAATGTGAACAGCTTTTGCATTCGCAAAAGCTGCTCACATTTTTTTTCAGCAAAAATACCAAAATTTTAAATATTAAACTTCCTAGAAGAGTTAACAATATGACCGCTAACGAGCTCGTTAAGCTAACGATGCTTTAAACAACTGGCCCCTGAGCAAAATATAGGAAAATTATAACATCAGGTGAACAAGTCCATGAAATGAAAACCCTCTTACAACAGGGCAACCGGCAAGTTAGCAGTACGCCATATCCCGCCGGTTCATTAAAGAGCAGATACGTCAAAAAACACTGACACGCCACACCAGAATTGGTGTGAGTAACGGTAATCAATACTTAACATCACCATCCAATACCCGTTAACCCACAGGAAAGGGCGGAGCTAAGTGATTGTCAAAATCTACTGCTTCGCGCTCCATATTTAATATTGTCTGGACGCCACGGGTCATGTAAAAAATCAATCACCAGTTAGCGTATATTCGCTGTGAGGGGCTTGGCAAGCAATGGAAACTCGGATCAGGCGCCACAGAACGCAGAGTCAAAGTACAACCAAAAAGCGCGGATTTTTAATGACATAGGCTACTCTACCTGTCATTCTATCGGCGTCTGATCGGGGTCTACACGGTTTACATAAAAAGTGGAATTTAGGGCTTGAACGAAAGTTTGGATCTCAGTCCGGGACTATTTTCCCAGCCTACACCCGGTGGCAGTCGGGGACGCTTCCCCTTTGCGCTGTTCGCCTTTGTCGTCCGCTCACGACTGCCGACGACTGTCCGGTCTGATTACATACATGTTCATACCTTTATCTATAATCTTGATTTAGTGTTGCTACGTCCTATAGAGAAAATTACTATTACCTAATATTTTAAATTAACCCTGCTTTCACAAAACGACTTTGAAACGTGTATCCACGATCTGTGTCGGATATCAGTTTTTCATCGGAAAATATTCGTTCTTTTTGTCGGTAGGGTTTGCAGTGTATTTGTATGGGCGTGTACTCGTAATGAATATATTAGTTTACACCTGTGTATTGGCTAGTTAAGAGAGAGAGAGAGAGAGAGAGAGAGAGAGAGAGAGAGAGAGAGAGAGACGCATCTATAATATTTTATTACACTTACCACTCTGGAGTGAACATAATATCCCATTCATATTTTTCTTTAGCGTGTTGGCCACACGTCTGAACATTAACTAAACTACACATGCTCGTGCAGAACATGCTTTGTAATGGCCCATTTATTTTTCACACGTTTCATGCTCTATGATTTTTTGAATGGAACATAGTTTACTGCATACGGACCAGTCTGAGCAAAACTTGCCGTTCTTGATAAAAAAAACCTAGCTTTGCACATAGTGCAGATCCAGACCAGATGGCTTCTGAGTCTGATCGGGATCTTTTGTTTTTGTTTTTTTTTTGGTTTTGGTTTTACGGCCCTTTCAAGATTATTTCACTCATATCGAGTCGATCGTTAATCAGAGGTGTGCGAAAACCGGAGTACCCGGAGAAAAACCACCTGACCTTCCGTTGCAGAACTTGGCGTCTCACATGTGACCCGAGCGAGGCTCGAATCACAGCGGTGAGAGACCTAATGATCAAGAGTCAGCGCTCTTAACCACTAGGCCACGGGGATCGGGATCTGCACTGTTTGAAATTACATAAGCTATCTGATTGGTTTAAAGACAGGAACGGGTTCGGTCGGATAAATAAAATAAATAATAATAAATGATGAAATAATAAGTTTGTTACATGAAACAGCATATGTTTGCACAACGTTTTGCTCCTCGTTATCATATTGTATAACCCATCGCGAAAACGCGCCTGTATGGGTTTGAACTCCTTGAACCCCACTTTTACACAGTAAAACTGGAGTTTACAGAGGGTAAACCTTATTTTTCTTGTTTCTGCTCTGGGGCTGGATAGGGGGTGCTCGTTAGAGCCGCATCGATAAGGCGGTTCGTGCGGGCACCCGCGGTCTGTGTTTTGGGCAGAGATTGGAAAATTGTCACCAATTTCTTTTCTTCGGCGATAGGGTTTGCAGTGTCTTTGTATAGGCGTGTTTTCGCGATGCTGAGAGAAATAAATTTGATTTGATTTTTGTTGATTGACTAACTCGAAGCACACAATTCCATAGATTCGGTGCTGTTTCAGCGTTACGTGCTCAAAACACACACACACACACACACACACACACACTGAGAGAGAGAGAGAGAGAGAGAGAGAGAGAGAGAGAGAGAGAGAGAGAGAGAGAGAGAGAGAGAGAGTACTGATTTCATCTCGTAAAATTTAATGTTGCCCTCTGGTTGTTTTGTTTTGTATGTGTTTTATTTTTTTTTTATTTATTTTTTTTTTTTTTTTACTTATACTTTGCCGCCGAACGTTGCATATTTGTATCGCTCCTCTTGTTATTACATTTATTTGTAATCAGAGTGAATAAAAGATTTGAATGTATTTTTTACACGAATCCTTGTAATTTATCCTCCTTGTGCAATTCCAATACATACAGAAATTGTCGGCTCCCGCCCATCGGGGCTTGAAGAAATAGATGGGCTGCATGAGGCTTCCAAGCAGACTACAAGAGTACTGGTAAAGTCATTCCCCTCAGATTTCATGTCACCAATAACATACTTTAATTCACCAATATTTCTGCGTTTCTGTTAGAATGTTTGTTTACTTGATTTGAGGTTTAACATCCCCATTAACATTTTTAGGTCATTTTTGGGACATTACTTCTAGTTTTGTGTGAAATTTTACCCAACAGTTAGATAAAATGACATTTCAATCCCAGTGAAATGGTTTATATGCTCGGATGGTCCAACTCGCCAGGGCAGGCTTAGGGACTTTATGGCTAAAGTTAACAGACATCTGAAGCGTTGCATGCTGTGCGAGTATTATAGGCTGCTGTCTTAGGTAGCACCATGAACATGTGTCTCGTAAGGATCCGAGAGACTTTGGGGCTTGAACCATATTTAATTCGGGTCATTTCTCCGGTCAGTCGCAATGGCGAACTTGCACTCAAAAATTGTTTATTTTCAAATCAATTTTTAAAATTCAAACTAATACAACTGACAAAATTAACTTCAGTTATGATTAGTTTGGTTATTCTATTTTTAAAGTTTAATAGCCAAAATTAGATTTTATTTGCCGGTATGGATAATGGTGTTATATAGGGTATCGCAATATCGACGATTCTGTTCTTTTATCATAATATAGGTAATGATCGCCTTCTTTAATTATGCAACAATCAAATTACCGATAATCCAAGTGTGTTTGTACAAAAATCGGGGAAGCAAAACATTGAATAAGTTAATCAGCTGCTTGATTTGTCACAGCACACCGAGTGTCGCACGAGTTGACCTGTCATTTTTTTCGCAGTCGCGATTGGCAATACACACCAGCCTAAAAACCCGAGACATCAACTGAGCACTCGCTGTCATTTACAAACTAATCGCGACAGGAGAAAAATACTGGCGTAATAAAGAATCCACGGCTGGAAACCGTCCATGTATATAAACCCTATAGGTTTCATTGGGCGACAGGACTTGAGATGTCATTTCATCTCAATGTCTGGTAAAAGTCCCACGAACTTAGAAGCGACGTCTCCAAAATGACCTATACAGTGTTGAGGCCCCCGCCCATTGGAGCTTGAAGAAATACATGGGCTGCATGATGCTTCCACGCAGAGCTGAAACCGACTGCACACGAGTACTGGTAAACCGCTTAAGAGGATCTAAGCCTGCCCAGGCAAAGCGGTGCGAGTCAGACCGTCCACGCTTATAAACCCTATTGGTTTCATTGGGCGACAGGGCTTGTGATGCCTTTTCATCTCAATTTCTGGTAAAAGTCCCACAAAATTGGAAGCAACGTCTCTAAAATGACCTATAAAGTGCTGACGGGGACGTTAAACCTGATATCAAACAAACAAAACAAACCTTAACAGTGTTGACCTCAATTCAAACAACACAAACATTATTTCTGTGATCGGTCAAATGAATATTGGAGCGTTTCCAGGTCACATTTGACGCTCCATGTTTGCAGGATGAAAGCATACACAGTAATCGTGTAATAACGGTATAAATCTTCAACCTGCACAGGATGGGCCTCCCTGCACGTGTAGGGAATCCGAAGTTAAGGTCCCGATGCGGAGGACGGTGTACTTTGTTGCATTCATCCGGAGCATGTTCGGACACCGCAGTTTTATTACCGCTGCCGGGAATCAAACCGGGGGCCTCTAGCATCACAGGCAAGTGCACTAACCATTGCGCTACAACGCTTGATTCAATGTCGAGTGCCTGCTTGGCCACTTCACGAAAACATGCCTATATAATTTTGACCCCCTGGAACCCCACTTTCATATAGAATAACCGGGGTTTACAGAGGTACATCCTACTTTTCTTATTTCTGCTCATAATATAGATTGTGGGTACTCATTAGAACCGCCTCGATTAGGCGATACTAACGAGCATCCACAATCTATATTTTGAGCAGAAATAAGAAAAAATCGATGAGGCGATACGAGCATCCACAATCAATATTTTGAGCAGAAATACACACAACTGTACGTATAGGTCATTTTGGAGACTTTGCTTCCGATTTTGTGGGACTTTTACCCGACATTGTGATGAAATGACATCTCAAGCCCTGTCGCCACATCGAGGTTTTAAGGAGTATCCACAATCTCTGTTTTGAGCAGACTATAGATTGTGGGTACTGCTAGTTAGAACCGCGTCGATGTTTTAACGAGTATCCACAATCTACTTTTCAGCAGTATTGAAAATCGATCGTAACATAAAGTGACAGCGCTATTGTCCCGCCCACGCTTTTAACGTTCAAATACGGTTGTCAATCATCTCATATACCAGTTCAGAAGCTCGCGATGTAGAGTTCAAAACGGTGCTACAAAGCTTTCGGCACGTATTTGATATTCGTCTCAAACAACATCAAACGTGCGTCTGAGAGAAGGCCTAGTGCTAACTTGCCGGTTGCGTTGTTGTAAGCGCACTTTATATAGAGAAGACCGAGGTTTACGGGGTATTCTTTTTTCCTTTTTTTTTTGCTCACATCACGAAAACACGCCTATATAATTTTGACCTCCCTTGAACCTCGCTTTTATATAGTAAAACTGGGGTTTACAGAGGTAATCCTTTTTTCTTGTTTCTGCTCTACAATATAGATTGTGGGTACTCGTTAGAACCGCCTCAACGAGTACCCACAATCTATATTTTGAGCAGAAATAAGAAAAATATCACTAATTTTCATCTTGAAATTTTCATTTTTTTTTTTTTTTTGGAGGTAAAATTTACAATGTATTTGTATAGGTATGTTTTCGTAATGAAATATAAATTGTGGATACAAGTTAGCGTTTCTAACGAGCACTCACAATCTATATTTGGATTAGAAATAAACTTGTACATTTTGCTGTGTCCTGACTATGGATAGACGTATAACTGCTATAAGCACTTTAGTCACAAAAATAATATAAAGCTGTCCACAACATATATCGTTTTACAGTAGAACTTCGATGGCTCGAACATCGATGGCTCGTTTACCATGGCTGAGTCGAACCCGTTCTTGAGTCCCTAGCGAAATCCTCTACAAAAGAAATAGTGGGGGATAATTAAGAAGATTTTAGTATTTTATTTTGCAAATGATGCTGTGTGTACTCATTAGAATCGCCTCAATGAGGCGATTCTAATGAGTACACACAGCATACATTTTTATTATAGAACACCGAAAAGATGTCTAAAAATATCTCTTTATGCCTCCTGACAGTAACCTCAGTGGCTCGAACTACCCCTGTCTCGAACAGATTTTCGAGGTCCCAAAGGTGTTCGAGCCATTGAAGTTCGATTGTATTATGTTTCTCATTTATTTCAAATGCAGTTCATAAGAAGAGAAAACATATTTACAATTTATCAATAATAATGCTGTGTTTCTTGAGTGTAAAAATTGCATTTATCTAACAATTCAATTGTTGGTTGAAATATTGTCAAACTAATGTAAATAACATAAAATCGGATTTATAAGGGCACTACAAGAGCATGTTTACGTGATGAAAACGAAATTTGATGGCCAATATTGTTTGCAGGAATGTATACAATAATAATATCACAACACCAATAACTACCTTTTCTCCTACTACTGATAATAATGTTCATAATGAAAACGATGGTGAAAATAATTAAGCTACTACTACTACTACATGGGCCCCGGCCCATCGGGTCTGCAGAAATAAAATATGCTGCATAATGTTTCCACGCAGAGCTGAAACCGACCGCATATGTGTACTGGTAAACCGCTTAAAGGGTCTGCTGCCCAGACAAAATGGTGCGAGTCGAACAAACCCTACAAATTGACCTAAATAGTGTTGACGGGTATTCAAACAAACTACTACTACTAATTCTGCTACTTATGATAATGATAATTACTACTCCCACTACTTCTACTACTACTGCTACTACAATAATAATAATGATAATAATAATTTCAATAATCCGAACGATGATTATAATAATTATACTTACTTCTATTTCCACCATTACTTCAACTTCTACTGCTGCTTTTACAACAAGTATTATGATTTTGATTATTAGTGGTATAATATGTGTTGGAAATAAATGAATAAACACTCGCTGAAAATTCATCAGTAATAATTATAAATATAGAAAACGATGATTCAGTTGATAATAATAAGAAGAAGAATAATAATATAAACACGCACGGCAATAATGGACTTCTGTTGTTCTTGATGTTGAAAAGGAGGGTGCTAAGTACATGTATAAAGAAGAGTTTACAATGTATTTGTATAGGCGTGCTTTCGTAATGTTTAAATCTAGAGCATAAGTGTATACTAATAATACTTGAAATAAATCTAATGCACTGTTTTCCCTTTGCAGCTGATGAAACAGGGCAGTTGCCAGTTACAGCGGAAACTCTGCACATCTGGTAGTTTAACTTTGAGTCTGATTTGGCTTGGAGTGAGATATGTAGTTGCCTAAAGTCCAATTAAGCCGCTATGGGTTAAGAAAAAAGAAGAATATTAGTGTTCCCCATACGTTATACTCTACAATTACACTTTCTATTATAACTATGGTGTTATATATGTTCTCCTTCGGAAGCAAGGAAGACACAAAATAACTGACAACTGTCTAGTGTACAAGCTTTCTTGGCTAGATTACCTACTTTCGCAATACGATAACACGCCTATACAAATGAATTTTAAACTCCACCGCCATGAAAACGAAAATGTGTGATATTTTCTTATTTCTGCTCAAATCACTGATTGTGGGTACATGTACTCATTAGAACCGCCTCATCGAGGCGGTTCTTTCGAGTACCCACAATCAATGGCTTGGGCAGATAAAGGAAAAATATTTCAATTTTTCCGATTGCAATTTTTTATCGGAAAAAAAAAATCATGTTTTGGTTGAAACATTCTCAATATATTTGAATAGGCATGTTTTCGTAATGGAGTGATGCTATCTAATGAGCACAAATAATCGGCCGATCAGCACTCTCAGTGCTTTGATTCTTATTTTTGCCAAAGACAGATTGTTGGTTCTCGTTAGAACCGCCTTTTCGGTGGAAAAATTTAAGTGTATTTGAAAAGCCGTGATTTTGCGATGAGAAAAGAAAGTGTTCAATAAATGTCCATCGGAATTTCTTAAAGTAGAGCGTATGTGACGTCACGCATTTTAGCTCGTCTCGAAGAACTCTAGTAAGAGATATTGCACTACATGTACCCCAGCGTTGGCGTTGGGATTGGTGTCGCCGTCCACATACGTATATTGAAGTATTTTTAGAGCCCATTGTTTATAAACCGTAAGATGGATTTGGTTTTTATTTCGAAGGTCCAAAATTGTTTTCGACAATACCCCCGCATATGCCCTCACGGTCAAGGTCACGGACTTAGAAAAGTTTTGTGTTTGATTTGAGGTTAAACTTCTCTGTCAACATTGTATAGGTCATTTTGGAGACCTTGCTTCCAATTTTGGGGACTTTTACACGACACTGAGATGAAATGACATCTCAAGCCCTGTCGCCCGATGAAACCAGTAGGGTTTATAAACATGGACAGTCCGACTCGCACCGCATTGGCTGGGCAGGCTTAGATCCTCTAAGCGGTTTACAAGTACTTGTGTGCGGTCGGTGTCAGCTCTGCCTGGAATCATCATGCAGCCAATCTATTTCTTCAAGCTCAGATGGGCGGGGGCCTTAAGAAAAGTTTATGTTTAACATTTTAGTGCGCTAATGTTTTCCAAACCAAATGATAAATTTGGTTAATATTTGATATAATGATAGCCTTAGGCCAAAGTTTTATTCAGAAATATCCCTGCCCATACCCATGACCTCAAGGTCAAGATCACAGACTTGGATATATTATTTCTAAGTTTTTAACAGCTCAAATTTTCCAAACCATAAAATGGATTAGGTTCATATTTGATGTGGTGATAGATATATAGGTCAATGCTTTATTTAGCTATATCGGTCACATACTTAGACATTTTATGTTAAAGTTATTCAAGAGCCTATATTTTCCGAACCAAATGATGGATTTGGTTCATATTAAGTTTGAGGATAGATATAAGTTCAAAGTTTGATTCAGCGATATCCTCACCGGTGCCTAGGACCTCAAGATCAAGGACGCGAAATTTTATGGTAAAACTCTTAGGACCTTATATGATGGATTAGGTTAATATTTGGTTTGAGGATAAATAAAGGTCAAAAGCTTTATTCAACAATATCCCCATCTATGTCTATGTCCACAAGGACACTTCCAGGCGAGCTAAGCTGTCCGATGGCAGCTCTTGTTAAATAAAATGGAAAACAATGACCAGGAATCGATACAATTAACCCACAGCTCCCATCAGAGACACCAAGGGAAAGAAACACAAATATCAAACAATTTAACCCAATGGAAACATCAATAGCAGAAAACCAAAAGAACAGATACTTTCCTACAAATTGGCTATCCAAAGCAAAATAATATAAGCGATACACACACTCAGGGACACCGTCTATCATCGACACCGGAAATAGAATCCCGGTGAATCGATACAAAGTTAAAGTAGGAATGGAGCACGGTGTGTGTAGCCTTTATTCCTGATCTATTTTCTGCAAGAGCAGGGTAAATTGATTTCCATCAAATAACAGAGAGATTTCTACAACATTTTATGCTGTATGTTTCGATTTAAAGTCAAGAACACAAGTTTATCGATGTTTGGTACTGAGTGAAGGCCAGCATTTTCGAAAATCGGTTTCAGATTTTATAATTTCTTGATTTATTACCGCTTAAACTTTCTTTTACCTGTTTTCGTTAATAATGGGTAGTAAATGAAAACTTTCTCTGGTCATGGTTTTATCATGCACTAAGCGTATTTATTAAAACTAAAATTCCATGTGTACGGCGTTTAGTTGTTTACAACAGATAGCTGAACGGAATATAGTCAAAAAAGTGTACGGCGTATAGGAATGGCTACTCCTTTATTCAGAATCGGAAATGTTACCGGTGACACGTCAATGTAATTCATACACCGGGAACTGTGATGGGAAGTTAGTCGCAACTCTCATTAAAGAGGTAAACTTAGATACACAATCCTCAGCATCTTCAGCTGCTGAAATAATCGAATTGGGAAGGGCATTCCAATCTCTAATAGTTCGGGGGAAGTATGATTCTTTATAAATGTCAGTTTTTGCAGTAAGGGTCTGAAACTCCAATGAATGATGATTTCTACAGTGCCTACCTTCGGGAACAAGGTCAACTGTCGGGATGCTGGCAGCACCTCTTAGACCTTTGTATAGAAGTATGAGCCTACTGTTTTCTCTTTATCTTGAGAACCTCCCATCTTAATTTTCCTAGTAGTCCAGTCATGCTCCCAGTTTCAAAGCAGTAATTGCTTGTTACAAATCTAGCAGCTCTATTCTGAACGTGTTCAATTGCTTCATTAAGGACCACTCTGCCGGGGTCCCAGATACAACTACCGTATTCCAAGATTGGGCGAACAAAAACTTTATAAGCTACCTCTTTTACATCATGAGGACACTGATGAAGATTTCGCCTCAGGAAACCAAGCGTTCTATTTGCCTTAGTACACATGTTGCTAATATGTGTGTTCAATCTCAAATTGTGTGTGAGTGTCACACCAAGGTATTTAATGGAATCCACGTTTTCGAGGACTGTTCCCTCTGAGGTGTAAGAAGCCTCAATTTTATTTATTCTCTTCCTAGTTATATGCATAATATTGCATTTAACGGGCTGAAATCTCATGTCCCATTTTCGGGCCCAACATCTTGATCTATCTATATCATTCTGAAGTTTCAGTGAATCGTCTCAGAGATCTCTAACTTCCTAGTAGCATACACAATCGTATGCGAACAGTCTTATTGCTAAGTCAGTGTCAGTGGAAACATCACTGATGTACAGGGAGAATAATAGTGGACCAAGAACAGTCCCTTGTGGGACTCCAGACAAAACTGGTGCCCACTCTGAAGATTCACCATTAACAACAACACGGTTTTCTGTAGCAATGAAAGGAATCTATCCATATGAGAATATTTCCCCCAATTCGATAACCAAATAACTTCGATTTAAGTAGTTCATGTGGTGTGGTGTCAAAAGCTTTCTCGAAGTCCAGAATAAATGTGTCTACTTGTCCCCCTTTGTCCAAGATTTTTGCCCAATCATAAGTGCATAACTGCCATCTACGATTTGCTTCCACGCGTGTTGTTCTCAACTGAGTTTCACAACTATGCCTTTTCCTTAATGCATGTTATCTTTCTGACTATCGTTTATGTTCATCCAAGTGGGCCATGATGTTTGAGCAGACTATATGTTCAAGCAATTTACACAAAGAACACAAGTCAGAGACATAGAGTGATAATTATTATTAAGAGCCCTATCTCCTTTTTTGAAGAGTGGGCAAATGTTCGCTAAGTGCCATTCTTTGGGGATTTCACCTGTATCAAGATACTGTTAAAAGAAGGTGGACAAAAAAAACTGGATCTAACTCTTTTGCTAGCTCCTTCAGGAATCTAGGATGTAGCTCATCCGGTCCTAAAGCTTTAGTGGGATTTAAGCCTTTAAGTAACTTGATCACTCCTGCCGATGACAAAACAATAGTATCCATAAATGGGGCCGATCTTCTTGTCAATCGAACCTCCGTGAACTCAGTTTTACTAAACGCATCATTGAATTGACCAACTAGTTCCCCTGCCCTTTCAGAGTCTGATTCAGCAACCCCGCTCCCTCCTCTTTTATTAAAGGGTGGGATACCTTGTCTGTCTTTCTTCTGACTATTGATATATCTGTAGAAAATAGAGGTGGAGGCAATGATCAGGAATCGATACAATCAACCCACAGCTCCTATCACAGACACCAATGGGAAAGAACCACAAACATGAAACAACAGACCCCAACGGAAACACCAACAGCGGAAAGCCAAAAGGACAGCCACCACCCCCCCCCCCTCCCCCACCCCACAAAACGACCAACAGGACATCCACAAAAAAAGTAGTATAAGCGACACAAACACCCAAAGACAAACCATAACAAAAATAAACCGCGACAGAAGAATCTCTTTGATTAGCCTTTACATCACCTACTGAGTCATTCACAAACAAATATTGCTGATTTTTTTTATATATATATATATCAGTCTCAAGTTTTCAAATTTTGTCCGGAGTTTACCACTTTCCGTCTTTTTTGTCTGTGCATGAATCTTATTTCTTCTGCGAAAGAGGAAGAGCATTTATTTTATTTTTTATTGCTAAACGCCAATAATGGACAACTTCATTTTCCCCCACTTTTAAGGGTATATATGCTTTCCCCGACCAACGGATCATGGGGAAATCTATCTATCTATCTATCTATCTATCTATCTATCTATCTATCTATCTATCTATCTATCTATCTATCTATCTATCTATCTATCTATCTATCTATCGCGATTGGCCGGCCTATCTATCTATCTATCGCGATTGGCCGGCCTCGGGAGCTCAGTCGGATGTGCGTCTGACTGGTGATCAGGAGGACGTGGATTCGATACGTGCCGACCCGCAACACTCTGTCGTGGAGATTGATCATGAAATCTTTTCTACGGTCATTCTCTCCCTCATTGTCACCCTTCGGTTGAGTCAAGAAGAGTAACCGCTTACATATAAGCCTGCACGGTAAATGTGTGGATAGGTAAACTGTTCGGGAAAATGACCTAAATAGTGTTGACTGGGCCGTTGAAATGCCCTAAAACAATTACTGCGATCGGACACATTTTACCATTACTCTCAGCTGTACATTACACACACTCCAGAGTTGCAGGATGAAAGCCTACACAGTAATTATGCACATTTTGCCATGTCATCCCCAATGAGGAACTCATCTGGCACCTCTGTTTGCACCTTTGATTTGGCTTGCAACCTTCCGAGATTGAAAAGCTTCTCAACAAAACGATACCTAATCGGTATACGATTGTCACCCTCCTGGAAAACATCTTTGTGCATGGAAGCGAACATCATGCTGAACAGTGTTGGTGCTATCACACAACCTTGCTGGTCTCCATTTGTCACAGGAATTGGATCTGAGTGATAACATTACATGATTAGTTTAAACAATGGTTTATTAGTGATCGTATATAGTTAACTAATAAACTAGTGCTTAAACTCATCATGTAATTACGCAAAGATCTCTAACTTGCATTAGGGAAGATTCTCCCTGCACGGGGGTATAGGGCTCCAGTTAACGTCTCGATCCGATAGACGGTGCATTTTGGGGCATTTATCCCGGCAAATGATACCAGTGTAGCATGTTTGGACACCGTATTTTTATTACCGCTGCAACTAATCGAACCGCAGAACCTAGAGAAAGTAGTGCGAGTGGGACTGGTCATGCATCCTTATTCTGTTGTATTCATAGTTCGAAACGTTTTTAGATGTCATTTCATCTCAAAATATTGACATTTTAAGTCTCGTAATGCAGTGTAATCACTCGTATGTTATGGCCGAAAGTTCCCGTAAGGTTTTTAAGTGCATAACTGCCATCTACGATTTTCTTCCACGCGTGTATATTTGAACAGGCGTGATTTCATAATGCGCCCTTGTTTTTAACCCACAATAACGCCTATGTGGCAAAATATGGTCTTAAAACTATACATAGGCATTAGTTCCTAACACACATTACTATATTGTGATGGGTTCTTGCTATGACGAGAGAATGGGTGAAAATTGTTGAAGTGTGTTTATAAAATTCTGATGACACTGAGTAAAGATGTTTTGAAAGGCAGGTGAATCTATTGATGTAGCCCCAGTCCTTGCCGGACATTGTTTGCATTTCGAAGCAGCATGTTCGACAAAATATAACACCCGCCTTTGACAGGACATACATGCAGATGCAGTGCAGTCCTCGTTGATGTAAGAGAAGCATCGGAAGGCCGATCGGTATACTTTTAAAATGTTATCAGCTATAAACATGGAACTATTCGCCGTACACTTTCGTTTACGCTAATTTGCAACAAGCCGTACACCACACTACTATTCGCCGTACAGCATGTAATTTACGTTTAGGCAAACATTTGTGTTGAAAGTACAATTTGGGGCGAGTTTCTTTTGCAAATTATTTTTCCATCATTGTTATTTCTGATAAAGTGAAAAAACTTCAGTAGAAAGGCATAAACATTAAATAAAACAACAACGAACTTGCCAAATCCATTTTGTTTACGGTACAAGCTGTCGAATATTCGTCTGTAATTGCACAAGTGTGCGTTTTATAAGAAAGCACTTTTCATGGCAGCAGCAAATTATGTCCACTGCTGATATTTGATAACATTAATCTTAACCTAAAGCTTACAAGCGTAAAATAATCCATTTTCAAGAGGCACTCCTTCACCTGCAGCTATTTCTTTCGATTCACCGGGATTCTATATCCGGTGGTGATGATAGACGGTGAAGGACAAGCCATAAAACATTTACCACGACAGAAAACCAGCCTTGGAACGGTCAGTGAAACGAATTCCACCCGGGTCGGGTTGTTTAAGGCATCGTTAGCTTAGTAAGCCATTATGCAAACACGCCTATACAAATACATTGCCACCTTTATCGCCGAAAAAAATGAAAATTTTATGGTGAAAAATTGTGATATTTTTCTCATATCTGCTCAAAATGTAGATTGTGGGCACTCGTTAGAACCGCCTCATCGAGGCGGTTCTAACGAGTACCCACAATCTATATTTTAGAGCAGAAATAAGAAAAATAAGGTATACCCCCGGAAACCCCAGTTTTAATATATAAAAGTGGGGTTCAAGGGGGTCAAAATTATATAGGTGTGTTTTCGTGATGTCATTGCCAAAATATTAACTATTCTAGCAAGAAATATAACTTACACCCCGGTTTATTTATTTATTTATTTATTTATTTATTTATTTAATAACATCTGCTATACAAAATCATCAGACTTTTTGCGACATATTAACTGACAAATTAACATTATTCGTTGTCAACAACTGGCTCTGAAGTCATTTTCAACGTCACGTTTTAGCAGATTGAGCCAATGGGCAACGCAGAATTTACCAACACCCATAAAAGAACAATAAATTCTATCTCACGCGCAGCAAGGTTTCCATGACATACGAGAGTCTTCTTAAAAGGCCATTTATATATAAGAACTGTTTTACTTCGTGAGAAAAGCATTTTATTTATTTCTTGGTACATGTATAAATGTCCCCTGGTACCAAACGGAGACAGCTTATTAAAACGAAGAGCTACTAATCAATAATGACATCATATTCTCGTGTGAACTTCTATTCAGTTATGACACGCACAGGCTTCCAACAAATAGCGTCTACGGTGGCTGGCATGGTTCTACGCAGTTTGCCTAGATCCCCATTATGGGAACGCAAGGCTTTTATGGGTTGACCCTTTCAACCCTGAAGACAGGTATGTATTCCTATGCAAACAGTGTTGGTCCAGATGAGACGGCTCGTTAGGAAAACATGTCCGTGTGAAATAATGGCGTCCAACATGGTGTCAGAAGCGACAAATGTTGGGTAAAAATGATAACATCTTTCTTATTTCTGCTACCAACATAGATTGTGGGTGCTCGTTAGAACCGCCTCATTGAGGCGGTTTTAACGAGTACCCACAATCTATGTTTTTGAGCAAAAATAAAGCAGACAGTGTATACCCCGTAAACTCCGTATTTCCCTATATAAAGTGGGGTTTAGAGGAGTCTTCGTTTCACAGACTTGTTATAGTGATGTAATCTGGATCTATACTGTTTACGATCACGCTCCCTCCCATCGGGGCTAGCAGAAATAGATTGGGCTGCGTGGTGCTTCTGCGTAAAGCTAAAACCGACCGAACAGGAGTACTAGCAGAGCCAGGCAAATGGTGCGGGTCGGACAGTCCTTAGCGGCTTCTTTGGCCAGTAGGGCTTTGAATGTCATTTCATCTCAATGTCGGGTAAAAGTGCCACAGAATTGGAAGATTTGTCTCCAGAAGGACCTAAATACTGTTGACAGGGACGTAAACACTCAACATAAACTGAACAAAACTTGTTTGCTATCCTGTTAATGAATTTGAGTAAAGTCCTAATATCAATCAGCATGAAAACACGCCTATATAATGTTTACCCCTTCAAACCCCACTTTTATATAGTAAAATGGGGGTTTACAGGGGGTATATATTATTTTTCTTACTTCTGCTCAAAAAACATGGATTGTGGGTACTCGTTAGAACTGCCGCTATGTTTTTAGCAGAAATATGAAAAATATGAGGATTTTTACCTGGAAAATTTCATTTTTGATGGTAAAATTTTTACCAATATATTTGAATAGGCATGTTTTCGTAATGGTTAGTGAACGGATATAAGGAAAATAATGTTTTACATTTATAGACCCAACTTTTCCCTACATGATTTGTTTGATTTGAGGTTTAACGTCCCCTTCAACACTGTAAAGGTCATTTTGGAGACGTTGCTTCCAATTTTGTGGGACTTTTACCCGACATTGAGATGAAATGACTTCTCAAGCCCTGTCGCCTAATGAAACCAATAAGGTTTGTTAGCATGGACAGTAGGGCTTGGAATGCAACGCGGTTCCTGGACAGGCTTAGCTCCTCTAAGCGGTTTACCAGTACTAGTGTGCGGGCTGGATTCAGCTCTGCGTGGAAGCGTCATGCAGCCCATATATTTCTTCAAGCCCCTATGGGCGGGGGCCGTTCCCTACATGAAGTTGGTTTTATATGGACATTCCTTTCAGTCTTGTTAAACGGGAGAAACATAAAATCAGAAATCTGTCAAGAGTCTTGAAGTTTTACAAAATATTGGAAAAACCATTAGACACCTAATTAGATCGCTGTCATTAACACATGCTATTTCCAATATAGAGCGTCCCCAAATTACGCCGGGATACAGCTCAAAGTGCAAATACGACCTGCGAAGACACAGATCAGCCCGCGCATGCGCACAGGCTGATCTGATTCTTCGCAGGTCTCATCAGTCAATCCATACTGCACAGACAGGACGACTCGGAACAGTGTACATATGTGCAAAACTGACCAGAAATTTCGCCAACTTGCTGTGCCCCGGCTTAAAACTAATGCAGCGTGAGAGAGAACAAAACTATTGGGAAACGATATTCTGACAGCATACTGTCCAGCAGCATTAGGTTCCCCGCTCACGCGAAAGTATATACACACACGCTCGCTCTTGCGCGTGCTGTCTCTTCTAAATTAAATCTGTCTTCTTATATACGCAACGCCTCTCGCCCATCGGGGCTTGAAAAAAATAGATGGGCTGCATGATGCTTCCACACAGAGCTGATACCGACCGCACAAGAGTACTGTTAAACAGCTAAGCGGATCTAAGCCTGCCCGGCAAAGCGTTGCGAGCCCATGCTTATAAACCCTATTGGTTTCATTGGGCGACAGGGACTTGAGATATCATTTAATCTCAATGTCGGATAAAAAAACACAAAATTGGAAACAACGTCTACAAATTGACCTATATAGTGTTGACTGGGACGTTAATCTCAAATCAAACAAACAAATAAACACACAAACGCAGATACATATACACTCTCACACGCGCCAAGTGCGCACATGCACATATATACACAGGCACACAAGGTAAGAAATACACAAAAGCCAGCATGCATACGCGAGAGCAAATTCACAAAAGCCAGCATGCACACACGAGGGTGTACTCTCACACATGCGCACATGAAAATATGCATTAATAAACAATCACACATGCGAGCACGTACAAACATGAAAAGGGTCTCCCATACCTGCTGTGAAGAAAATAACTGTTTATACATGTACCAATCGGTTTAACCAGTGCTATAGTGAACACTGGACCAACCGTTCAATCTGATTTAGAATCATGCTAAGTGCTAGCTTCCCACTGACAATCAGACTGACATTCATTACTATAACACATCCCGGTGCAACATAGTGCATTTTTTCACATCTCCAAAACTTTCACATCTCCAAAACTTTCACTGATTTTCATCAGAAAAGTAGACAGTGGCTACTTATCTGATGAAAATCAGTGATATTTTTCTTGTTTACACTGCTATCATAGGTTGTGATTGCTCGTTAGAACCGCCTCATTGAGATAGAGGCGGTTCTAACGAGTACTCACAATCTATGTCTTGGACCAGAAATAAGAAAAAGTAGCGTATACCTCTGTAAACCCCCGTTTTCTCTATATAAAGTGGGTTTAGAGGGGTGTTCATTTCACGGACTTGTTCACGTAATGAAAATGTATATATTTTGGGCGAAATTCTTCGTTAATCGAGACGGTGTTGCACTGGCACGTTGATGCCCCCCCCCCCCCCCCCCCCCGCCCCTTGCTTATGTGTTAAATAATTTACACTGTGGCCAATAACCCACAAGATGGAACAGTACAGTCAAAGCATAGACAACTCAGGGTAGGGGGCTTACACTGTTTCGTTTAACCGTTTTACTCCCGCATTTTAAGCGAAAAATGGGACTGTTTAGATGGCTTCCTCTGCGGTGTTCTTCGGCATCTTATCTGGATCTACATGGTTTTGCAATGTCCAAGCATATGTGTTTAGACCATTACGATAACACATCCGTGCGACATAGTGCATCTTTTTACAGCTCCAAGATGTCTACTTTTCTAATGAAACTCCGTGATATTTTTTTCATTATTATTGTTATTATTATTATCAAAGGTTGTGGGAGCACTTTAGAACCACCTCAAATTGAGGCGGTTCTAACGAGTACCCACAACCTCTATCTTGGAACAGAAATAAGAAAAATAATGTTTACCCCGTAATCCCCTGTTTTCTCTATATAAAGTGGGGTTTACGGGGTCTTCATTTCACGGACGTGTTCACGTGATACAAGCACATGAGTTCAGACCATTAGAATGACACACTCGTGCGACGTAGTGCATCTTTTCACACCTCCAAAATGGCTACTTTTCTGATGAAAATTCGTGATATTGTTTATTATCATAGGTTGTGGGTGCTCTTAAGAACCGCCTCAAATTCTAACGAGTACCTACAACCTACGTCTTGGAGCAGAAATAAGAAAACTAATGTATAACACCGTAAAGCCAAGTTTTCTCTTTATAAAGTGGGGTTTGTGGGGATGGTCGTTCACGGGCTTTTTCACGTGATGACAACACAATATTCATTTGAAAAATTCTGGCTTTGATACCAATTTTTTTACACTGCAGTGTTTCCGTAATGTACATGTATTATTGGTACACGCGTAAGAGCCACCTTGTAAAGGCGATTCTAACCTATGCCAACAATCTATGACAAAAGGGTCACGTCACATTTTTTTTCCGAAAGCTACCAACACGAAAACACACCTGTATAGTTTTGACCCCGCTGAACCCCACTTGTACATAGTAAAACTCGGGTTTGCTCTAAAATATAGAATGTGGGTACTCGTTAGTAAAAATTAAAAAAAAATATCACATTTTCTCATCGGAAAAATGCCCGTTTTTGAGTTAAAAAATACAAATGCCTAACGAGTGTGTTATCGTAATATCCACGCCTATATAATTTTGAACAACTCCCCCCCCCCCCCCCCGCCCCCCTGAACCCCACTTTTTTATAGTAAAACTGGGTTTTGCAGGAGTAAACCTTATTTTTTTTATATCAGAAACGGACAATTTTCCGATGAAAAATTGTGACCTTTTTTCTTATTTTAACTCCAAACATAGGTTGCGGGTGCTCGTTAGAAACGCCTCATTAAGGCGGTTTTAACGAGGATCCACAACCTATGTCTTAGATCGGAAATTAAAGAAAATAATGTAAACCCCGTAAAACCCATTTTGCTCTATAAAAAGTGGGGTTTCAAGTTAGAGGGATGCTCATTTCACAGTCTTGTTATCGCGATGTTCGTGACGGTAGCGAGCAGGTCTATTATCGAGTATACAGCAGCTGACTGTCGGTATCGATCTTTTTCAAACCAACGCGAATTGCTAAGCAAAACGAGCGTTTCCTAATGTTTTCTAGCGTCCTTTGATGGATTTGTAGATGTGTTCTATTTTCAGACTGGTTCTGAGACTGATTTCGAATTATTCGTCATTGTCAATCAGAAGCTAGCACTAAGCGTGATTCTAAATCAGATTAAGTGATTGGTTCAGTGTTCACTACAGCACTGGTAAAACCGATTGGTTTGTAAATTGTTCTTTCTTTCCTAAATTTGCTGGATATTATTTGAAACAAAGATGAATATTTTGCCATATGGAGTTGCTCTACGATGTGACACATATTCATAATTTTATAGGAAATGCTGAGATGTGTCGTAAGCAGAGGGCATACAATATTGCCAATTAAACTTAAACAGAAATAAATGAAAAAAGAGAAAATGTGCTTTCTGGGATATAGGACATGTGACATGGATTTTATGTCAGAAAATCGAAATATTGGTTGACATATGGTAAGCATAATTACTATATATAAATTGTGTATGAGTATGTTCAATATTTAATATTTTGTTTTCTACATAAAACATTTTGGGATATACATTATGCTACCCTGCCCGCCCCATGATTTAAACTTGCCGATGAAAAAACTTCCTTGTCATTACGAAAAATATGTGACGGTGTTTTTTTTTTTGTTTTTTTTTTTTCACATCTCCAAAATGGTTACGTTTCGACATCTTTCTTATTTATACTGCAAGCATAGGTTGTGGGTGCTCGTTAGAACCGCCTCATTGAGGCGGTTCTAACGAGTACCCACAACCTTTGTATTGGAATAGAAATAAGAAAAATAATATATACCCCAGTAAACCCCAGTTTTCTCTTACATAAATTGAGGTTTAGGGGGTATTCATTTCACGGACTAGTTCACGTGAATGTACCGATATAGAGAAAAGGGGACTTAGGGGGAACATGTACTATTTCTGTTATTATTGTCCAACACATAGATTCCGGTTCTCATATGAACCGCCTAATCGGGGTGGTTCTAACGAGCACCCACAATCTATATTTGGAGCAGAATATGAACCAGTTGTGGAATACTATGGTGCAACGGTAACAAGTTGAACTGACGACCGGTGCCTTGGTTCTTACTAAGCATTACGAAAATGCGCATATTCAAATATATAGAAAATGTTATCGCAAGAAAAGAGAAAAAATTCAGGTAAAAAAAAAAATCTGATATTTTTTTTATCATTTTTGCTCAAAACACAGATTTTGGGAACCAGTTACTATTGCCTCGGCGAGGCGATTCTAATGAGTACTCACAATGTTTGTTTTGAGCAGAAATAAGAAATAATGTATACCCCTATAAACCCCAGTTTTACTATATAAAATGGATTTAAGGGGGTCAAAAGTATTTAGGCGTGTTTTCGTGATATGTCGTGTACTTGAGAAAGACGCTTTATCATCACGTGATAATTATTTTTTACTTCTGCCCGAAGACATAGGTTGTATGTACTTGTTAGAATGAGGCGGTTCTAACGAGCACCCACAACCTATGTTTGCAGTATTAATAAGACAAGTATCATAGATTTTTATCAGAAAAGTAGCACTTTTGGAGATCTGAAAAATGCACTATGTGGTACAGGTGTATTATCTAATATTTACATGTAATGTAAACCAATAGAAAACAATGCCGTACGCATCGAGTCACATGATTTTCAGTGACGTCAAGTGACGTCAGTCTAAAGCATGGTTCTTTACGGGCGTTGGTGAGGCCAAGGCTGTTTCTCTCTTTGTAGGAAAACAGCATGTAAATGTTTTTCAGCTTTAACAGTTTGCCCTATAAGCAGTTTTTCGCCCAGTGATAACAAAAAAAAAAACTTAATGTTTCTGCTTTTCATGAAAGTATGAACGACAGCGTGTCGTAAGCAAAGTTTACATGACCCCCCCCCCCCTCCTCCTTCACCCCCGGGGGATTCATTTACTTTACACGCGACCCGCTGCGTTCTTAAATGTTGATAAGTACAATAGTTGCTACCCAGGAATACTGGCTCATCATCACGTTACCAAGTGCGTGTAATGAAAACACTGTACACCTAGAAAAGTGGGATTTAAAGAGCTATACATTATTTTCCTCGTTTTTGCTCTAAAACATAGATTGTGGATATTCGTTCGAACTTAAAACATGCTAGTTGTAGAGGTCATCACGAAATCACAAAAACACGTCTATATAATTTTGACCCCCTTAAAACCCACTTTTATATGGTAAAACGGGGATGTACAGGGGTATATCTTATTTTTCTTATTTCTGCTTTAAAATATAGATTGTGGCTACTCGTTAGAACCGCCTCGATGAGGCGGTTCTAACGGCTACCGACAGTCTATATTTTGAGAAGTAATAAGAAAAATATCACAATTTTTCATCTGAAATTTTTCGTTTTTTCGGCGGTAAAGTTTACAGTGCAGTTGCAAAGGCATGTTTTCGTAATGTAAATGACGCCATTTTAGCACACGGGTCTTTTTGTCACAATTTATGTCATCAGCCGCAATAGTACATGCATTTAAATAGACAAAACTGCCTGCCCTATACAGATGACAAACAGGGCAAATACGGAAAAACGGGACCAATACGACTCTTTATAAAGGATGTTACATGAGTGCTCATGCATTATTGAATTCATTAAACGAGCGTTTTATTCCTTTTCCTCAACGAGTTATGTATGAGCAGGAATTCAAGATTCTATTTATCATATGAAATTTAAAACGCATTTTATTCACGACTGTTTAACAGAAATGTCAATATTCCGCATTTAGTAAACGCGACGTCGTTAAGGACGTCGTAAGTGTAATGTTACGTTTGTTTGTTTGTTTGATTTGAGGTTTAACGTCCCCGTCAACACTGTAAAAGTCATTTTGGAGACGTTGATTCCATTTTGTGGGACTTTTACCCGACATTGAGATGAAATGACATCTCAAGCCCTGTCGCCCAATGAAACCAATAGGGTTTATTAGCATGGACGGTCCGCCTCGCACCGCGGTTCCTGGACAGGCTTAGATCCTCCAAGCGGTTTACCGGTACAGTGTGCGGGCCGGATTCAACTCTGCGTGGAAGCATCATGCAGCCCATATCTTACTAATTTGCATATGTAACCCATTTAGTACCGGAAACCCCAAAAGGGCAAACAGTGCAAGCCCATATCAGATGCCGCAGAACGCGGCGTCTGATCAGGGCCTGCACTGTTTGCAAAAGGTTCAGCCAATTTCCAAGTAGATTCCGAAGAAAACACCCCTTAATTTTGAAATGGACTCCTGTTATATATAAGGAGGAAGATTTCATTTGGTACAAAAAGGGTTAAACTAGTAGTGGATTTCCGAAGTTATTACATGACGTTGTTACATTCTCTGACGTTACGTCATATGATAAATTGAAGTGAATCAATAAAATTGCCACTAGCCAAGTAAATTCGCATTGGCCCTGTTACATGTCCTTGGTCTGCTGTTTTGGACCTCGACTTTCGGCATCGGACCAGTACAGCAGACCTCGGACCTGTAACTGGGTTCTTGGTTAATAACGTTACAGTAAGACGTGCTCTATACGGGGCTGTTTACGTTACTTTCAGAAATTATCTTTGTCCCTGACACCGCTGAACAGGACAACCACTACCTTTGCAAACAGTGTAGATCCTTTGCAAACATTGTAGATCCTGATCAGATGGCTTCTGAAGAAGCCATCTCATCAGGATCTACAATCTTTTGTCATGCAGTTTGTGAATTGAACGAATACATTATATCGAGCAATTTGATTGGTGGATAGTCAGAAATGGGTGTGGCTAAATTAATTTATTCAGCGGGATAAGGGTTTGGACATTCAAAAAATAAAAGTACGATATCATGACAATTAACATGATAAGATCATGACAATTAACATGATAAGACTTATAGCAGTATAAAAAAAAAATGTTAAACAAATTCACAAAAAGTTCATAAAAATGCATTTTCGAAAACCTGTGTTCAGGGTTTCCGACTAGGTAAAACACGGTTAGCAACGAGGTAAGCAACGTGCACTAGCAAGATGCTCGAAATTAAGATACAGAAATTTTTTTTTGACTGAATTGAGTTTTAACGTCCCAATCAACACTATTTACATGTAAGTCATTTTGGAGACGTTGCTTCCAATTTTGTGGGACTTTTGCATGTCATTGGGGTGAAATAACATGTCAAGCCGTGCCGCCCAGTGATACCAGCAGGGTTTATACGCATGAACGGTCCGACTCGCACATCTTTGCCTGGGCAGGCTTAAACCATGTAAGCGGTTTACCAGTACTCATGTGCGGTCGGTTTCAGCTCTGCTTGGAAGCACCTTGCAGTACAATCTATTTCTCCTACCCCAATTGGCTGAATGCCAAGAAAATAGAGGTAATGTAAATAATTTTTACCCCCTTGAACACCACATTTATATAGTAAAACTGGGGCTTACATGGGTAGACCTTATTTTTCTTATTTCTGCTCTAAAATATAGATTGGGGGTACTCGTTAGAACAGCCTCAATGAGGCGGTTCTAACAAGTAGCCACAATCTATATTTTGAGCAGAAATAAGGAAAATATCACACTTTTTCATTTTAAAATTTTACTTTTTTTCGGCGGTAAAGCTTACAATGTATTGTACAGGCGTGTTTTCATAATGTGTCCAAGCAACGAACACAAGGCCGCTGAATAGGTTTTCTCATGACGTGGCTCGGTCGTACAAGGCGAATTTTAACTCTAATCCTGCTGAATAAATTAGTCAAGCCACACCAGTATCTCACTATCCACCAATCAAATAACTTGATCAATTCCGAAACTGCATTAGAAGCAGTGGAGAAGCCATCCGATCTGGATCTACACTGTTTGCAAATGGAAGGGTTGTTGTGAACCCATAATCTATGTTAAGAATAAAGTATGAAATGTTTCATTTCGAGAGCATGAAAAATTAGCATTATATTTTGTAAATTCATTGTAATCGATTATATTGATTGTGGGTATTCGTTAGAACCTCCTCTCAGTTAACGCGGACCAAATTTCCATATTATAGGGTGCTTTCCACTAAATGTTTTCCATAGGCGACAATAGTAACCTTTTACCTGCTCCCACAAAAACTACACATACAAAACTTTTCAAACCTTACTTGTTTATAGAGCCATCCTAGCCTAACAAGTTAATGAGAAAAAATCCACATGTTGTCCGGCTCATTTTCAAGTTACAGTCAACCATGTTTGTTTACCTGCTAGAACGGAGTAAATAAAACCAACATTTTTAAAGGAGGGGTGACCATATAAAATCAGCAAACATTTCTTTGAGCTTGCAGATATATTTATAAAACATGCATCATTTTAGTCCCTTATACCTATCATTTTCTCACATTGAAATAAAACATGGGATAAATATCCAATGGAAGCAAGTCTGGTATTTAGAACGCAACTAAAAGCTCTGTCCCAAAGTGATAAAACCCGGTACCTCCCAGTATTTAGTGTAATGCTACCATACGTGACATCCCGCTCTTTAGCAAGTGCATATAAACACATGAATCTCGATTTTGACCTATCCCTGTGCCGTCGTCCAATTTGACGTTAAACGTCATCCAAATATGGCAAACGTCGACATTCGAAGTGACTGCATTATATAGAGCATCTTACATGAGTGTTCATGTATTATTGGATTCATTAAACGAGTTGAGGAAAAGGGATAAAATGCGAGGCTTCGCCGAGCATTTTATCCATTTTCCTCAACGACTTTAATAAATTCAGTAATACATGAGCACGAATTCAAGATTCTATTTATCGTATCACATTTAAAACACATTTTATTTATGATTTTTAACGAAAATGTCAATATTCCGTCTCTAGTAAACGCGTCGTCATTAATGTAACGTTACAAGGCGTATCTTTCTTATTTGCATATTTAATTCACCAGTGGATTATCGAAATAATGGCGTTATTACACTCTCAGACGAGACGTAATATGATAAAATAAAATCCATGCACACAGATATGAAAGGTGAGTAGAAGACAGAATCTTACCTGGGTGCTAGTGGTAGACATAAAATTCCGTCTCGGGATCACAGTTCGGCTTCACTTGGCAAGCCTAGTGATCCTCGGGAAGGATCTTACACCCTTGTAAATTTCTTATAGAAAATGTCCTAAGATACCCTTGAGGCTGTACAAGGTTGGTGCAATTATTGAGGACTCTGATCCACGCAGGCTGATCTGAGTGTTCGCAGGTCGCTCAAGTCGAATTGTTGGTTTTGTCGCGAGCTGAATTACATGCTTATATTATGCCCTTTACCATTACCCAGCTGAACAAATAAATTTAGTTATACCCATCTCTGACTATCCACCAATCAAGTTACTTGATGTAATGTAATTGTTGGGTTAACAAACTGCATGACAAATAGTGTACATCTATAGAAGCCATCTGATCTGGATCTACACTGTTTTAAAGAAGCCATCTGGTCTGGATCTACACTGTTTGATAAGGTAGGGTTGTGATGCCCTTTTATAGAACATTTAACGTCACTACAGCTGGTGTTAGGGAATGTGTGGCGGCCGTAAAAAGTCGCCCTGCCCTACACCATAGTTTAGTTTATATTTTCTTGTCCGTTGGGATCATTGATTCCATTTTGGAATTTTGAAAATATTTGAGGGTCACCGGTGGGGCCTTATTGGCCGAAACTAGCTGGTCTAGCCAAGGGAGCGTGTGTACTCCATATTTTCTAGTTTTGTAGTATATTCATTGCTTCCAATGCATAACCCTTTTTATAGGACATTTGTCATGTTCAGCGGGATATAGCCAACGGGATTCTTTTCAAATCTTATTAACCCGTTGGGCATTTTTAACAACTGTTTATCAAACGATGATCTGAGGTATACATTCCCGGACTTACGCGCCCAGCGAAATGTCAGATCGATCTGTGCATCTGAAAAATCTGTTCAGGGTCTTTGTTATGTGGATGCACTTTGCTAGCTTGGAAGGTTGAATGTGGGCTGAGCGAATGCGCCTTGGGCATAAATGAACGATTCTACATGTACGCATGAGATTTCTTTGTTTTTTGTTGTTTTTTTTGGGGGGGGGGGGGGGGGTGGGGGTAGGGGTTGTCGCCCCTGCGATAACAGTGCTGTTTTACCCTGAGCCGGCTCATGTCCAGGTTCTTTATACCGTACAAATCCGTAAACATTTAGAAACCTTGAAGACTTGCTGTAATTCTCCTAAATGTTTGACAAATTTGTTTCACGATCCAGCAAGGAGTCCAAAAGGTACAGACGGAATTGCAAATACTGTACACCCTGGTCCGACTGTTCCGTCTGCCCTTTTTGCTTAGGCCATTTTACACTGCTCTTTTCTGTAATATTCTATTGGTTTCTATTTTGCTCTATTCTATTCTATTATGTTCTGTTCTATCTTTCTATTCTTCATTGTTCTATTATATTCTATTCTGTTCGTTTCTACACTACACTACACTACACTACACTACACTACTCTACCATTATCCACCGGCCCCGATAGCTCAGTTGGTAGAGTGTCCGCTCGGGGAACGGGAGGTCACGGGTTCGATCCCAGGCCGCGACATACCAAAGTCGTTAACAATGGTACTAGCTGCTTCTCGCTTGGCACTCAGATTTACGGGGTAGAGCTAGGACTGGTCGACCCAGTGTCAGGATAATGTGACTGGGTGTGGTATCATGTAATGTGTCTGGGACATGATACTTCAGTGAGGGAGCACTATAAAAGTGAGCATTGAGCTCCCTGTCGCAACCAGACACCGTCGTGATATGACTGAAAAATTGTTGAAAGCGACGTTAAACCCGAATTCACACACACACACTCTACCTTTACCACTACACGACACGACACAACACTTCACTGCACTGCGCTATACAACACTGCACTACACTACACAGTAATGTCCTTTTCTGTTTTATCCTATATTGCCTTTTCTATTCTATTCTGCTTTTTATTATTTATTCTTTTTTTTATTCCATTTAGCATGTTTAGTTCCCATTCCCTTTTCTACTCCGATGATAATGCAAACAATAGCAATGTTTAGACAATGTTGATCATGCAGGAAAAACAAACCTGTATTTTTTTTAAAAAAAAAAAAAAAAAAAAAAAACGCTGTTTACAACAGACATATCTTGTAACGAATTATTAAACATTTCATATCTTGACAGCCAATCAACGCTATCATTGATTTTGTAACGTTCATCAGCCATCGAACATGGAAAACAGATCGTGTCGCGTCTTTAGAAAACGTGTTTTATCATTTGTGTAGCCAGCGAAGGCTCTGATCAGACTGCACGTCTGCGCATTCTGATCAATGATCAAAGCATTCGCTGTCCAAAAACTGGTCTTAGACTCTTGTTCATATCATCATTACGAAAACATGCCTATACAAACACAGTGTCAACTTTACCGCTGAAAAAAATGAAAATTTTAAGATGAAAAAATGTGATATTTTTCTTATTTGTGCTCAAAATATAGATTGTGGGTACTCGTTAGAACCGCCTCATCGAGGCGGTTCTAACGAGTACCCACAATCTATATTATAGAGCAGAAATAAGAAAAATAATGTTTACTCCTGTAAACCCCAGGTTTACTATATAAAAGTGGGGTTCAAGGGGGTCAAAATTATATAGGCATGATTTCGTGATGATCACGAAAACACGCCTCTTTGATTATTTATTTCTAAACCCCACTTTTATACAGTAATACTGTGGTTTTCAGGTGTATACATTATTTTTCTTATTTCTGATCAACATAGATTGATAGTACTCGTTAGAACCGCCTCGCCTGGAGTTCCAGCAATCTATGTTTTGAGCAGAAATATGAAAGATATCAGAATTTTTCATCTGAATTTTTTCAGTCTTTGGTGATAACATGTTCAAAATATTTGAATAGGCGTGTTTTCGTAATAGATATTATTTGTCACCATACCTATAACCGTTTAGCCCTCATACATCAGGGCTTGGAGAAATAGATTGGGATGCAAGATAGTTCCACGCAGAGCTGAAACTGACAGTAAAACGCTAAGAAGGACTTAGCCTGCCCAGTTAAGGTGGTGCGAGTCAGACCGCCCAATGCATATAATTGGGCGGTGGTGCTTGAGATTCAAGCAAACAAAACCTATAATCATCCTATATTTATGCCCATTGCTGCAGCATGTTGTTTAGGATTTGTCTTCATAAAATATAGTTTTGCTGTACTTATTCTTTAACCCTTTTCGTACCAAATGGAATCTTCCTCCTTATTACCAGGAGTCCATTCCAAAATTTAGGGGTGACAGGTTGTGTATTTGTAAAATGACTGAACTTTTAGCAAACAGTGGAGGCCCTGATCTGACGTCGCGTTCTGTGGCGTCTGATCTGGGCCTGCACTATTTGCCCGGGTACCCGTTTTGGGGTTTCTGGTACTAAATGGGTGAAAGGACTTATACGTGAACATGGCTGCGGTTGTCCATTTTGATTGTGCTTTCATGTTTATATTTAACATATTCAAAGGCTGGCTATCTATCTTCTTATACTGAATCGGTCACATTTGGCCATTACCTCAGTTAATGGTCCTGGCAAATTCAAAAGACTGGTTTTCTCCTGATGAGATATTAATGTGCAAGCCAAGGCAAAACATAGCATATGTTCTATTAACATTGAAAACCTAGGATAAAACTGCGCGAAAAACGTTCATACTGATCACCGTACTGCGTGCCCACCATTCATGGATTCCGATCACGCATGCGCGAAACAAAGTACATAGCTT
This sequence comes from Lucinisca nassula, assembly GCA_963580285.1. Taxonomy (NCBI): domain Eukaryota; kingdom Metazoa; phylum Mollusca; class Bivalvia; order Lucinida; family Lucinidae; genus Lucinisca; species Lucinisca nassula. The sequence goes on from OY757020.1 coordinate 11,878,795, forward strand.
CATGTCCAATGCGCCCTATATTTTGCTTACAAATACTTTTTCAATGCTTAGTCTTTTCATGTCTGTCTGAAGGTTCTCTAGTTGCAAAAAAGCTTGATTTGCACTTAAGATAAAATCTATCGATGGAAAAACAAGCGTGATTAATTCAAAATTCAGTCAGATTGCTAATTCTAGGTATTTATGAGGGTAAAATATCACATATAGAACCTATTAGGATAACTTACGGCTTGTAAAATAAAAACACTGAGAGTGCTGATGGGGCGATAGCTTGTGATCAACAGTCTAGCATATAACGCTTGTTACAACGCATAATGTAGTAATGTAGTAATTACTACATTTTGATTTTTTTTACTACATTATGCGTTGGCATAGTCGACGCGAAATGAAGTAAAAAAATTATTTCATTTCGCGTTGATATGCACCATATCGACGCATAATGAAGTAATGATGGTAGAACATAGTTGTCTTCGAAAAGACTTAGGAAGCAATACAGTTAAATTCCTACAATTTAGACCACATTTGAGACGGTTCAAAAGTGGTCTTTAAGACCACAGTTGAACAGTCCAAAAGACGGTCTTCCACAAAAGCACACTGAAGGTCAAAATCACAAAGAAAAAGGTTTATTGGGCGGCATCTCAATGTCGGGTAAAAGTCCCATGAAATTGGAAGCAACGTCTCCAAAATGACCTAAATAGTGTTGACGGGGACGTTAAACCTCAAATCAAACAAATCAAACAAAAGACAGACAGGCAGACAGACAGACAGACAGACAGACAGAATGGACAAAAACTATATACCCCCTTGCATACTTCGTATGCCGGGGGTATAAATAGATGGGCTGCACGATGCTTCCACGCAGAGCTGATACCGCCCGTACATGAGTCCTCGTAATCTGCTTAGAAGGTCTAAGCCTGTCCAGGAAAACTGCTGCGAGTCGGCCCATCCATGCATATAAACCCTATTGCTTTTAATTGGACGGCAGCGATTGAGATGTCATTTCATCTCAATATCGGGTAAAAGTCCCATAAAATTTGAAGCAATGTCTCCAAAATGACCTAAATAGTCTTGACGGGACCGTTAAACCTCAAATCAAACAAACAAACTGTTGACGCATAATGAAGTAAAATTAAGTATGCCACCCATCGCCGCAAAATGAAATAATTCTTTCATTTTGCTCAAACCTCTTAGTATCGACGCATAATGTAGTAAAAACGACATTTTATTTCATTTCGCGTCGACTATGCCAACGCATAATGTAGTAAAAATTTCAAAATGTAGTAATTACTACATTACTACATTATGCGTTGTAACAAACGCTGCCAAACTGTACAATTTTTTGTACAGCCACTCAGCTGCCTTATCAGTGTTGATAATCATTTAACCAATTTCACTGACTGCAAAATATTTATTTTAACCAGCAGGATATCTGATCATATTTCTACTTTCTCTCTCTATTTTTAAGACTTTACAAAATACTGTTTATTCTGACCAGTGTTGGTTAGCATTGGATATATTTGTTGTATTAGGGAAGGTGGAAGGTGGAAATTTTCTTATTATTGTTGTTTAGCGTCTACTTTAAGCATGATGCAATAAAGGAGTCTGACCATTCATCCATCCGTATGTCCATTTGTCTGTTTGACCATTTGTCAAGCCGTCAACATTTTTAGCCCCCTTAATGTTCACCCAAATGGACAAGTCTATTTCATCCAGAAGTATTAAATGACCCCTGGTACAAACTTGCATCCATATTTTACCTTGAACTTCATTTCATGGATTATAATCCCTGCATTTCTCGAAGAACAAAAGCGGGGGTCCTGTAATACCCCCGTCCGTCCTCCATCTGCCTGTGCGTCCGTCTGTAATGTCACACCATTCCTCCTTGACCATTTAAGCTAAAATCTCCAACCTTTCATAGGCAATATTCCTATGGCTGGGGACAGCGTACTCAGAAATTTGGGGTCAAAAGTCAGTTTGTTTAAACATATATATAGTCATGCTGGATATCCGTTTTTTAAGCAAATACCGGTAGTGCAGATCTTGATAAAACGCAGCGTTCTGTTTCCAAGATAACCCACGTAGGCAAGACTCCGACCTCACTGCAGCTACTTTGTCATAAAAAGTTTCTATAAAAATGGTTATTTCGACAAGTCCTGTGGACTTTAGCACTGAAGAGCTTTTCTGCTTTGTAGCTTTTTGTCGATTGACAATAGACCCCAAAATAGCCGTGTTATTCACTCCACTCTGAGGTCATGTAAGAGAGTTATATGAGAGTTATATGTAACAGGACTTGAATCATGTGTTGGGTTTGGCAAACAGTGCAGATCCTGATCAGAGGCCACATAGACATACCATCATCTATTTCTAATACTGAATTTTAATTTTGGAGACAATTCCACAATGAAATAAAATGGCTGTACTAACTGAAATCAAAACAATCTTCAAAACCATACACCCTTAGATAATAGAAAATACTATATCATTGACTTAAACCTTAAATACCAGTATTTGAGACAAACAGTGTAGACCCTGAGCAGCCAGCTGAGCAGATGTATAATTTCGTGGCGTCTGATATGGGTATACAGTGTTTGCCAAACGCGTCCGGCAACACACAAGTCACTCGGATCTACATGTAACATCGGCAAAAATAGCGCGACTATTTTCTATTAATAACCATAACCTTGATTTTCCTACATCAGTGATAGTCACGTGGACAGCAGTACCAATTCAGATTCTGTCATTAGTAACTTTGGGTCGATTGAAAACAATGGTGGGGTCATGTCTGGGGGGTAAAAATAGCCATCAGAAGAGAGTGCAAATCCCCCGACCAACAGCCAATATGGCCTTCAGAAGATTGTTCACCAATAGAACATACACCAGAATTAAACCAGCAATATATCACAAAAGTATTGCATTTATGGCCATCACATAATTATACTGTCAGGGGACATAACTAAAAAAACCAGGGTACTCAGAATTGCGGTTCTTGCGAATGACATGCCTGCTTAAGCTCATGTATTTCTGTACAAAGTACCATCAATATGTCTCAAACGGTATTGGAGATATGGGGATCACAAGTTGGTCATACTGTTATATTGGAAGGGTAGATAACTCAAATACCACAGCACCAACAGTTGTGGTTCTTGCACATGACACCCCTTCTGTACCTTGTATACAATTGTGCCAAGTTCCTGCAATATATCTCAAAGGGTGTTGGACTTATGGCCTTCACAAGGTTATATTGTCAGGGGAGATTACTAAAAAACCAGAGCACCCAGAGTTGTAATTCTTGAGCACGACACACCTGCTTAACCTCATGTATATCTGCATCAAGTACCACCAGTAGGTCTCATATTGGAAGGGGAGGTAACTCAAATATCATAGCACCCAGAGTTGTGGTTCTTAGGCATAGAGTGCCATCTCAACCTTGTATACAATTATGCCAAGTACCATCAATATATCTCAAAGGGTATTGGGGTTATGGCCATCACAAAGTTATATTGTCAGGGGAGATAATTTAAAAACCAGGGTACTCAGAGTTGTGGTCCTTGCACGTGACACATCTGCTTAATCTCATGTACAACTGCACCAAGTACCATCAATATATCTCAAAGAGTGTTGGAGATATGGCCATCACAAGGTAGTGATTCTATATTATTGGAAGGGGAGATAACTAAAAAACCATGGCATCTAGAGTTGTGGTTCTTGTGCATGACACACGTTGTCGGCCTTGTGAACAACTGTGCCCGGTATCATCAATATATCTTAAAGGGTATTGGAGTTATGGCCAGCACAAGGTAGCCATCTATTTTGGAAGGGGAGATAACTAAAAACCATGGCAACCAGAGTTGTGGTTCTTGTGCATGACACGCTGTCTCAGCCTTGTGAACAACTGTGCCAAGTACCATCAATATATCTCAAAGGGTATTGGAGTTATGGCCATCACAAAGTAGTCATTCTATTTTATTAAAAGGGAAGATAACTCAAAAAGTATGGCATCCAGAGTTCTGGTTCTTGCGCATGACACGCCGTCTCAGCTTTGTGAACAAGTGTGCCAAGAACCATCAATGAATCTCAAAGGGTATAGGAGTTAACGCCATCACAAGGTTGCGTTTACGGACGGACGGACGGACGGACGCCAGGCTGATCGCTATATCCCTTGCACCTATTCGGTGGGGGGATAATCAGAGGAACATATTTGAAAATTTGATGTGGACCACTTATTGTGGGACCTGAACCTGCCCAAGGGGTCAAACTCCACTTCCCAAGAACTATAAGAGCTAAATTAATGATATTTGGAACAAACTTTTGCATCTGGTGATGGTAACTATATTAATGTAACCATCCACATTTGACCCTGAACTACATTTCATGGTTCACTGACTTTATGAACTATTGCGTCAACCCTAGCGTTCACTCAAAAGTTCCAGCCAAATTTCTCAAGAACTGCAAGAGTTTCATTAGTGATAAATGGTACAAGTTGCATCTAGAAATGGTAACTTTTATGCAAGCATCCATGTTTGACCTTTGCCTAGATTTCATTGCCAAGTAATGTTGTGCCCCCACAGGGGCGACATAGCCTTCGGTGGAATTCTAGTTTGGTTTGAATCCCCTTTAGTCGGCGCCAGCCAATCTGAGTTGACAAGTTCTGGTCAAATTTGGTAAAATATACCACTTCAGCATTCAAAAGACTTGATTACTATAGTTTGGTGACATTTCTCAATGTCATATTGGTCCAAATATTGTCCGGTGTTTGCTTATCTGTACCATATACTTGAACCTATGGATAAATTCTGGCATAATTCTACTTTTGTGACCTTGACCTCATCATTTTCAAGGTCAAATACTTGTTTGAGGCGTATTTTTTGGTGAGGGATATAGCTTTTGTTTCTTCTTAAAATATTACTTTAGTTATAACCACTGTCTTTTTATACCCCACCACACGATAGTTTTGGCCCTTGACAGTTCCTAATAAGTGGTTTTTGGTCATTTCCGTTCGAAAACGCAAGTATTTTCCCACAAATTTTCTTCAAATTTTGCATATGCATTGGTATTGGGAATGTGTGGTTTGGGATTGTTAATGGGCACAATCCGCTTACATTTGACCGAGTAATGACCGATAACAACTACCATTGAATGTTTTTGGACTCTTATTCCTTTTCTAAATAGAACATATGTATGAAACTTAAGAGATATATAGACCACTAAAGGAAACATATTGTGGCCATGGACTACGACTTTAACCATTCTTGATCTTGAGTTTGCTGCCCGTGTCAGTTCCTAATAAGTGATTTTGGGCGATTCCCATCGATAACTTCAATATTTTGTCGCGGATTTTCTCCATATCTTGCATATACATGGGTACTGGAAATGTGGTTTGGGATTGCTAATGGGCAAAATCCGTTATCTGACAGAGTTATATCCGTTAACAATTCCCATTTAAATGGATTTTGGACTCTTATTCCTTTAGTGTACGGAAAATATGGATGAAACTTCCCAGATATATTTACCACATAAGGAAACATATTGTGATCACCACTTTAACCGCAACATTGGTCTTGAGTTATCTCAGCCTCGCAGCACTTAAGGTAATGGATATGGAAAATGATTGTTGTCCTGCTTCTCCTTTGCTATATGGAATATCTTAATGACATTTTACAGATGTATGAAACACTAAAGGAAGCAAGGACGGTCACTCTGTAAATGCTGGTTCTTGGGTTATTTGCCCTTGGTATATGTAAAAAATGGCTTTTGGTCCATAGCTCCTTTGCTATAGAATACCTTGATAAAATTTTACAGATGTTTAAGAACACTATAAGAAGCCTATTGTGGCAAAGGAACCATACTCTGACCATTTTAGGTCTTGAGTTGCCTGCCCTTGTATATCTGGCTGCTTTCAGCTGAAACTGCATTGACATATTCTGCACTAAAGCTGCTATAAAATAGACAAGAACTACTTCTCTGGCTATTCTACTTCGGGTTATCGGCCCTTATAATTTGTCTGAAAAAATAGTTTTTTTTTTTTTTTGCCCTGTATTTCTGTAGTATATAGAACAGCTTGATGTACAGAGCACTAAAGGTTGCCTTTTATGGCCAAGAACATAAAATTAACCCTCAACATGCTGAATATCCTGCCTTTTGTGTTGCATCATTTTGATTTTGCCATGAATTTAGAAGACGAATGGAAAACAGTAATATCATGATCAGTTGGCTTCCAAGGAGCCGGCTTGTCTGGATCTATACTGCTTTCAACAAATGATATATCCGGGTTCAGCATAGTGAGGGTCAAGTTCTTGATTTATTTGGCTTTTGTGTATCTGAAAAATGGTTTGTTTTTGCCAGAGATATAAAAAATTATTGACACATATTTATCAAGACTTTTGGATAGTGGCTGTCCTGTTTCTGAGGTTGTTTGCTCTAGAAACGCCTGAAAATGCATGTTTCAAATGTTTGCAATGCATTTATTTATTATTTATAATGAAAAATACCTCCCGCCGGGGTCGGCAACATTCTTTCGTGGAGATTGATCATGAAATCTTTTCTACGGTCATTCTCTCCCTTCCGCTGATTCAAGAAGGGCAGTTGTCAGTTTCTGGCGAAAGAATGTGCACTGTACTGGTTAACCGCTTACGTATACGCCTGCCCAGGAAAGTGTTGATAGGTAAACTGACCGGCTCAAAAATGACCTAAATAGTGTTGGCTGGGCCGTTAAACTCCAATACAAACAAGCAATAATGAAAAATACGCAGTGGGTGCCGAAAAATTCATTTAAAACTACTTTGAAATGCCCTTTGAAAACGCTGACAGATTATTTTGAAAAGTTTATACACTGCCAGAACAGTTAATAATTTAACCATGATTAACGACCCTTTGAACAATTTAGCCCACATCTCTCAATGCGCTGGGTTACAGCCTCGCTCGGGTCACATGTGAGATGACAAGTTTTTGTTTTCTTTGTTACATCACGAAAACACGCCAATATAATGTTGACCCCCTTGAGCCCCAGTTTCGGCCCCAGGCCATCGGGGCTTGAAGAAATAGATGGACTGCATGGTACTTCCATGCAGAGCTGAAACCGAGCGCACAGGCGAGTACTGGTAAACCGCTTACAGGATTTAAGCCTGACCAGGCAAAGCGGTGCGAGTCGGACCGCCCATGCTTATAAACCCTACTGGTTTCATTGGGCGACAGGGCTTGACATGTCATTTCATCTCAATGTCGGGTAAAAGTCCCACAAAATTGGAAGCAACCGTCTCCAAAATGACCTTTATAGTGTTGACGGGGACGTTAAACCTCAAATCAAACAAACAAAAAAAAACCGTTTTATGTAGTAATATGTAGTAAAACTGGGGTTTGCAGGGGTAAACCTTCTTTTTTTTATTTCTGCTCTAAAATATAGATTGTGGGTACTCGTTAGAACTGCCACATCGAGGTTCTAACGAGCACCAACAATCTATATTTTGAGCAGAAATAAGAAAAATATCACCATTTTTCATCTTAAAATTTTCATTTGTTTTCGGCGATACACATTCATTGGCCAGAAACTTACAACTGCCCTTCTTGAATCAGCACAAGGGAGAAATGACTGTAGAAAAGATTACATGATCAATCTCTAGGAAGAACGTTGCCGACCCGGCAGGTGTCGAACCCGCAACCTCTTGATCACCAAGAAAGAAGTATTACCTTTATAAAGTAGATATGGGGACGATTTTTTGTCATTCGACTAAGCAAATAAACTTTTTAATGCTAATGTCCACGTGACTATCATTGATTTGTAAGAAATCCAGGTAACGGTTATTTATAGAAAATAGCTGTTCTTATTGGTGTGAGGTCATAGTGTAGCATTAGAAGATTATATACAGAATCTGGACTGGAATCAAGCATTGTGTTGGGCAAACACTGAAGACCCAGGTCAGTGTTGACACTGTTTGCTTAAAATACTGGAATAAAAGAGTCAAACCAAACAGTTTAACTAAAATTCTAAGCCTACTCGTACATTTATAGAGAACCGATCCACCAGTGTGGTCAGTTGGGCTTTGATCAATTTAATTTGATTTAGCTTTTTGGCGTTGTAGTATATTTGACCTGGTCAAAGTAAGAAAGGTACCAAAAATTTCAAATTGCTCACTCAGGGAATTTATCTCTGAAGGATCAGTTACTAGGTAATCATTATACTGTTAAATAAATAATCTACTTGGGGAAGCCAGAAACTGGCAAAAATCGAGAAAATCTGGGGTTATGTTCTGAAGTGTCAATGGGTAGGGTTAGCGTCTTGTTGGTATTTTGAATAAAATTCATGAAAATAGCTGTTTAAAGCTATTCTGGGCCAGAAGTCGTGTTAAAGCAACAAAACCCATGTTGAAATTCTGTTTGAAGATGAGTTTTGATATTTGAACATCAAAAATTGACTTTGTTTACGTTACACGTTAGAGCGATGTAACGTTGTCCCGGTGAACGTAGCATTTTTACATGTAAGTATTGTAGAACAGACGTTATCGTTTTACTAACGTTTTGAACTAGCAGCTATTCCCGGTTTTGTTTAACGGTCGCATCTGAAGAGGTGATGTGGAATTGTGGGGCGTTTTCGTCACAATTTGTCGTAGGAAATGCAAGAATGACGATCTTGCATGTTTATTTCATTGCAATAACATTTGTCTACAAAAAAGCGGCGGTGTCTGATCAGGGTCTTCACTGTTTGCTAACATACAGAAATCCATGTATCCGAAGTCTTTTTAGACAACACTCAATCAAGCAGACATTTGTCAAGTCAGTGCTCACAGCGCTGTGATGAAGAAAAGGCTTACCCCAGCAGGCACATGAAGTATTTGTGACGTCACATTAACGTCGGTGCGACGTCATGACGTTCATGCAACGTCACATCAACGTCGGTGCAACGTCGTGACGTTGCAGCGACGTTGATTTGAGGCTGCCCTAGCGACGTGTGCCTGCTGGGACTAATTCATGAGTGCAAACTCTACGAGTATAATACAGTTAAAGAATTCCGGTTTCTACCATAATATAAAAATAATAATGTTTGCTGTCGAAAGGGACGTTAATGGATGTTACTTATTTCTTAATGGTGTCTCTTTCCTTTATCCCATATATGACAATGGAATCTTTCACCTAATGCGTTTGGAGTGTGGCCCATCTCCAATTGTAGGAATGTCAGGTTTGTTTAACAGTGTAGACCTAGATCAGTCGTCGCATTCTGTGGCATCTGATCTGGATCTTCCATGTTTGCCAATGTCCTCCTAAACATGAGACGCGAGACATATATGGGATGATGAGATGGCGAATAAAGACCGTCTCACTGAAAATACGATTTGTCTGAAAGTGAAGTTATATACAGAAAACATTCCGCTATTAAGACTACCTTTAGAACTGTTTCAGAAAAAAATGGTCTACGACCATTTTTGAACAGTCCAAACTGTGGTCTTTTACTAGAGCTGGGTCTAGCAACCACTAATACAGAACCGCTGAAACCTATTTGATACGTATTTAAAAGCAGAATTAGTCTTAATTTTTGTTGGTCTTAATAGCGGAATTCTACTGTAGTGTGGTGTTAAATATGAGAAAAACTGACAACAACAACCGCCCCCGCCCATAGGGGCTTGAAGAAATATATGGGCTGCACGATGCTTCCACGCAGAGCTGAATCCGGCTCGCACACTAGTACTGGTAAACCGCTTAGAGGATCTAAGCCTGTCCAGGAACCACGTGCGAGGCGGACCGTCCATGCTAATAAACCCTATTGGTTTCATTGCACGGCAGGGCTTGAGATGTCTTTTCATTTCAATGTCGGGTAAAAGTCCCACACAATTGGAAGCAACGTCTCCAAAATGACCTTTACAGTGTTGACGGGGACGTTAAACCTCAAATCAATCAAAAACAAAAAAAAAAAAAATCTTATTCGAACATCTAGCGAAAGCTCCAATTTACAACAAGTGACTTTGTAGAGCATCCTCATGCGGGTGTCTCATCACGAAAACACACCTATATAATTTTGACCCCATTTTAACCCCTTTTTATATGGTAAAACTGTGGTTTACATAGGTGTATATTATTTCCCTTATTTCTCCCCAAAAACATAGATTGTTGGCAATCGTTCTAACCAGTACCAACATTCCATATTTTGAGATGAATAAGAAAAATATCAGATTTTCTTTACCTGAAAATTTTCATTTTTTTGGTGGTAAAATAAATAAGGGTGTTTTCGTTATGCATCCTATTGAGGAGACAGCTGGTTGTCTCCGTTGGTTTGCCACGGGCCATTGTGCCGTGTCACGCATGAAATATCACTAGCCATATTTTTGTGATGAAATCACGCATATCATTATCTTCTGCAACAGCTGGTATTATCTTGAAAAATAAATCGAATCCCTAACAGCACTCATGGGTGTAGACTGAACAACTGGGACTGCTGCACTGGAAATGACACTGTTACGGTTTACCTTCTTTGTAACAAATGGAATCTTCCTCCTTATATATAGCAGGAGTCTGGGCCTGCACTGTTTGCCAACTACCCGGTTTTCAGTCTCCGGTACAAAATGGGTTAACAGGTTTAATGCTGACAAAAGAACACTTTCCGGTCCATGCGGGTATATTATGGTGTCGACCGTGAACTGTTTCGTAAAACACATTTACAGCTTGGTACCATCAGGCGAATTAGGGTTTTCATTAATTTTGGGTTTGACGGCCTGTCAACATTTGTGTCGCATCCCAGAGAAAGGGAGAATATTGATTGATCGATTGATTGATTGATTGATTGATTGATTTGGGTTTAACGACACGTCAACTCTTGTGGGTCATTTTGTGTCGTCTCCCAGAGAAAGGGTGAAAAGAGATAAGAGATGGTAGAGAAGATGAATGTGAGGGACAGATGAGAAAGTGGAAAATGAATGGAACTATCGAAACAGAAGAAATAACAACACCCCTCAATAAGGCTGACACGATTAATCGTATAATCGATTAATCGATCGATAAATTTCTTCTGGATCCCATTTGTATGATACTACAACTAGTGTAGCTATGTTCTCAATATGTACATGCTTGTCATTGATGTCTGTGTTATACAATAAAATAAAGTTTAAACCAAATTCCAGAAAAATGATTATCATTTTTTATTTGCTTGTAATCGATTACTTGACAGGTACAATTTACTAACCGAAGTTATGCCTAAAATAGCTTGATGATTGGCAAACAGTGCAGACTCTGATGAGACGCCGCAGAATGCGGCATCTCATCTGGGTCTACACTGTTTGCTCAGGCCTGTCTGTCCAAATATACATATTGAAAAGTACAACATATGGTAAGAGACATGCTCAGACAGGTAAAATTATGACAAAAACATATCGATTACTAATCGATTATCGATCACAATTACATTGACTGATAATCGATTATCTTTTCAGCTCCGATTAGCCAGCCTTACCCCTCAACCCTTGCCTGTTGCAAGGACAGCAGGCCTTGCCAACTGAAAGCCAAAATCTGCTGGATGCCCCAGTGACGTAATGTACACGTCACCGGTTCACGTCACCTTTGCCTCGCCCTACCACCCCAAGAAGCATGGTTTACATGGATAAATTTTGTTTACCTATTTTTTTTCTTTACAAATGCTTTATTTATGTGATGATCCATGTTTGCAGAACATTGACCTTATTTGCATTATCTGCTGGTTCCTAGTCTGAAGGTTATCAGTATTGGAAAAACAGGTAACCAGAACCCCCTGACCTTGAAAGGTCAGCGGGGTCTGGTTACCTGTTTTTTCAATATTGACAATGGGCAAGCTGGGAGCCAGCAAATAATGCAAATATGGTGTATACCGGATGTCTTCTGCAAACATGGATTTCCACTTTAATGACGCATAACGCACGTTAAGGTATACGAACGACCGCTCGCAGGCGTACACACACGTACGCACGTTCATACACACATGTATCCCCACACCAATACCCACATACACACGCGCGCGTTTTCCCATACAAGGGCACGTACATGCACACACCCAGGCGACGACATTTCAACAGCGCTAAGCCGTAAGGGATCTTTTAGCAGATGACGAGTGGTTATACGCTGACGCATCGTGTCATTCAAAGTTCACTGGCGACATATTGTTCGTGTATCGTGTTTGCCTGTAGGTAAATATGATATCACACTCTGCGAGCTGATAATCCCAAAAAATATACATCACGTGAACAAGTCCGTAAAATGAAGACCCCCTAAACCCTACTTTATATAGAGAAAATTGGGGTTTACGGGAGTATATATTATTTTTCTTATTTCTGCTCCACTACATAGGCTGTGGGTACTCGTTGGACCGCCTCATTGAGGCGGTTCTAATGAGCACCCACAACCTATGTTTGAAGTACAAATAAGAAAAAATATCACAGATCTTCATCAGGAGATGTGAAACAATGCACTACGTCGCACGGTTGTGTTCTCGTAATGAAAGGTCCAACTGCAGCCTCCGACTGCACATATAAACTGTTCTTCCCTTTCCGGAGAAAATAAAGTATACCCAACCCCAAAAATAATAATAATAAAGATTAAACTAGAATTACCTTTCCATAGTATCGCAATCAAGCCTCTTAAAAACTTGACAGGTACTAGAACACAAGCTGGCTCCGCTCATCGGGGCTTGGAGAAATAGACTGGGCTGCATGGTTGAAACCGACGGCACATGAGTACTGGAAAACCGCTTCGACGCAAAATGGTGCGAGCCCGACCGACCATGCATATAAACCCTATTGGTTGCATTGGGTTGCAGGACGGATGCCATTTGATCTGAGAATCGGTCGGGTAAACTTTCCACTGAATTGGAAGTAGACTGATATCAGTCCTAGATGTTAATGGTTTTGTCCATGCTTGCCACATTTTATCTTATGCCATCATACCAGGCTAGATTTTATTTTATGCTGTCTAACATCTAGGTAGGGCTGAAGAGAGAGAGAGAGAGCGAGAGAGAGAGAGATTTAATTAGTAAGGGGAACTGGGGACGGGGTATATTTTTATTCATCTAAGGATTACTTAATAAAAAAAGTCTCATTTCAACAGACTTTATAAGTCTAAACTGGAAGCAACATCTTCAAAATGACATATTTAGTGTTAAGTGGTGCATTAAACATCAAATCAAACAAACAAAACTAGAAAAACAATCGCTCACGATCTAATCTAAAAATGTAATCGACAGTTAGGTAGCCAAATTAGGCGGTGATAAAAAAAACAGTATTTTTTTCCAGAAAAAGGTTCATATCCCTCAGCAATCTATTCATAAGCGAGTTACAGACTTTAGCACGGATAAAAAAACTATGTACAACTATAATTAACGCATACTTCCGGCGACGTCGCCTGTAGCACTGCAGTACTAGACGACGTCATAGGTGGAGTGTTAGGCGACGTCGCGGTATCCATCACGAAAACACGCCTATATAATTTTGACCCCCTTGAACCCCACTTTTATATAGTAAAACTGGGGTTTGCAGGGGTAAACCTTTTTTTCTTATTTCTGCTCTAAAATATAGATTGTGGGTACTCGTTAGAACCGCCTCGATGAGGCGGTTCTAACGACTACCCACAATATATATTTTGAGCAGAAATAAGAAAAATATCACAATTTTTCAGCTTAAAATTTTCATTTCTTCGGCGATAACGGTTATAATGTATTTGTATAGACGTGTTTTCGTAATGTGTGCTCGGATTTAAGGGGACAAGGAACACCTGGCACATTTTCCGCCATTTTGCAAAGGGAAACAACTTTCGGGACTTCCAGTTTGGTTTTCTATAAGCTCTGTCCCATGGAAAAAGGGATCAACTCTAAGAGTTGACCCGTATTGACAGGGGAGACAATAATACTCTTGCAGCAGTTGCCTTCTCTAAATGTGAAACCATTTCCCTTAAATTTCTATGCGGATCGTCTTTTGATGATTTGCATGTAAGTCATTGTTTGTTTGAGTTGAGGTTTTATGTCCCCGACAACAGTATTAAGGTCATTTGGGAGACGTTGCTTCCGAATTTGTGGGACTTTTACCCGACATTGAGATTAAATGACATCTCAAGCCCTACCACTTATAGACCGGCCCCGATATCTCAGTTGGTAGAGTGTCCGCTCCGGGGAACGGGAGGTCCCGGGTTCGATCCCGGGCCGCGACATACCAAAGTCGTTAAAAATGGTACTAGCTGCTCCTCGCTTGGCACTCAGATTTACGGGGTAGAGCTAGGACTGGTCGATCCAGTGTCAGGATAATGTGACTGGGTGTGGTATCATGTAATGTGTCTGGGACATGATACTTCAGTGAGGCAGCACTATAAACGTGAGCATTGAGCTCCCTGTCGCAACCAGACACCGTCGTGATATGACTGAAAAATTGTTGAAAGCGACGTTAAACCCGAATTCACACACACACACACACACACCACTTATAGAAACCGCTAGGGTTTAAGGAGCGGTCCGACTCGCTTCACTTTTCCTGGGCAGGCTTAGACCTAAGCTGTTTACCAGTACTCAAGTTCGGTCGGTTTCAGCTCTGCGCGGAAGCACCCTGCAGCCCAATCTATTTCTCCAGGACCCGATGGGCGGGGGCGTTGCATGTAAGTCAACCGAAGCTCTCGTTCTATTGTCCCAGCAGTATCGTACCATATCTAATAGTATCGTGTGATAGTAGCAGATTGCTGGTGACATATATCGGAAAGCGTTTAGCACCGGACCTGGAAATGTAATTAAACAGATGTTGAAATATTTACCCATCTTCCGATTATGATTGTTTGCTTTGTAGAATCATATCGATCTGGGAGAGAAATGACGCGATTCTCGTATGCTAAACGGCGGTATCTTTTACAAGCTTTGTTTTGTCCATGTTGACTAGCATTCATTGTCGGGACAAACGCATCAATTATATGCAATTCATCCATCATGAGCGCTTAACTTTTGGGGGACATACACAAAACGGTGTAGGCCCATATCAGACGCCACAGAGCGCGGCGTCTCATCTGAGTCTACGCTGTTTGGTAAAATACTGATTTTGGTATAGTAGTCGCAGATAAGACTGACTAGATGGAGCTATTCAGGTGTTGTCAATATTATGTCAAATTCGTCGAGTCCACCAGAAGATTCGGTAGAGTGCCTTTCGCATGCTTACCACAAGCGGACGAAATGGTCATATACGCCACAGCTGTGCTTGTGTTACAGTTGAATTAAGGCAGGTACAAACGATAGCTCCGCCTACGCTGATTCAAGAAGGGCAGTTTTCCGTATTCTGGCGAAAGAATGTGCACTGTACTGGTTAACCGCTTACTTATAAGCCTGCCCAGGAAAATTGTGGATAGGTAAACTGACCGGCTCAAAAATGACCTAAATAGTGTTGACTGCATCACGAAAACACACCTATATAATTTTGACCCCCTTACACCCCACTTTTATGTAGTAAAACTGGGGTTTACGGGGGTATACCTTATTTTTCTTATTTCTGTTCTGAAATATAGATTGTGGGTACTCGTTAGAACCGCCTCGGTGAGGCGGTTCTAACGAGGGCCCACAATCTATATTTTGAGCAGAAATAAGACAAATATCACAATTTTTCGTCATAAAATTTTTATTGTTTCGGCGATAAAGGTGGCAATGTATTTGTATAGGCGTGTTTGCGTAATGTGGGCCGTTAAACTCTAATACAAACCAACAAACAAAAGGGATTTTTGTACAACTTGTATTACATGTAATACAAGAAATGAAACATACCAGATATTCCTAAAATCGGAAATGGGCCTGTCCATTGTTTTTAATTTTGTAATTGGAACAGTCTATTTGCTCTGTATGAGTTACAGAAAAAATCAATCAATTTAATTGAAAAAGAGCGTGATTTAACAACTGTTTTAAACTCGCTATGATCCACGTCACAAGAAAAAATTATTTATTTATATTTGTTTTGTTTGTTTCCGGAAACAAAGACGCAAATCAGCCTGCGCATCCGCGCAGGCTGATCTGCGTTTTTGTTTTTCGCTGCCATCACGTTAGCGAGTTTGTTTATTTATTTATTTTCTATTTGGGTTTTGGTTTTAAGGCCCTTTCAACGTCGTTTCATTAATATTGAGCCGGTCGTTAATTACAGGTAGGCGAAAACCAGTGTACACGGAGTAAAACCACCTGGCCTTCCGTTGCAGAACTTGGTGTCTCACATTTGACCCGAGCCAGGCTCAAACCACAACGGTGAGACACCTAATGATTAAGAGTCAGTGCTCTTTTCCACTAGGTCACGGAGGCCCGTAAGTTCGTTTAATAAACACCCCTCTTGACCGAATTTTGTATAAAGAATATATACTGCAGTTTAAAGAGGTATACATTATTTTGTCTTATTTCTGTTCCAAGACATAGTTTGTAGGTACTCGTTAGATCCGCCTCAATGATGTGGCTTTAGCTGCCTCAATGAAGCGGTTCTAACGAGCACCCAAAACCTATATGTGAAGTATAAATTAAGAAAAGATAAAGAAGTTCATCATTGAAGTAACCTTTATGAAGATACGAAATAATGATCTTTTTCACATCTGTGTTATTATAAGGGCGTCAAGATAATATCTGGGCTTCTATGTGACAAGCCCAAAATTCCGCGGGGCTTCTTAGACTTAGCAGGTCGGTTCTAGTCTAACCTGGTTTAAAACACCAAAGACAGGTTTACATTTGACGAGGCTCATATAGGTCACTTCAAGTTTTGTTTTTGTTTGATTTGAGGTTTAACGTCCCCGTCAACACTGTAAAGGTAATTTTGGAGACGTTGCTTCCAATTTTGTGGGATTTTTACCCGATATTGAGATGAAATGACATCAGACTCGCACCGCTTTGCCTGGGCAGGCCTAGATCCTCAGGTCACTTCAGGTAAATGCATGTCTTCAGACACGGCGTTTATATGATATACAGTATATTACTATATTAAAACCACCTTTGGGACTGTTCAAAAGTGGTCTTTAAGACCACTTTTGAACAGTCCAAAAGATGGTCTCTGTCCAAAGGAAACTGTACGCAGAAAACACAAAGGAAGAATAAATGCAACTTACTAAATAAACTTTTTAAAACAGAATTTGTCTTAATTTTTGGTGGTCTTAAAAGCGGAATTTTACTGTGCAATATCAGGAAAATCGCTGTTGCTGCGGAGGGGTGTTTTATCGCACACAATGTCGTCGACTAGGCCCTGAAGTTCAAACGTGTTTTACACCCCGATTTTAACCTATATATTACCGGAAACCCTAAAACGGGTAATTGGCAAACAGTGCAGACCCAGATCAGGCGCCGCAGAACGCGGCGTCTGATCAGGGCCTACACTATTTGCGAAAAGTTCAGCCATTTCCCAAATAAATTTTGAAGAAAACACTACCTGAAATTCCTAAATTTTGAAATGGATTTCTGCTGTATATACAGTAAGGAGGAAGATTCCATTTTGTACAAAAAAGGTTACATGTATCTCCCTTCCGCTGATTCAAGAAGGGCAGTTGTCAGTTTCTGGCGAAAGAATGCGTACTGTACTGATTAACCGCTTACGTATAAGCCTGCCCCGGAAAAGTGTAGATAGGTAAACTGACCGGCTAAAAATGACCTAAAATAGTGTTGACTGGGCCGTTAAACTCCACAACAAACAAAAACAAAAAAGGTTAACTGCGGCTCTGTTAGGTGGTGATCAGCAGTAGGCGCACCCAAAGGCCACTTGTTAGCGCGCAGCTAGGTTAATATTGCGCAAAGAAAAACGTAACCTTGTTCCCTCAATTTCGAAATGAACTCCGGATATATATACCCGAGCAAGGCAAAACAAGGCAAAAGATTCTGTTCAGTGCAAAATGCACCTGTCCATCGGAACTTGAAGCGTAAACAGAACGTGGAAAATCTCTAGGGGTAGCCCCTATGTGCTAGGTTTCAGTCATTATCATAACACATCCGTGTGATATAGTGCATTTTCCAACCTCAAAAAAAGTATTTCTTCTGATTAAAATTTGTGATATTTTCCTTATTTCTGCTCCAAACATAGGTTTTAGGCGTTTGTTACATGTAGAATATCGAAATACCAACAACCAAAAAACGAATACCCACAACCTATGTCTTGGAGCAGAAATAAGGAAAATAATGTTTACCCCCGTAAACCCAAGTCTTCTCTATATAAAGTGGGGTTTAGGGGGGGGGGGTCTTTATTTCACGGACTTGTTCACGTGATTAAAAGATGGATTTAAGCAAAACACACGCCTGCAGGCGGAGAAACAAAACTGTTTTATTTCTGAAGGATTGCTGTTTTGTATATTTATACTGCACTTAAAAAGAACACTTTTTGCTTTCATTTTACAATCTTGGCTGGGATAATGCATAATTCACCCACCTGTGCCTAACATGACAATAAATAGACAAGCGAAAACAGTGCACACTTGGTCAGAACTCCGCGCCCTGCTGCGTCTGATTTGGGTCTACGATGTCATCGTAGTGTTCAAATCTTTATAAAAAAATATTAAAAGAAGAAGGCCCTTTAATTGCAACTGGATCGGTCCGAACTAGGGTGGAGTTCGTCCAGTATTAACGGGCTAAACAATCAGACGCAGGCTACGTCATAGAGAGATTCCATGTAATAAATCGCATTCTGTGTAATAAATTGTCTATAATATGTCATTTATTTCGTTAATCTGTACTCTCTTTGAAGGGAATGTCTGTGATCTATGACATCTATCCAAGAGGAAAAACGCCTATATAATTCTGATCCCCCTGAATCCCACTTTTATATAGTAAAACTGAGGTTAATAGGGGTAAACCTTATTTTCTTATTTCTGCTCTAAAATCTAGATTGTAACGGGCCTCCGTGGCCTAATGGATAAGAGCGCTGACTCTTAGTCATTAGGTCTCTCACCGCCGTGGGTTCGAGCCTCGCTCGGGTCACGTGTGAGACGCCAAGTTCTGCAACGGAAGGTCAGGTGGTTTTTCTCCGGGTACTCCGGTTTTCGCCCACCTATGATTAACGATCGGCTCGATATGAGTGAAATAATCTTGAAAAGGCCGTAAAACCCAAACCAAAAAAAAAAAAAAAAAAATATAGATTGTGAGTACTCGTAAGGAGCGCCTCGGTTCTAACGTGTACCCACAATCTATATTTTGAGAAGAAATAAGAGAAATGACACAATTTTTCCTCTGAAAGTTTTCATTTTTACGGTGGTATTTGAATTGATGGATACGATTTCAGATTTCAGGAGAGGTAACTCTTACAGGAATATTTTTTGTGTTCCTTATTTAAGGGGAAGTGATACACCTTCATGGGAGGCAACTCCTCCAAAAGTATTTTTGTCTCCTATGTCAATAGCGGTCAACTCTTAAAGAAAAGAATTTGCTCCTGGGGAGCAAATTCTTTCCTTTAATAGTTGACCCTAGACTGGCTCCAGTCGTTTTTGTTTTATATCCATCTCTCGCATTCTTTACATTATTTTATCCTGTTCCTCTTTAATCCAATTTCAAGTTACCTTTCCCTGAACAAAAACCAAGGGACTGAAGTAAAATAAAATTCTATAATCTATGCAAGCTTTATGTCCCTTCCAGAAAAAGGAAAAAGAAAGAGAGAAGAAATAATGAAAGGGTTTGGAGCCAGACTATAGTTGACTCCTTTATCAGTGGCAATGAACCTATAGAAATGCGGACAGGAAGTCCCGAAAGTTGTCTCCCTTTGACAAATGGCGGAACACATGTGTTAAGAGTTCTCGATCTTACCACAGTCTTTCGGTTTACCTGTTGTCCGTTTTGTTAACTGTTGTCATTCTATGTCCTAGTGATATTGTGGGAAGAATTTGGGATCTGACTGTATCAGTTCCTGGTCGTTTCTCTTTTTAATTTTCTTAAGACAAAAGAATCTTTGAAAAGGCTTTGTCGGAGGAACACTATAGATACGTGAATATCTACCAACAGACACTCAACTTTGACGTGGCCCCCGCCAATCGGGGCTTGAAGAAATATATGGGCTGCATGATGCGTGCAGAGCTGAAACCGACTCGCACACGAGTACTGGTAAACCGCTTAGAGCATCTAAGCCTGCCCAGGCGAAGCGGTGCGAGCCGGCCCGACCATGCTTATAAACCCTATTGGTTTCATTGGGCGGCAGGACTTGAGATGTCATTTCATCTCAATGTCGGGAAAAGTCCCACAAAATCGGAAGCAACGTCTCCAAAATGACCTTTACAGTGTTGACGGGGACGTTAAACCTCAAATCAAACAAACAGAATCAACTTGGACGTTTAATCAGCAAAATGACCAGGACTCTATTCCCATGTATTTCAGCATTTTTTTTAAATCAAAGATAAAAACGCCCACTTTAAAAACTGAGAGATGAAATAATTTATTCGCAAACCGGGCAAAACATTATCGTTTTGTTAATGTTGTTGTTGCTGTTTCCTGAAACCTGACAAGCCAAAACTCTAAAAATCAATGACCTGACAACACGGGTGGGCCGGTCGTCTGAGTGTAGGCTGGAAAGCTCGTCCTGGACGAGGACTTAGAATGTTTCGTTTATCCCTTAAATTCCTGGGGCCAGTTGTTCAAAACTAACGACGTCGTTAGTTAACGTATCATTAAAACTTTGATCATTTATTATGGCAAATATGCTAAAAATTTTGCGGAAAAAATGTGAGCAGCTTTTGCGGCCGCAAAAGCTGCTCACATTTTTTCAGCAAAAATACCAAAATTTACAATATTGTACTTGCTAGAAGAGTTAACAGTATGACCACTAACGAGCTCGTTAAGCTAACGATGCTTTGAACAACTGGCCTCTGTACTGTAAGAAAACAGTGCAGACCCTGGACGCCGCATAACGCGGCGTCTGATTTGGGTCTACACTTTCGCCAGGGATCCATTACACGAGCGTAGTCCAGATTTTATCTTTATACACAGCGCTATGATATCACAGAGAGAAAACAAGCGCTGCTATAAATAACCGGTACCTGGCTTTTGTTCATAGCGATAGACACGTGCACAAAAGCACGCGGGTAGCGTGTGTAGTTAGTAAACTCAGGGTTGAACGGGCTGTTTCATACGACTGGTAGTTTACTCAGCAGGCAAATGATACAACTTCAAAAACAATTTGTAAACCTGACATTATCGTGAACATTAATTCCTATCAACATGCAGTGTTACAACGCATAATGTAGTAATGTAGTAATTAATACATTTTGATTTTTTTACTACATTATGCGTTGGCATAGTCGACGCGAAATGAAATAAAATGTCGTTTTTACTACATTATGCGTCGATACTAAGAGGTTTGAGCAAAATGAAAGAATTATTTCATTTTGCGGCGATGGGTGGCATACTTAATTTTACTTCATTATGCGTCAACAGTTTGTTTGTTTGATTTGAGGTTTAACGTTCCCGTCAAGACTATTTAGGTCATTTTGGAGACATTGCTTCAAATTTTATGGGACTTTTACCCGATATTGAGATGAAATGACATCTCAATCGCTGCCGTCCAATTAAAAGCAATAGGGTTTATATGCATGGATGGGCCGACTCGCAGCAGTTTTCCTGGACAGGCTTAGACCTTCTAAGCAGATTACGAGGACTCATGTACGGGCGGTATCAGCTCTGCGTGGAAGCATCGTGCAGCCCATCTATTTATACCCCCGGCATACGAAGTATGCAAGGGGGTATATAGTTTTTGTCCATTCTGTCTGTCTGTCTGTCTGTCTGTCTGTCTGTCTGTCTGTCTGTCTGCCTGTCTGTCTTTTGTTTGATTTGTTTGATTTGAGGTTTAACGTCCCCGTCAACACTATTTAGGTCATTTTGGAGACGTTGCTTCCAATTTCATGGGACTTTTACCCGACATTGAGATGCCGCCCAATAAACCTTTTTCTTTGTGATTTTGACCTTCAGTGTGCTTTTGAGGAAGACCGTCTTTTGGACTGTTCAACTGTGGTCTTAAAGACCACTTTTGAACCGTCTCAAATGTGGTCTAAATTGTAGGAATTTAACTGTACTGCTTCCTAAGTCTTTTCGAAGACAGCTATGTTCTACCATCATTACTTCATTATGCGTCGATATGGTGCATATCAACGCGAAATGAAATAATTTTTTTACTTCATTTCGCGTCGACTATGCCAACGCATAATGTAGTAAAAAAAATCAAAATGTAGTAATTACTACATTACTACATTATGCGTTGTAACAATGCAGCATATTAAATCAGATTTCATCCCTCAATGTGTTGTGTGTTTAGCAGATTTGTTAGAACAAAATATATACGTACGTACACAGTCCCCACGAACACACACACACACACACACACACACACACACATACACACACACACACACACACACACACACACACATACACACACAAAATAGAAATGAATGCAATGATCAGTTAGACTCCGATGGGCCCGACCAGAGAATCATTACATATAATTAGATACATGTACTCTATAATTTTCAGTAAGCCTTTACGCTGGAACCGTTATAGAATCGGAGGCATGACCCACCGGCGTGCAATTACAAAGGGAAGCAAAGTTGTAAATAGTGATTGGGTTAACTACCATCATATAACATTTATGTTGTTCCCTATCTTTTTTATCATATGACGTCGGGTCTGAGAGTGTAATAACGCCATGTAATAAATTCGATAATCCACTAGTGGATTAAATAAGCAAATTAGCTAGATACGTTCCGAAACGTTACAAGTACGATGTCCTTAACGACGTCGCGTTTACTAATGGCGGAATATTAACATTTTTGTAAAACAATCGTGAATAGAATGCGTTTTGTTGCCATATGATAAATAGAATCTTGCATTCGTGCTCATGTATTATTGAATTTATTAAACTCGTTGAGGAAAAGGGATAAAATGCGAGGCAAAGCCTCGCACTTTATCCTTTTTCCTCAACTCGTTTAATACATTCAATAATGCATGGACACTCATGTAAGATCCTCTATATATCGTAGAAATTGGGTGCTGAAGTCATTGCATTTACATGTATATATGTATACTAAGTCACCATAAAATTCGGGTTCCGACAGACCTTGTTGCAGAAGGGATTCAAGTCCAACATTGAATTTTGAAATTAAATCGGAATGATGTCTATAAAACACAGCAATCTTCACATAATTGTACCGGAGATATCTTGGTCAAGTTCCATTGTTGGTCATGTTGGATCAAAAACTAGGTCACCGGGTCAAATTGCTTTAAAACCATTTTCATCCTCTAGAGGCCACGGGTTTGCTACCATCTTTATAAAACTATACCAAATATTTGTCTGGATGATATATTGGTCAAGTTTGACTATGGGTCAAATCGGATAAAGAACAAGGCCATATTTTTGCTTCATTCTTCATGAAACGATACCAAAAAGTTACAATTTTTCAGCTCACCTGAGCACGAAGTCCACAAATCGCCCTTTGTCTGTCATCCGTCCGTCTTCAATATTTGTGTTGGTCACCCTCTGGAGGCTATAATTTTTATAATTAAACTTTACTTGAATGCTTAACGTGAAGATACCTGGGTCAAGTTCGAATATGGGTCATGTCGGGTCAAAAACTAGGCCACAAGGTCACATAGCCTTAAAACCTTGTTGACCCTCTATAAGCCACAGGTTTCATCCGATCTTCATGAAACTATACCAGAATGTTTGACTTGATGCTATCTTGATCAAGTTCGAATATAAATCATAACGGATCAAAAACTTGGTTCATAGGTCAAATTGCTTTAAGACCTTGTTCATCCTCTAGAGACCAACGTTTTGCTTCAATATGCATGAATCTGTGCCAGAATGTTTGTCTTGGTGAACAGTCGAACTTCAATTGCTCGAACACCTTTGGGACCTCGAAAATCTGTCCGAGACAGGGGTAGTTCGAGCCACTGAGGGTTACTGTTAGGAGGCATAACGATATACTTTGGGACATCTTTTCGGTGTTCTAGAATAAAAATGTATGTAAATAAAATGTATGTAAATAAAAATGTATGCTGCGTGTACTCATTAGAATCGCCTCATTGGGGCGATTCTAATGAGTACACACAGCATAGATTTGCAAGATAAAATACTAAAATCTTCTAAATTATCACCCACTGTTTCTTATGAAGAGGAATTTCTTAGGGACTCAAGAACGGATTCGACTCAGTCATGGTAAACGAGCCATCGGTGTTCGAGCGATTGAAGTTCTACTGTATCTTGGTCAAGTTCGAATATGGGACATGTCGGGTCGGGTAGGAACAAAAGTTAGGTCACAAGGTCAGATTGCTTTAAAACCTTGTTCACCCTCTAGAGGTCACAGTTTTGCTTCAGTCTTCTTGAAACTATACCATAATGTTTGTCTTGATAATTCTTGATCAACTTCTAAAATTGGTCACGTCGGGTCAAAAACTAGGCCACAGGGTCAAATTGCTTTACATCACGTGAACAAGTCGGTGAAATGAAGACCCCCCTAAACCCCACTTTATATAGAGAAAACTGGGGTTTACGGGGGTATACATTATTCTCCTTATTTCTGCTCCAAGACATATGTTGTGGGTACTCGTTAGAACCGCCTCAATGAGGCGGTTCTAACGAGCACTCACAACCTATGTTTGGAGTACAAATAAGAAAAATACCGAAGATTTTCATCAGAAAAGTAGCCATTTTGGATATGTGAAAAAATGCACTATGTCGCACGGGTGTGTTATCGTAATGGTTCACTCTCTAGAGGCCACATTTTTGCTTCAATATATAGGTTAAGTTCAAATATGGGTCATTTCAGATTAAAAACAAGACCACTAGGTCAAATTGGCTTAAAACCTTGTTTACCACCTACACGCCACAGTTTTGCTTCACTCTGCATAAATCTATGTTAGATTGTCTGTCTTGATAATATCTTGGTCAAGTTCGAATATTTGTCGTAGGTCAAGTCTGAACAAAAACTAGGTCAAATTGCTTTATTGCCTTGTTCATCCCCTAGAGGCTACAGTTTTTCTTCAAAATTTACGAAACTTTTCCAGAATGTTTGCCTTGATGATATGTTGGTCAAGTTCGAATACGTGTCATAATGGATCAAAACCTAGGTCACCAGGTCAAACTGCGTTTAAACCTTCTTCACACCCTCTAGAATTCACAATTTTGCTTCAGTCTAACAGAAAATATTTCTTGAGGATATCTTGGCCAAATTTCATCATGACTCAGGCTACCGATTCAGGTCCATCATGGACTTCTTGTTTTTACATATCCATGTAACGTTTGTTCCGAAGATAACCACGTTTTCTGATGAAGTATTATCAAATGCAGCGTGTCAGGCAAAAAACATTCATATTTACTGGCGTACAGAGCCTACGCGTATGCGCGCCAGAACCTCGCACGAGTACAGATTTGTCCAAACAAATGTGACGACATTTGTCCAAACAAATGTGACGGACGCAAAAGGAGCTATAGCATAGATTTTATGCACACGCGGTAGAATGTACCTCTTACCATGAAACGCAAAAAGCCCCTTTTCTAATTGTTTGCCTGAAAATGAACTTCCGTAGCAATATTCTATTTATTATCTGCAGTATGTTCGTATTAATCATTTCAGACTGAGAAGTTATTAATTTTGTCTTCCAGGCACATAGCCACGAGGTCAAGCTTCTACAATAAAGAGATATAGAACTTTATTTCTAATGCATTTGTAAAATAAATGTCACGCGATGTCTGGTTTGATAACTTTATCAATAAATGCGACAGTAACGTCTCTTTGCATGAACATTCTTCACGAAAACACGCCTATATAATACTGCCCCCATCTCCACCCCTTTGAACTCCACTTGTGGTGCGGGTTAATTGAGTCGATTCCCGAGCATTGCCTTCACTTCTATTGTTATATAGTAAAACTGGGGTTTACAGGGGTAAACCTTATTTTTTTATATTGCTGCTTATGATTGTGGGTACTCGTTGGAACCGCCTTGACTAGGCGGTTCTCACGTGTGCCAACAACAGAAATATGAAAAAAAATATCACATTTTGTATCTTCAAATTTTCGTTTTTTCGGCGGTAAAATTTACAAAGTATTTGTATAGGCGGGTTTTCGTAATGTTGGCGCAATTTTGTTTTACGTTGCTCTTTGGTGCAAGATATTAATCAAAGCACTAGCAACACTGATTAATTTAATTGTTTGAATTACGATTTAACGTCCCCGTCAACACTATTTGGGTCATTTTGGAGACGTTACTTCCAATTTTGTGGGACTTTTACCCGAAATGAAGATGAAATGACACCTCAAGCCCTGCCACGCAACGAAACCAAAAAGACTTATATACATTGCATCA
Source organism: Lucinisca nassula (assembly GCA_963580285.1). Lineage (NCBI taxonomy): Eukaryota > Metazoa > Mollusca > Bivalvia > Lucinida > Lucinidae > Lucinisca > Lucinisca nassula. The sequence continues at coordinate 11,905,046 of OY757020.1, forward strand.
CTTTGCCTGGGCAGGCTTAGACCTTCTACGCGGTTTACCAGTACTCATGTGTGGTAAGTTTCAGCTCTGCGTAGAAGCACCATGCAACCCAATCTATTTATTCAAGCCCCGATGGGCGGGGCGACACTGATTGATCGATTGCCTCTGAATATAGACCGGGAAAACAGTCCTGAACGGGGACTTTAGTCTGTTTCCCTTAACCTTTAGACAAACACTGCAGACCCTGATCAGGCTTTGATACAACGCATAATGAAGTAATGTAGTAATTTCTTCATTTTGATTTGTTTTATTTCATTATGCAATGGCGTAGTCGACGCATAATGAAGTAAAATAAAATATTTCATTTCGCGTTGATATGCACCATATCGACGCAAAATGAAGTAATGATGGGAGAACATAGCTTTCTACGAAAGGAGACCAAAGACTTAGGAAGCAATACAGGTAAATTCCAATATAAAGACCACATTTGAGACAGTTCAACAGTGGTCTTTAAGACCACATTTGAACAGTCCCAAAGATGGTCTTCCACAAGAGCACACTGAATGTCGCAATCACAAAGAAAATGTAACTTTAACCTTCAAAATATGCTTTGAAAACAAAATTTGTCGTAATTTTAGGTGGTCTTAATAGGTGGTGTGATGTTTGAAAATCTCTCAAAGCAAAAAACATTTGCTTTTTTCATATAGAACCGACCTCATACTGTCGACGAATATTCGCCCCCGCCCATCGGGCTTGAAGAAATAGATGGGCTGCACGATGCTTCCACGCAGAGCTGATACCGACCACACATGAGTACTGGTTATCTGCCTAGAAGGTCAAAGCCTGCCCAGGAAAACTGCTGCGAGTCGGCCCATCCATGCATATAAACCCTTTTTGGTTTAATTGGACGGCAGGGATTGAGATGTCATTGAATCTCAATGTCGGGTAAAAGTCCAACAAAATTGGAAGCAACGTCTCTAAAATGACCTAAATAGTGTTGACGGTGACGTTAAACCTCAAATCAAACAAACAAACTGTCGACGCATAATGAAGTAAAATTAAGGATGCCACCTATGATACAACGCATAATGAAGTAATGTAGTATTTTCTTCATTTTGCAATTTTTACTTCATTATGCGTTGGCATAGTCGATGCGAACTGAAATAAAATGTAGTTTTTACTTCATTATGCGTCGATACTAAGAGGTTTGCGCAAAATGAAAGAATTATTTTATTTTGCGGTGATAGGTGACATACTTAATTTTACTTCATTATGCGCCCGATCTCGAACAAAAGTCATTTGCACTGCCAGAACATTATCAATATAAATAACTTTCGGTCCATTGATGAAAATTTGTTCCAAAAATTACGGCGAATGACGCCAGGCCGTCCGCAGACATGTATTGGTAGTTACTATACTTAGTACATGTAAAACATATACAGTAAAATTACCATAAAAAGACCACCGTTGGGACTGTTCAAAAGTGGTCTTAAAGACCACTGTTGAACAGTCCCAAAGGTTGTCTCTTTCTAGAAGACACCGAATGCAGTAAACACACAGAAAGAATGACAGAAAACTTTTAAACATGTTTTAAAAGAGAATTGGTCTTAATTTTATGTGGTCTTAATAGCGGGGTTTCGCTGTATATGATATTATCTTAACAAAAGTGGGGTTTACATAAGAGTACACGTAGTTTACCATGCCACTCTTGTTGAAAAAACGCATATTGTAGGCACTCGTTAGGACCGCCTCAATGCAATAATGGGTCCGCAAACAGCAGGATATGATTGTCCATTTGTTTTGTTTGTTTGAATTGGGCTTTAAAGTCCCGTCAACACTATATAGGTCATTTTGGAGACGTTGCTTCCAATTTTGTGGGACTTTTACCCGACATTAAGGTGAAATGACATCTCAAGCCCTGCCACCCAATGAAACCAGAAGGCTTATCTGCATTGGACTGCTTTGCCTGGGCAGGCTTGTCCTTCTAAGTGGTTTACCAGTACTCGTATGTGGTCAAATTCAGCTCTGCGTGGAAGTATCATGCAGCCCAATCTATTTCTCCAAGCCCCGATGGGCGGGGCGACATTGTCCATTTAGACTCAACACGATGACACGCCTGTGCGACAACGCCTGTGCGATATAGTGAATTTTTTCACATCACCAGAATGGCTACTATTATGGTGAAAATCCATGGCATTTTTTTCTTATGTTTACCCCGAACATAGGTTGTGGGTTAACCTGTTGGTGCTCGTTGAGGCGGTTCTATCGAGTGCAAACAACCTATGTCTTAGAGAAGAAATAAGAAGAATAATGTATACCACCGTAAACCCCGGTTTTCTCAATATAAAGTAGCAGTATGTTTGAACTTTACGTCCAACCAACAGCTAAGGTCATACGGAGACGGGATCTCGGTTTAATGACTCATCCGAAAAGCTCGAGAAGCCCGGGATCGACCCAAGACCCCTAGTTTATGAGGCGAGTAGCTTATCCACTACACCATGCACGGATGCTTCTATATATAAAGTGGGGTTTATTTCAACGGGAACTGCCCTGTATATTTTAGTGTCCAATCAAAGTGGAGGTTACTGTATTCAATGCGGCTTTAACACATTGCATACGGGAAACCCCTAAAGGGTACCTTGGCAAACAGTGCAGCCCCAGATCAGACGCCACAGAACGCGGCATCTGATCTCGGCCTGCACTATTTGCAAGACAATGCAGCAGACAACATATACAGACGACATTTTCAGATGCAGTGTTTTGTGGAACCCATATATGCTTAGCGGCACGGCAAACATTGCAGACCCAGACTGATCTAGGCCTACACTGTTGCCTGAAAGTACATACATTTTGCAAAACATACTGCTAATAAGACAAACCTGACACCCCTAAAATTGAAAATGGACCACTCTGTCTTATTTGGTGGGAGACTGCAATAAGATGATTGTTTGTTTTTTTGTTGTTTTTTTTTTTTTCATTTTCTTATGTATTGTGCAAAATAGCACGGCTGGTAAACTCGCAAGGGGTAACCGCCGGTTATGCACTCAAAATCCTTACGGGAACTTCCGGTTATGCCTTCCGAGACCACACATATGTCAACCAACAGGTGAGTGTTCCCGGTACATGGTTTTTAGTCATTTTTGTAAACATATTTTTAGAAATCGGGCAATGCTATTCTCAACAACTTTCATTTCTACATCAGAAAAGTTGGGTGTGGCCTTGAAAAGGCTAGAGTCAATTTTTGTATTTAATTTCTCCCTGGGGAAGGTAGTCAGATATTTCTGTTTTGACTTGTTTTCAAGTGCCAAATGAAGGCATTTTCAGCTATCCGGACGATGCGAAACTAATCCAACATGCCAAAAAACACGTAATTCAAAACACTTTCATGTTGAAATACATAAGATGCACAATTTCCGCATAATTTGTTCCAGGAGCGTTAATATTTGTGCCGATTATGACTTACGAGGAAATATTTCCCCTTACGGGAGAATTACCCCGGTAAACCGCTAAGAGGATTTAATGCTGCCCAGGCAAAGCGGTGCGAGTTGGCCCATATAAATCGCTAAAGTTTAAGAAGCGTTCCCACTTGCAGCAGTTTTCCTGGGCAGGCTTAGACATAAACGGTTTACCAGTATTCAGTACTCAAGTTTGGTCGGTTTCAGCTCTGCGCAGAAGCACTATTTCTCCAAGCTCCGTTGGGCGGGGGCGTATAGTAAAATGCGTATCTAATAAGAAATTTATTGTACTGTACGAGCATATCAGATACATGCCTTGAAAATGTAACAATATCAGGTTTTCAGCAATTCGTTCGAGTACACGAATTTGGATACACGCGGACCAGCAGTTCATACGAGCGCACGAATTCCGATTTTAAGTTATCGTTCTGAATAAAGTTAACAGTATTATCAGTCGTACCGAGCAACTGCAGTGTCTTCAGGGCTTTGATGAACCGTCTGTGTGAATTATTGAATGAAGAAACGCATTTCAATCAGTCACCTATTAGTCGACTTTTTCTGTCCCCGTAAGGGGTAATGCTCCCGTCAGGGGTTATCGGTTCTCCTAAGTCATAATCGGCACAAATATTAAAGCTCCTGGAACAATTCTGCGGAAATTTTGCTACTTATGTATTTCAACATGAAAGTGGTTTGAATTACGTGTTATTTAGCATGTTGGATTGGTTTCGCATCGTCCGGGTAACTGAAAATGCCTTCATTCGGCACTAGAAAACATGTCAAAACAGAAATATCTGACTACCTTTCCTCAGGAAGAAATTAAATTTAAAATCGACCGCTTGCCTTTTCATGTCCACACCCATCTTTTCTGATGCAGAAATGAAAGTTGTTGAGAATAACATTGCCCGATTTCTCAAAATATGTTTACAAAAATGACTAAAAATTATGTATCGGGAACACTCGCCTGTTTGTTGACATATTTGTGGCCTCGGAAGTCATAACCGGAAATTCCCGTAGGAATTTTGAGTGCATAACCGGGGGTTACATGTACCCCTTACGAGTCTACCAGCCGGGTTCATCTAATTTATCTATTTTTCAATGACAGGCTTAGCTAAAATGCGGTCTTCTAACTATTTTACCTTGCGCTCGTTCGAACCGTCTCATTGATGCGTTGGTGGTGGCTTTCAGTGGCATTTCATCTGTATCTGTACTTTATGACAGTGTCAAAGCGGATGAGCCCATTCAACGTTCAACAGATTGTCCTGCCGTATACACGAAAACACGCCTATATGATTTTGACCCCCTTGAACCCCACTTTTATATAGTAAAACCGGAGTTTCGGGGGGCATACCTTATTTTTCTTATTTCTGCTCTAAAATATAGATTGTGGGTACTAGTTAGAACCGCCTCGATGAGGCGGTTCTAACGAGTGCCCACAATCTATATTTGGAGCAGAAATAAGAAAAATATCACAATTTTTCATCATAAAATTTTCATTTTTTTCGGCGATGAAGGTGGCAATGTATGTGTATAGGCGTGTTTGCGTAATGTTATAATAACCGTTATCTGGATTTCATATAGATCGAACTTATGGTCACGTGAACATCAGTAACGTTAAGCTGCTGCGCTTAGCAACTTTGGGTCGACTGACAAACAATCGACCCAGTCGATTGACACAAAAAATACAACCCAAGTAAATCAGAGGTTTTGTACATAAAACTGAGGTCAAAGCCATATGGCATTGAATGTTACCAATTCATGTTAGGCTTAGTTTACCTGGTAATTTGGTAACTAAAAACAGATGGCAAATTTGGGAAACCATAGCATTAGCCCTTCAGTGCCTAAAGTCTCAAACTCTAACATCAAGTTAACAAGTCCGTGAAACGAACACCCAATAAACCCACTTTATATAGATAAAATTGGGGTTTATGGGGTATACGTTATTTTTCTTATTTCTGGTTCAAGACATAGATTGTGGGTACTCATTAGTACCGCATCAATGAGGCGGTTCTAGCGAGCACCCAAAACCTATGTTTGCAGTATGAATAAGAAAAATATCACGGGTTTTTATCAGAAAAGTAGCCATTTCGGAGATGTGAATCAAAGGTACTTTGTCGCAGAGTGTGTTAGCGTTACGCGCATGAACCCTGATCAGAAACCTCACAACGCAGCGTGTACTGTTTGCTTCAAATATAAGGCTTTCATACCTGTTCGTATCTAGGGCTGGCTAATCGGAGCTGAAAAGATAATCGATTATCAGTCATGTCATTGCGATCGATAATCGATCAGTAATCGCTAAGATTTTTATCATAATTTTACCTGTCTGGCTTTCTGTCTGAGCATGATTCTTACCATATGTTCCACTTTACCATATGCATATTTGAACAGACAGGCCTGAGCAAACAGTGTAGACGCACATGAGACGCCGCATAAGGGTCTCATCAGGGTCTGCACTGTTTGCCACTCATTCAGCTATTTTAGGCATAACTTTGGGTAGTAAATTGTACCTATCAAGTAATCGATTAAAAGCAAATCAGATATGATAATCATTTATGTGGAATTTATCGATCGATTAATCGATTATACAATTAATCGTGCGAGCCTTATCCGTATCAATCAGTTTATAATTTTGTTTACCCCTTTTTTGTAACAAATGGAAACCTCCACCATATATATAGCAGTAGTCCATTTAAAAATTTTGGGATGCCAGATTGTGTTTTTCTTCAAAAGTTATTTGGAAATTGACTGAAATGTTTTCAAACAGTGTAGGCCCTGATCAGACGCCGCGTTCTGCGGCGTATGAGCTTGGGCCTGCACTGTTTGCCAACTAAAATACGGCGGCGCCTATACTGCTGGTTTCGTTTGATTTGAGGTTTAACATCCCCGTCAACACTGTAAAGGTCATTTTGGAGACGTTGCTCCCAATTTTGCGGGACTTTTACCCGACATTGAGATTAAATGACATCTCAAGCCCTGTCGTCCATGGAACCAATAGGGTTTTTAAGCATGGACGGTCCGACTCGCACTGCTTTGCCTGGGTAGGCTTAGATCCTCTAAGCGGTTTACCAGGACTCGTGTGTGGGTCGGTTTCAGCTCTGCGTGGAAGCATCATGCAGCCCATATATTTCTCCAAGCCCCGATGGGCGGCGGCTGAACCTATACTGCTGGTAACAAACCAATGAAATCACTGAGGAGGAGCGGTTTACCAGTGCCAATGTGTGATCGGTTTCAGCTCTGCATGAAGCATCATGCGGCCCAATCTATTTTCCCAAGCCCCGACAAGCCGGGCCCAAAGTGTGGTCAGTAACATGGCGTAAGTCACTCCTCAGGGTAAGAATCAAACCCTCGGCCCATGGTTAGTAAGGTGATCACAATAAACAGTCCATGTAATGAACACCTGTAAAAAACACACTGTAGATGGCAAAAAAAGCAGGGTTTACTAATATACAAATTATATACACTATTTTTCTAGAAGACGTTTCTTTGGGACACCTAAAATATATGATTCAAACATCAAGAAGGAAATTATCACAAATTTTTGTCACTTCATCACATGAACGTCACAAGTGAAATGAACACCACACCTACCGGTAAACCCCACTTTATATAGAGAAATCTGAGGAAATAATTTGTGAGTGATTTCCATAATTGAATTGGTTGATCTGAATATGCCGAAGGTTGTGAAATAGAAAATTAGTTGTCACAGTGTCGATCCCGCTCAGACGCCCTAGAACACCGCATCTGATTTGAGTCTACACTGTGTTAATGTTCAAGAGTTCAAGGGTAATCCGAACAATCTTATTCCACCCAAAAGTGCAGTCAGTGGCTCGTTTTTCCAAGGGCTCCAAGTCGCATGGTATACTTTAATATTTGTTCTTTTTTTACTGCTACAAACATTAATTGTGGGTACTCATTAGAACCGCCTCGAGGCGGTTCTAACGAGCACCCAAAATTTATGTTTTAATTTGCCGAAAATACGAAATAGTATTTATTCTTGAAAACCCCCTCTTTTGTTTGTTTGATTTGATGTTTAACGTCCCAGTCAACACTGTAAAGGTCAATTTGGAGACGTTACTTCCAATTTTGTGGGACTTTTACCCGACATTGAGATGAAATGACATCTCAAGCCCTGTCGACCAGTGAAACCAAAATGGTTTATAAGCACTGACGGTCTGACTCTCACCGCTTTGCCTGGGCAGGCTTAGACTCCAGTATAAGTGTGCGGGTCAGTTTCAGCGCTGCGTGGAAGCATCATGCAACCCATCTATTTCTTCAAGCCACGATGGGCGGGGGCGTAATACCCTTTCTCTATTATATTAAATGTGTTGCAAGTTTATTCATAACTCGGGCATGCAAATGTACACTAGTAAATAAAAATAAAGCATCGAATGTTGTTTCTGATAGAACATTCGATTTGGCATTAATGGGTTAAAAGCATATTGAATTAATTACATCGAATTGCTTTTTGGCTGACCTTGTTCGCGGTACCTTTCGGAGTATCTAATAATAAATTGTGCTAAAACTTACATTGTACCTGCCACAGAACTTTTTAACAGTATTTACGCCATGTTACTGACCACACTTTGGGCCCGGCCTGTTGGGGCTTGGAAAAAAAATAGATTGGGCCACACGATGTTTTGAAACCGATCACACATGGGCACTGGTAAACCGCTCCTGCCCAGCCAAAATGGTTCCCTACATATACAACCTATTATTTGATTAGACAATAGGGCTTGAGATGTCATTTCTTTCAAGGGAAGGTCGTAACTAATGTTTTGATAACTTTTGACCCAAACACATTTCATGCAGGTTTTGTTATGTATTGTGCATTAAAATACGCTTATACTTGATGTCATTTCTAAACACGCCTATAAAATTCTGACCCCCTTGAACCAAACTTTTATATACGTAGTAAAACTGGGGTTTACAGGGGTAACCTTATTTTTCTTATTTCTGCTCTAAAATATAGATTGTGCATGGGGACTCGTTAGAACCGCCTCGATGAGGCGGTTCTAACGAGCACCCACAATCTATATTTTGAGCAAAAATAAGAAAAATATTGTAATTTTTCATCTTAAAATTGTCGTTTTTTCGGCAGTAAAGTTTACAATGTATTTGTATAGGCGTGTTTTCGTAATGAATGCTAGGTAAAAGTCCCACCGAATTAGAAGCACGTCTCCAAAATGACTTAAATAGTGTTGACGGAGACGTAAACCTTAATTTGACGCAAAAAAAAACAAAGAGCGAAAGTGTTAACTGTTCTAGAACATGTAAACACGATATCTTATGCAGGGTATTTTTGCTGAAAAAAAAAATGTGAGTAGTTTTTGCATTCGCGAAAGTTGTTGGTCACATTTGTTTTTATTTGCCATTCTTAACATCACGAAAAGACACCTGTATAATTTTGACCCCCTTAAACCTCACTTTTATGCAGTAAAACTGGGGTTAACAGGGATATAATTTATTTTTGACATTTCTGCTCAGAAACATAGATTGGGGTATTCGATAGAACCGACTCGTCGAGACGATTGTGACGGGTGTCCACAATCTAAGTTTTGAGCACAATCATGAAAAAGATAAGATTTTTTTGGTCAGGAAATTTCTACTATTTGGTGATAAAATTTTCAATATGTTTCCGTAATGATGATCGCTGAGTTACGGGCCTCCGTGGCCTAGTGGGTAAGATCGCTGACACTTAATCATTAGGTCTCAGAGCCTGGATCGGGTCACTGGCGAGAGGTAAAGTTCTGCAACAGAAGGCCACATGGCATCCCGGTTTTCGCTTAATTCTGATTAGCGATGGGCTCGATATGAGTGAAATAATCTTGAAAGGGCCGTAAAATCAGAACCAAACCAGACAGATGATCAAAGTATCAACGACAAGTTAACTAACTAGGACGTTAGCTTTGCACAGGTGAACATACCCTTGTAAACCCCATTTTTATACCGAAAAGTTTGGTGTTCAAGTGTATACATTATTTTCTTTATTCTTACTCGAAAACATGATTGGAATGAAATTCATTTGTGCGGATGGGGGTGGTTGGGTGAGGCAAAGGTGACGTGTCATTACGTTAACAAGTCCGTGAAATAAATATCCGACTAATCCCGACTCTGTGTAGAGAAAATTGGTGCTTATAGGGGTATATATTATTTTTCTCATTTCTACTCCAAGACATAGGTTGTGGATACTCGTTAGAACCGCCTCATTCATCACAAAAACACGCATATATAATTTTGACCCCCTCGAACCCCACTTTTATATACATGTAGTAAAACTGGGATTTACAGGGGTAAACTTATTTTTCTTATTTCTGCTCAAAAATATAGATTGTGGGTACTCGTTAGAACCGCCTCATCGAGGCGGTTCTAACGAGTACCCACAGTCTATATTTTGAGCAGATATAAGAAAAATATCACAATTTTTCATCTAAAAATTTTATTTTTTTCGGGGGGTAAACTCTACCATGTATTTGTATAGGTACGTTTTCGTAATCGAGGCGGTTCTAACGAGCACCAACAACCTATATTTGAAATGTAAATAAGCAGAAAATCACTATTTTTCTTCCAAAAAGTAACCATTCTGGAGATAGGAAAGAATACTCTATTTCACACAGGCCGGGCTTTATGCTCTTACGTCACCGGGGCAGCTCCACCGGGGCGTAGAAGCCTCCGTGGTGCAGTGGTTACGCTACTCGCCTCGTAACCAGAGATCGCAGGATCGATCCCGGGCTTCTCCAGACTTTCGGATGAGTCTTAAAACCGAGGTCCCGTCTCCGTATGACCTTCGCTGTTGGTGGGACGTAAAACTAAAACTCACTCACTCACTCACTCCACCGGGGCGTCAAACTGATATTTCATTACAGTTGGGCAAGGCCTGCTGTCCTTGCATCAGTTAGGGGTAGAGGGTGGAGCTTTGTTTATTCTTCTGTCTCTACACGTCAATTCATTTTCCTTTTTCTCCTCTGTCGCTCACTTTAATCTCCACTAATATCTCTTCTATCCCTTTTCTCCTTTCTCTGGAAGACGACACAACATAACCCACAATTGTTGATGCGTCGTTAAACCCAAAAATCAAGCATTTGTGTGGATTTTATCGATGTATAAACTCTGGCGCATCAGGAAAACACGCCTATATAATTTTGACCCCCTTGAACCCCACTTTTATACAGTAAAACTGGGGTTTACAGGGTTAATCCTTATTTTTCTTATTTCTGATTAAAAATATAGATTGTGGGTACTCGTTAGAACCGCCTCAATGAGGCGGTTCTAACGAGTGCCCACAATCTATATTTAGGTCAGAAATAAGAAAAATGTCACATTTTTCTTCTTAAAATTTTCATTTTTTCGGCTGTAATGTTTACAATGGATTTGTATAGGCGTGTTTTCGTAATGGAATCGGCCGCAAAATGCATGAAGCCCAAAGAGTTTATGTTAAGTTTTTGAGTCATTCGCCGTAGTTTATATATCGATGGTGATAATTCGTTTCTTGTAATTCCAAATTTGTCATCGAAATATTAATCAAAGCACTGAGAGTACTGGTGGATCGATTGTCTCTGGGTGTAGGTAGGGAAAAAGAGCTTGAACGGGGACTCAGACTGTTTCGTTTTACCCTTTAACTCCTTTACTGCAAGCAAACCGTGTAGACCTTGATCAGACCCTGCCGTTTTCGGCGTCTGACCCTTAAATTCTTATACTGTAAGCAAGCAGTGTAGACCCTGATCAGACGCCGCGTTCTGCGGCGTCTGATCTGGGTCTACAATGTTTGCCAAGCCCAACCCATGATTCCAGCCCAGATTTTACAGATAACCTTTTTACGCAAACACGCTGACCTCACTGCGATAAAAATCTATAAATAAGTGATAGTCACGTGGACTCCAGCACTAATAGACGTTTTGTTTTTTATAACTTTGGGTCGATTGATAAACAATCGACCCAAAAATGGTACAAAAACTGTAAATATTATCAACTCTTTCGAAAGATTAAGAGTGAACTTACCAGCGGCCAGGACGGAATGATTATTCAATTAGAATTTGTCATCTTTGAACGAAACCTAAGCGAAGAAACGTCAAGTCTTTAAATTCAGTTTATTTGTCTTCTCACATTAACCCCGCCTTCAAATGGAACGTTGTCGAATGCGTTTCAAAAACAACGACGTAACGCAAGGGTTCTTCACGTGCTCATTGACGTCACGTTATATTACTGCCATAGTTCTGAGGATTTTGCACATGGAAATTTTTCGAAGTATAAAGCTTTTATTTCAACCAGTCAAATGCCTCGAAATGTACATTATGACGGAAAATTATAACTGTAGTTTGTTGAACTCTTCCGACCCTATGAGGCGGTTCTAACGTGCGCCAGTAATCCATGCCTGGAGCAGCACAATTATGTCAGAAGTGTTCATTGAAAGAAAAAAACAAACATTTTTTTTTTGCGATATGAACGAAAATGATATCTCACTGTGATCTGATTTCGCACGGATATGTTGTCGTAATATCAACTGAGCCCCGCCAAGCGAGTTTCGGTCTTCGAGCATTCCGTCATGACAAATTTTAACTGCGCATGCCCAGCCATTCAGAGGGTGCAGGGATATGGCTTTCTGTCTGAAGGTTCCACTTGATTCACTGCTTGTATGAGCGAGCAGCGAAGGTTCTGGCGAGACTGCGCGGATGCGCAGGCTCGCCTGAACCTTCGCTGCTCGCATAGGCGATAAGTACCAAAATCGCTTGGCGGGGCCCAACTAATATTGCTGATGCAGGAGTGCGATTGGTAATACAGTAAAATTTCACTATTAAGACCACCTAAAATAAGATTAAATCTGCTTTTAAAAGCTTATTGAGACGGTTTCAGTTTTTCTTTCTTTGTATTTTCTGCAACCATTGTCTCCTAGTGACAGACCACCTTTGAAACTGTTCAAAAGTGGTCTTTAAGACCACTTTTGAACAGTCCCAAAGGTGGTCTTAATTTTAGGAATTTTACTGTAAATGCGTAGAAAACTAGTTAAAACATATATTGGATCTTGGGGTGTTTAACCCTTACAACCCTGTGTTTCAAAATGGGACTCTGTCATGTTTAAATTTGTTCACGTCTTTCAGTTTGAGGGACCCGCCTATCGGGGCTTGAAGAAATAGATGGGCTGCATGATGCTTCCACGCAGAGCTGAAACCGACCCGCACACGAGCACTGGTAAACCGCTTAGAGGATCTAAGCCTGCCCAGGCAAAGCAGTGCGAGTGTCGGACCGTCCATGCTTATAAATCCTATTGGTTTCATAGGGCGGCAAGGCTTGAGATGTCATTTCATCTCAATGTCGGGTAAAAGTCCCACAAACTTGGAAGCAACGCCTCCAAAATGACCTTTACAGTGTTGACGGGGACGTTAAACCTCAAATCAAACAAACAAAACTTTCAGTTTGAATTTGTAATTTTGACAAAATCACTGACAGGATTGTGAATTGTGAAGATCCTGATGAGACGCCTCCATATTAGTCGTCTTGTTGGTTTCCATGACAATTATATGATTGAAATTTGCCATGATTTTGCATATTTCTTATTTCTGCGCCAAACACAGATTTTTGGTGCTCATTAGAACCGTCTCATCGAGGTGGTTCTAACGAGCACCAACAATATATGTTTTGAAAAACGGAAATACGACTCTTTATAATATGAAGTTGCGTCTGAGAGTTTAATAACGCCATGTAATATTTTCGATAATCCACTAGTGGATTAAATATGCAAATTAGGTAGATACGTCCTGTAACGTTACATGTACAACGTCCTTAACTACGTCGCGTTTACTAATGGAGGAATATTGACATTTTTGTAAACAATCGTGAATAAAATGCGTTTGAAATGATAAATAGAATCGTGTATTATTGAATTTATTAAACTCGTTGAGGAAAAGGGATAAAATGTTCGGCAAAGCCTCGCATTTTCCTCAACTCGTTAATATATTCAATCATGTAAGATCCTCTATGTAAACTTAATTTTTCAGGGGTATGGACGTAAAATTCACGGACTTGTTTACATAGTGAGGTTAAATCTGTACCTACCGAACTACAGGGTTGAAAGGGGGTGAAACCTCCGTGGAAATAAAGTAGCTCAATTTCAGAATAATGATTTGATCCGATGAGTTTTAAAATGCTCGAAGCATATCACCTAGTTTAAATCGAACGATCAAAACCTTGGGGATCGAAATTATTTTTACATCTATCATCGCGTTACGCAAGATCTTTTAAGATGATTGGTTACAGTGTCCTGTTCAAGGGAGAAACTCTGTCAAATGTAACAAAAAAAAAAGAAGAAAAAACCGATGTGTCGACAATAGTATCCGTATATGCCTGTGTTCAAATTGGGTCTTATATTTCGACACGTGACTTTGTTTACATTTCATTGCGCATGTGTCAATTACATTCCCTTGTAGGGTATACCTCTTTTATTGGTTGGAAAAGCATGCGTGTTTCCGTACACTGTCAATGAGAGGTTCTAATATTCATCATATAATTAAACCTAATTCTTCTTTGCACAATTAACTACTCTTTTAGAAGTATAATATAGACCCAGTCTCCTCTGCCATTTTATCGGCCATTTTGTTTGCCTGAAAAGCGTTATAAAACTGCATTTACCTGCCTGTTTTGCAGATATATGGAAAACATCCAATGTGCTGCCTCTCTATATAAGAAAGGGGACAAGTCGATTTTATCCAATTATAGACCAATTTCACTTGTAAGTGGTGTTGGAAATCTCCAGGAAAGAATTGCACATAACAATATGTATAATTTCTTCCATGAAAATAACCTTTTATATAGATACCAGTCTGGCTTTTTACCACAACATTCTACTACTTTCCATTTAATAGACATCTTTAAGCATATATTTCAGACCTTTGATAATTACCAGTTTTGCTGTATGATATTTTGTGATGTGTCAAAAGCTTTCGATAGAGTATGGCATAAAGGGCTCCTTTTCAGATTAAAACAATCAATCAAATCAAATCAAATCTTTTATTCACTCTGATTACAAATAAATGTAATAACAAGAGGAGCGATACAAATAAGCAACATTTGGCGGCAAAACATTAAACACATACAAAACAAAACAACCAGAGGGCAACATTAAATTTTACGAGATGAAATCAGTACTCTCTCTCTCTCTCTCTCTCTCTCGCTCTCTCTCTCTCTCTCTCTCTCTCTCTCTGTGTGTATGTGTGTGTGTGTTTTAAGCACGCAACTCTGAAACAGCACCGAATCCACGGCATTGTGTGCTTTGATTTAGTCAGTCAACAAAAACAAATCAAATTAATTTTTCTCAGCATCACGAAACCACGCCTATACAAATACATTGCAAACCCCATCGCCGAACAAAGAAAATTGTTGTCAATTTTCCAATCTCCGCCAAAAAAAAAAAAAAAAAAAAAAACACGGACCGCGGGCGCCCGCCCGAACCGCCTCATCGATGCGGTTCTTGCGAGCACCCCCAATGCAGCTCCCAGCGCAGAAACAAGAAAAATAAGGTCTACCCCCTGTAAACCCCAGTTGTACTATATAAAAGTGGGGTTCAAGGGGGTCAAAACCATACAGGCGCGTTCTCGTGATGGGTTATATAATATGGTAACGAGAAGCAAAACATTATACAAACGTACTGTTTCATGGCGGCACAGTGACATAAAGAGAATCGACAAAGGTCGAAAAAAAAAAAAACTTGAGGACAACAGTGGGTGGATCTGTAGTCATAACGTGTAATAAACTTATTATTTCATCATTTATTATTATTATTATTATTATTATTATTATTTATTTATTTATTTATTTATTTATTTATTTTATTTATCCGACCACACCCGTTCCTGACTTTGAACCAATCAGATACATGTAACTTGTGTAATTTCAAACAGTGTAGATCCTGATACAGCATGGTATAAATGGTTCTCTTCTTAATTGGATAAACGACTTTTTAAGTAATAGAAGACAAAAAGTTGTTTTAAGGTCCTGCACTTCAAGTTCTAGAGATATACATGTTGGGGTCCCTCCAGGTTCTTTGCTCGAACCACATCTATTTCTCATATATGTAAACGATATTTCTACTCACTGCTAAGCTTGACTCGAGTTTTTGCCGATGACAGCTCTTTGTATTATGCTGCATTCTCAATTGCTGATATAGAAGGAATCATAAATCATGACTTACATATTCTTTCTGGGTGGGCTAAGCAATGGTTAATCTTTAATCTTTTTAAAACCGAGGTAGTGTTTTTCACCCTTAAACATTTTGAAAATTATCCTCAGATTGTTTTCGAAAAAAAAACGATACAATTTGCAGAGGCTCATAAGCATCAAGTTTTAACTTTCAGTAATAATGGCCAATGGCATAGACACATACATTACGCAAACATGCCTCTACAAATACATTGCCACTTTTATCGCCGAAAAAATGAAAATTTTAAGATGAAAAATTGTAATAGTTTCTTATTTCTGCTCGAAATATAGATTGTGGGCACTCTTTAGAAACGCCTCACCGAGGCGGTTCTAACGATTACCCACAATCTATATTTTAGAGCAGAAATAAGAAAAATAAGGTATACCCCCGGAAACCCCAGTTTTACTATATAAAAGTGGGGTTCAAAATTATATAGGCGTGTTTTCGTGATGGAAAATATAATAACCAGCGCATCTAAGGTCATAGGGATAATGCCAAAACTGAAGTTTACATTTCATAGAACTGCTTTAAACCAGATATATATTTCACACGTATTACATATCGTTGAGTATTCTTCATTAGTATGGGACGGCTGTTCTGCTTATGATAAGCAAGCCCTTGAAAAGCTTCAAAACGAGGCGGCTAGAATAGTCACGGGTCTTACAAGGTCCGTGTCTCTTACAAATCTATATAGAGAATGTGGTTGGGAACCCTTATCTGACAGACGAAATTATCAGAAATTGGCTTTTATGTACATGGTAAACAACAACTTAGTTCCCTCATATATAACTGATCTTATTCCTCCGCTAGTTAGAGAAGTCACAAACTATCCTCTGAGAAACAGCAGCAATATCACAGTGCCATATACTCGCACAGAAATGTCTAAACGGTCCTGTTTACCCTTTTTTTATTTCTTTATGGAACTCTCTTGATAACGATGTTCGTGCAGCAGGAAGAACAACGTTTAAAAAATAGTTCCCCTCGAATTCCTAAAATTCCTGTTTATTACACCAGTGGAGAAAGGTTCTTCTCTGTTATACATGCAAGGATTAGGAACAAATGTAGCAATCTCAAAGGAGACTTATATTCTAATCATATTTGTCTTTCACCATATTGCAGTTGTTCAGAAGTTATCGAAGACGCTGAGCCCTTTTTTTAGATGTCCCATTTCCTCACAGAACGTGTCACTTTGTTCAAGACTACCAGATCTTTTCACCCACTGTCTTTGAACAAAATTTTATTTGGGGATCCTTTCTTGACTGATCAGGATAATCTACTTCTTTTCGGTGCTGTCCAAAAATTTATCAAAGATACAAAACATTTCAATAATTCTTAAAAAAATTACATGTATGAACATGCATCTCAGCTGACAGATCGTGTATCTGTCTATTATTTACTTGTTAAAAGTGGCTGCCTTGACTTACAGAGTTTCCCGACGTGGCCATTAATTGATTAATTAATTTATTTATTTATTTACTTCATTTTTA
This sequence comes from Lucinisca nassula, assembly GCA_963580285.1. Lineage (NCBI taxonomy): Eukaryota > Metazoa > Mollusca > Bivalvia > Lucinida > Lucinidae > Lucinisca > Lucinisca nassula. The sequence goes on from OY757020.1 coordinate 11,922,151, forward strand.
TTTATTTATTTATTTATTTACTTCATTTTTATTCATTTATTTATTTCAACATGCTGTACAATATTTAGCCATTACCATGTGCATAAGTGACTTGTGTGTATAATTGTAGTGGAAGGGCCGTAACTAATGTTGTGAGAACTTGTGGCCAAATCCCATTGCTTGCTATTCACCTTATTTGCATTATCTGCTGGTTCCTAGTCTGAAGGTTATCTGTGTTGGAAAAACAGGTAACCAGACCCCCTGACCTTTACAGGTCAGGGGGGTCTGGTTACCTGTTTTTCCAATATAGACAATGTGCAAGCTGGGAGCCAGCAAATAATGCAAATATGGTGAATTATGTGCAATAAAATATGATTAAACTGTGTACCTGCCCTTACCCCGAAACGTAATATTGATGCACCTTATTTGAAGAACGGAAATAAGATAACAGCAGGCATATTTTCGTCCTTAATTTGTATGAAAAAGAACCAGTTGGTTGTCAAATATTAATCATGAAAAACAATTTTAACTTGTTTCGGATGACTATTAAACAATAGTAATTACAGAAAATCATTCGTGCCGCATCAACGTCGGAGACTACAACCGGAAGTCATTTTTCCGCTAGAGAAAACGTAGCTGATGACATTTTACCTTGTATGACGTAACTTTGAACACGCATGTTATGTGGTTTGAAAATTAGCGATGATGTTTGTTTTTGTTCATTATAAGCGTTTCAATGAGACTACTCTACATGTTAGACGTAACCCCAATTTCTTGAAATGCCGACAAAAGTTTAACCAGGGTAAACCCAACCCAGTACAAGTTAAGCTCTTACATGTGTCCCTTATCAAAAAAAAAAAAAAAAAAAAGAATTAGGGATGCTAATAATGGAAAGCAATTGCTTTCCGTTCTGAACCAACCCCGTTTTTTAGACGGGCCCAATTTATTCGGAAATAAAAAAAGAATACACAAAATGATGCTAATTCTAATTTAAATTCTAACACAGCGCGCCTATATAAGCAATGGAAAATAACTGTTTTATCACAACTCGGAAAAGCGTGACGTGTGACGTCATTAAAACTGCCAACTTATGGCGTCACTAGTAGATTTCCTTGATGTTAGACGGTGTAACGTCATTTTCTCGCATCGAGGATATAAATGCGTGTGTTTCAGTCGATAATATTAGCGGGGTTTCATCTAACACTGGCCAAAGGTTGTGAGATTTTGAAGGAAACAACAACATTATTGCCGATTTTTAGCGAGTTAGAATCGAAATAGAACAGCTTTATTCTGTGAATTGTTGAGTATTAAATCACAGTTTGTCGGTCAGTTGTAAAGTAGATCAAATCACGAGCGCGTAGTGTTGAGTAATAAATCTCAGTTTGTCGGTCAGTTGTAAGTAGACAAATCACGCGCGCTACGCGCTCGTGATTTGGTCTACTTTACAACTGACCGACAAACTGTGATCTATTACTCAACAAATCACAGTTAGAGCGGATTTATTTCTTAAGAACAATGTGCAGTCACTGAACGGTACTTCATGTATATAAAATCCAGTGATGTATCCAAACTAGTGTTAAAATGTCCCGTATTAGCACTAAAGAACCTTTCGCAAAAAAAAAATCGCTTGAAGAAGCCTTAACGAAGCACTTGCAGGAAAATGATTTAATGAAGCATTTGATCTTGTTACAAAATATTACGGATTCCTCTCTTTAAGCTTGGAATCCAATTTTAAGGTGACTCGGTGCAAGTAAGCTATACTATTACTATGCTACATCTATACCATTGTTCAACTTGCGGGAGACCTGTTTTGCATTCGATGGGTTTATTTCCAGTCTCCACACTCACTACTATAACATGCCCGTATGAGATAATGTTTTCTTGCACACCAGATAAGTTAATCCATAGTGTTAGCTTTGGATAGAAATTCTGTTCTAACCCCGGTGTTCATACCCAAAATCGAATATTCTCGCGTGTTTGATAAATGCATCGGTTGAATACGACCTCATATGCGCCGTCGTTAAAGTTGACGTCACAGCACGTTACGTGACGTCACTAAACATTCCTGTGGTGTCATCACAATATGGCGGACGTCGGTAACCGAAGTGACTGCAGCACTAAAAACCGCGCTCAGAAATGGAAGGTATGCAAGAAAAAGGATCCTAAATGGGAGTGAGGGGTGGATAGAAAAATCCATCCCTGGGGATCACTGTCTGGCATCACTCGGCAAGCCTCGTGATGCCTGACAGTGACACTCAGGACGGATTTTTCCATCCACCCCTCACACCCATATAAGATTCTTATATCATGGCACACCAGATAAGGAAATCCTGGACTTAACCCTGGGATAGAAATTCTTATCCTACATCTACCAGGTATTCTACCCAGGGATAGGATACACTTTTTTACGTGTTTGATGTGCACTGGTTAAATAGAACGTCAGATATACCGTCGTTAAGTTTGACGTCACTGCAAGTACTGTGACGCAAGTACAGTGACGTCAAAACGCGGCTATGATTTACACCAGCTGACGCATGACTAGGTGGCGCTTCAGTTCTTTAGTCATAGGTCATCCCATGTACCTTTATAAAATTGAGTCCCGCCAAACGAATTTGTGTCTTCGAGCATTCCGTCATGACAAATTTTAAATGCGCATGCACAGCCATTCAGAGGGGCCAGGGATATGGCTTTCTGTCTGAAGGTTCCTCTTGATTCACTGCTTGTATGAGCGAGCAGCTAAGGTTCTGGCGAGACTGCGCGGATGCGCAGGCTCGCCTGAACCTTCGCTGCTCGCATAGGCGATAAGTACCAAAATCGCTTGACGGGGGCCCAATTATTTACAGCATACAATAACAATGCAATCCTCAAAGTTTTCTAAATACATGCACACTGATTTGCTTAAATATAGGAGCAACATCTATACATCAACAAGATTTATTCGAACTATATCAGAAATAATGCAAAGAAAAACACTGCAGCATAACTGATCAGTAGCAGATGTTTTCAATGTCATTTTTACTATATTTTCCAGGAGGATGCTGTCTGCGCTTAGAATGTGTGTAAATGTCTCTTTTTTTTTTTTTTTTTTTTTGCATTTTTCTTGTTACATTATGACAATGGTAAAGAATTGGCTCCATAAATAATATATATAATGACCACAAGATGATAAGGTGCACCTAGCCGTTTCAACCTTGTATATTGTAGACTGGAGGAGATGCTTTGGTTTTTGGGGTTTTACGTATCTTTCGATATTATTTCACTTAATATATCGAGCCGATCGTTAATCAGCGGAGAAAAACACCTGGTCTTCCGTTGCACAACTTGGAGTCTCACATGTGACCCGAGCCAGGCTCGAACCACAGCGGTGAGAGACCTAATGGCTTTGTTCGCTTTTCTTTTAACCCTGTCCCACTGAAAAAGGGGTCTATTCTTAAAGGAAAGCATTTGCTCCTCGGGAGCAAATCCTTTCCTTTAAGAATTGACTCCTACCGGCATTGGAGACAAAAATGCTTTTGCTGGAGTTGACCCCTTCTCCTTCCCCCCCCCCCCCCCCCCCCCTTCCCCCTAAGTGTATCCATTCCCGTTAATTAATAGCGTATTCGTTCAAATTCAAATATGAAGGAATCACCTTATAAATTGTCATGGTGAAAGGGATCATCAGATGAAATAGTCCGTGAAATAAACACCCCATTATAGAGAAAATTGGGGTTTACAGGGGTATACATTAGTTTTCTTATTTCTGCTTCAAGACATAGGTTGCAGGTCCTAGCGAGCACCCACAACCTATGTTTGCAATATAAATAAGAAAAGAATCACGTATTTTTATCAGAAAAGTATTTTCATTTTGGAGGTGTGAAAAATGCACTATGTCGCTCGGGTGTGTTAACGTAATGTAAACGCATATCACCTCTTCTATAAGGACATGTAAGGTATAACAAACTTGCTTCTGAAATGAATATTTTATGAAAGGATTTTAGCCAGCCCACCTTTCTAGTTGTAATATTGTAACAAATATTAGAAAGCACACAAAAAGTTCATCTGGATGAGTTCCATGTGACAAACAAAAGATCTTTACTATGAGGTCGCAGTGTTAATGAAAAAAAGACATTTTGACCTTCTAAGTCATCCACCAGTTCTAAGTGCCAATCCTTCTGCCAGCTAGCTACAGTTGTCCTACTTGGACCAACGGAAGGAGGGGAGGATCAATGCTTTTCCACGGAAAAACATGCCGGACCGGTGGATCGAACCTGCACCATCCTTGTCTCTACATTACGAAAACACACCTATACAAATACATTGTCAATTATTTTGGCCAAAAATTAGAAATTTGTGATATTTTTCTTGTTTCTGTTCAAAATATAGATCGTGGGCACTCGTTAGAACCGCCTCATTGAGGCGGTTTTAACCAGTACCCACAATCTATATTTTAGAGCAGAAATAAGAAAAATAAGGTTTATTTTTGATTATTATTTGCCTTCACTGCAGCTGGTGTTGTGCCGTGTGGCGGCCGTAAAACGTCTCCCCGTACATCAACCATAGTGCAGTTTATATTTTACTTTTGTTCCTTTGAGATCAGTGTGAATATTCTGAGAAATCAGAAATAAATTATTGGTTTAGACTCATATTCTAGACAGGTTTTTGATTATTTGGACCCCATTTTGATTTATATCAGTTTTTGAATCGACTGCCTATTCGAAATTCGCAAAATTGCAGTTTGTTTCCTCTGGCTTTCTTTGCCGGATCATTACAGGGTCACTGATGAGGCTTTATTAGCCGAAACTACGTAGTATGACCCATCTTCTTTCTTATGAATGTTTTCATTGCTCTTATAGAGAACTCATTTTTGATTATTATTTACCCCTGTAAACCCCAGTTTTACTATATAAAAGTGGGGTTCAAGGGGGTCAAATTTATATAGGCGTGTTTTCGTGATGTAGTCGAACGTAAATCCGACTGCCCAACGCGGCCCGGCTTGACTCAAGTAGAAAGACCATGTGTCGATTTTATGTACATATTAACACCCTCAGCAAATGGAACACGGGTTTCATTACCACAAATCACGGAAACACATGAAGTCTTGGAGACGTTTGACTTCTTCAGCAACCATTTTGGTAAAATGGTGCTCTACCGACGAATCTTTGTACCCACATTCATATATTTCCATCCAACCAAGAATCGTAAGTAAAAAGCAGAAAAAAAAACTGTTCATAAACTGACTCCTGAATGACTTCAAAATTTAACTTTGAGTCGAAGGGGAAAAAGACACAATGCCAGAGAGTAATTTGATATAAGAAAAATGTTACATGTAGTCGGAACCTAATATCTTCGGTTTCTGTCAGAAAAGAAAGGACAAACAGAAACTCATGGGTGACGCGAACAACAACAACAACAACAACAACAACAACAAAAACGTTCGAATTCCGACTATGAAAGACCTGCGACATTTACACATTCTTTGGTCATATTCGTAAATGTCCGTATTGATCGCTACAAAACACTTCAGGCATCGGTCAATAGCATTTTTATCCCCCGACCGAATAGGTTCGGGGGATATAGCGATCAGCCTGGCGTCCGTCCGTCTGTCCGTCCGTCCGTCCGTCCGTCCGTCCGTCCGTAGACGCAACCTTGTGATGGCAATAACTCCTATACCCTTTCAGATTCATTGATGGTAATTGGCACAATTGTTCACAAGGCCGAGACGGCGTATCATGCGCAAGAACCAGAACTCTGGATACCATATTCTTTTAGTTATCTCCCTTTTTAATATAATAGAATGACTACATTGTGATGGCCATAACTCCAATACCCTTTGAGATATATTGATGGTACATGGTACAGTTGTTCACAAGGCTGAGACGGTGTGTCATGCTCAAGAACCACAACTCTGGTTGCCATGGTTTTAGAGTTATCTCCCCTTCCAATAAAATAGAGTGACAACCTTGTGATGGCCATAATTCCAATACCCTTTAAGATATATTGATGATACCTGGCACAGTTGTTCACAAGGCCGAGACGGTGTGTCATGCATAAGAACCACAACTCTGGGTGCCATGTTTTTAGTGATCTCCCCTTCCAATAATATAGAATCACTTCCTTGTGATGGCCACATCTCCAACACTCTTTGAGATATATCGATGATACTTGGTATAGTTGTACATGAGGTTAAGCAGGTATGTCTGGTGCAAGAACCACACCTCTTGGTGGCCTGGATTTTTAATTATCTCCCCTGACAATGTAACTTTGTGATGGCCATAACTCCAATACCCTTTGAGATATATTGATGGTACTTGGCAAAATTGTATACAACGTTGAGACGGCGCTTCATGCCTAAGAACCACAACTCTGGGTGCCATGATATTTGAGTTATCTCCCCTTCCAATATAACAGTATGACAACCTTGTGATCATCGTACCTACAATACCCTTTGAGACATATTTGTGGTACTTGATGCAGATGTACATGAGGTTAAGCAGGTGTGTCATGCTCAAGAATTACAACTCTGGGTGCTCTGATTTTTTTAGTTATCTCCCCTGGCAATATAACCTTGTGATGGCCATAACTCCAACACCCTTTGAGATATATTGAAGGAACTTGGCACAATTGTATACAAGGTACAGAAGGGATGTCATGTGCAAGAACCAAAAGTGTTGGTGCTGTGGTATTTAAGTTATCTACCCTTCCAATATAACAGTATGACCAGCTTGTGATCACCATATCTCCAATACCTTTTGAGACATATCGATGGTACTTTGTACAGAAATACATGAGCTTAAGCAGGCATGTCATGCGCAAGAACCACATTTCTGAGTGCCCTGGTTTTTTAGTTATCTCCCCTGACAATATAATCTTGTGATGGCCATAACTGCAATACTTTTGTGATATATTGCTGGTTTAATTCTGGTGCACTTTCTATTGGTGAAGAATCTTCTGAAGGCCATATTGGCTTTTGGTCGGGGGATTTGCCTTCTCTTCCGATGTCTATTTTTACCGAGTTACTGCTATATCCACACGTCTGACGATAGCATTTTACCGACTTTCATCATGTGAACAAGTCCGTGAAATGGAACACCCCTCTAAACCCCACTTTATATAGAGAAAACTGGGTTTTACGGGGGCATACATTATTTTTCTTATTTCTGCTCATAGACATAGGTTGTGGGTACTCGTTAGAACCGCCTCAATGAGGCGGTTCTAACGAGCACCAACAATCTGTGTTTGCAGTATAAATAAGAAAAATATCACGGATTTTCATCAGAAAAGTAGCCATTTAGGAGATATGGAAAAATACACTATGCCGCACGGGTGTGTTATCGTAATGCTACTATTGCCAGACGTCTGGCAATAGACACTCCGAAAAAAACATAGGGCTTATAGACTAAAGCTTGTGATTGGAAAAAAATGAGCACACAAATAGTGAAAAGAATTCATTCACCCCGCACACCAATGTAAGATACTTCTAGTCTTCTTTGCCTCTAAAATGACTTTTCTGGGCCCAATTGTTCCAGGTGTAATGCACTAGAAGTCTTGCTCTAGAAGCCGGCTCTTTTAGCGACGCGGATAGAGTCGTTGTCTTTTTCACAAAGTTAAGCGACGGAGATCGTGTAAAGTTCCAGAATGGATGACGTCGTTGAATGACTTCTTGGGCGATCCGGCTTACCCTACATTGGAGCCGCAAGTTCCACTTCTGGTGCTGTCCTTCCGCCAGTTCCTTTAAGTTCAGCTTTGCAACCTTACTCCCCACTTTCGCTTAACACAGCTAGTTCTATTTATATAAAACATGTTTATATACGATCTGATTGACTATGAAAAAATGTCTAAATATTTTCCCGAGATATTGAGAGTATTTTCTATAAAGACCGACTCTCGTCGGAAGGAAAATAAACACAGTTCCGATCTCAATCTCTGGTTACCATTTGGCGAACATGAATTCTGGTTCCAATTACGGTCGCGGATATGATTTCTAGTTGTACTCTGGTTGCTATTAATTAATAAATGGCGAATATAATTCAGAGAACGCAGAGACCTATAATTACTTCTTCCATAGGAACCAGCCAGCAATGAATACAATAACTAAGCAATATTTCCCCAATTTTCAAGGCCCCCGAATCTACCCTTAAGTCTGAGAAGTGTCAGACCCACCAAATTAATACCACAGACGTAGGGTCATAATCAGCATCAAAGGCTGGATTTTACCCTCCAAATACATGTATCTTAAATTCGACAGATACCAATACACGAACAAATGCGATAAAATTACATCTGCCCATTGAATAAAAGTGTAAATAACAGTATGCATATATATAATCGCCAGTCATTTTTACGACATGTCAGCCCTTGTGGGTCATTCTGTGTCGTTTCCCAGAAAAGCAAGTCTGAAATTACACCATTATTTAGACAGTCAGACAATGGTTTTAAAACGTGTTGAGCGTCCATTTTGTTTTCTCAAATTGATCATGTCGAAGCTCTCCTTTCATTTTAAGGACTCATACATGATAAGTGTTCATTACACGGACTTGTTAACCTGATCCAGTGTCAATTTTTATACGGTAATTAGAAGCTAAAACTCGGACAGTTTAGGGACTGTAAAAGTTTGTTTGAAACAGGGGAAGTTTGGCTTCACCTCGGTGTTTGTTAATACCATGCACCTTCATAGGCGAACAATGCTGTCTGATGACAGCTCTTGTTTTAGCCTTCACTTAGAGTAATCGAGCCACGACTCTTGTAAGTGCTTTTAATTTAAAAAGCTAGAAGGCGTGTGCATGCGCAATAGACAGTCTGAATGCTGATTTTCATGTTCAATACAACGGGTTTCCCCACTTTAATCTCGATCTCGGTGAAATTTTGTATTCGTTTATTGCCATTTCCATCTAGAAATAATTTCCTTAGCTTACAACATTTCGCCGCCTGAGGATACTTCATAAACACATTGAAAGTGTATGAAATTCTCTGCATTGGTACAATAACAGAATTGGGCTCTGCCAAGAACTCCGCGTCTTCTACCGCATTCGTCTGCACACCCGCTGTCTTGAAATTCAAACTTGACTGCTCTGCATAAAGAAGATTTCTCCTGGTGTAAGTCTATTCAGCGCACATTGAAGACTCTGATCAGACTGCGCGCATGCGCAGTCTGATCAGAGTCATCGCTGGGCGCACATATACGAAGTCACTTTTGTATGTGAACCGACTCAGTTGTGTTCCCGAGCTATATTACAAAGCACTCCTGTTGATAAACGAATAGCCTTTTATTGAATGTCTTTTTGGAGAAACACTCCTGCTTCACTTGAAGCAAGGACGCACAATCTGTTTTTAGCATAACCTGAGGGCCCTTTTATATGTCAGAAGAAGTCATCCTGGTAAGACTTTATTTGCCTGCGTGCGTGCCCACCTACCTGCTCACCTACCTACCTACCTAACAACTAATTATACGCTCCTTATACCTTGTTAGAATTGTCTTTGTCTTGGAATAATTATATTTTCAGGACAAACATACATTAACCATTAAAGTGGCTACAGACATTGAGCCACGGAGTGGCTGCTGATAGTGCAGCTGCTGGCAGCGATTTCACGTTAAAACCACTTACGCAAAAATCTTTGCGCCCGTTGGTGAGAAGATTACTTTTTAATTGAAATTAAAAAAGAACTTCTTCCAAACCAAAAATAGAATACCAAACCATGAGAAATGGTCGGGCTGCTAGGTGCTTCACGTACACACACGGGTGCTGGTAAACCGCTAAGAAGGACTAAGCCTGCCCAGGCAATATAGTGCGAGTCAGACCGTCCATGCTTATAAACCCTATTGGTTTCATTGGGCGACGGGGCTTGAGATGTCATTTCATCTCAATGTCGGGTAAAAGTCCCGCAAAATTGGAAGCAAAGTCTCCAAAATTACCTATACAGTGTTGACGGGGACGTTAAACCTTAAATCAAACAAACAAACAAATACCTTAGAATAATTATATTTTAAGGCAAACAGACTTTAACCTTATAAGAGGTATAGTAGAGGAGGTGAAAGTAAGGGATAGGAGAGAAAGAGGAAAATGAATGGAAGTGCAGAAACAGAAGAAACAACAACACTTCTCCTCTACCCTTACCTGCTGCAAGGACAGCAACATTGCCCAGCTGTCAGCCAATATCAGTTGGACGCCCCAATGACGCAATATATACGTCACCTTTAATAAATACAATAATTATTATTATCTGCACAATGATGCAGTACCGAGAGTCTTGTTATCACGCGTCCTACGGTCCATCCCAGCCACTGTGTGGGTCAGTGGAGCTCTTGTGGCGTTGCATGGGACCTCCGTGCGCTCCCGCGGACCTCCTGTGGCGTGGTAGGAGACCTCTCTGTGCTGCTATGGTGACATAACGGCGACCCCAATTGGCCCTAACCAGAACGCCGAGCGCCGGTGTTTGTTTTGTACATGCTTAAAGTGCGCGCCGTCGCTCGGCGTTCTATGCGATATCAACGCGTTTACTGGCAATGCCACAGCGTTGCTACGGTGATGCTTGCGATCGTACTGCGCGCACCCCGGCGTTTTGCAATTTTCTTATACGCCTTGGGATCGCCATGAAAACGCGGTTCTGGCGTGACAGGGGTTTAACATCAGCTACTGTGAATCGAAATAAATGTCATGTGTCTCCATTCGCCTTAAAGCTGTAGATGTGGACGCGTTTAACAATCTATATAAACAATATTTTACTCTCATTTTGATTAATCTACATACATCTTTATTTCTGGCGGAAGAATGTGCACTGTACTGGTCTTAAGCCTGTCTGGGAAAAGTGCGGATAGGTAAACTGACCGGCTCGATATGACCAAAGTAGTTTGGACTGGACCGTTAAACTCCAATACAATTCCGCTGATTCAAGAAAGGTACAGGTTAACCGCTTACGTATAAGCCTGCCCAGGAAAAGTGTGGATAAGTAAACGGACCGTCTCAAAAATGCCCTAAATAGTGTTGACTGGGCCGTTATTCCCCAATACAATTAAAACTTCAAAACAAACAAACAAATATACATGTTTATTAGTATATGCAGCGTCTTAATGTACACCGGATTTTATATCCTAACAAAAAATAGTAATTATCGGACAGTATTTCCAGTTGAAACTGACGCTGATATTTAGCTTTTGTTCTCTGTTGTAAAAGATACATGTATCATTGATGAATGCAGCACAGGATATTGTATCGGCTAACTATTCCTGTTCCATAACGTAGACGAATTTTGCTATCAGACAAGGAGAGCAACAGTTTCCTTCCTTATAGTATGCATACTTGAAAATGTTTCTTTTCTGCATTGGTATTGTAAATGCTGAAGTTTCTTTAATGTCTCTTTTTTTCAGTTTTAACTTTGCCACCATGTATGTGTAGTTTATCTATCGGTAAGGAGCTTTGACCCTGGCCGTTCCAAGGCGGTTCTTCTGTCGCTGTTTAATTTTGTTATGGTGTGTATTTGGGTGTTTGTGTCGCTTATATTATTTTATTTTGGGTAGCCTATTGGCCATTTTGTCCTTTTGGCTTTCTGCTATTGATGTTTCCATTAGGGTCTGTTGTTTCATGTTTGTGTTTCTTTCCCTTTGGTGTCTCTGATGGGATCTGTGAGTTAATTGAATCGATTCCTGACAATTGCCTCCATTTCTAATTTGTAGTATTTTTCTGTTTGTATAACTTTCACTCACCTATTGAACATTTCTGCTAACTGCAAGTTCATTGTTCTTTTTAAGCACTGTTCTTGCTTGCTTTATTGTTCATTAATATTTATTTTCTGTTTGTAAAATTTTCTATCACCTACTGAACATTCCTACTGAACGCAATTTTATTGTCCTTTTTTTTTTTTTTTTTTTAACGGGCCCTCGTGGCCTAGTGGTTAAGAGCGCTGACTCTTGATCATTAGGTCTCTCACCGCTGTGGTTCGAGCCTCGCTCGGGTCATATGTGAGACGCCAAGTCCTGCAACGGGAGGTCAGGTGGTTTTTCCCCGGGTACTCCGGTTTTCGCCCACCTCTGATTAACGATCGGCTCGATATGAGTGAAATTATCTTGAAAGGGCCGTAACACCTAAACCAAAAAAAAAATATTGTCCTTTTTATGCAAAGTTTTTGCTTGCTTTATTGTTCATTAATAATTGCATGAGTGTGCAATTTATCGTCCAGCTTAGAAAGATTATTGGAATGTTTACTGAAAATAATTTGTAGGCATACTCTTACATAAATGTAACACATAAATCAGCTGTTCATTAAATATTTATTTTGACTTTGTTTTTTCACGTGTTCAAGAAGTTGCCGAGCTTGTTGTTCTTTTGCTCTGTTACTGTATTCGTCTTTCGTGAGTTTTCACATCCATTATGTAGGTATTGAGTGTGGTCTGCGTCTTAGTATTGTGGCTCAGTCTGAATTTATTTCACTTTAACTACATGAGCATTTTACTGTACTGATTGTTTTTACTATATAGTGTTCTTGTATTTTTTTTCTCTCAGCTGAGATTTGGACAAGATGTGTGCTTTTTTGTTAAACTAAAACCAAAATATAAAAACAATAGGTTGACTAGTGTCTGATGCAGAAATACTGAAAACCGTTCCTTGGCACTAACTATGTCTATTGGAGTTATTGACTACCCCTAGAGACAATCCTTGCAGTTTAAATGGACAGTCAGTGATAAACAAACATAATTGGTATACTGTTGATTAGGATGTTGAATCTCAACACAACCTTAGCACCAATACAAATTTAGACAAAACAGACAGATAGAAAACTATGCACAGGACTCCATGGGTATTAGATGAGGTTTGTCATCCAGGTCTTTGCTTTATACATCTAAACAAAATAGTTTGTTTTTGCCATGGTATTCAACAAGGGGCAATTTTAATGAATTGTATGTTTTGAAATAATACTTATAATAATGGTATGAACTACTTACACTAGCCATACTATACCGTAGTCAGCCACATTAAAAAGCAGTGGTAAAGTATTATTACACAGCATGACAGAAACATGATTATAATATAGTTTTTACATTTTTGCTGAATCAGGACTATCAGTATTCAGTCTTTTTAAACAACGTGTTACCGGTCCTCAATTTTCATGAAATTTTATCTACATATTCCTAAGATATGTAGATATACGATTTTATGCTGAAATAGTGTCTTGACAAAGATTGGAACATGATAAAACTACATATAAAATTTGGGTACTAGTTGAGGCGGTTCTAATGAGCACTTGTAGCCTATGTTTTTAGTATAAATAAGTATTATATCACATTTTTATCAGAAAAATATTATTATTATTTGTCCTCTTTGGTTTATGGATTGTAATCTATCCAGTTGATGGATCAAAACTATCCAACTGATGGATTATAAACTATCCAATGCGACAGCCCTTTATAAGGACACTATGAATAAGTAAAAACAGTCAACATGTGTCATTTTTCCTTGAAGCTTGTAATATCATACTTTGTATCATTTACGTATACACGTATTCCTGTATGTTGAGATTATACGCCCCAGTCAACATTATTTAGGTCATTTTGGAGATGTTGGATCCGATTTTGTGAGACTTTCAGAACACATGATCGATGTGCACACATACTTAATTGTTTGTATTGGGGTTTGATCTGATGGGAGCTGTTGGTTAATTGTATCGATTTCTGATCATTGCATTTACTTCTATTTAACGGCCCGGTCAATACTGTTTAGGCAATTTTTGAGCCGGTCTGTTTACCTATCCACACTTTTCTTGTCACCCAAGGGAGCACCTAGTACCATTTTTCACGCTTTTGGTATTGCGCGGCCGGGGATCGAACCCGCGACCTCCCATTCCCGACGCTGACGCTCTACCACTGAGCTATCGGACCCGGTTTTTCAAGAAAAAAATCAAACAAACATCCATAAATTAACCTAAATACAATGATATCTGAAGGTGTGGGAAAAATTCAGAAGGCACTACAGAAAAAGTTCGAATTAACCATGGTAAAGGAGCCATTCGTGTTCGAGTTATCGATGTTTAGTTGTAGCATGAAATGTAGTAGCATGTTCTACATGTTGAAATGCGGTATGTTAGCCTCATACCAGACTCGGTACCATAAAACATCTCCTAAGGTTTAGACAATAGAGAAAAGATGTGGGAGAGGCTTAACATAAAATGAGCCAGTGCATGACAAAACCTACAATAAGAGATGTACGCCCACCGAAGACTCAGATCAGCCTACGCATCCATATAGTCTAACCAAAGACTTCTCTTTCTGTATGAAGGAGCATTGAGCCCTTGGCTATCCTTAAAGCGCGCAACGAAGACTCTGATCAGACTGCGCAGATGCGCAGGCTGATCTGAGTCTTCGTCGGGAGCACATGTCTTATTGTGGGTTTTGTCATGCGCTGGCTCAAATAAAATTGCATTAAATAAGGAATAAATAAGAGCCATTTCATAGGTCTCCCACAAGGCTCTTGAACAAGAAAGAAATTCTGTAATTTATAACAAATGTTATACATGTTGCCCTATTAAATGTAAGGACCACGTCGTGTGAAAAACTGCTTTGCCACTACTTTACGAAACGAAAACCCGCCTATACAAATAAATCGTAAATTTTAACCGAAAAAAAAAGGAAATCTTAAGATGAAACAGTGTGATATTTTTCTCATTTGTGTTCAAAATATAGACTGTGACTGTTAGAACTTCCTAACGAGTACCCACAACCTATACTTTAGAGCAGAAATAAGAAAAATAAGGTTTACTCCTGTAAATCCTAGTTTTATTCTATAATAGTTGGGTTCAATGGGGTCAGAATTTTTATAAAGGCGATTTTTCGTGATGAAGGCGCCGATACTACAGTACTAGCGACTGGTCGGGTTTCATTTTAATGCTCTGTATGCTGTAAATTTTCAGCACACGGCATTTTTCTTCTAGAAAACAGGATTGGAAATTTCATGCCAATTATCTCCTATGTGTAGACAATTTGCATGAGATGTAGAACCCTGTTTTCTGTAAAACAAATTAGAAGAATGTCACCAATTTGTAGCCTATAGAGAGTTGTAAAGGTGGGTTAATGGCAATATTTACTCATTCATTTGTATGTTCAGGTATTCTTTTCTTTTTTCTGATATCAGTAGAGTTATCTTAATGCCCGAGTCAAAAATTAATTTCACAATGTTTTAATATACGGCCAGTTCAATATTATTTCACTTATTTCGAGACGGCCGTTAATCAAAGGTTGGCGAAAACCGGAACACCAGGAGAAAAGAACGCCTGACCTTCCGTTTCAGTACCAAGGTTCACATTTAAATTTCATACCGATATTATTTTAACGTAGTCTACAAGGGAACTAAATCCATAAAATAAGCCTAATCCTTTATTGCAGTTATTTCCCCGTTGACCGCTGACCGTTCATCGATAAGACTCGGGAAAAGTGGTCTCGCTTACCTGTATAATTAGAAGCATTCTGATTTACCTGTATATTTCTGAACGAGAATCTCGCCGTTTTGTGAGAAAACAGTATGGAAGGGGCTAGTGAAGTCTTTGAGCTAGACTATATTTTTTCGTTATTCTGTGTATACATATACATGTACAACGCGGATTTTCTTTAACCTTATCGTCTCTGAGATTATGAAGTGGCTTTGGGGTCGATTGTTTGTCAACCGACCCAAAGTAATTAAGCATAAAAGCTATTCAGTGCTAAAGTCCACGTGACTATCACTGATTTGTAGGGAATACAGGTAAGTGTTATTTATAGAAAATAGCCGCGTTGAGTGTCAGAGTGTAGAATCCGGACTGGAATCATGTGTTGGGTTCGGCATACAGTGTATACTCTAATCAGACGCCGCAGAATGCGGCGTCTGATCAGGGTCCAAACTGTTTGCTTAAAAAGCTCGGATACAATCGACCCATCAGTACTGTTAGGGCTTTGATTCTTCCATCTTTGGATAAATTCTTCCAAATTTCACTGCTCCTGTACGACCAAGGGTATGCAGATTTTAGTAAATTTTGAAGGGAAGGACCGAATGTTTACTCATCCTCAATATTATTCCTCGCCATGGCGAGTGGACCAGTGGAATTGTCCAGCCTTGTATTCCTGAAAATAGGGGGTAAGTCAACAATTAATTACAGGATAGCAAGCAGTGTAGATCCTGATGAATAGGCTCATTTGGACCCATCTCATTCGGATCTAAACTGTTCGTATAAATATTTGTATCCGTTCACAGGGTTTAAAGGGTTGATTCCCACCTGTTTCTACTTAAGGAATTTCCAGATAAACTAAGCATTACCAATATCGATGGGCCGTAGTACAACCTTGCATAGGGTTTTTATCTGCCCACACTGATCACAATCTACGTATTTCAATGAGGTGTCTCTTCAGTTGCTCGAACAGGCACCAAAGGATAGATTGACCGACTGACGTATGTGCAGTCCGACCTCAGTTAAGCACTGGGTATCCAGGTACCCAATTGCTTAAAGATTTTACCATGCAGCAGTTTTGATTAATTAAATCCCATTAATTGGCATCTTGAGTTAAGAATGTCTGTTTCGAAATTAACCTGGCCAGCATTTGAGTGTGCTATGAAAATAAAGTTCAATTTTCATGAGAGAGAGAGAGAGAGAGAGAGAGAGAGAGAGAGAGAGAGAGAGAGAGAGAGAGAGAGAGAGAGAGAGAGAGAGAGAGAGATAGGGAGGGAGAGAATAAGTTCATACAAATTCCGCTATTAAGAACAACTAAAATTCATCCTAATTATGTATTTAAGTATATTTAAAAGGTTCAAGCTGTTCTTTCTTTATGTTTTCCACACCTAGGGTCCTTCAAAAAAGACCACCTTTGGGACTGTTCAAAAGTGGTCTTAAAAATCACATTTGAATAGTTACACTACTTTTCTTATTTTTGTTCTTGGACGCAGATTGTCGGTACTCGTTAGAACGGTCGCAATGAGGCGACACAACCTATGTTTTGAGTATATAAATGAAAACAAATCAATAGAAGTCGAGTTTCGACAGTTCCTATTACGATAACACACCGGTAGTCCATTGTTTTCACGTCTCCAAAATGGTCATTTTTCTGATGAAAATCTGATATATTTTTCTTATAAATACTGTAAACATAGGTTGTGGGTGCTCGTTAGAACCACCTCATCGAGGCGGTTCTAACGAGTACCCACAACCTATGTCTTGGAGCAAAAATTAGAAAAATAATGTACACCCCCGTAAACCCCAGTTTTCTCTATATAAAGTGGGGTATAGTGGGGTCTTCATTTCACGGACTTGTTCACGTGATGCTGTTGCAGAATGGCTTTCAATGATGTTAATGACGACAGTAGAATTGAGAGAATGTACATGCTTTTTTTTTCTTGAAAAATTCTGTTGCGCACATTAAAGCCGTGGTATTTGAAAAGGGGTAAGTTGTGACATATCAGTCCCGTAGGACACAGCCCTTTGAACCTCAACTGCTATCTACTCTAAAAGAGCTGCTGTTGATTTTGTGGTTCCAAATGTCCTTTCGTGAAAGGTGGTGACCATCTACGAGTAAGAACCACAAAATCAAAAGCATCTCTTTTACCGTGAATTATTGTAGGATGTTAGCAAAATATATACAAATAATGGGACTTTGGAATTATTAGAATTATCCTTATTTAACAGTCATTGGTCCAAACATATTCGTTCAAAATAAAATGACAAGCAGCTGGGAAGGAAAATTAAAAAAAAATGCGATCTCAAGGTATTTATATGTATTGTGACGGTTATGGATACAGCCTTTCTGTAAAGCGACACGGGTAGAGTTGTTGGCTTTTAACGGATATTGCGGTTAGAACCTGCTACTACATGTACCAGGATTGGTGACCGCGTTGCTTGACTTCGTGGACCTGGAAAACGCTACCTTTGGTGGCAGCGGTGGGATGTAAACAGTCCGCTGCGCTGGTTTGTTGCGTAGACTCCGCCCCCGGGTTCGCCTAGTGAGGCATGCATGACTTCGGGACGAAGTCAAGAGAAGAGGTGGACGGATATTGACATATACCCAGGTACAGCGGTTGGCTTTTCCATGAAGTAAGCAACGGATATTGCGGTTTGTACCTGGATGGAAGACCGCGTTGCTTGACTTCGTGGACCCGGCAAACGCTACAGTATGTAAAAAGCAGTTTTATTAAAATTTATTGAACGTATAACAACTGAACGTGTTGATACAGGAGTACATGTATAAGGTAAATCGTAGCACCTAAGACTATCCCAGATGTATTTAGCACATAGAATTTCTTTGTTTTGCGTAACAATATTTTTGTTCTGGCTTCACCACTGTCGTGTTCCTATGTACGGTGTGTTTTACCCGTCTGGTGACATTTTTCACGGACTTGATAGCAGATATGCAACTTACATGTAAATAATAATTATTCTTCAAAACGTTTGTTTGAATAAACATATTTATTGCAGTTTTCATTAACAAACACATACATGTACGAAAAAAAACTAAAAGTTTAAGATAATACATTTGTGATATTTTTCTTTTTTCTGCTCAAAGTATAGATTGTGGGTACTCGTTAGAACCGCCTCATCGATGCGGTTCTAACGAGTACCCGCAGTCTATATATTAGAATAGACATACAAAAATAAGGTTTACCCCTGTAAACCCCAGCTTTACTTGATAAAAGTGGGGTTCAAAGGGGTCAAAATTACAGTGACGTATTTCCGTGACGCCGAGCCAAATTAATGTTTTACTAGATGTTTAGGTGCCAAAGTAGCTAAAAACTTGTATCGAATATTGTTGTGAATGCAACGTTTTTGTTTAAATTCTTTTGCAATGTTTTTGAGGGCAAACAAGAACTGAATATTGCAGCGCCAAGTTTCATGCAGCGCATATGCATTTGCAGACTCTTTCATCCATGTGTCTCTGAAGTGAAGTCATTCATATTTGAATGTGGAAACGCCCATCTAATAAACAAGTGGTTAAGTCAATGATCACTCGGTTAAGATCATAATGCGAAGACTCAGCATGCATCACGAAAACACACCTATATAATTTTTACCCCATAAACCCCATTTTTATACAGTAAAACTGTGGTTTACAGTGGTAAAACTTATTTTTCTTATTTCTGCTTAAAAATTAGATTGTGGGTGCTCGATAGAACCGCCTCGATGAGGCGGTTCTAGCGAGTACCCACAATCTATATTTTGAGCAGAAATAAGAAGAATATCACAATTTTTCATCTTAATATTTTCGTGTGTTTTTTTTTTCGGTGGTATAGTTACAATGCATTTGTATAGGCGTGTTTTCGTTATGTGATGCGAAGGCTCAACATGATTTGTTTGTTTGATTTGAAGTTTAACGTTCCCGTCAACACTGTAAAGGTCAGTTTAGAGACTTTGCTTCCAATTTTGTGGGACTTTTACCCGACATTGAGATGAAATGACATCTGAAGCCCTGCTGCCCAATGAAACCAATAGGGTTTATAAGCAAAGACGGGCCGACTCGCACCGCATTGCCTAGGCAGGCTTAGGTCCTCTAAACGGTTTACCAGTACTCGTGTGAGGGTCGGTTTAAGCTCTGCGTGGAAACAACATGCAGTCCATCTATTTTTCAAGCCCCGATGCGCGGGGGCTATGGGCTCAATATGAGCTATTTCATCCGGATCAAGACTGTTTGCATAGGTATGCGCATGAAAATAACACTCCTATGTACTAAAGTGGCGCCTTGCATATCTCTACTGAGGCCAGCAGTTTCAGATGAAATAATCATTACGAGAACACGCCTATACAAAAATAATGTAAATGATACCGAGGAAAAAAACGAAAATTTTAAGATGAAAAATTGTGATTTTTTTTCTTATTTCTGCTCAAAACATAGATTGTGGGTACTCGATAGAACCGCCTCATCGAGGCGGTTCTAACGAGTACCTACAATTTATGTTTTAGAGCAGAAATAAGAAAAATAAGGTTTACCCCTGTAAACCCCAGTTTAACAATATAAAAGTGGGGTTAAATGGGGTTAAACTTATATAGGGGTGTGTTTACGTTGTGAGATAAAAATATTGTTATGTATCGTATGTCTACTCCAATCAGAGATTATGTGTGCTCGTTATAAGCGTCTCATGGAGGCGATTGTAAGACGTACATGTACTCAATCTTCTTTTTCAACAAAAATAATGAAACTGGTGTACACCCCTGTAGACACCACTTTTCTCTATATAAAGTGAGAGTTGCAGCGGTGTTAATTACTTGGATTTGTTAAAGTAACTCCATCATGTTAACAAGTCATCGAAAATAAAAAAACTCTTAACTCCACGTTGTGAACAGAAAGCTAGGGTTTAAAGGGGAAAACATTATATTTCTTATTTCATTTCCAAAACATAAGTTGTGACCGCCTCTTGAGGCGTTTCAAACGAGCCGGCCTATGTTTAAAAAATATATGTACAGTCGAACTTCGATGGCTCGAACCACTTTGGGACCATGAAAATTTGTTCGAGACAGCGCTAGTTCGGGCCACAGAGGGATACTATTAGTGCCATACCAGGAGGCATAATGGTGATATTTGTGGATATCTTTTCGGTGTTCTCTATTATAAATGTACGCTGTGTGTACTCATTAGAATCGCCTCATCGAGGCGATTCTAATGAGTACACACAGCACACATTGGCGAGATAAATGCAGCAAATCTTACTAAATTATCCCTGTATCGTATTGTGAGGAACCCCCTGCGGACTCAAGAACGGGTTCGACCCACCCATGGTAAACGAGCCATCGGAGTTCGAGCCATCGAAGTTTTACTGTAAATATAAAACATATCACGAATCTTCGGAAATAAGTGTTTTTGAGGTATGAAATAATGCACTAAGTCTCGTGATGCGAACTGGTCTTCCTGAAAGAAATAGAAATAATCAAAGCGCTGACAGCACTGACAGGTCAATTATCTCTAAGGGTAAGCCAGAAAAATGGTACTGACCGGGCACTAAGACTGAAAACTGTTCTCTTTACATACATGTATAACCCTTAAATTCCTGTACTTTAAGCAAACAGTGTAGACCCTGATCATACGCTGCCGATCTGGCCCATGTCCCGGCACATGTTTGTTTGTTTCTTTCTTTCTTTCTACTTATACTGCGATCGGTCACATTTGACCTTTAATCGCAGGTGCACATTACGTGTTTGAAGAAAACACTACCTGACACCCATAAAATTTGAATTGAACTCCTCCTATATATAAGGCAGAAGATTCCATTTGGTACAAAAAGGGTAAAGGAAAGAATTTGCACCTGAGGAGCTAATTCTTTCCTTTAAGAGTGTACTCCCTTTTTCCAGTGGGACAGGGGCTTACAGAAAAGCGAAGAGTAAGTCCCGAAAGTTGTCTCCCTTTGAAATATGCTGGAAAAAATCTGTTAGGCGTTCCTATTCCAAGGCCAAGTTCAGGAGCGTTGTTTCCGTCTTCACTAACAGACAGTCGACCCATTTGTGCTGTAGAGTTTTCATTACGAGATTCAAGTCTATCTAGAAACCCCAGACCAGCTGGCCCAGCTGTTATAGACAGCATATAATAGCATATAATAATACGTTCAATAGATGTGACATCAGCGGACTGATACAAAATACATAATTATCTGTTATCACACAAAATACAGTACAATAATTATTGTATCTGATGGATATGTAAACCAGATCTGTTTCATTCGTGAATCATAAAAATGACCTTGGAGA
This sequence comes from Lucinisca nassula, assembly GCA_963580285.1. Classification (NCBI taxonomy): domain Eukaryota; kingdom Metazoa; phylum Mollusca; class Bivalvia; order Lucinida; family Lucinidae; genus Lucinisca; species Lucinisca nassula. The sequence goes on from OY757020.1 coordinate 11,943,781, forward strand.
AGGTTCAGGATCATGTAATGACATATTGTTCCCTAACTTTAAAAGCCTTTAAGACATAAAGTAATAATTTTCTTCGTAGATGTTTAGAATCCGAAGCAAACAATTCAGTTAATTTATACATATTGGATCTTGACTGACACTATCTTGGTATGAGCAGCTTTCTTTCAGTATATCTTGGACATTCGTTCGTCCTCTAGTTTTCCACAAGTTGAACGCAGTCCTTTCTTATTGAGGTGTCCACGTAAACATTGTATTGGTCATTTTGGAGACGTTGCCTCCAATTTTGTTGGACTTTTACCCTCTGCGTGGAAGCATCATGTAGCCCATATATTTCTTCAAGCCCCTATGAGCGGGGGCGTGCATAACAACATATATGATAAGTGAAAGAATCAGAACCACCGTCAAAACATGAAGGAACCACAGCAAAGGCACCGAGTTGGAACTGACAGTAAAATCTACTGGTGGGTTTAAGTTTACGGGATCCCAAACCCCTCCCTCACTTTCATAGACTAGCTACTAGTCGGATATCATATTTTAAAGTTAATAAGTAATATTCTTCTATATTTTTTACTTCTTTTTCCCTCTCTGATAGCAACTTGTTTTATCTTGGGAAGATCTTGATGTCTGAGACAAGATTAAAATTTAACAAGGTTTCATATTTGATAAAAACACACAGGAAGGTTGGTCATTGGCCAATATGACATCAAGATCTAGGTGCTAGACTATCACTTTCACTGTTGTTCAGCCAAGTATTTGTTTGGTTCGCGTGAAGGTTTTGATAACCTGGTGTGATTCAATTTTAGATCGTTTAATTCATATCATCTTGTGTTACGCCGTTTCCGAAGCCCATAACATGCACCTTTGGCAGCGAAAGGGCTACCATGATAATTATTCCACCATTATCCGTAAGTTACGCTAAATGAATAATATTCTGCTAAATGCAGTTTTGATAGACAATATGTTATTACATCACAGACAGGTGCCGCAAAATTCTTTAAGCCGGGTACCAGGGAAGTCTAGGAAATGTCACGCGCACCAAAAATGAAAATACAACACAAATTTCATTATTTTTTTTTTTAGCTCACCAGAGCCGAAGGCTCCAGGGGAGCTTATAGGATAGGCAGGTGTCCGTCGTCGTCCGTCGTATGACGTATGTCGTCTGTCGTCTGCGTCAACACTTTCAAACGACATCTCCTCTGAAACCACTGGGCCAATTGTGCCCAAATTTCATCTGTAGTATCCCTGGGCTGGGGGAATGAAAGTTTGTGTTTTTATGAAAATCGACTATTTAGTTTGGTTGCTATGGCAACTTAGAGTTTCCATAGACTTATAATGGGGAAAATTGAAAAATGGCATTCACTGCCAAGTCATTGCAGATATTTTGACCAAACTTTTATAGAAATGTAAACTTCTCTCAGCCATATGCTTTTATGCCAACATGGGGGTCCCACTCCCTCACTTCATAAAAGGCCATATAACTCAGAAATCAATCAGATCTCCACCCCTAAACCATATATATTCTTGTTCCTTTTGATGAGACACATTCAGTGACACCAACCTGGGGGTCCCCGGAGATGCGCCGGGGTCATGCCCCACCCCCTACATTTCATAAAAGGCCCAATATCTCGGAAAACTTACAGATCCCCACCCCTAAACCATATTTATTCTTGTTCCTCATGAAGAGACGCATTCTTGGATACAAACTTCGGGGTCTACCGGGATACGTTATCGTAATGGAATAAGCCATGGAAAATGAAAAATCCGTGTTCGAGTTATCGAAGTTTCACTGTGATTGTTTATCGACGCTTTACGGGAAATGGATACACCATCAGGGGAGACAACTCTCGAAAATGTATTTTTGTCTCCCATGTCAATAGGGGTAAACTCTTAAAGGAAAGAATTTGCTCCTGAGGAGCAAATTCTTTCCTTTAAGAGTAGACCCCCGTTTTCCGTGGGACAGGGCTTATAGAAAAGGAAACAGAAAGTCCCGAAAGTTGTTTCCCTTTGAAAAAGACGGAAAACATCTCTTTCCATTCTCCATTTTCCTTAATAATATAACTGCTACTGCATTTCGAATAACCAGAGTTTGAGCAGTCAATGTTTTACTGCTTATTGACCAGTTGGATTTCGATTAAATCCTCATTCCTGTAGCTGTTCTGATTTTATGATGACGTAAATGGGTTGTTGATAGCTCTCAAGGGTCATTCAATACATAGCTATAATAATTATTATCGTTCCTCGAGGGTTGTTCAATATTTGGTTATGATAATTAATAACACCTGATGATGCTGTACTTATAGACGAATGTACCCGTGGGAAATAAGTCTTGATTAAAATGGTTCAAGGCGTAGGGGCTTGCAGTATTTGACGAATCCCCCCCCACCCCCCCACCCCCCCCCCCCCAAGTTATTTGTAGTTTTTTTTTCCCCAAACAGTATCTTCACTGGTATCAGTCCGTTAAACAGAACATATCATTAAAACAATGCATTAACCTTTACAATATATAAATAAACTTGACCACCGAAAAAACACGAAAATTTTAAGATGAAAAAGTGTGATATTTTTCTTATTTTTGCTCAAAATATAGATTGTGGGTACTCATGAGAACCGCCTCGGTGAGGCGGTTCTCACGTGTACCCACATCTACATGTTAGAGCAGAAATAAGAAAAATAAGGTTTGCCCCTGTAAACCCCAATTTTACTTGTAAACCCCAGTTTTACTGAATAAAAGTGGGGTTCAAGGGGGTCAAAATTATATAGGCGTGCTTTCGTTATGCCACTCTCTAGGCCAATTCAGCAGTCGACAAATTGTTGATATTTTTCTTATTTTCCCTGTAAACAGGACTTTGACATCTCGTGCAGACTGTCTTCAAAAATCCTTTCTTCTGGGAAAATTAGAAAAATATTTCAAATCCTAACACTGGTCGCCTATATAGCCAATAGTTATGTCCAGTGATCTATTGAGAGACAAATAACTAGGCGAAAAGGCGTGACACGAAGAGCGGCCGTTTTATAACGTTTTTTTACTACGTCATCGATCGTTTCCTTGACGCTAGAAGGAGTAACGTCTTTTTCACGCATCAAATACGTTACAAAAACATGTAACTAAATGTGTAACAGTCAAATAAGTTGGCGGGATTTCTTCAAACAATGGCGGAATGTTGAGGGTATATGAAGGAAACAACAGCTTTTAGTCGACTTTCAGTGTGTTTGAATCGACATAGATCAGGCTCTGTTGCGTGATTTGTTGAGTGATTAAGGGTAATGGGAACACCTTCAGGGGAGGCAACTCCTGCAAAAGTATTTTTGTCTCCCATGTCAATGGGGGTCAACTCTTAAAGGAAATAATTTGCTCCTCAGGAGGTCCCGAAAGTTGTCTCCCTTTGGAAAATGGCAGAAAAATCTGCCAGGTGTTCCCATACCCCTTAATATATCACGCTCTGTCGGTCATTTGTAAGCAGATAATAACTAAATGACTACACATACTGATTGTGGTCTTCCATGAACGCTCATGATCCGACACATCTTTTCTCTTGAAAAGCCACATCTGTACCTTGGAGACGATTAAATGGACTACGCCAGCCTTAAAGAGTATTCGTGCAGGTGCGTCAAGCGAAAGACACAGATCAGCCTGCGCATCCGCGCAGTCTGATCAGAGTCTTCGCTTGGGTCTATATAGATTGTCATTGGCACAAACTAAACCTTCTACAAAGAGTTAATAAGCTGGTAAGCCCCAATTTATTTTTAAAAAAGGGGGTTTTCAAGGGTTAACATAATAAATTTTCATTAACTGTGTGAATGACAGGTGCTCCGTAGAACCGCTTAAGTGAGGGCTAGAACTACATGTATAATGTGCATACAGTGGTAAAATTCCTATATTAAGACTACCTGTCTGACTGTTAAAAGTGGTCTTTTGAACAGTCACAATGGTGGACCCTTACTAGTCATCGACACAGGGTATAGAAAACACAAAGAAAGAAAAAAATCCAAAAAAATCTGAAGCTTTTTAATGTTTAAAAAGAAGAATAAGTGTTAATTTTAGATGGTTTTACATTGCGTAATTGCGTAATTTCATTGTACATGCGCATGGAAGGCTCATCAAAGAACAAGGGTCTCATGTGGACAGGGAAGAATAATTTCCAACTTTGTGAACACAATGATCTGAGACTTCGCTTAGCGTACTTGCTCGAATATCCTATTTTTGCTTGCTGCGGTCCTTCTTCTTCTTCTTCTTCTTCTTCTTCTTCTTCTTCTTCTACGGCTTCTTCTCCTTCCCCTTCGGCTTCCTCTTCGTTCTTCATCATCATCTTTTCTTCTCCTTTATTGACTTCTTTCTTCTTTTTTCTTCTTCTTCTCCTGATTCTTCTTCTTCATCATCATCTTCTTCTTCTACGGCTTCTTTTTAAACGACTGGAGCTAGAGAAGCCTATACCTCGCAATATATTCCATGTAAAATTACGGAATATTTTCTGGAATCTGAACTTGAAAAAATCTAATTTACATTTCTGGGATTACCATTTGTGTCTTTCTGTTGTTTCATTCGAGACAATTTCTATCGATCTATGAATGTCCGACACCACCCCGTCACGAGAAAACCTGGCTGTTTGGGTTGGGGTTGCGATCAGGTAAGATAAAAACCAGCCTGCTCAGCAACACGAACTAGTAAGAGTCTTTGAACACTAGGGAAAATGAGCCGGCGCATGACAAAACGTACAATAAGACCGGTGCGACCAGCGGAGACTCAAATCAACCTGCACACCCATCCACTATGACAAGACCTTCTGCTTATGTCTCTTTTCATAGATATTAACCTATAGTTGGTACATGCGATCAGCGAAGACTCTGATCAGACTGCGCGAATGCGCAGGCTGATCTGATTCTTCGCTGGTCGCTCAAGCCTTCTTGTAGATTTTGTCATGCGCTGGCTCATTGTATGTTTTACAAACGGTCGAAAAAACGGAAACGGATCTTCTCGTAATGTGGATCACAAACTAAGCCTTAGGCACAGAACCCATTGCAAACGCACACATGAACGCTAAAGAATGTGCATGCGCAAATCTTCGGATAGAATGATTGCAGTAAATACAGTGAAAATCCGCTATTAAGACCACCTAAAATTAAGACTAAATCTGCTTTTAAAAGCATATTTAGAAGAGACCACCTTTGGGACTGTTCAAAAGGGGTCTAAAAGACCACTTTTGAACGGTCTCAAAGGTGGTCTTAATATAGGAATTTTACTGTATGTAAACTAGTTTAGTAGAGAGAAGAAAGCGTAGCCTTGTCGCAGTCTTCCCTTTTCGTGTATAACAGGTCATTTTTCCGACAGTTCGATCCCCATGCTGGGGTAGAAGGGTGAGGCGAAGGTGTATATAGTATATCTTGCGTCAACTGATATTGGCTTACCGTAAGGCAAGGCCTGCTGTCCTTGCAGCAGGTAACAGGTAAGGGTAGAAGGGAAATGTTGTTATTTCTTCTGTTTCTACACTTCCATTTATTTTCCTTTTCCATTTATCTTCCATTTAATTCTCTGTTCCTAACTTCCATCTTTTCTCTCTCTTTTCTACCTTTCTCTGAGTCTAAGTCTGCCCAGTTGGACCGTCCATGCTTATAAACCCTATTGGTTTCATTAGGAGGCAGGACTTGAGATGTTATTTCATCTCAATGTCGGAAAAAGGTCCCCACAAAATTGGAAGCAACGTCTCCAAAATGACCTATATAGCATTTGCGAATATCCCTTTCTCTGGGAGACGACACAAAATGACCAACGTGTGTTGACGGGTAGTTAAACCCCAACAAAATCAATGAATCGACTCGCATTCTTTTTATACTAAACCGTGGCGGAGTGATATATACTAGCTGCCCTTTTTGTACTAAACCGTGGCGGAGTGATATATACTAGCTGCCCCGATACAGGTCAGACTGTGCCTCACGAAAGGCCTGTTCAGAATCCTGCTTTGTTAACCTCCTGGATAACTAAGCATCAATTGTAAGCTCATGCGACAAGCAAAGTCTCTGATCAGCCTGCGTAAACGCGCAGGCTGATCTGAGTCTTCGCTTGTCGCACAAGAGACCTTGTGGGTTTTCCAGTGCGCCAACTCTTCTTCTTACTATTATAATATGAAATATGACGACATACGTCAACAATACTTGCTGCAAATCCCATGAACTTATATGGGCCCCGTCAAGCGATTTTGGTACTTATCGCCTATGCGAGCAGCGAAGGTTCAGGCGAGCCTGCGCATCCGCGCAGTCTCGCCAGAACCTTCGCTGCTCGCTCATACAAGCAGTGAATCAAGAGGAACCTTCAGACAGAACGCCATCATATCCCTGGCCCCTCTGAATGGCTGGGCATGCGCAGTTAAAATTTGTCATGACGGAATGCTCGAAGACACAAATTCGCTTGGCGGGGCTCATATATTCATGGTCTTTATGAAGGATATCGACTTTAATATAGAAAGAAGCTGGACTTCGGGAAGTGGAAAGTCTAAAGTATGTAGTACGTTTTTTAAGTTCATGCATGTATCAATGTTCGGAATGCAGTATGTATAACATTGAAGTACATGTACATGTATGTGCTAATTGAAAGATGCTGAATTTCGAAAAATAAAAGTGGAACATTGGACATTATGTATAGGACGTATTTAAGTAGGTATCGAAGAAAGAAATAGCCCCTGCCCATCGATGCTTGAAGAAATAGATGGGCTGCATGATGCGTCCACGCAGAGTTGAAACCGACCCGCACACAAGTATAGGTAAACCGCTTAGAGGATCTAAACTTGCCCGGGCAATGCGGTGCGATTCGGTCCGTTCATGCTTATAAACCCTATTGGTTTCATTGGGCGGCAGGGCTTGAGGTGTCATTTCATCCCAATGTCGGGTAAAAAACCCCAAGAATTGGAAGCAACGTCTCCAAAACGACCTTTCCAGTGTTGACGGGGGCGTTTAACGTCAAATCAAATAAAACAAAATCAAAGAAAGAAACGCTCGATTTCGGAAAAGTAGAAATGTTATAGTATTTAAAAAGTTTTCAAAGTATGTATCAAAGATATCTCCTCATAGAAAGAAGAAGCTACATTTCGAAAAAGTGGAAAACTGTAGATTAAGTTCTTGGGTCGATTATTTACGAGGACTGTTCAAATATGAATGCAACTAAGCACATAAAAATGATTCCGTGATAGATTTCGATGAAAAATTTATTTTGTCCCCTCAAAGTATTCCCCTTTAACAGATATACAAACTTTCAGTCTTCTGATCCAATCATTGAATGCATTTTGGTAGTCTTTTCGAGGTATACTATGAAGGCACTGGAATATTGCAGAACCGAGGTGTTTGCGCTGTACAAATTTTCGACCAGAAAGGTATTTTTCAGCCGCGGGAACAAAAAAAAAGTCACACGGCGCAAGGTCAGGGGAATACGGGGGGTGAGGGAGTTCAACAACCTTTTCCTGCTTCAGATAGTCTTGCACAATGAACGCCTTGTGCGATGACGCATTGTCATGTAGCAATCTGACATTGGCCAAACCAGTTGCGGGTCTTCGTTCTTTGAAATATTTCTTCAATTTTCGAAGAACTTTATTCTTGTAAAACTTCGCATTTACAGATTTGCTTTTAGGCACCGCAACCTGAATAGCAGGGCCCTGATTTGAAAACAAAAAGGCATACATTACCTTCTTGACGCTCATGGTCCGCTTTGCAATGCATGGTCTTTTGCAATACTTTGTTGCCCATATTTTGTTCTGAATCTTTCGTTTTTGCTCAAAAAAGTGAACCCATGTCTCGTCACCTGTGACGACATTAGCGAAAGACCGTGCATTATATTTGGAAACTTTTTAAGCAACTTCTTGGCGCACTGAGAGCGTGTCTTTTTCTGCTCATCTGTCAACAGATGGGGAATCCATCTAGCACAGATCTTTCTCATTTTCAAATCCCGTTTCAGAATTGTATTAGCTGCTCCTAATGAGATGCCAACCATGCTAGCTATTTGCCTAGTGGTGTATCGTGCATCGGTAGCAACTATTTCTTTCACTCTAGCAACCGTCTTGGCAGATGTTGCTCTTTTCGGCCGACGATCATGTTGTGCATCTTCTGTTGAGCCTAGCCCACAGCTGAATTTCTTACAACAACGAAAAACTGTCGGAAAAGACGTTACGTTTTGCCCATAAACCGAACATATTTCATCAAAAATGTCTTTGCACCGTATACCAAGAATACAACGATTCTTAATATAGGACCGTATTTTAACGGCGTACTCTGACCTTCTTCCAACCATGTTTTGTATTAGTATACAAGAGTAGACAGTGTTTATCGAACGATATACATGGCTAAAGTGAACGGATTTTAACAGGTTTGGTATTAATGTATAGGTAAAATGTTTTTCTATGCTGTGATATTTAGTTCCAGGTGATTTTCGCATTAGTGCATGAGAAAACGTTCTACTTGCATTCATATTTGAACAGTCCTCGTATCAGTCAACTTTTATGTGCAATCAAAATTGTATTGCCGTTGTCCACGTGCAAATAGCGTTTGTAGCGGGCCTCGGCCTTCTAATATAGGTAAGAGCGCTGTTGTGATTCGCGCCTGGCTAGGGCCACAGTCCTGCAACGGAAGGTCAGGTGTTTTTTTCTCCGGGTACTACAGTTTTCGCCCACCTCTGATTAACGATCGACTCGAAATCAGTGAAATAATCTTTAACGGTCCGTAAAACCAAAAACCCAACAAAAAAGTAGCGTTTGTCTGGTATCCAGGCAACAAAATTTTATAACCATTCTTGTCTTGTTGCGTTGACATTAGAGTGTTGGTTATATATGTCAAGTATGGTTAAACACGAAATCATCATCATCATCATGTAAAATATGGACTGTGCTGGTGTACTGGGATTTTTTTTTTTTTTTTTTTTTTTTTTTTTGCTTTTGGTTTTACGGCCCTTCAAGATTATTTCACTCATATCGAGCCGATCGTTAATCAGAGGTGGGCGAAAACCGGAGTACCCGGAGAAAAACCACCTGACCTTCCGTTGCAGAACTTGGCGTCTCACATGTGACCCGAGCGAGGCTGGAACCACAGCGGTGAGAGACTTAATGATTAAGAGTCAGCGCTCTCATCCACTAGGCCACGGAGGCCCGTTTTGTACTGGGATATTGGCAAACTACAGTGAAGTTACGATGGCTCGAACACCGATGGCTCATTTATAATGGCTGTATAGAGATATTTTTTTTTCGAGTCCCTGGGAAAAATGCAGATATAAATATATTTGGGATAATTGTTTTATTTGATTTTGAAAATGTATGTTGTATGTACTCATTTGAATCGCCTCGATGAGGCGATTCTAATGAGTACACACAACATATATTTATTCAGAACAAAATCGAAAAGATTTACGTATAATGCCTCCTGACCAAGCTTCATCCTCGTTGGCTGGAACTACCCCTGTCTCGGACTGATTTTCGAGGTCCCAAGGGTGTTGTTCGACTGTACAATGTATCATAGGCTCAGCAAACAGCCTTGAGCCTAGGTAATTATAAATAGCCCAGGCTCATTTCAGTGTTAGAGAGTTATCTGTGCTGACTCATTCCGTCGGTCAGTATAGTAAAAAAAGCGTGGCGCCAGATCAGACGCCGCAACACCCGACATCTGACCAGGGCTTGAACCTTTTTCTTATACATGAAGTCATCACGTGAACACGTCCGTGAAATGAAGACACCCCCACCCCCCTCCCTAAACCCCAATTTATATAGAGAAAACTGAGGTTTACGGGGGTATTTATTATTTTTATTATTTCTGTTCCAAGACATAGATTGTGGATACTCGTTAGAACCGCCGCAATGAGACGGTTCTAACGAGCACCCAAAACCTATGTTTCGAGCATTTATAAGAAAAATATTGTGGATTTTCATCAGAACAGTAGCAATTATGGAGATATGAACAAAGCACTACATGTATGTCGCACGGGTGAGGTATCATAATGTACTGGAATTTAAGAGTTTGAAACAGCCGAAGTCTCTGTATGAGACAAATTTCCCAGCCCGCACTCTATAAGACACCAGTGCTGTCGGTGCTTTGTTTGAGTATGCATCACGTGAACAAGTTCCCTAAACCTTACTTTATATAGAGAGCACTAGGGCATATGCGGTCATACATTATTTTTCTTATTTCTGCTGCAAGACATAGGTTGTGGGTATTCTTAGCACCGGCTCAATGAGGCGGTTCTAACGAGTACCTGAAGGCCCCCTGTCCAGGGTGACCATCCCGTGTGCAGGTTTAGGCTTTTATCCTGCAAACCCCGCCCCCGCCCATTGGGGATTGAAGAAATAAATGGGCTTCATGATGCTTCCACGCAGAGCTGAAACCAACCGCACATTAGTACTGGTAAACCGCTTTTAGGTTCTAAGCATGCCCAGGGAAAGTGTTGCGAGTTGGACAGCCCATGCAAATAAACCCCATTGGTTTCATTGGCGGCCAGGCTAAAGATGTCATTTCATCTCAGTGTCGGGTTAAAGTCCCACAAAATTGGAAGCAACCTTTCCAATATGACCTATACAGTTTTGACGGGGCCGTTAAACCTCAAATCAAACAAACAAACAAATCCTGCAAACCTGGAGTGTAAGTGGAAAATTCTAGCATTACGAAAACATGTCAGTAAGAAATAATGGCGTCCAACATGGTGTCAGAAAATGATAAATATTAGGTTAAAATGATAACATCTTTATTATTTTTGTTTTCAACATAGATTGTGGGTGCTCGTTAGAACCGCCTTAATCTATGTTTTTGAGCCAAAATAAGGCAGATAATGTACACCACGTAAACCCCTGTGTTCTCTATATAACGGCAATGTTATCGTGATGAAGTGTCCTAGCCAGGGGAAATACGGGCACTGACATAAATGGTTGGGTATATGCTGGAAAAATAGTCCTGAACTGAGGCTTAAACTTTTTTTGATATCTCTTAGATATCATTATTTTAAGCATACAGTGTAGAAACTGATCAGACGCCGCGTTCTGCGGCGTCTGATCTGGGTCTACACTGTTTGCCAATGCCCCGGTACATGAGCCTTTTCCAAATATAACTTTTTACACAGCGCTTTGACGTTACAGGGAGAAGATAAATAACCAGTATACAACATGAATATTGATAGTCACGTGGAACATAGCAGGCGGCAAGGTTCTGTAGTTACATGTAATAACTTTTGGTCGAATATTCTCCTGTATTTGATGTGCACTGGTTGGATAGGACCACATGTACGCGTCGTCAAGGTTGACGTCGCTGCACGTAACGTATCGTCGCCTAACACTGCTGTGAGCCGCAACATAAACGTACACACGGACAGTCTCAAGCATTCAAATCTCTACATTCGTTTCCCGGAATGCAGTTAGAAGGATTGACGGAAAAAGTTGGAGACGAAGTTTTACCTACTTTTATTTATTTATTTATTTTGATTCCTTCCTTCCTTCCTTTGCTCGCTCATCCTTTCGTTCATTCGTTTATTCTTTCGTTCGATTGTTCATTCGTTTGTTCATACATCCAGTGAATCACTTATTTCGTTCGTTCGTCCATCCGCTCGTCCCATTGTTCTTTAGTTCATCCATTCATTTTCGAGACAACTTTTGAAAATGATTTAAACCGACAAACATTTTATTCATTTATTATTTTTTTTTATTCATTTCTGCATGGTATGATCAAACTTGTTCCACGGATAACAATGGATTATCGTGAAAAATTTCATTTTCAAATGCCTAATATAAATTTTGTTAGAGTGCCTTTTAAGAAATGCTTTTATGGTTTCAGTAACAGAAAAGACATTGAAAATAACTTTAATGCTAACAGTGCAGTTTCGCGGGAAACTAAATCACTATTGTTATGTAACGTACTACGGAACCCGGGAAGGGACATTCAATTTTATTTATATTATGCTGTGCGAACAAGATATTAAGTTGTGCGAACAACATAATTTATCTTGTGCGGTCAACATATTAGCTTATGCGCACAAGATATTATCTTGTGCGCACAAGATAATATATTGTTCGCACAACTTAATATCTTGTGCGCACAAGACGTTATCTTGTTTGCACAACATATTATCTTGTTTGCACAACATAGATCTTGAAAAGTTGTGCGAACAAGATATTATGTTGTCCGCACAAGATATTAAGTTGTGCGCTCAAGATATGCTGTCTACACAAGATCTATGTTGTGCGCACAAGATAATATGTTGTGCGAACAAGATCATACGTTGTGCGCACAATATATTATGTTGTCCGCACAAGATCTATGTTGTGCAAACAAGCTAATATCTTGGGCGCACAAGATAATAACTTGTGCGAACAAGATATAATGTTGTGCGAAAAAGATAATATCTTGTGCGCACAAGATATTATCTTGTTCGCGCAACATATTACAATAAGTTGCATGTCCCTTCCAGGGTTCCGTATGTATACTACCACTTCTACAGCCGGTAGAGTGGTTGCCTTTTTCACGTAGTTAAGCAACGGAGATAGCGGTTAGTACCTGGATGGGTGACCGCATGACGACCCGGCTTGAAAAGGTTTGTCCACGTGAACAAAGTTGTGAGATGAACAGCCCCTAAACCCCACTTTATAAAGAGAAAACTGGGGTTAAAGGGGGTACACATTTTTTTTTATTTCTGCTCCAAGACATAGATTGTGGGTACCCGTTAGAACCGCCTCAATGAGGCGGGTTGTGAGTATCTGTTAGAATCGCCTCAATGAGGCGGTTCTAACAAGCACCCACAACCTATGTTTGCAGTATAAGTAAGAAAAATATCCCGAAGAACCCATTTTGAAGATCGCACTATATCGCATGGATGACTTTTCAGTCAAAAAAATAAATAAATAAGTTTAAGTGACACAGGTATTACAAAGGGGCGGTTCAAACGAGCACCCCCCAATCTAACATGCACGCACTTATTTCTATGTTATGAGCAGAATTGTGAAAAATATCTGATTTTTTTATCTGAAAGCTTTTTTTTTTGTCGTAAATTTCCCAATTCATTTGAATAGGCGTGTTTTCGAAATGGAAAGACCGCTTTTGGAGGGCCAGCAGAAAAATAATAGTGGATGGGCTCCAAGTCCGAACATTCAACCCATTACGATAACAGACCCGTGCGCTAAAATTGCGTCTTTCTTAGTTCAAGAACTAGGAATTTTCAGATGAAAATATTCGACTGAGCCGGGTCAGAGCATTTCCTACAATTTACATGTACGCTCAGCTAAGAATCATATCAGCCTGTGCATTCATATAGTTTGACCAGAGATTTCTCTTGTTGCATGAAGGAGCATTCTGATATGTCCAGGACTTCAGTGGGGGTGTGGGCCATGTTTGCTGATGTTGGCTCGGCGGGGTACGCCTATAAGTCCTAGGGTAGGCGTCTCTTGCCTGATGCCTCCAGGTGACATATCACATGAGCTACGTCGGTCGGTGTGTGCTCGGACGGGGATGTGCTGTGTTTGCCGGGTCTTGTCCATCATCCGTTTCGGTTTCAGAACTTTGGGGTTGAGACACACTGATGAAGATTAAATATCAGAAAGGCCTCTGTGTCACAAGATTCGGTATAGTTACGCCTTAATTACAAACTGACCCGCATGAGGGAACCCTGGCTCAACAATGTGTATGAAATGCCAGTAATAATCAAAGAACTGTGAGCACTCGTAGGTCGATTGTCTCTGAGTGTTGGATGGAAAATGTCCTGGGGCCAGTTGTTCAAAGCATCGTTAGCTTAACGAGCTCGTTAGTGGTCATATTGTTAACTGTTCTAGCAAGTACAGTAGCTAAAATTCTGGTATTTTTGCTGAAAAAAATGTGAGCAGCTTTTGCAAATGCAAAAGCTGCTCACATTTTTTTCAGCAAAAATATTAGTATATTTGCCATAATAAATGATCAAAGTTTTAACGATACATTAACTAAGGACGTCGTTAATTTTGAACAACTGGCCCCTGAACGGGGACTTAGACTGCTTCATTGGACCCTTAAATTCCTAGAGTACAAGTCTCCGTATGACCTTAGCTGTTGGTGGGACGTAAAACTCAAACACTCACTCACTCCTCGAGTACAACCTGATCAAACTCATTGGATGTGACGAAACAGAAGAATTTAAAATATTCACCCCCTGCCCTTACCGGCTTTGAGAATAACACACGTTGCCCAATATCAGTTGAACGCCCAAGTGACACAAGATACACGGCACCACCCCTGAAATCAAACGAAGTGTGTTAAATGTTCCGAGGGCTGAGCCATAGCGTTCTATCCGTTGCTCTCAACAATGAAAAAAAACACTGTCTATTCAGTTTAAGGAACAGGTTTAGGGTATATTTGGGGGTCACTGATGAGGCCTAATTGGCCGAAACTAGCTAGTCTGGCCCAGAAAACATGTACACTCCATATTCCCAGGTGTATTGTTTGCTTCCAAAGGATGACCCTTTCTAGAACAAACATATATATTTAACGTCACTACAGCTGGTGTCTGGGAATGTTGGGCGGCCGTGAAAAGTCTCCCTGCCCTACATCATAGAGTCGTTTGTATTTTTTTGTCCTTTGGGATCATTGATTCCATTGTTGAATTTTGAAAATATTTGAGAGTCACTGATGAGGCCTAATTGACCGAAACTAGCCTGGTCCAGAAAACATGTACACGCCATATTTCCCAGTTCTCTGGTGTATTCCTTGCTTCCAAAGGATAACCCTTTCTATAGAACATATTTAGATGCACATGCTCAGTCATTTACCCTATGCAATGGCTGTGTAGTCTATAGCACCGTGATTATGAAACCTAGAATATCAATCATTCATAAAGCAATCACTTGTGAGGTCCATAATTCGGACCAATAAGGTAATACCGTGCCATAATTAATGAGGCGGTTCTAACGAATACCCACAATCTATGTACAACAACAAAGAAAATATCGTATACCCTTGTAAAGCCCAGCTTCCCTTATATAAAGAGGGGGTTTGAAGGGTTTTTCTTTACACGGATTTGTAAAACATCGCGAAAACACGCCTATATAATTTTGACCCCCCACCTTAACCCCACTTTCATATAGTAAAACTGGGGTTTCCAGATGTAAACCTTTATTTTTCTTATTTCTGCTCTTAAATATATATTGTGGGTACTCGTTAGAACCGCCTCGGTGAGGCGGTTCTAACGAGTACCTATAATCTATATTTTGAGCAGAGATAAGAAAAATATCACAATTTTTCATCTTAAAATATTCATTTTTTCGGCGATAAAATTTACCGTAGGCAAGTTTTCGTGATGGGACGGGGAGAATGAAATGCAGTTTCCATCTTCTTTCTTCTCCTTATTTCATAAGAATCCCATTACCCTGCCTGTGTGGTGGAGACCCTCGTAACACCCCCGATTTATATAGGGTAAGCTTGGGTTTACTGTGGTATGCTTTCTTTTCCTTATTCTCCATTACGATAACACACCCGTGTGACATAATGCATTTTTTTCACATTTCCAAAATGGTCATTTTTATGATGAAACTCCGTGATATTTTTTTTATAAATACTACAAACAAAGGTTGTGGGTGCTCGTTAGAACCGCCTCATTGAGGCGGTTCTAACGAGCACCCACAAGCTATGTCTTGGAGCAGAAATAAGAAAAATAATGTTTACCCCTGTAAACCCCAGTTTTCTCTATATAAAGTGGGGTTTAGTGGGGTGTTCATTTCACGGACTTGTTCAAGTGATGCGTTCAAAAACATAGAGGGTTGATATGCGTTAAAACCGCTATGTTAAGCCAGTTCCAAAGACAACCCAGGAACTATGTCTAAAACAGAAAAAAAAAAAAAAAAAAACAATACAGTAAAAAAGTTAAGTTTTAGAACTATAAAATGATATCTCACACGCCGACAACATTCTTTTTTGGAAATTGAATACGGTATCTTTTCAACGTTCATTCTCTTCCATCCACAGTTTCAAGAAGGGCAGTAAACTGTTGTCAGTTTCTGACTGTTCAAATTGACCGCTTGTGTACAAGTCTGCATGTGTGGATAGATAATCTGACCAGCCCGATGAAACTTATATATTGTTGACTGGGCCGTTAAACTCCCGATGCACAAGTGACATGGAGGGGCTTGAAGAAATAGATAGGCTGCATGATGCTTCCACGCAGAGCTGAAACCGATCCGCACACGAGTACTTGTAACCGCTTAGAGTATGTAAGCCTGCCCAGGCAAAGCAGTGCGAGTCGGACCGTCCATGTTTATAAACCCTATTGGTTTTATTTGGCGGCAGGGATTGAGATGTCATTCCATCTCAATGTCGGGTAAAAGTCCCACAGAATTGGAAGCAACGTCTCCAAAAAGACCGTTACAGTGTTGACGGTGACGTTAAACCTCAAATCAAACAAACAAACGAATCATATAACATGGAAGTGATATCACAACGCATTTTGCAATTTTCAGATTTTTCGCTAGCTCCTTCACCTCATCAATGTCTGGTCTTCAACTCGATGGTGATCATTGTTATTTGACATCGTCTGGTGTAAGGAACCCATCACATTACGTTATATAAAAGTTCCCGGACAAATTAAGGCCCTCATTCAGCGAAAATAAGAACTCAATATAAATAAATTAGAACATATCAGTTCTCGGACATGACAATAATTTGGCACCCAATGTGGTGCATATGTTAATTAAATAATGAGCAGCAATATTCTCTATGGAGAAGTAAGCCATCATGTGTGAGCCAATTAGCCAATTACGTGTGAGCCAATTAGTTTCTACCTGGAGCTGGCTAGTTGTATACAGACTGTCTTCTCTGAGTGCCAATGACCAAGCATTAGCAAGTAATACAGACTGCTGAGCCTAAGTAATTGTATATTTAACTTGTTTCATTTCACAGAACTTACATATGTTGTTGGTACTCATTAGAATCGCCTCGATGAGGCGATTCTAATGAGTACCACAACATATGCTTATATGGAGGTATCAGAAAACGTAATACCTCACAATATCATTTGTCTGTTACTCAGAAAATATTCAATCAAAATATACTTCAATGCACTCTCTATATCTGTTACAGCTGCAGAAAAACAGCGTTGCCATTTACAGACAAACTCGTATTCGTCGCTTGTCAGTCTGATAGAGAAGACTTTTACACTAGAATGAAGCTCGCTAATGAAGTCTGGAGAAAATACGTATTTCCTTGAAGAAAAAAAGGTGTTTTATGTGGAGACAGTTTTCAATCAGATAAGTGATTTGCGTCTTCCAAGTCGTATAACGTTACACCAGTACGTATTTGTTTAGATTCAACACGCATGGCAAAGAAATATCTGTCCCAGATGAAGTGACCGGATACATGGCCTGTGTCTTTCATAGTTTACAAAGTTCATTCTGTTTGTGATTATACGGAAATATATATAATACACCACAGGAAAATAAGTAAATAAATAAATAAAAACAACTAAGGAATAAGTGTGTGTGTGTCACCTGAAAGCAGTTGTTTCAAACAAACGGAAAAATATTTCAGGCAGTGTCGACCGTTTTCGTTAATGGCAGAAGTATACCGAATGTGGATTCACGTATACCTGGAACGAGGCTCACGATGGACTAGGGCATGGGTGAATGCGCGGGCCAACTCTGATGTAGTTTAGAATATGAAGAAGCAGAACGTTAGAACTTTATCACTAATTGTCTGCACGTTTACCTTTCTTCTTGTCGGAGCTGCCGTGTTCGACGCACTTGAATCTGAGCCCGAGATGACGAATCGACAGAGGCTGAAGGCCGAGGAAATTTTTCTAATCGAAAGATATAACATCTCAGACGATGATTTTAGTGTGTTACGTACAAATGTGCTTAAGTCTGTGCCGTACAAAGCCGGGACACAGTGGAAGTTTGCAGGTGCTTTCTATTTTTCGCTTACTGTCGTCACAACTATTGGTAAGTAAAGATTTTTATACTTTTCAAAGATCAAAGCGCTGACAGCACTGATCGATCAGTTGCCTGTGAGCTAGGAAAATGGTCATTAATATTAACCCATTGAGTACCGGAACCCGCAAAACGGGTACCAGGGCAAACAGTGCAGGCCGAGATCAGACGCCGCAGAACGCTGCGTCTGATCAGGGCCTACACTGTTTGCAAAATTTTCAGTCATTTTCCAAATAACTTTTGATGAAAACACAACCTGACACCCCTACATTTTGAAATGAACTCCTGCTATATATAAGTTGGAATATTCCATTTGGTACAAAAAGGGTTAATGGAGAATAGTGTTTCGTTATTCACTAATTCCTGTATTTTATGCAAACAGAGTAGATCCTGATCAGACGCCGCGTTCTGCTGGATCTAGAGGCAAGACAGTGTCGAGACATCTGGCGCTAAGCCTGGTTGCAGTGTATCACCATGAGTTCTTTAGTGCCTTGGAAAGCTCTTCATGCTCCACGACATGCTGATGCATCGCCGTTTCGACCGTTGAATCAGAGAAATTATTTCTTCCTCCCCAGCTGCCGAAGCAGACTTTACATAGCTGGAACAGGAAAATCCAGCTTTGTAGAGTTTTTTTTTAGCTCACCTGAGCCGAAGGCTCAAAGGTGAGCTTATAGTATGGCAAGGCTCTGTTGTCTGTTTGCCGTCTGTTGTCTGTTTGTTAACATTTTCAAACATCTTCTCCTCTGAAACCACTAGGCCGATTGAAGTCAAATTTCATATGAAACATCCATGCGATAGGGGAACGAAAGCTTGTTCGCAGGGTCCAGGTCACATGACCATGGCGGCCGCCATGTCCATATATGGTAAAAACCCTTCCATTTTTCCCTCCAGAACCAATTTTTCCCTCCAGAACCGATTGCCTTGAAACTTGGTATGTAGCATTTGGAACTCAGGCCCATCACTGTTTGTTCAAATGATTACGATTGAATGACCTTGACCAATTTTACGCCAAGGTCAAATTTGGTCACTTAGACTTTTGTATGGGAAAAAGTAAAAATTTGTTGTGGTTTTTTTTTTTTCGGAAACTATTTCAGCCTGTGATCTGGAAACTGGTAGGTGAGTGATTAAACTACATGGGTATTCAAGGTCACGATCTTGGCCTAAGGTCATGCGAATATGAACATTAAAACTTATTTTCCTCAGAAACCACTAAGCCGTCTGTAACCAAATTTCACATAAATACATTTAGGAACAAGGAAATGAAAATTTATTAAAATGAGTTTTGTCACATGACCAAGATGGTCGTCGGCAATCCGTCATGCTCATATACAGTAACAAACTTTCAAAAATCTTCTTCTTCCAAACCAATGGACTGATTGTCATAAAACTTGGTATGTAGCAATGGGAAGTCGGGCTCATCATAGTTTATACAAATGATGACCCTCGGATGACCTTGGCCTATTTTACGCCAAGGTCAAATTTGGTCACATAGACTTTTGTTTTGGAAAAAGTCAAAACTATGTATTTTTCGGGAACCATTGCAGTTTCTGATCTGAAAATTTGTAAATGCAGTTAGCTAAATGAGTGGATGAAACTACATGAGTATTTAAGGTCAAGGTCATTCCTTGATCGGAGCCTAAGGCCTTTCAGATGTAAAGACTAAAACTTATTTTCCACTGGAACGTCTGCGCCATTTGTGACCAAATTTTATATTAAAGCTTATAGAAACAAGAACATAAAAATTAAATTAAATTTAATAATATGAGTTTGGTCACATCACCAATATGACCTCCGTAACAACATTTCAGAAATTTTCTTCCTGGTGTATGAATGTCATTTGAACGTGTAACCGGTGACAATTCTGATTCTGGTGACAATTCTGATTCCTCCGGAACCAACAGGCCGATTTTCATGAAACTTGGTATGTAGCATTGGGGACTTGGGCCCATTATAATTTCTTCAAATGATGTTAGCCTTAACCTATTTTATGCAAATTCGGTTGCATATCATTTGTTTGGGAAAATGTAAAAGCCGTGTATTATTCGGAAACTATTGCATTCTGTGATCAGAAAATTGGTAGATACAGTTAGCTAGTTGAGTGGATGAAACTACTTGAGTATTAAAGGTCAAGGTCATTCTCTGACACTGGGCTAAGGTCACACAGATATGAAAATTAAAATTTATATTTCACAGAAACCACTACTCCATTTGTAAACAAATGTCACATAAAAGCATTAAGGAACAAAAGAAAATTTATAAATATGAGTTCGATCGCATGTCCAATATGGCCGCCATGCTCATATAAGGTACAAATCCTTCAGAAGTCTTTTTCTCCGGAACCAATGAGCCCATTATACAATAATAACGACCTTATTTATAGATGGTAAAACATTTAGCACTAGTACTATTCTTCTTAGCCGCCGCCCATAGGGGCTTGAAGAAATATATGGGCTGCATGATGCTTCCACGCAGAGCTGAATCCGGCCCGCACACTAGTACTGGTAAACCGCTTAGAGGATCTAAGCCTGTCCAGGAACCGCGGTACGAGGCGGACCGTCCATGCTAATAAACCCTATTGGTTTCATTGGGTGACAGGGCTTGAGATGTCATTTCATCTCAATGTCGGGTAAAAGTCCCACAAAATTGGAAGCAACGTCT
Organism: Lucinisca nassula; assembly: GCA_963580285.1. Lineage (NCBI taxonomy): Eukaryota > Metazoa > Mollusca > Bivalvia > Lucinida > Lucinidae > Lucinisca > Lucinisca nassula. Next base: position 11,964,321 of record OY757020.1, read on the forward strand.
CCAAAATGACCTTTACAGTGTTGACGGGGACGTTAAACCTCAAATCTAACAAACAAAAGTACTAATCTTCTATGTGGCCCTCTTTTTACCCGAGTGGGAAACGGTACTTAGCAATATTGATAGTCTCTTGCTCAAGGCAACAACACTTGGCGCTCCCGATGTCAAAGCCGATGCTTTATCACTACAGTTATCAGGTCACACAAGATGGTCAAATCCCTTTAAAAATCTTCTCAAAAGTGTAATGGCTCCATAAACTCTCAGCACTCAGGTGAGCGGCTCAGGACCATTGGTCATCTGGTTTGGGATTGTCGACCAGGGCTTGAAAGCTCCATCTGCCCTTGCAGTGGTAAAGGAAATGGAGTCAGTTTCCAGTTAAGAAAAAAGTTAGTCCCGCTGCCACTGGTTTGGTTTTGTGTTGGGACATATAACGCCTAGGTGGATTGCCAACCAAGGCTACGAGTTCCAGCTACCCATGCTAGTTTTCTTTAGAGATCGATGGGTTGCCCTCCCGAGGTGTTGAGTCCCATCTACCCACATGTAACAGGTTGTACTGTATACGTCATACCCGCAGCCGGGATGGACCTGACATGGTCCATACATAATAAAGATGACCCCGTTGGACTAAGGGCAGTCATCAAAGTCTGCAAAACAACTTTTTTCTAATATTTCCTTATCCATACTCTAAACACATGCCGTGGTTACTCGTTAGAACCGCCTCATTCTAACGAATACACACAACCTATGTCTTTGATCAGAAATAAAAAAAAAAGATTTGCCCCTGAAAATCCGAGGTTTCTTGATTTACGTGGTGTTCATTGTGCTATATGCTCCTGTGTGTTGATAGAAATATGTAAACCTCTTTTAACCCTTTTGGTATTAAAATGGAATCTTCCTCCTTAAATATAGCAGGAGTCCATTTCAAAATTTAGGGGTGTCAGGCTGTGTTTCCTTCAACATTTATTTGGAAAATGACGTCCGCCATATTGTGGTGCCACTACAGGAATGTTTAGTGACGTCACTTAACGTGTTGTTACGACAACCTTATCGACGGCGCATATGAGGTCGTATTGAACCAGTGCATTTATCAAACACGCGAAAATATTCGATTCTGGATAAGAACACCAGGGTTCTATCCCAAGGTAAAACGATGGATTTCCTTATCTGTTGTGCAACAAAATGATTTCTAGCCTAGGTTTAAGGCCAGATGTGCAAGAAATTTACAAATTTACTTCTATCATAATATTTGTACAACCACCAGTCTCATTAACGAGCTGTTTATCAGACATTACCCCCCAGGGTTTCATCGATCCTAATAAGGCCTATTTATAGAGAGCAAATCCAAATATGGCAACATAAATTCGCGCTAATGTCCCCACAGTAGGACAAAATACAACTGCAACAGCTACCGTAATTTGTTGCGAATTTCGGAAACATCTAATTTTCGGACACTATTTTATGCAACTGTCTGAAATCAATGTCACAGTTGTATCCACGGAATACTAAACAATGGAGAACCAGATCAGACAGCACTTTTATGAACAGTCTGATCAGGGTCTACATGGTTTGTACACGAGTCTTTGTCCGAAAATTACGGTAATTCCGTTAACTTCAGTTACAACAAGTGGCTTTCAGCTTTGTTCTGATAGTCTTACAGATAGACAGTTGTACAACTGCGTGCCGAAACCAATAACCTGATACGTGCGTCCAGAGTTTAAGCTAACTGAAAAGCCTGCACATGATCAATGACTAGTTGTCAGTGATCGTGTTGGTAGTAACTGCGGATCGATAGGTCACGTGTTCTTGTATATGGAGTAATCACAGGTCATATTCGATATTTTGTGGGTCTTTTTTCCTGGAGGTGTCTTGCAGTTTCCTCTTTAATAGGAAGTTGTAGTTCTTTGAAAACCAATATTGTTTGTATTGATCGAGGGATGAATTTACTATATTCAACAGACCCCATGGAACAAGTATCTAATAAATCGGTTGCGGCTATGTCTTAACAAGCCTTCATTTGCCTGACAGACTTGATCCTTGTTAAAGGGAACAGTCGTAACTTATGTTGTTAGAACTTGTGAACCGACCTTTTTGTCGGCGATAAAACGTTAAGGGTGTATTACCGGCGAACGTATGATCTCTGTACCTACATGTAGCTAGCTATACGGTGAACTACATGTACCGGTGAACGTATGTATAATCATTGTACACAGCTATTTTGGTGTACTACCGTAGATCGTATCCTGTCTTTGCTGTACTACCGTAGAACGTCTCTTTATTTTGGTGTACTACCGTAGATCGTATCCTTATTTTGCTGTACTACCGTAGAACGTATCTTTATTTTGGTGTACTACCGTAGATTGTATCCTTATTTGCTGTACTACCGTAGAACGTATCTTTATTTTGGTGTATTACCGTAGATTGTATCCTTACTTTGCTGTACTACCGTAGAACGTATCTTTGTTTTGGTGTTCTACCGTAGAATGTATCTTCTTTGAAAGTATGATCAACGTACTCAGCTCTATGGTGTAATACCGGTAAACATCAATCTACCCGGCTATATTAATAGTGTGCTACCGTTGAACCTGTGATGTCTATACCCAGCTTTCTGTCGTGCTTTATGGTGTACTACCGTTAATCATATGATATCTGTACCAAGCTATTTTGTTATACCGGTGATCATATGATATCTGTACCCAGATATATGGTTACAATGTATACCGGTGATCATATGATATCTGCACCCAGATATGTGGTTATACCTGTGATCATATGATACCTGTACACAGCTATATGGTTATACCGGTGATCATATATCTGTACCAAGCTATATGGTTATACCGTTAATCATATGATATTTGTACCCAGCTATAAGGTTATACCGGTGATCATATGATATGTGTACCCAGCTATATGGTTATACCGGCGATTATATATCTGTACCAAGCTATATGATTATACCGGTGATCATATATTTGTACCAAGCTATATGGTTATACCGTTAATCATATGATATCTGTACCCAGCTATATGGTTATACCGGTGATCATATATCTGTACCAAGCTATATGGTTATACCGGTGAGCATATATCTGTACCAAGCTATATGGTTATACCGGTGATCATATATCTGTACCAAAGTATATGGTTATACCGGTGATCATATATCTATACCAAGCTTTATGGTTATACCGGTGATCATATATCTGTACATGATATCTGTACCAAGCTAGGTGGTTATACCGGTGATCATATATCTGTACCAAACTATATGGTAATACCGGTGATCATATATCTGTACCAAGCTATTTGGTTATACCGGTGATCATATGATATCTGTACCCAGATATATGGTTATACCGGTGATCATATATCTGTACCAAGCTATATGGTTATACCGGTGATCATATGATATCTGTACCCAGCTATATGGTTATATCAGTGACCATATGATATCTGTACCAAGCTATATGGTCATACCGGTGATCATATATCTGTACCAATCTATGTGGTAATACCTGTGATCATATAACTGTAGCAAGCTATATGGTTACACCGGTGATCATATGATATCTGTACCAAGCTTTATGGTTATACCGGTGATCATATATCTGTACCAAGCTATGTGGTTATATCGGTGATCATTTATCTGTACCAAGCTATATGGTTACACCTGTGATCATATGATATCTGTACCAAGCTATGTGGTTATACCGGTGATCATATATCTGTACCAAGCTATATGGTTGTACCGGTGATCATGTGATATCTGTGCCAAGCTATATGGTTAAACCGGTGATCATATGATATCTGCACCAAGCTATGTGGTTATACCGGTAATCATATATCTGTACCAAGCTGTATGGTTATACCGGTGATCATATGATATCTGTACCAAGCTTTATTGTTATACCGGTGATCATATGATATCTTTACCAAGCTATGTGCTTGCCCCGGTGATCATATATCTGTACCAAGCTATATGGTTATACCGGTGATCATATGATATCTTTACCAATCTATGTGGTTGCCCCGGTGATCATATATCTGTACCAAGCTATGTGGTTATACCGGTGATCATATATCTGTACCAAGCTATGTGGTTATACCGGTGATCATATGATATCTGTACCAAGCTATGACTACCTGTGAACGTATGATCTCTGTACCCAGCCGATGAACATGATTATTGGCGTACCAGCGTTTAATAAGTGATCTCTGTACCAAGGGATCAATGTACTACCGGTGAAGGTATGGTCTTTAGGTCTAACTATATGGTGCACGACCGGTGAAAACGTTATTTGTGCCCAGCTATATTGAGTACTACTGTCGAATATATGATCTTTGTTCCAAGTTATATGAGCCCCGCCAAGCGAATTTGTGTCTTCGAGCATTCCGTCATGACAAGTTTAACTGCGCATGCCCAGCCATTCAGAGGGGCCAGGGATATGGCTTTCTGTCTGAAGGTTCCTCTTGATTCACTGCTTGTATGAGCGAGTAGCGAAGGTTCTGGCGAGACTGCGCGGATGCGCAGGCTCGCTTGAACCTTCGCTGCTTGTATAGGCGATAAGTACCAAAATCGCTTGACGGGGCCCATATAATGTACGTCTGGTGAATGTATGCGCCCTATACCCAGCTATATCGCGTACTACAATACTTAACTCGTAGTTCAAATGTCTGCTTCCGATCCGTCGCCGATGCTACAAATTCTGAAATTTCAATCATGCTGTAGAAACATTGCTGCGACGTCACCACGATGTAATATGATCGCTGGGTATTGTTTGTTTGAATCGAGGTTAAACGTCCCCGTCAACACTGTAAAGGTCATTTTGGAGACGTTGCTTCCAATTTTGTGGGACTTTTACCCGACATTGTGATGAAATGACATCTAAAGCCCTGTCGCCCAATGAACCCAATAGGGTTTATTAGCATGGACGGTCCGCCTCGCACCGCGGTTCCTGGACAGTTTTAGATCCTCTAAGCGGTTTACCAGTACTAGTGTGCGGGCCGGATTCAGCTCTGCGTGGAAGCATCATGCAGCCCATATATTTCTACAAGCCCCTATGGGCGGGGGCGGGATCGCTGGGTATATAAGAACTTTGGGCCGATTGTTTGCAAATCGATCAAAAGTAACTGAGCCCATAAGCTTTACATTGCTGATGTTTACGTGGTTATCACTGACTTGTACGAAGTCCAGACAGTAGTTATTTATAGCCACGCTATTCCTATCGCTGGGAAGCCAGAGTCATTACGAAAACACACCTATACAAATACATTGTAACCTTTATAGCCGAAAAAATGAAAATTTTAAGATGAAAAAGTGTCAAATTTTTCTTATTTCTGCTAAAAATATAGACTGTGGTTACTCGTTAGAACCGCCTCGATGAGGCGGTTCTAACGAGTACCCACAACCTATATTTTAGAGCGGTAAAAAGAAAAATAAGGTTTACCACTGTAAACTCCAGTTTTACTATATAAAAGTGGGCTTCAAGGGTATAGACGTGTTTTCGTGAGGGTTCAAATTATTATTATTTTGGGGTCATTTGTTTGTCAATCGACCCAAAGTTATAGAACGCAATGGCAGTGACTATCACTGACTTGTAGAAATCCAGGTAACGGTTATTGTAGAATAATAATAATAATAATAATAATAATAATAATAATAATAATAATAGACTATATTTATAGAGGCTCACATATTTAGTACAAGTACTAATCTTCCATGTTGTCCTCTTTTTTCTTCCTCTTCCTGGGGTTAATCCAATACTAAGCAATGTGGATAAGGTCTCTTGCTCAAGGAAACAACACTTTGCCCTTGCGGGGATCGAACCGGCTATCTCTTGATCTCAAATCCGATGCTTTACCTTGGCACCACAGCGCTCCATATAAAAGCCTTGCTATTCTTATTGCTTTAAGACATTACGCAAACACGCCTATACAAATACATTGTCACCTTTATCGTCAAAAAAAAAAGAAAAATTTTAGATGAAAAATTGAGATTTTTTCCTTATTTCTGCTCAAAATATAGATTGTTGGCACTCGTTAGAACCGCCTCATCGAGCGGTTCTAAAAAGTACACACAATCAATATTTTAGAGCAGAAATAAGAAAAATAAGGTTTACCCCTGTAAACCCCAGTTTTACTATATAAAAGTGGGGTTCAAGGGGGTCAGAATTATATAGGCGTGTTTTCGTGATGTCAGAGTGTTGCGTAACAAGTTTCTCCATAGAATACGGACTGGAATCATGCGATGTGTTTGGCAAGCAGTGTCAGACCCAGACCAGACGCCACAGAATGCGGCGCCTAATCAGGGTATACACTGCTGGAATAGAATACAGGAATTTGAGGGCCAAAAGAAACAGTTTACCCCTAAAATTAAAAAAAATCGGACACCTTGCGAACTTGCTGTAATTCGCCTAAAATTTTAACAGTTTTACGATTCACCAAGGAGTCCATAAGGTGCAGACAGAATAGTAAACAGTGTTGAACCTGATCAAACTGCTTCTTCATGAGCAGTCTGATGTGGGTCTGCACTGTTTGCTTAGCCCTATCTGTCCCAGTACTTAAGATCAGGTCAGTCCTTGTTCTGGACACCTTTTCCAGCCTACACTCAGAGACTCGACCCACCAGTACACCAGTACTTTGATTTATGTGGAGCTCTAGAAAGAATCCCGAAGGAATTCAAAGACGAGAATGAAACAACCGGGGTTTGTTTGTTTGATTTGGAGCTTAACGTCCCCGTTAACACTGTAAAGGTCATTTTGGGTTCGTTGCTTCCAATTTTGTGGGACTTTTACCCGACATTGAGATGAAATGACATCTCAAGCCCTGCCGCAAAATGAAACCAATAGGGTTTATAAGCATGGATGGTCTGACTCGCGCCGCTTTGCCTGGGGATGCTTAGATCCTCTAAGCGGTTTACCAGTACTCGTGTGCGGTCGGTTTCAGCTCTGCGTAGAAGCATCATGCAGCCCATCTATTTTTTCAAGCCCCGATGGGCGGGGGCCGAAACAACCGTGGTAGATGTAAACGAGAAACCAGAGTTCGACTTATTGAAATTTTACTGCATTAGGAAAACATATTTATGTCAAATAATGGCGTCCAACTTGGTGTCAGAAATGACAAATATTAGTAAAAAATGATGACAACTTTCTTATTTCTGCTTTCAACATATATTGTGTGTGCTCGTTAGAACCGCCTCAATGAGGCGGTTCTCAGGTGTACCAACAATGTATGTTTTTTTAGCAAACATAAGGCAGATATTGTGTACCCCCGTAAACCCTACTTTTCTCTATATAACGCAGGGTTTAAGGGGTCTTCGTTTCACGGACTAGAAGCCTCCGTGGTGTAGCGGTTACGCTATTTGCCTTGTAAACTAGGGATCGCAGGATCGATCCCGGGTTCCTCCAGACTTTCGGATGAGTCTTTAAACCGAGGTCCCGTCTCCATATAGCCTTAGCTGTTGTTGGGACGTAAAACTCTAACACTTGTTTCACGGACTAGTTACAGTGAATGAAACATTGATCAATAGCACCTGCATCAGCCGCATTATCTCCTAATTATTTTACTTACGACTTTTCTATAGAACAAATTGGCACATGCTCACACTATTTAACCAGTTTCATCAATCATTTCTGAAGCGCTTCGAAGAAATTTAGATTGAGTTATGGTACCGAGTATTCAGTTTTATGCAAGTGATTTCTTTTCAATAAAAGGTCGATTGTTTATCAATCGTGCTAAAGTTAATAATACTGAATTGCTGCTGTCCGCATGATTAAACATCCCTCTTAACCCCACATTATATTGAGAACAAAGGGTTTTACGGGGTATAAACTATTTATTTTATTTCTGCTCCAAGACATAGGTGGGTACTCGTTAGAACCGCCCCTTAAGGAGGAAGTTCTAACGAGCCCTGTCAACCTATCTTTTTAGTAAAAGTCAGACAAATGTAACAAGTTTTCATCAGAAAAAATGTCCGTTTTTTTTAGATGAAAACAAATGCACTATGTCTCACGAATTTGTTATCTTAATGGTGAAAAGTCGTTCCGTAAGTTGTCTCTTACTATAGGACACTGGGACACACAACAAGAAAAACCCAGACGTTAAAGTATATTATTTATTGTCTACGCCCACGAGCGTAGACGATCTAATGTTGACTTTCTGCTTCCGGAAGCCTGTAAGTAAAGGGCATGACTGGTTCAGTGATTTCCGGTTGACCGATCATCATAGTTATTTGTCACGATAATTAAAACGGGTAATTACCGGAACGCTGGCTTAGGTGTATCACATGTGCATGTATTAATGCACTGGCGCTTGCAAAATAAACATGTATTCGCGGTTTACACGATGTTGACTTTGCCCTAACAATACAACTCAACTATTTCTCTTTGTTTTCGTTTTCTTCTTGTTAGACGGCAAGCTGGGGTGACTAGTAATCATAAGAATAAACTATAATGCGAAATGAAACAAACCGTAAATGTAGGCATGTAGTACGAGTAGTTGTAATTATAGGTGAAAGTAATTTTGTTTATATACTGGAGAGAACATTTGGAAATCCTAAATTGCAATCTGTGACTGTTATACACTTACATATTAACTGGCACATTATTACAACATACACTTGATAAATTTTGTCACTTCACATTCCAGTTCAATCACTACACAAATTAATGTGTGCTGAGCGCAGACCAAAGATTTTTATAAAAGCTAATGCTTGTCCAAAAAAAAAAAAAAGAAGAAGAATACGTCTTAAAAGCGGCACTTTACTGGACATTTGCGTGACTAGAAAAGAAATGGACTGTAAATATGATTAAGTAAGAAGTATTTTCCCATAATTCCACATCTCGACAACGACATGCAACAGGCAAGTTTGACATTTGTCAAGGTAGAATATTACAACAAATTGCAATGCCTGTCTTTTTTAGTCTTGTGCGACGAACAGTCTAAAACTATATTGCTGACCATACTCGCACAAATCCCGTTGATTCATTTTTAATTGGTTGCTGGTGTCCACGGAACGAACCCGGGAAGTACGGAACATATAATTTGTTTTAATATGTTGTCGAACAAGGTAATATCTTGTGCGCACAAGATATTATCTTGTTTGCACAACATAGATCTTATGCGGACAAAATAATATCTTGTGCGCACAGTTCGCACAACATATTAATAAAATGCATGTCCCTTCCAGGGTTCCGTAGATGTCGCTCGTGATGTACAAAGAGAGTTTCATTGGTTCCAACATATCGGTAACGCGCATCTTAATGTATCCCATCAGAGTGTTTGATTCGCCGATTAATCACCTGTCAAGTTGTTGATTGGCTGAATCGAAATGACGTACAAAGACATCGATCAAGTTATTCGACGCGTCAACTGAAATAGAGCATTTGCCATATTTGAATAACATTTAACACGTACTCTGTACTACTAGCCCGCTTTCAGCGAGATTAAGTCTTCTGTAAAACCAGTAGCATATGGCGTAGACCCAGACACGCACAGGGTTGTACACATAACCTAATTGCTTCTACTGAGTCGATTGTTTATCAATCGGCCCAAACAATCGACCAAAAGTTACTAAGTACAAAATCTTCCTGCATGCTATTCTCTACGTGACTGTCATTGACCATGTAACGGTAAGTGTTAGCATCACTAGTCCGTTGACGTCCGAGCGTTGTTTAAAAACGTTGGTTATCTGGAGCCAGTTGTTCAAAACTAACGACGTCGTTAGTTAAGAAATTATTAAAACTTTTGATCATTTAATATGGCCAATATACTAATATTTTGCTGAAATAATGTGAGTAGCTTTTGCGTATAAAGCTACTCACATTTTTTTCAGCAAAAAAAATAAAAAAATTTTAGATTTTGTAATTGCCAGAATAGTTAACAATTTGACAACTAAAGCCCCTGTCACACTATGCCGCGTTTTCACTGCGATGGGACGGCGTTGTTTAATTTTTCAGAACGCCGCGAGATCGCAAGAAATATGGGATATTTTTGTGAACATGGACCTGTCATGGCGTCCCTACAGCGACCAAGACGTTGCTACGGAGCTTACATGGCGATCAATCGCGATCCTGCGGCGTTATTGATGGCGATTGTTTGCGCTCTCACGGCGTTTCCTCTGCGCTTTTACGGCGCTCACAATGCGTGCACTGCGCTTTTACGGCGCTCTCAATACGTGCACTGCGCTTTTACGGCGCTCACATGTTGAAGACGTTCTCAAAGTGTAAACAGACATCTTCATCAGTCGAACAGTTTTGTTTGATTTGAGGTTTAACGTCCCATCAACACATTATAGGTCATTTTGGAGACGTTGCTTCTAATTTTGTGGGACTTTTACCCGAAATTGAGATGAAATGACATCTCAATCTCCGTCACCCAATGAATCTAAAAGGGTTAATAAACACGGATGGTCCGACTCGTGCCCCTTTGCCTGGGCAAGCTTAGATCCCCTAAGCGGTTTACTTTACCAGTACTCCTGTGCCGTCGGAAGCAAGTCCACCGTAATCACCGCAAGCAGGAGCAAGTCCATCGCCATTACCTTACCCGGGATGAGTCACCTCAGAAGTAGTTTTTTCGGGACAGTACACAATCAAACTCTATTCTAGCCACTGTTTATACAAGCGGGCGGTCCCCTCCCTTCGTGACTGGAAGAAATATATGGGCTGCATGATGCTTCCACGCAGGGCTGAAACCGACCTCACACGAGTACTGGTAAACCGCTTAGAGGATCTAAGCCTGCCCAGGCAAAGCGGTGTAAACTCTATTGGTGTAAACATGCTTATACGTGTAAACTCTATTGGTTTCATTGGGCGACAGGGTTTGAGATGTCATTTCATCTCAAAGTCGGGTAAAAGTCCCACAGAATTGGAAGCAACGTCTCCAAAATGACCTATACAGTGTTGACTGGGACGTTAAATATCAGATCAATCAATCAGTTAATCAAATATACAAGCGGAGCTTATATGGCGTTGTAGGAAACCTCTGTGCGCCCCTGCCGAGCTCCTGTAGCGTTGTAGGAGACCTTACTGCGCTGCTATGGCAACCTTACGGCGACCTCATTGCGCTCTGATCAGAACGCCGAGCGACGGCGTTTGTTTTGAGCATGCTCAAAATGCGCGCCGTCGCTTGGCGTTCTATGCGATCCCAACGCGTCTACTGGTGACGCCACTGCGTTGCTACGGCGATGTTTGCGTTCGTACTGCGCGCACCTCGGCGTTCTGCAATTTTCTTGGACGCCGTGAGAACGCAGCCCTGGTGTGACAGGGGTTTAACGAGTTCGTTAGGCTAAGAATGCTTTTACCAACTGGCCTCAGGTTTTGTTTCACTTCAGGTTTAACGTCCCTGTCGACATTTAAGTCACTTCGGAGACATTGCTTCCAATTTTATGGGACTTTTTCCCCAATATTGAGATGCAATGGCATCCCCGTGAAATGCATAAAACGGTCAGTCTCACACCGACTTACACCACTTTTCCTCGGCAGGCTAAGTCCTTCTAAGCGGTTTGCCAGCACACGTGTGCTGTCAGCTCTGCGCGAAAGCACCATGCTGTCCAATCTATTTCTCAACGCCCTGATGGGGGTCTGGCTATACAAGATGACTAGAGTCCTAACTCAGGCGGCGAAATGGAGGTGGCTTATGACTATCATTTCGATCGTGTGCAAGCAAAAGTATGTGGTGGGCACTCCTGAGAATCGCCTCATCGAGCCAAGCGTATATTTTCACGATGTTATACATAGCTCCAGATAAGGCGCTAATGTGTTTTTTCTCCAGGTACTCCGGTTTTCTTCCACCCCTGGTTAACGATCGGCTCGAAATGAGTGAAATAATCTTGAAATCTTGAAAAAAAATACTCCACTGCAATACGACTTTGTCCACGGGCTGTTCTGTCGCGGTTTATTTTTGTTATGGTTTGTCTTTAGGTGTTTGTGTCGCTTATATTATTTTGGATAGCCTATTGGCCATTTTGTGGGAAAGTAACTGTCCTTTTGGCTTTCCGCTATTGGTGTTTCATTAGGGTCTGTTGTTTCGTGTTTGTGTTTCTTTCCCCTTGGTGTTTCTGATGGGAGCTGTGGGTTAATTGTATTGCCTCCACTTCTATTTTGAAACTGCCGCAACACCAAAATTAATAAATACACTATCGAATATCATGAGCCCGATCACGGAAGAAGTATTTTCGATTCTTGGGATAGCTAAAGCACAAACCAGCCCGCTCGACTGCTTATACCAGCGAGAGCCTCGACATTTCACACATAGAAAAATAGAGACAGAGCGAACACGAAGGTGATGATGAGACTGCACCAAATGATCAAACATCACGAAACGCGATCCATTTAACCCACACTTTTATACATTAACCCTTATCTTGCTGTTCACGACAACCCCTATCTTGGCAAACAGTGTAGATCCAGATCAGATGGCTTCTCAGGAAGCCATCTGATCAGGATCTACACTGTTTGGCATTCGTTTAAGAATTTGTAGCAATAAATTACATCAAGTAATTTGATTGGTTGACAGACAGAAATGGGTGTGGCTTAAATGAATATTCAGCAAGATAAGGGTTAAAATTTGGATTTTATGGAGTATACATTATTTTTTTTCTTATTTCTGCCCCAAAAACAGAGATTGCGGGTACTTGAAAGAACCGCCTCGCCGACGCGGTTCTACCGGTACACACAATCATCGTTTTGAGCAAAAATAAGAAAATAAGAAAAATATCTTTTTTTTCCGAAAATGATCATTTTTAGTGGAAAAATTTCCAATATACAGTAAAACTTCTATAACTCGAATACGGATAATTCGTTTACCATGGATAATTCGTTTACCATGGATAATTCGAACTCATTCTTGTGTACCTAGAGAATTGTTTCTATAGCTCCATTGTTTAGGTCAATTTATACAGGTTTGTTTCATTTTAACTTTAAAATGTATGTTGTGTGTACACATTAGAATCGCCTCATTGAGGCGATTCTAATGAGTGCACACAACATTCATTATTAAAAAAAAGAAAGAAAATATATCCTTAGGTCATCCCCATTATGCTATGAAAAGGTTTATTACCAGCAAATATTTTGTCACCAATACAAACTGGAATAGATTCATAAAACTTTATGTTAGGCATATTTTTATGTATTTTTTAATTGGAATCCTTTAATCAAAATTAAAGTGATTAACCAAACTATTGCAAAATATGCAGAGTGTTGATTTTTTGTTTGTTTTGATTTGTTACGCCCCTTGAAAGTCTTATAAATAACTTAGTATGACACGCCAACTATTCAACAGAAATGCAATGTCCCCAACACGGACAGTGTGTGCCCACGAAGGACTGTTCCGGACAAGGTCATAGTGTTGCGTGTTGCAATTATATACTGTAGGAGCTAGCAGTATCAGTAACCCTCAATTACTCTTCATATCCCTATTTCGAACAAACTTTCATGGTCCCGAAGGTGTTCGAGTTATCGAAGTTCGACTATATTTTAATAGGCGTGTTTTCGTATTGACAGCGTTCTCGTGACGTGGCATTTTATAATGTTAAAGTAAAATATTGTGTTCTCCGTGTTTATGATTGTGTGGTTTTGTTTGTTTGTTTGTTTGTTTGTTTGATTTTAGGTTTAACGTCCCCGTCAACAATATTTAGGTCATTTTGGTGACCATTCACGTGAACAAGTCCGTGAAATGAAGACCCCCCTATACCCCACATTATATAGAGAAAACTGGGGTTTACGGGGGTATAGTTTATTTTTCCTGTTTATGCTCCAATAGATAGGTTGTGGGTACTCATTAGAACCGCCTCAATGAGGCGGTTCTAACGAGCACCCACAACCTATGTTTGCAGTTTTTATAAGAAAAATATCACGGATTTTCATCGGGAAAGTAGCCATTTTGGAGATATGAAAGAATGCACTATGTCACATGGGTGTGTTATCGTAATGCGTTTGCTTCCAACTTTTGAGGGACTTCTACCCATCACGAAGACACACCTTTATAATTTTGACCCCCCCCCCTTTAACCCCACCTTTATATAGTAAAACTGGGGTTTACATGGGTAAAGCTTATTTTTCTTATTTCTGCTCAAAACATACATTGTGGGCACTCGTTAGAACCGCCTCATCGAGGCGGTTCTAAGGAGTATCCAAAATCTATGTTTTGAGCAGAAATCAGGAACGATGAGGCGGTTCTAACGAGTACCCACAATGTATGTTTTTACTAGAAATAAGAAAAATATCGCAATGTTTTACATCTAAAAATTTTCGTTTTTTCCGCGGTTGAATTTGACCTGTATTTGGATAGGCGTGTTTACGTAATGCGACAATGATATGAAACGACATTCCAATCCCTGCCGCCCAATGAAACCAATAGAGTTTATACCATGATTGTGTGGTACGCTACTTTGCATGATTGTGTGGTTATGCTACTAGTACAGTAAACTCCGCTATTAAGACCACCAAAAATTAAGACTAATTCTGCTATAAAAAGCTTATTTAGTAGGTTATAGTTATTCTTTCTTTGTGTTTTCTGCATACAGTGTCCTCAGGTCAGAGACCACCTTTGGGACTGTTCAAAAGTGGTCTTTCAGACCACTTTTGAACAGTCCCAAATGTGGTCTTAATATAGGAATTTTACTGTGTTTCATAAGTCACGTGATTTATTACGTTAACATATTTGTGTCATAAACACCTACTGAAATACTACTGAACATGACAAACACGTGGGCTCACAAGTAGAGTTTTTTACGAGTAATTCCTTTTTCGGAGAACAATGGCTTTATTCTAGCTTTGTCCAGGGTGAGCATAAAATAGTTCCGTTCCGGCTACGCCGCTGTATTTATATGGTCCCTTTTATATTATAATATGAGCCCCGCCAATCGAATTTGTGTCTTCGAGCATTCCGTCATGACACATGTTAACTGCGCATGCCCAGCCATTCAGAGGGGCCAGGGATATGGCTTTCTGTCTGAAGGTTCCTCTTGATTCACGGCTTGTATGAGCGAGCAGCGAAGGTTCTGGCGAGACTGCGCGGATGCGCAGGCTCGCCTGAACCTTCGCTGCTCGCATAGGCGATAAGTACCAAAATCGCTTGACGGGGCCCATACATTTAATGGCTCTTTCATTCTGGGTTTCGGCCCCCGCCCACAGGGGCTTGAAGAAATATATGGGCTGCATGATGCTTCCACGCAGAGCTGAATCCGGCCCGCACACTAGTACTGGTAAACCGCTTAGAGGATTTAAGCCTGTCCGGGAACCGCGGTGCGAGGCGGACCGTCCATGCTAATAAACCCTATTGGTGTCATTGGGTGACAGGGCTTGAGATGTCATTTCATCTCAATGTCGGGTAAAAGTCCCACGAAATTGGAAGCAACGTCTCCAAAATGGCCTTTACAGTGTTGACGGGGACGTTAAACCTCAAATCAAACAAACAAACAAACATTCTGGGTTTATTTTGCACGAGAGAATTCGTTATTCTTTCAGCTGATACGAAAATGTATTGCTTACTTTTATGGAATATTTTGATATTGTCCAAATTATTGTCATGGGAAACCTGATTTCTAGATACCAAAAAAAAAAAAAAAAAAGATATTTGGATAGCCAAGGTTGTACGTACTTGATATTATCTTCCATTTAGGCCTATTAACTCAATCACCGCAATGTACAGTCATTTAAAGAGTAAGGTGAAGTTGGTTTGTTTTTCGTTTTTCGTTTTTCGATATTCACTTTCTGGTGAAAAAAGGTGAAGTTGGTTTGTTTTTCGTTTTTCTTTTTTCGATATTCACTTTATGGCGAAGATAGGTGAAGTTAGTTTGTTTTTCGTTATTCGTTTTTCGTTATTCGATTTGAAGCCGCATATCGTATTTTAACATTCGAAATCCTATTTTTTGAAGTTCGAATAGGGACCGAATATCGCATTTTGACATTCGAAATCCTATTTTGACATTCGGATTGGGGAAGAATATCGTATTTTGATATTCAAAATCCTATTTTGACATTCGGATTGGGACTGAATATCGTATTTTGATATTCAAAATCCTATTTTGACATTCGAATTGGGGCAGAATATAGTATTTTGATATTCAAAATCCTATTTTGACATTCGAATTGGCCCCGAATATCGTATTTTGATATTTAAAATCCTATTTTGACATTCGAATTGGGACTGAATATCGTATTTTGATATTCAAAATCTAATTTAGACATTCGAATTGGGACCGCATATCGTATTTTGATATTCAAAATCCTATTTTGACATTCGAATTGGGGCAGAATATAGTATTTTGATATTCAAAATCCTATTTTGACATTCGAAATGGGACCGAATATCGTATTTTGATATTCAAAATCCTATTTTGACATTCGAATTGGGACCGAATATCTTACTTTGATATTCAAAATCCTATTTTGACATTCGAATTGGGGCAGAATATAGTATTTTGATATTCAAAATCCTATTTTGACATTCGAATTGGGACCGAATATCGTATTTTGATATTCAAAATCCTATTTTGACATTCGAATTGGGGCAGAATATAGTATTTTGATATTCAAAATCCTATTTTGACATTCGAAATGGCCCCGAATATCGTATTTTGATATTCAAAATTCTATTTTGACATTCGAATTGGCCCCGAATATCGTATTTTGATATTCAAAATCCTATTTTGACATTCGAATTGGGGCAGAATATAGTATTTTGATATTCAAAATCCTATTTTGACATTCGAAATGGCCCCGAATATCGTATTTTGATATTCAAAATCCTATTTTGACATTCGAATTGGGACCGAATATCGTATTTTGATATTCAAAATCCTATTTTGACATTCGAATTTGGGCAGAATATAGTATTTTGATATTCAAAATCCTATTTTGACATTCGAAATGGCCCCGAAAACGTATTTTGATATTCAAAATCCTATTTTGACATTCGAATTTGGACCGAATATCGTATTTTGATATTCAAAATCCTATTTTGACATTCGAATTGGGGCAGAATATAGTATTTTGATATTCAAAATCCTATTTTGACATTCGAAATTGCCCCGAATATCGTATTTTGTTATTCAAAATCCTATTTTGACATTCGAATTGGGACCGAATATCGTATTTTGATATTCAAAATCCTATTTTGACATTCGAATTGGGGCAGAATATAGTATTTTGATATTCAAAATCCTATTTTGACATTCGAATTGGCCCCGAATATCGTATTTTGATATTCAAAATCCTATTTTGACATTCGGATTGGGGCAGAATATAGTATTTTGATATTCAAAATCATATTTTGACATTCGGATTGGGGCAGAATATCGTATTTTGATATTCAAAATCCTATTTTGACATTCGAATTGGGACCGCATATCGTATTTTGATATTCAAAATCCTATTTTGACATTCGAATTGGGGCAGAATATAGTATTTTGATATTCAAAATCCTATTTTCACATTCGAATTGGCCCCGAATATCGTATTTTGATATTCGAAATCCTATTTTGACATTCGAATTGGGACCGCATATCGTATTTTGATATTCAAAATCCTATTTTGACATTCGAATTGGGGCAGAATATAGTATTTTGATATTCAAAATCCTATTTTGACATTCGAATTGGCCCCGAATATCGTATTTTGATATTCAAAATCCTATTTTGACATTCGAATTGGGGCAGAATATAGTATTTTGATATTCAAAATCCTATTTTGACATTCGAAATGGCCCCGAATATCGTATTTTGATATTCAAAATCCTATTTTGACATTCGAATTGGGACCGAATATCGTATTTTGATATTCAAAATCCTATTTTGACATTCGAATTTGGGCAGAATATAGTATTTTGATATTCAAAATCCTATTTTGACATTCGAAATGGCCCCGAAAACGTATTTTGATATTCAAAATCCTATTTTGACATTCGAATTTGGACCGAATATCGTATTTTGATATTCAAAATCCTATTTTGACATTCGAATTGGGGCAGAATATAGTATTTTGATATTCAAAATCCTATTTTGACATTCGAAATTGCCCCGAATATCGTATTTTGATATTCAAAATCCAATTTTGACATTCGAAATGGCCCCGAATATCGTATTTTGATATTCAAAATCCTATTTTGACATTCGAATTGGGACCGAATATCGTATTTTGATATTCAAAATCCTATTTTGACATTCGAATATGGGCAGAATATAGTATTTTGATATTCAAATCCTATTTTGACATTCGGATTGGGGCAGAATATAGTATTTTGATATTCAAAATCCTATTTTGACATTCGAATTGGGGCAGAATATAGTATTTTGATATTCAAAATCCTATTTTGACATTCGGATTGGGGCAGAATATCGTATTTTGATATTCAAAATCCTATTTTGACATTCGAATTGGGACCGAATATCGTATTTTGATATTCAAAATCCTATTTTGACATTTGAATTGGGGCAGAATATAGAATTTTTATTTTCAAAATCCTATTTTGACATTTGAATTGGCCCCGAATATCGTATTTTGATATTCAAAATCCTATTTTGACATTCGGATTGGGGCAGAATATAGTATTTTGATATTCAAAATCCTATTTTGACATTCGGATTGGGGCAGAATATCGTATTTTGATATTCAAAATCCTATTTTGACATTCGAATTGGGACCGCATATCGTATTTTGATATTCAAAATCCTATTTTGACATTCGAATTGGGGCAGAATATAGTATTTTGATATTCAAAATCCTATTTTGACATTCGAATTGGGACCGAATATCGTATTTTGATATTCAAAATCCTATTTTGACATTCGAATTGGGACCGAATATCGTACTTTGATATTCAAAATCCTATTTTGACATTCGAATTGGGACAGAATATCGTACTTTGATATTCAAAATCCTATTTTGACATTCGAATTGGGACAGAATATAGTATTTTGATATTCAAAATCCTATTTTGACATTCGAATTGGCCCCGAATATCGTATTTTGATATTTAAAATCCTATTTTGACATTCGAATTGGGACTGAATATCAAAATACGATATTCGGTCCCAATTCGAATGTCAAAATAGGATTTTGAATATCAAAATACTATATTCTGCCCCAATTCGAATGCCGAAATAGGATTTTGAATATCATAGTACGATATGCGGTCCCAATTCGAATGTCAAAATAGGATTTTAAATATCAAAATACGATATTCTGCCACAATCCGAATGTCAAAATAGGATTTTGAATATCAAAAAACTATATTCTGCCCCAATCCGAATGTCAAAATAGGATTTTGAATATCAAAATACGATATTCGGGGCCAATTCAAATGTCAAAATAGGATTTTGAAAATAAAAATTCTATATTCTGCCCCAATTCGAATGTCAAATAGGATTTTGAATATCAAAATACGATATTCAGTCCCTATTCGAATGTCAAATTAGGATTTTGAATATCAAAATACGATATTCGGGGCCAATTCGAATGTCAAAATAGGATTTTGAATATCAAAATACTATATTCTGCCCGAATCCGAACGTCAAAATAGGATTTTGAATATCAAAATACTATATTCTGCCCCAATCCGAATGTCAAAATACGATATGCGGTCCCAATTCGAATGTCTAAATTAGATTTTGAATATCAAAATACGATATTCGGGGCCATTTCGAATGTCAAAATAGGATTTTGAATATCAAAATACTATATTCTGCCCCAATTCGAATGTCAAAATAGGATTTTGAATATCAAAATACGATATTCGTACCCAATTCGAATGTCAAAATAGGATTTTGAATATCAAAATACTATATTCTGCCCCAATTCGAATGTCAAAATAGGATATTGAATATCAAAGTACGATATTCGGTCCCAATTCGAATGTCAAAATAGGATTTTGAATATCAAAATACGATATTCGGTCCCAATTCGAATGTCAAAATAAGATTTTGAATATCAAAATACTATATTCTGCCCCAATTCGAATGTCAAAATAGGATTTTGAATATCAAAATACGATATGCGGTCCCAATTCGAATGTCAAAATAGGATTTTGAATATCAAAATACGATATTCTGCCCCAATCCGAATGTCAAAATAGGATTTTGAATATCAAAATACGATATTCAGACCCAATTTGAATGTCAAAATAGGATTTTGAATATCAAAATACGATATTCAGTCCCAATTCGAATGTCAAAATAGGAGTTTGAATATCAATATACGATATTCGGGGCCAATGCGAATGTCAAAATAGGATTTTGAATATCAAAATACTATATTCTGCCCTAATCCGAACGTCAAAATAGGATTTTGAATATCAAAATACTATATTCTGCCCCAATCCGAATGTCAAAATAGGATTTTGAATATCAAAATAATATATTCAGTCCCAATTCGAATGTCAAACTAGGATTTTGAATATCAAAATACGATTTTCGGGGCCAATTCGAATTTCAAAATAGGATTTTGAATATCAAAATACTATATTCTGCCCCAATTCGAATGTCAAAATAGGATTTTGAATATCAAAATACGATATTCGGTCCCAATTCGAATATCAAAATAGGATTTTGAATATCAAAATACGATATCCTGCCCCAATCCGAATGTCAAAATAGGATTTTGAATATCAAAATACGATATTCGGGGCCAATTCGAATGTCAAAATAGGATTTTGAATATCAAAATACGATATTCGGGGCCAATTCGAATGTCAAAATAGGATTTTGAATATCAAAATACTATATTCTGCCCCAATTCGAATGTCAAAATAGGACTTTGAATATCGAAATACGATATTCTTCCCCAATCCGAATGTCAAAATAGGATTTCGATTGTCAAAATGCGATATTCGGTCCCTATTCGAATTTCAAAAAATTGGATTTCGAATGTTAAAATACGATATGCGGCTTCAAATCGAATAACGAAAAACGAATAACGAAAAACAAACTAACTTAACCTATCTTCGCCATAAAGTGAATATCGAAAAACGAAAAACAAACCAACTTCACCTTTTTTCACCAGAAAGTGAATATCGAAAAACGAAAAACGAAAAACAAACCAACTTCACCTTGCTCATTTAAAGAGCCATTTGTACAGTCATTTGTACAGTGATTTCGATGACATTCAGGGAAGGCAACTCCTGCAAAAGTATTTTTGACTCCCATGCCAATAGGGGTCAAATCTTAAAGGAAAGAATTTCCTCTAAGAGTAGACCCCTTTTTGAGTGGGACAGAGCTTATAGAAAAGCGATCAGGAAGTTCCAAAAGTTGTCACCCTTTGAAAAATTACGGAAAAATCTGGCGGCAGGCGTTCCCATTCCCCTTAAGCGCCGATGACTCGTTAACCATGGCCGAGTCGAACTTGATATTAAGTCCTTACGGTATTCTTCTGATGGCTCCAGGATATCATATACTGTATAAATACTAAAGTTTCGGTCACCTTAAGGTCTTGCTATAATTCTGCTAAAATTTGTTCCACGATCCAGTTGGAGTCCAAAAGGTGCAGACGGCATGGCAAACAGTGTGGAACTGATAGCACTGCTCCTCTAGGAGCAGACTAATCTGGGTCTACACTATTTGCTTAGGCCTATCTGTCCAACTACTAAGGTTCATTACATTACTGATTCTTCTTGTTTTCGGTTAAAATATTTGTTGCGTGTACTCAGTAGACTCGGTACACCACTTAACATTCCGATATATCCCACCGCCCCTCTTCCCCCCCCCCCCCCCCCCACCCCCAACTGGCGCTATGAACATCCCAACGAGTGGTGGGCAATTGTGTTTATTCAACGGCGTCTGAACAAACATTGTTCTGTTCTATAAGATTCATCGCGTGTAAAATCCCTGGTATTGCCGGGCCTCCGTAGGCTAAGGGATAAGAGCGCTGACTCTCTCAACGCTGTGGGTTCAAGCACGTCTCGGGTCACATATGAGACGCAAAGTTCTGCAACGGGAGATCAGGTAGTTTTTCTCCCAGTATCCGGTTTTCGCCCATCTCTGATTAACGATCGGCTCGATATGAGTGAAATAATATTGAAAGGGCCGTAAAACAAACACCCCCCCCCCAAAAAAAAAAAATAAAATGCCCATTTCATATACATTAAAATTTCGCTATTAACACCACTTAAATTTGGACTAATTCTCCTTTAAAAAGCTTATTTAGTAGGTTGCAGTTTTTCTTTCTTTGAGTTTTTCTGCATACAGTGTCCTCTAGTCAGAGACCACCTTTGGGACTGTTCAAAAGTGGTCTTTAAGACCACTTTTGAACAGTCCCAAAGGTGGTCTTAATATAGGAATTTAACTGTAGTTGATGTCGACTGTTTAGCAATCGACCCAAAGGTATTAAGCGATTATCAGTTAATTTGCTTGAGTCCACGTGACTGTCACGTGACGCAAATAAAACTTGTACAATATCAGGTTAGGGTTGCGACCTCTGCCCCTTTCAGGACAATTTTAAGGGGAATGGAAACACCTTCAGGGGAGGCAACACCTGCAAAAGTAGTGTTGTCTTCCATGTTAATAGGGGTCAACTCTTAAAAGGAAAGAATTTTCTCCTCAGTAGCAAATTCTATCCTTTTGGAGTAGACCCCTTTTTCGTGCGAAAGGCGAACAGGAAGTTCTGAAAGTTGTCTCCGTTTTAAAAAATGGCGGAAAAATATGCCAGGTGTCCCCATTCCCCTTAAATAAAATAGAAATGAAGGTAATGATCCGGAATCGATACCATTAACCTACAGCTCCCATCAGAGACACCAAAGGGAAAGAAACACAAACATGAAATAACAAGACCCTAATGAAAACATCAATAGGGGAAAGCCAAACGGACAGCTACTTTCCTGCAAAATAATGAAAAATAATAATATAAGCGATACACACACTCAAAGACAAACCATAACAAAAATAAACCGCGACAGAAGCATCGCCTTGGAACGGTCAGCGAAACGAATTCAACTGGGGGCTCAAATCGATTTTACGTGGCCACAATCCTCGCCCTTACTTCCGTCGCGATTTAGACAAATAATTTGTTCAGTCTGCATGAAAGCCTCCTAACTCATCAGTGCAACATCTACTCATCTGTGCAACATAAAGCCTAATCTCAGAGACCCCACTAGCGCTGCTAGTACTTTGATAACTGTTGCATAGGCAAATCAGCCAATGTCTGTTGCGTAAGCAATAAACTCGACAGAAAAGCATCGTTTTATTAACTAGAACGACAATTTGAGTTATTTCCGCAGTCCCTAGTTCACATTCTTTCCATCAATGTCATTTTATATTGGATAAAAACGTACAAATCAGGCAGGAACACAAACTTATGTGAGGCACGGAGACAAAAAACAACAACAAGGCCTGTGTTTCAAACAAGGACCCGGATCAGCCTGGTTTCATGGCAGTGTGTTCACCGTCTTTCTTTCCAAAGCTATGGATACGCCAGGGTCGAAGTCTCTCTGCTGCGACGCGCGAAGGTTCTGATCAGCTTGCATGTCTGCGTAGGTTGATCAGAGAGACGTCATCTTGCTTTCGCTGCGCACAGACGAATGTGACAGTGCTTTTCAGATTTGAAAGTGGCAATGCCCAACAGAGTTTGCAAAAGGATGTCTGAGTAACTCGGGGCTTTCCCTGTCAGCAGGCTCGTTTCTCCGTATGAGCACACCCCTACCAGTCCACGGCCCATTCATGCGTGAAAAGTGGTCTTGTCTACGAGATTCTACAGTTGGCACATAGCAAGTAAAGTACAGTTTTGTGTGCCCAGTTATGACGCTTCCATCGATCTAGAAAGCTTGTTTTCTCCCGAGATTTGTAAGCCGCAACAAAGTAATTCATTTAAAAAATGCCGACAAACATATCTGTTTGGGTGTCCTGTGTGCTCCCTGATGGATCAGTAACTGCACGCTTCAAAATTGAGACACGCTTTGAGAAAAGCTAGTTTTATTATCTGCGAACCCAAAGGTGCTGTTCAGCCTGCGCATGCGCAGGCTGATAAGCACCTTTGGGTTCGCTGTTTAGATAGTTCGATACCTCCACTTCCTGAAACCAAAATTTCAAGACTCTTGCTAGTTTATGTTGCTGACCAGACTGGTTTACGTCTAACTTGGTCGCAAACCCAAAAGACGGGTTTTCGGATGTTTTTCAATTATAACCCAAAGATATGGAACAGAGCACGCTTAGATAGCGATAAAGGAAATTAAGTAGGCTTTGCTGTTACCCAGCTAAACGTGCGACAGTCTGCACGAATTACAGAAAATTCATGAGGGTTATTTGCATAAAAGCCGGAATTCAGTACGTGCAACCTTTGGGAACTCGTTAAATCAGAGCCCAGTATAGTGTCAAAGTCAAACTATGTTAAAAAATGCGTATCATCACAAAAACACGCCTATACAAATACATTAAACCTTTAACCGAAAAAAGAAGAAAATTTTAAGGTGAACAATAGTGATATTTTTCTTAATTCTGCTCAAAATATAGATTATGGGTACCCGTTAGAACCGCCTCATTAAATAATAATAGTAATAAATGATGAAATAATAAGTTGGTTACATGTAATGACAACAGATTTACCCGTTGTTGTCCTCTGGTTTGTTTTTGTTTTCGACTTTTGTCGATTCTCTTTATGTCACTGTGTCGCCATGAAACAGTATGTTTGCACAACGTTTTTGCGTCTCATGTTGTTATCATATTGTATAACCTGAGAGAAATAAATTTGATTTGATTTGATTTTAATGAGTACCCACAATCTTTATTTTAGAGCAGTAATAAGAAAAATAATGTTTACCCCTGCAAACCCCAGTTTTACTATATAAATCTGAGGTTCAAGTCAAAATTATATAGGATGTAATACACAGTCTCGTTCCAAGTCCAAGCAAACTGGCGAGGCCTCATCATACGGGGTGCTAGTGAATATATGAAGTATCAAAAATCAGCGAATCCGAGCAGAAAAGTGCTGAGCTCAAGACAAGAGCTAAGGCATTACCAACAGAGCTTTCTTCCTCTGACGTCTATTGCACTATCTGCAACACATTGCAAAACACGCCTATACAAATACATTGTAAATTTTATCGCCGGAAACAGGAAAAATTTTAAGATGAAAAATTATGATATTTGTTTTTTTTTTTTTATTTCTGATTGTGGGTACACGTTAGAACCACCTCATCGAAGCGGTTCATACGAGTACCCACAATCTATATTTTAGAGCAGGACTAAGAAAAATAAGGTTTACAGAAGGCGGATTTTCTGTCGCGGTTTATTTTTGTTATGGTTTGTCTTTGAGTGTTTGTTGTATCGCTTATATTATTTTTATTTGGATAGCCAGTTAGTCATTTTGTGGGAGAGTAACTGTCCTTTAGGCTTTCCGCTGTTGATGTTTCCGTTAGGGTCTGTTGTCTCGTGTTTGTGTTTCTTTCCCTCTGGTGGGAGCTGTGGGTTAATTGTATCGATACCTGATTATTGCCTTCAATTCTATTTTACCGTCGGGTAAAAGTCCCACAAAATTGGAAGCAGCGTCTCCAAAATGACCTAAACAGTGTTGACGGTGACACTAAACCTCAATTCAAACAAACAAAACAAATTCAAACAAACACTGTTTGGCAAGGCCTACGCATATTTCCAGTCAAAATTCTATAGATAACATTCCTTTCGCATCACGCAGACCTCACATCGACAAGCATAGCGCGGCTAATTATTTTTTTTTGTTTTGTTTTGTTTTGTTTATACTTATTTATTTTAGTTCGATTGCGACGGAAGCTTCAAGCTTATTTAATCGCTATCGAACACACATTCCGGATGTTTTCACGCGCGCGAGAGAGAGGCAGTGACTATTACACCACTGCTACCCATTTACACCTGAGTGGAGTGAGACAGTGTCATTACGTGTCTTGCCCAAGGACACACCTCGATACCGGATGCCGGATTCGAACGCACAACCTCTCGATCATGAATCGAACGCGTTAACCACTGCGCTATCGAGGCTGGCGCAGCTATGCTCTACCAAGGTTTCCTGCGAATTACTGGTAGTTACTAGGACATCAGTACTGAAGAGATTCTGTGCTTAGTAACTTTGGGTCGATTATTTATCAATCGACACAAAAAATGCCGAGGATTCTCTCGCATAGAAACGATATTTTCTCATGGTATAGGTGAAGTGTACTAAACTTGGCGACAAATTGGGCATAGTGCACTGGGCTCATTAGCAAGAAATTAGACCAACTGAATATTGTAATTAGACAACAATATTACCGCTGTCGGAGATTGAACGAAGAACGTCTAAAATCATAGACGCTCACCAACTACGAGCAAATTCGTTCCTGCAAGGTATGAGATGCGTCCCATCAATACCCAGTAACAAACACATACAATGCTAACCCATTCAACCCAGGACTCCATTACGATAACACACCCGTGCAACATAGTGTATTTTTCACATCTCCAAAATGGCTACTTTTCTGATGAAAATCTGCTCATAAATTCTGTAAACATAGGTTGTGGGTGCTCGTTAGAACCGCCTCATTGAGGCGGTTCTAACGAGTACCCTCAACCTATGTCTTGGAGCAAAAATAAGAAAAATAATGTATATCCCCGTAAACCCCAGTTTTCTCTATATAAAGTGGGGTATAGGGGGGTCTTCATTTCACGGACTTGTTCACGTGATGTCGGAAAAGACACAAAGCCAAAGACTTCACGCTAAAAGTCCGTGCGAGGAACACCACTTTAAACCCCACTTGATATGCAGAAAATTGAGTTTACGGGGTAAACACTATTTTTCTTATTTCTGCTACAAGACATAGGTTGTGTTTACTCAAAATGACGGTTCTAACGAGCATCCATAACCTATGTTTTTTGGCAAAATTTAGAAAAATAAAACACATTTCCACACACAAAAAAAAATAACTACATGTTTTTTGGATATATGAAAGAATGCACTATATCGCACCGACGTGTTATCGAAATAGGTCGGGGGAGCCAATCCCTTTTGTATAATACCCTACTTGTACATCTGATGTCATAACTACGAGCATTGAGTGCAGTGTTGTAAGATTGTTCTCCCTTGATCCACCATGTTGGAGAGTCCACCATGTTGAAGACACCAGACATGTTTCTGTGTACAATTTTGATCATTTTCGTTCATTTACATGTATATCGAACAAAATATATACGGATTAAAGTTTATAGTGTCCGCTCCGGGGAACGGGATGTCACGGGTTCGATCCCGGGCCGTGACATACCAAAGTCGTTAAGAATGGTACTAGCTGCTCCTAGCTTGGCACTCAGTTTTACGTGGTAGAGCTAGGACTGGTCGCCCCAGTGTCAGGATAATGTGACTGGGTGTGGTATCATGTAACGTGTCTGGGACATGATACTACGGTGAGGCAGCACTATAAAAGTGAGCATTGAGCTCCCTGTCGCAACCAGACACCGTCGTGATATGACTGAAAAATTGTTGAAAGCGACGTTAAACCCGAATTCACACACACGGATTCAAGTTAAATTTTAGAAATACAAAAATATATATGTCATTAGTCTCTATAGGTATCACAGAATTTTGTAATACAAAAAATATACAAAATTAGTGTCTAGGTATAACACAATTTTTTACTTTATTTTCCTTTAACTCTTGTTTTGAACCCTACTTTTATATACTAAATCTGTGGTTTACAGGGGTATACATTATTTTCCTTATGTTTACTCAGAAACATAGATTGTGGGTACTTGTTAGAACCGCCTCATCGATGCGGTTCTAACGTATACCAACACTCTATATTTTGAGCAGAAATAAGAAAAATTTCACAAGCTTTCATCACCAAATTATATTTTTCAGTATATTTATATCGGCGTGTTTTCGAAATGAACAAGATAATAATGTCAAAGTGTATTAAGGTTCATCACGAAAACACACCTATATAATTTTGACCCCCCCCCCCCCCGCCCCTTGAACCCCACTTTTATATAGTAAATGTGGGGTTTACAGGTGTAAACCTTATTCTTCTTATTTCTGCTCCAAAATATAGATTGTGGGTACTCGCTAGAACCGTCTAGATGAGGCGGTTCTAACCGAGTACCCACAATTTATATTTTGAGCAGAAATAAGAAATATATCACAATTTTTCATCATAAAATGTTCGGGTTTTTTTTTTTCGGTGGTTAAGTTTACAATTTATTTGAGCGCCCCTGCCCATCGGGGCTTGGAGAAATAGATTGGACTGCACGGTGATTCCGCGCAGAACTGAAACAGACTAAACTTGAGTACTGGTAAACAGCTTGGGTCCAAGCCTGCCCAGGAAAAGTGATGCGAGTCGGACCGCTCCTTAAGCCCTAGCGGTTTCTATGGGCGGTCGGGCTTGAGATGTCATTTCATCTCAATGTCGGGTACAAGTCTCACAAACTCGGAAGCAACGTCTCCAAAATGACCTTAATAATGTTGACGGGGATGTAAAACCGCAACTCAAACAAACAAACAGAACAATGTATTTGAATAGGCGTGTTTTCGTAACGTCGGTTGAAAATAAGCCTGTCATCAGCAACCACTCAATTATTTGCAACAATGGATGCATCCCAAAATCGCAGATTGAAAAGTCTACTTCAGAAACACGGGGACGAAAGGGTTAACATTCGTTAATGTATCTCGAAGTAATGTAATTAGATCATAATGGAATCGTATAGGAATAAATGGGTGTTTATAAGACTAATTGGAAAGGTATGATACGATAAGTAAATTAGAGACATACTTCTTGGCAGTATGGAAGACGAGCAGAGACAAGATAAAACGAACCTCGGCGTTCTGTGTTTCACACCATGATCACGTCTCTGTATTGCATGATGCTTCCACGCAGAGCTGAAACCGACCGCACACGAGTACATGTACCGGTAAAACGCCTACAGGATATAAGCCTGCCCAGGCAAAGCGGTGCGAGTCGGACCGTCCATGCTTTTAAATCATATTGGTTTCATTGGGCGACAGGGCTTGAGATGTCATTTCATCTTAATGTCGGGTCAAAGTCCCACAAAATTGGAAGCAACGTCTCCAAAATGACCTATACAGTATTGACGGGGACGTTAAACCTCAACTCAAGCAAACAAACACATCTCCGTATACTATAATGACGTCTTTTCTATCTCTAGAACTATCATTCTGAATGTTTTTGTTTGTTTAAATTGAGGTTTAACGTCCCCGTCAAAACTATTTAGGTCATTTGGGGGTGGGGGTGGGGGGGGGGGGAGGGCGGACTTTTGCCCGACATTAAGATGAAATAACGTCTCAAGCCCTGCCGCCCAATGAAACCGAATAGGGTGTATATACATGGACGGTCCAACTCGCATCGGCTTAGCTTAGGTTTAGGGTCGGTACATTAAGATGAAATGACGTCTCAAGCCCAGCCGCCCAGTGAAACCGAATAGGGTTTATATACATGGACGGTCCGACTCGCATCGGCTTAGGTTAGGGCCAGTACCCTAACCCTGCCCTGCCTTTTATCATAGAGTAGTTTACATTTTCTTACCGTTGGGATCATTGATTCTATTGTGGAACCATGAAAATATTTGAGGGTCACTGATAAGACCTAATTGGCTGAAACTATAGCTATTCTGGCCAAGGAAACTGTACACTTCATACTTTTAAGTTCTGTGGTGTATTATTTGCTTCCAAAGGATAACCTTTTATACGTCAGGATTAACTGGTGTTAAGGGAATGTGTGGCGGCCGTAAAAAGTATCCCTGCCCTTCATTTTAGTGTTGTTAATATTTTCTGGTCCTTTTGGGTCATTGGTTCTGCTGTGGAACCTTGAACATATCTAAGGGTCACCGGACGCCTAATTGGCTGAAACTAGCCCGTCTTGTCCTGAAAACGAAAACTGTACACTTGTACTTTCTGTGATGTATGCTTTGCTTCCACGGGATAACCCTTTTATAGAACATATCAGACTTCAGTACTGATGCGCGGTCGGTTTCAACTCTGCGTGAAAGCACCATGCAGTCCAATCTATTTCCCCAAGCACCGACCGGCGGGGCCCGTCATTTTTAAGGTGAAAACGTTTTGAAGTCATTCTTTTCTATACATCCAAACATATAATGTGGGTACTCATTAGAACCGAGTACCCACATTATATGTTTGAGTTAAGATAATGTAGCCCCAGTTTTCTCTGTATAAAGTGGGGGTTTTAAGAGAGACAATAACATATTTGTTAACCTTATAATGTACTCAGTCTAATGCGCATGCGTAGCTACTTACCCAGCAAGCGCATGATGTAATTGTGACGTCACATAAACGTCGGTACGTCATGACATTTATGCAACGTTGCACCGACGTGGATTTGACGTTGCTATAGCGACGTGTGCATCCAGGTTGTGCAAGAATCGTGACTTTTGTCTGAAGCTCCCGTATCTGCGAAGGCAGCAACTTGCGCTTGCTGTTCGCCTCTACGATAGCATGTGCAGCCTAGAATGTCTCCCCATCGGGCGAATGACATTTACGTCTCGCTGTATCAACGTTGATGCAACGTCATAACGTTGCATCGACGTCGATATATCGTGGCCTACATGTTGTGTCCCCTACAGCCAAGTAAAAAAACTACATGTAATTGCTGCGTACCAGATCGGATATCATGGATGGATACCAGATGGACTATACGTTTCAGGCTAACAGTCTAAACTGTGATAGTAACGCAAAGCTGCATGCCTGAGAATAAGCTTCAAGCAGTTGTAAGACACCATATTTTCTCAAGATGTGGGTGAAGTGTACGCAACTTGGCGACAGATTGTGCATAATGCACCGGGTTCATTAGCAAGAAATTAGAGCATCTGAACTCTATTGTCATTAGTCAGATGTTCTTGGATAGATGTAGTGCAGCGCAGCTTGCTGCTTTCGGTACAAAAGTACTATTTATAAGGGGGATGGGTTCACTGTATTGTTAGGCTTCTCTGGTCGGGCTCATCGGAGTCTAACTGTTGGTTTTCTTTTGCTCCAGCATTTCAGTGGTTTCTTGCTGTCGAGTCCTCACCGTTGTCTCACCTCTGTGGTTCTTTGATTTCTGTGTTCACGGAGATGTTGCACTGATGAGTTAGGAGGCCTTCATGCGGACTGAACAAATTATTTGTCTAAATCGCGACGGAAGTAAGGGCGAGGATTGTGGCCACGTAAAATCGATTTAAGCCCCCCAGTGGAAATCTTCCACTGACCGTTCCAAGGCGGCTCTTCTGTGGCGATTTATTTATGTTGTTGTTTGTTACTTACTGTGTGTATCACTTGTGTCTTTTAATTTTGGATGGCCATATGGCCATTTTGTGGGAAAGTAACTGTCCATATGGCCTTCCTTTGTTTAGGTTTCCATTATGGTCTGGTCGCTTAATGTTTGTATTTCTTTCCCTTTGGTGTCTTTTATGGATGGAGTAAGTTAATTGTATCAATTCCTGATCTTTGTTTTACTTCTACTTTACATTGCAGATGCCCACGTGACTGTCCCTGATTTGTGTAAAAATCGAGTGTTCGCGTTTTTCTTATCATAGGTAACCCCTTTGTGCTTTTTGCGCCCGGTTACCTTACAAAATCTATCAAGGCAAGTCAAGTTTTCTTATCATTGGGAAGCTCTGATGCCGGAAACATTACGAAAACACGCCTATTCAAATACATTGACAATTTTAACGCCGAAAAAACGAAAATTTTTCTGATGAAAAATTGTGATATTTTTCTTATTTCTCCTCAAAATATTGAACGAGGGCACACGTTAGAACCGCCTCGATTAGGCGGATTTAACGAGTACCCACAATCTATATTTTAGAGTAGAAATAAGGAAAATAAGGTTTACCTCTGTAAACCGCAGTTTTACTGTATAAACGTGGGGTTTAAGGGGTCTAAGTTATAAGGCGTGTTTTTGTGATGAAAAGTGATCTGCAAGTTAACATCGCATCTCTTATCTCTTACCCTGCTGTTCACAACCCTTTTCTTTCCAAACAGTGTAGATCCAGATCAGATGGCTTCTGATAAAGCCATCTGATCAGGATCTACACTGTTTGACATTCAATTTATGAATTTGTAGCAATAACTTACATCAAGTAATCTGATTGGTTCAAAGTCAGAAATGGGTTTGGTTAAACTGAATATTCAGCGAGAGAAGGGTTAAAAATAGGTTTTCGTTACAATTTACCTCTTTGTATTATGCTCTTAGCGCGCTAACTGTGCAAGGCCTGAGTTTTGGGTTATGGTGGCGGTCAATTTAATGATACCCAGTTATATATGCCGAGGGGTATATAGTTTCCGGGATGCCGC
Source organism: Lucinisca nassula (assembly GCA_963580285.1). Taxonomy (NCBI): domain Eukaryota; kingdom Metazoa; phylum Mollusca; class Bivalvia; order Lucinida; family Lucinidae; genus Lucinisca; species Lucinisca nassula. Next base: position 11,996,537 of record OY757020.1, read on the forward strand.
TCGTCCGTTGGTTCGTTTTGTCGTTCGTTCGTACGTACGTTCGTAGGTTCGATAGTTCGTCTTTCCGTCACAGGTCAAAGTTTTGTATTAAAGTTTGTAAGACCGTATAATTTATAGACCCTTAGATGGATTCCATTTATATTTGACATGATGGTAGACATAGGTCTATTGTTTTTTATTGCTGCCGTCGCTGTCAGGTAGCATGACCTTAAGGTCAAGGTCACACTCACATAAATTTCACCATGCTTTCAGTTTTAATCTTTTATTTTTGTTTGCTTGCAATTACAGCAAAATGAAGTTACTAGAATATTTAAACTTTACATAATGTTTCTTCTTGACATCCGGCCCCCGCCCATCGGTGCTTGAAGAAATAGACGGGCTGCATGATCCTTCCACGCAGAGCTGAAACCAACCGCTAATGTGTACTGGTAAACCGCTTAGAGGGTCTAAGCCTGTCCTGGCAAAGTGGTGCGAGTCGGCCCGTACATGCATATTAACCCTGTTGGTATCCTTGGGCGGCAGGGTAAAACTCCCACAAAATTGGAAGCAACTTCTCCAAAATGACCTAAATAGAGTTGACGGGGACGTTAAACCTCAAATCAAACAAACAAATCTTCTTGACATGCTAATTCACGTGCACCTTGACCCCGTGACCTTGCAATGTCTTTCATGCTCCAATGGCTCTGTCAGATTATAACATGACCTCGGAATCTCAGCAACCATAGTTTCTAGAACCTTCAAATTTTATCCAATGTTTGTGACACGCTGACTCTGTAAACACCCTGACCCAGTGACACTGACCTATATGTATATTTCATGCTTTATTGACTTTGTCGTGTTATACAATGACTCTTGTGATCTAAGAAACTACACTGGCTCAAACTTAACTTTTACATTATATTTCTTCTTCAAATGCAGACAACAATAAATAGAGGATCTTACATGAGTGGTCATGTATTATTGAATTAAACGAGTTTAGAAAAAGGGATAAAATGCGAGGCTTTGCCGAGCATTTTATCCCTTTTCCTCAACGAGTTTAATAAATTCAATAATACATGGGCACGAATGCGAGATTCTATTTATCATTTGACATTTATAACGCATTTTATTCACGATTGATTAACAAAAATGTCAATATTCCGCCATTAGTTAACGCGACGTCGTTAAGGACGCCGTACATGTAACGTCACGGAGGGTATCTAACTAATTTGCATATTTAATCCACTAGTGGATTTTCGAATTTATTACATGGCCTTATTACTCTCAGACGCGACGTCATATGATAAATGCAAATAATAATAATAAAACTCAGTTTTCTCTATATGAAGTGGGGTTAAGAGGGTTGTTCATTACACGGACTTGTTTACTTGATGTCACTGTTTTGAACCAGGTTAAGCTGAACAAAGCCCATTACGATGGCACACCCGCGCGACATTGTGCATTTTTCACATCTCCAAAATGGCTACTTTTCTGATGAAAATCCGTCATATTTTTGTTATTTTTATTTCAAGCATAGGTTGTGGATGCTCGTTAGAACCGCCTCATTGAGGCGGTTCTAACGAGTACCCACAACCTATGTGTTGGGGCAGAAATAAGAAAAATAATGTTCATGTATACCCCCCGTAAACCCCAGTTTTCTCAATATAAAGAGGGGTTTAGTGGGGGGGGGGTCATTTCACGGACTTGTTGACGTGATGCAGAATAAATGTTAGTATGTTTGGATAGCTGTTGAATAAGAAACTGGGTTAATTGCGTTCAAAGCCAAAATAACAAAGGCAGTTTGACATTACCAGGAAATGTTTGTCAGCAAATTCCCAGAATTATTTGGACCTTAATAAAATTCCGGAAAATAAGACGTATAATCCAGAATAAAACTCAAAAAGAAATGTTTTGGCGCCATAAATGCCTGGCAATGTCAACGTAAAAGACAAACTTGTCAGGACTTGCTCTAATTTTTCCGATAGTATGAAACACACGCGTTAATCAATAGAAGCACAGACTCCCTTTGTATTCCTCCGCGGATAAGACAGACTCCAAAGTTTCGCGCAAATTCCATACAAAACGTAGCAAATGCAAAACTATTTCTACCATCTCACTCAGCTGTGTTTTGCTATGGACGGGCCTCCGTTGCCTAATGGTTAAGAGCGCTGACTCTCACAGCTGTGGTCCGCGATCATCGCGGGCCTGTGGTTCCCGACCCTCGCGGACCACATGTAAGGACTCCGGTTTTCGCCCACCTCTGATTAACCATCGCATCGACATGAGAATTTCCCGGGCCGGGCAGGGGGAAAGTACGAAACAATAGTGCTGGAATCGTATATTTATAGTGCCTGTATGTTACTATATAAAATTGGGGTTCAGTGATCAGAATTATATAGGCGTGTTTTCGTGATGGCTTCTAATATAACGGTTTAGAATAAACATTACATCAAAAATTCAGCTGCAAAATCGAAGATTTTAGCACATGGGTATGGTCATCTTACCCAGCAGGTACACGTCGGTAAGGCAACGTCAAATCAACGTCGGCGCAACGTCAGAACGTTGCACCGACGTTGATGTGGCGTTGCATAAACATCATGACGCTGCACCGACGTTGATGTTACGTCACATTTACGTCATGTGCCTACAGGGTACTTAATTTTGAGAAACCAGAATTTTCGATGGAAAATCGTAAGACTCCATGTTCCTTTAGACTGGTCCAAGACTTAATGATCAGATTGCAATCGCAAAATTAGTAAGTCTGGAATTATACAGACATTAACGTGCTTAATCGCTGATAGTTGATCTTATTACTGACAACTGACGGTCAAGGAAAGTTCAGAATTTGTAAACACGGCGCTACAAATGTTGTACTACGAGTTTCTTTTTCAAATTAACATCATAAACATTCAGTGGCGTCTGATCTGGGCCTGCACTGTTTGACAAAGTACCACTTTAGGGGTTTCCCCGCATACAATGGGTTAAAGCCCCGCCAATCTGGGCTTGGAGAAATAGTATCGGTTTACCAGTACTCGTGTGCGGTCACTTTCAGCTCTGCGTGGAAGCACCATGCATTCTAAGCTATTTCTCCAAGCCCATCATGCAGCCCATATATAGAAATATATGGGCTGCATGATGCTTCCACGCAGAGCTGAATCCGGCCCGCACACTAGTACTGGTAAACCGCTTAGAGGATCTAAGCCTGTCCAGGAACCGCGGTGCGAGGCGGACCGTCCATGCTAATAAACCCTATTGTTTCATTGGGTGACAGGGCTTGAGATGTCATTTCATCTCAATGTCGGGTAGAAGTCCCACAAAATTGGAAGCAACGTCTCCAAATTGACCTTTACAGTGCGGACGGGGACTTTAAACTTCAAATCAAACAAAACCAAGCCCAGATGGGAGGGGCTTTAAGAACTTTGCATGGACCTGTATGGACTCCCTTTTCCTGCGATAGTATATCCTTATGAGATCCAGGTGTTTGTTCGGGTCTAGAAGAAATAGATGGGATGCATGATGCTTCCATGAAGAGCTGAAACCGACCGCACACGAGTAAGTGGTAAACCGCTTAGAGGATCTAAGCCTGCCCAGGCAAAGCGGTGCGAGTCGGACCGTCCATGCTTATATACCCTATATGCTTCATTGGGCGGCATGGCTGGAGACGTCATTTTTTTCTCGATACCAAAACATTCTACAAATGAAATTGCACGCCGCTTAGACGACCTAAGCCTGCCCAAGCGCCAGGTCTTGAGAAGTCATTTCATCTCAATGTCGGCTAAAAGTCCCACAAAATTGTAATCAACTCCAAACTGACCTTTACAGTGTTGACGGGGACGTCAAACAAACCGAAACAGATTCATTTAGTAGCTTTGGATCGATCGATTAACAATCGACCCAGTAAAAAAAGTCGCTTTTTACGGACCATTCGATGCTATGTGTATTATCTGAGCCCCGCCAAGTGAATTTGTGTCTTCGAGCATTCCGTCATGACAAAGTTTAACCGCGCATGCCCAGCCATTCAGAGGGGCCAGGGATATGGCTTTCTGTCTGAAGGTTTCTCTTGATTCACTGCTTGTATGAGCGAGCAGCGAAGGTTCTGGCGAGACTGCGCGGATGCGCAGGCTCGCCTGAACCTTCGCTGCTCGCATAGGTGATAAGTACCAAAATCGCTTGACGGGGCCCATCTGTCATAGACTAGTGTAAAAGGATCCAGATTTTAGATATCTCGGTAAATTGAACTCAAATGTCGGGCTCTTTCTTGAGTCTGCATTAAGCATTAGATGTAGTCATTTATCACCCACGATTTCTATTGAACCGTGGCTCGAGAAAACCATAATAATATCATGGGCGACCAGCAAAGTCTCTGATCAGACTGCGTATACACGTGGTCTGCACGTGTACTTTGTGGTCTGCAAGATGCTCTAGTCTAATCCTGAGGTACAAAGGCTGTTATCTGGCTCAGTAGAAGCATACATGTCGTTTGATCTGTATCACCAGATGGTTGACAATGCCTAAAGCCACACTCTTCCGTGGCATAGGATATTTGCATAACAGACACAAAGACAGTCAGATCACAAAAGCATTAACTGGGCCCCGTCAAGCGATTTTGGTACTTATCGCCTATGCGAGCAGCGAAGTTTCAGGCGAGCCTGCGCATCCGCGCAGTATCGCCAGAACCTTCGCTGCTCGCTCATACAAGCAGTGAATCAAGATGAACCTTCAGACAGGAAGCCATATCCCTGGCCCCTCTGAATGGCTGGGCATGCGCAGTTAAAATTTGTCATGACGGAATGCTCGAAGACACAAATTCGCTTGGCGGGGCTCAACTGAAAGACATTTGCATGAATATGCATATTTATGATCTTGTGTGCTATGAGCATGGTCGTGAAAACTGTCTTTGTCATTTTTACAGATCAGACTGCGCACGCGCAATCTGATGACTGCGCGTGCGCAGTCTGATCAGCACCTTAGTGGTCAAGTCTTGAAAGAACAATACCGCTGGATTCTATCTAAAATGTCAATACCCATTGACAATCCGTGTAGCTGGGTCCCGACCATCGGGGCTTAGAGAAATAGATTTGGTCGCATGTCGCTTCCACGCAGAGCTGAAACCGATGCACTTGAGTACTGGTAAACCGCTTAGAAGGTCTTAGTCTGCCCAGGCAAAGTCGTGCATGTCGGACCGTCCATGCAGATAAACCCTATAGGGACCTCATAAAGACCGGTCCACTCGAGGTGATATAGCCCGCCCAGCCAAATCCAGTAGAGATCGTTCATAGCACCGTTAATAATTGGAAAGATAGACTGAAGATGTTGACAAGATGTAGGGGTGACGGCAAAGTCCACGAACATCGGCTACATTACGAAAACACGCCTATACAAATACACAGTAAATTTAACCGCCGACGGGCCTCCGTGGCCTGGTGGTTAAGAGCGCTGACTCTTGATCATTAGGTCTCTCACCGCTGTGGTTCGAGCCTCGCTCGGGTCACATGTGAGACGCCAAGTTCTGCAACGGAAGGTCAGGTGGTTTTTCTCCGGGTACTCCGTTTTCGCCCACCTCTGATTAACGATGCAGCTTGATATGAGTGAAATAATCTTGAAAGGGCCGTAAAACCAAAACCAAAAAATTTTTAAGCCGAAAAAAACACGAACATTTTAAGATGACAAATTGTGATATTTTTTTATTTCTGCTCAAAATATAGATTGTGGGTACTCGTTAGAACCGCCTCATCAAGGCGGTTCTAGCGAGTACCCACAATCAATATTTTAGAGCAGAAATAAGAAAAATGACTATTCACCATATTTGCATTACTTGCTGGCTCCCAGCTTGCCAATTGTCAATATTGGAAAAACAGGTAACCAGACCCCCCTGACCTTTTAAGGTCGGGGGGGGGGGTCTGGTTACCTGTTTTTCCAACACTGATAACCTTCAGACTAGGAACCAGCAGATAATGCAAATAAGGTGAATACCCCTGTGAACCCCAGTTTTACTATATAAATGAGGGGTTCAAGGGGGTCAAAAGTATATAGGCGTGTTTTCGTGATGATGAGCAGGCGACGTCGCTTTGTCAGCATTAGCAGTGTATTGTTGAGCGATTTAGATGTAAAGAAGACCACATCACGAGCGTGTAGCACGAATGGTTTGTCTGCTTTTAACTGACAGACCAATTGTGGTTCCGGCCCCACCCATCGGGGCTTGAAGAAATAGATGTGCTGCATGATACCTCCTCGCAGAGCTGAAACCGACTGCACACGAGTACTGGTAAACCACTTAGAGGATCTAAGCCTGGCCAGGCAAAGCGGTGCGACTCGGACCGTCCATGCTTATAGGCCTTATTGATTTCATTGGGCGGCAGGGCTTGAGGTGTCATTTCATATCAATGTCGGGTAAAAGTCCCACAAAATTGGAAGCAATATCTCCGAAATGACCTTCACAGTGTTAATGGGGACGTTAAACCTCAAAACAAAACCAGTTGTGATGCCATATTTTAATCAAAGTACTGGCAGTACTGATAGTCGATTGTTTCTCAGAGGGGTTTTAACTGCTAAATTCCTGTACTTAATGCAGACAGTTCAGATCCTGATGAGTCAGTCGTCTTGTCCTGTGGCGTCTAGTCTTTGTCTGCAGTGTTTGCAAGTGCCTACAAACATGAACCTGGATAAGCGTTTAACTCTCTTTACACTTCACTAAAACACGCCTATATAATTTTGACCCCCTTGAACCCCACTTTTACACAGCAAAACTGGGATTCTACAGGTGTTAACCTTATTTTTCTTATTTCTGCTCAAAATATAGATTGAAGGTACACGTTAGAACCGCCTCATTTTTCTTATTTCTGCTCTAAAATATAGATTGTGGGTATTCGTTAGAACCGCCTCGATGGGGCGGTTCTAACGTGTACCTACAATCTATATTTTGAGCAGAAATAAGAAAAACGTCACAAATTTTCATCTGAAAGTTTTCATTTCTTCGGCGGTAAAATTTACAATGTATTTGAATAGGCGTATTTTCATAATGACAGCGCGTAAAACGTCACAACGACAAGGTCACAACGACAAGAATAGCCCGCCTATCGGGGCTTGAAGAAATAGATTGGCTGCATGATGCTTCCACGCAGAGCTGAAAACGACCCGCACACGAGTACTGGTAAACCGCTTAGAGGATCTAAATATGTTCTATAAAAGGGTTATCCTTTTGAAGCAAGGAATACACCACAGAACTGGAAAATATGAAGTGTGCATGTTTTCTGGGCCGGACTAGCTAGTTTCGGCCAATTAGGCCTCATCAGTGACCGTCAAGTATTTTCAAACTTCCACAATGGAAACAATGATCCCAAAGGACAAGAGAATACAAACAACACTATGATGTAGGGCAGGGAGACTTTTTACGGCCGCCAAACTCTCCCAGACATCAGCTGTAGTGACGTTAAATATGTTCTATAAATATGTTCTAAGCCTGCCCAGGCAAAGCGGTGCGGGTCGGCCCGACCATGCTTATAAACCCTATTGGTTGCATTGGGCGGCAGGGCTTGAGATGTCATTTCAATGTCGGGTAAAAGTCCCTCAAAATCGGAAGCAACGTCTCCAAAATGACCTTTACAGTGGTGACGGGGATGTTAAACCTCAAATCTAACAAAGACAAGAATAACACGGCAAAGAAATTACTTTTACCTGAATATCGTAGAAACGATATTTGCGTGGCTCAATGGTAGTCTCGTGAACGAAGCCGAGCCTGATTTTGATATCAAATACACGAATCTGGTATTCTATATTTATCAGGTTATCCCCTTGTTCACTCTTAAATTGGCAATTTACGATCAGTTTTCGATTGTATCATTCCGACGCAAAATAATCTGTCGATATATTAAGTATCAGTTGACTGTATTTTTTCCTATGATATATTTTTTCAATTAGTTTTTCCAATTTTTCCGGTAATGATAAAATTTTTGCCACTTTTTCCAGTAGTCCGCATCATTCATAAAAGTGCAGTGTCACGTTGACCTGGTAAAGCTTACTTGTCCTGAGATGCACAGACCAATGTGTTTCAATGCAATCACTTAAGTGGGTAACTAATAAATGGAGAAATCAAGAATCCCCAAGACCAAGAAACAAATTGTGTGGATATTTGTGAGAATCGCCTCTGTGTGGATATCCACAAAATCCTCGGCGAGGCGATTCTCACAAATATCCACAACATTTGTTTCTTGCTGAGATTAAGGGAAACAGTCCTTTGTTACCTATGTACTACTCCTTATTGGGAGTCTTTATAGTGGCCCCCGCCCATCGGGGCTTGAAGAAATAGATAGGCTGCATGATGCTTCCACGCAGAGCTGGAACCGATCCGCACACGAGTACTGGTAAACCGCTAAGGATCTAAGCCTGCCCAGGGGTAAAGCGGTGTGAGTCGGACCGTCCATGCTTAAAACCCTATTGGTTTTAGTGGGCGGCAGGGCTTGAGAAGCCATTTCATCTCAATGTCGGGTAAAAGTCCCACAAACTTGGAAGCAACGTCTCCAAAATGACCGTTACAGTGTTGACGGGTACGTTAACCTCAAATCCAACAAACAAAATTCTTTATAGCGACAAATGGTTAGGGAACAGACGCTGTTGTTATAGCGAGGGTCCTATGTTTACATCTGGGTCGATTCATAAACAATCGACCCCAATCTTCGCCGCTTCGAACGTCAGATAATTGTTGTAGACACTGGCAACAATCTGTCGCTATTGTGCACTTCAATGAGATGAAACAGACGCAATTTATATCAGAGACATAAAGTAAAAATCACTAAAAGCTTTAATAATTTTATCATCTTGTTCTATTCGTGATCACGGCTTCTATTCTCCGCTTTCCTGCTCGAAATTGATATTAAATCCCAGCGTAATATCCTAGACAATTATGGATCTGTTTGGAAAGGTCAAAAAGCAACACAGTCACATGCACTGAAGACGGAGCATGGTCATATTCTGATTCTCAGATCTGTAGGGAAATCATACCTTTTATCACGAAGCACCCGTTTTTGTAGCAAAATGGCCATTTCATCGACAGTCTTTTTCTTTCCTGCGCGATTAAATAAGTTACGCCATCTAAACTTGTAGTATCGAAACCGTTTTTTAGCTCACCTGAGCACGAAGTGCTCAAGGTGAGCTTTTTGGATCGGTCTTTGTCCGTCGTCCGTGCGTCAGTCGTCAACTTTTGCTTTAAACAACTTCTTCTCCGAAACTGCTGGACAGATTTTGATCTTATCTCACAGGAATGCTACTTGGGTGATCCTCTACCAAAATTGCTCAAACTGTTCCGCTCGGGTGAACAAGATGGCCGCCAGAGCTAAAAATAGAAACAACCTTTAAACGACTTCTCCTGCTTAACCCGTGGATGGATTTTGAAATTATTTCTCAGGAATGTTCCTTGGATAACCTTCTACCAAAATTGCTCAAACCGATCCGCTCGGGTGAATAAAATGGCCGCCAGAGCTAAAAATAGAAAACCCTTTATACGACTTCTACTCCTTAACCAGTGGATGGATTTTGAAATTATTGCACAGGAATGTTCCTTGGGCGCCCCTCTACTAAAATTGCTCAAACCGTTCCGCTCAGATGAACAAAATGGCCACCAGAGCTAAAAATAGAAAAAACCTTTTAAGGACTTCTTCTCCTTAACCAGTGGATGGATTTCGAAATTACTTCACAGGAATGATCCTTTGGTGACCCTCTACCAAAATTGCTCAAACCGTTCCGCTCGGGTGAACAAGATGGCCACCAGAGCTAAAAATAGAAAAAAAAACCTTTAAACGACTTCTTCTTAACTAGTGGATGGATTTCGAAATTACTTCACAGGAATGTTCCTTTGGTGACCCTCTGCCGAAATTGCTCAAACCGTTCCGCTCGGGTGAACAAAATGGCCACCAGAGCTAAAAATAGAAAAACCGTTAAACGAATTCTTCTCCTTAACCAGTGGATGGATTTTGAAATTATTCCCCGGAATGTTGTTTTGACGAACCTCTACCAAAATTGCTCATATCGTTCCGCTCGGGTGAACAAAATGGCCACCAGAGCTAAAAATAGAAGAACCTTTACACGACTTCTTCTCCTGATTTGTTTTGTTTGATTTGAGGTTTAACGTCCCCGTCAACACTGTAAAGGTCATTTTGGAGACGTTGCTTCCAATGTTGTGGGACTTTTACCCGACATTGAGATGAAATGACTTCTCAAGCCCTGTCGCCCAATGAAACCATTAGGGTTTATTAGCACTTCTTCTCCTGAACCAGTGGATAATTTTGAAATTATTTCACAGGAATGTTCGTTTGGTGACCCTCTATCAAAATTGCTCATACTGTTCCGCCCGGGTGAACAAGTGGCCACCAGAGTTCCTGCTTAACCAGTGGATGGATTAATAGCCATGGGGCCAAAAACGGCCCCGCCCCGAGGCCCACTGGTTTTACATTGGCTTATATAGGGAAAACCTAAAAAAAAACTTCTTGTCTGAAACCAGTAGGCCCAGGTCTTTGTTATTTGGTATGTAGCTTCGTCTAGTGGACCGCTACCAAGATTGTTCAAATTATAGCCCTGGTGCAAAAAACGGCTCCGCCCCGGGGCCAACTGATTTTACATAGGCTGATATATGGAAAACCTTTAAAAATCTTCTGGTCTGAAACCAGGAGACCCAGGTCTTTGATATTTGGTATGAAGCTTCATCTAGTGGACCTCTACCAAGATTGTTCAAATTATAGCCCTGGGGCCAAAACCGGCCCCGCCCCGGGGCCCACTGGTTTTACATAGGCTTATATTGGGAAAACCTTTAAAATCTTCTTATCTGAAACCAGAAGGCCCAGGTATTTGATACTTGGTAAGTAGCTTCGTAAAGTTGACCGCTACCAAGATTGATCAAATTATAGCCCTGGGGCCAAAAACGCCCCCGCGCCAGGCCCATTGGTTTTACATAGGCTTTTATAGGGAAAACCTTTAAAAATCTTCTCGTCTGAAACCAGAAGGCCCAGGTATTTGATATTTGGTATGAAGCGTCATTTAGTGAACTTCTAGCAATATTGTTCAAATTATAGCCCTGGGGCCAAAAATGTCGCCGCCCAGAGACCCTTTGGTTTTACATAGACTTATTAAGGGAAATTTTTAAAAATCTTCGTATCTGAAACTGCAAGGCCTAGGTCTTTGATGATTGGTATGGAGCTTCATCTAGTGGACCTCTACCAAGATTATTCCAATTATAGCCCTGGGGCCACAAATGCCCCCACCCTGGGGTCCTTTGGTTTTACATAGACTTATATAGCCCTGGTGCATAGGCTTATGTAGGGAATATCTTTATAAAAATCTTCTTCTCTGAAACCGCAAGGCCCACGTCTTTGATATTTTGGTGTGTACCTTCATCTAGTGGACCTTTGCCAAGATTGTTCAAATTATAGCCTTTGTTGATGTTTGGTATGAAGCTTCACCTTTAAGACCTCCCTCAACAGTATGCACATTAAGGCCCTTGGGCCAATAATGGCCCTCCCTGGGGCCCACTTGTTCACTTGTTACACTATGGATCAGGTGAGCGATCCAGGGCCATCATGGCCCTCTTGTTTTTTGTTTTTTTTTTTGTTTTTTTTTATTTATTTATTTATTTATTTTCTGAGACATTATATTATCAAGTCCGTGAAATGATTTTTGTTTGATTTGAGGTTTAACGTCCCCGTCAACACTGTAAAGGTCATTTTGGAGACGTTGCTGCCAATTTTGTGGGACTTTTACCCGACATTGAGACGAAATGACATCTCAAGCCCCGTCGCCCAATGAAACCAACAGGGTTTATTAGCATGGACGGTCCGCCCCGTACCGCGGCTCCCGGACAGGCCTAGATCCTCTAAGCGGTTTACCAGTACTAGTGTGCGGGCCGGATTCAGCTCTGCGTGGAAGCATCATGCATCCCATATATTTCTTCAAGCCCCTATGAGCGGGGGCCGGTCCGTGAAATGAACACCCCTCTAGACCCCACTCTATATATAGAAAATTGGGGTTTACAGGGGTATAAATGTTTTGCTTATTTCTGCTCCAAAACATATGTTGTGGGTACTCGTTAGAACCGCCTCACCCGCAACCTATGTTTTGAGTATATATAAATAAGAAAAATATCTATTTTCATCGGAAAAGAAGTCAATTTTGGAGACGTGAGAGAGCACTAAGTCACACGGGTGCACACGGGTGTGTTATCGTAATGAAAATAGTTGTTTAAACAGCAAACGTTGTAACCTGTAGTATGTATGCTTAAATCATTCAGTGCTCTCGCCCCATCCCATGCTCCGCACAACCTTCCTCAAAAGCAAATAACATTGGCAAACAGTTTGGTCTGAGATGAACATTTGGGTCTACAGTGTTTGTTAAGTTAAGTAAGATACTTGTATTCAACTTACCACAAACAAATCTAAACCTTGGACGCCTGCAACAGCCGGGCGATTGTACGAGTACCCATCACCTATGTTTGGAGCAGGAATAAAGAAAATATAAATAACAAATCTGAAAAAGGCTACTAATACAGATATGAAAAAAGTCATTTTATTTTACACTTACATGTAGCAGTGAAATCAATGCATATCTGAAACAAATAAAAATGATATTTTCACATTGTGAAAAATAACATAAACTTGTTATTTTCATAGGAGCAGCCCGACCTGCTTTTTTGTTACTTAACATTTCAGTGCAGACATCACGAAAAAACGCCTTTATAATTTTGACCCCCTCGAACCCCACCTTTATACAGTAAAAATTGGGTTTACAGGGGTAAACCTTATTTTTCTTATTTCTGCTCAAAAGTATAGATTGTGGGTATTCGTTAGAACCGCCTCGATGAGGCGGTTCTAACGAGTACCCACAATCTATATTGTTCTAACGAGTACCCACAATCTATATTTTTAGCAGAAATAAGAAAAAACACAATTTTTCATCTTAAAATTTTCATTTTTCTGCGATAAAGGTTACAATTTATTTGTATAGGCGTGTTTTCGTAATGTTTATTTAGGTTAAAAAAAAAGAAATTTACTTTTTTCGATAAATACCAAAAATGTTTAATCTTGTGTGTTTAAAACACTCAGAATTTTCCCTCTTGCTTCGCATTCGTGAAAATTCTGAGGTTTTCAACACACCCGATGAACTATATTTGATATTTAGTCCAAAAAGGTTCATGTAAATATATCTTCAGTGTCGCACGCGGGTGTGTTATATCGAGGATCTTACATGAGTGCTCGTGTATTATTGAATTTATTAAACGAGTTGAGGAAAAGGGATAAAATGCGAGGCTTTGCCGATCATTTTATCCCTTTCTTCAACGAGTTTAATAAATTCCATAATACATGAGCACGATGCAAGATTCTGTTTATCAAATGACATTTAAAACGCATTTTATTAACGATTGTTTAACAAAATTGTCAATATTCCGCCATTAGTAAACGCGACGTTGTTAAGGACGTCATACATGTAACGTTACGGGGCGTATCTAACTAATTTGCATATTTAATCCAATAGTGGATTATCGAATTTATTACATGGCGTTATTACACTCTCAGACGCGACGTCATATGATAATGTAATATACCACTAATGGAGGAGCAAATATGTCCTTCTACATTATAAGCATGTGCAATGAGGGACTTTTCGTACTGGATCTGTCGTTCGTATTCTCGCTTTGTGCTGATGCAATTTGAACATTTTAACAGAGAATCTTACAACCAATTTGAACGTTCGCCACAAGAGACTTAAATCCCCCAGAAGGCAAAAAGCATATGGAATATAAATTGCTACTTTATTACAAAATTCCCAAATGTAAAATAGGTTTCAGTCAAAATACAGATTGTTACCACATGAATACGTAGTCATAAAATAACTGAAAATCCAATTTTACTCAAAGAGAAGCGTACTTAGAAACGTAAATGTTTTGCTACTATTCCGCAATGGCATTCGTGGGTTTTGTCAGGAAACTAGAAATAGAATCTCCTCAATCAAACATGGTCAAATTCGGAATAAGGAGCCTGCCATCACGAAAACACGCATATACAATTTTAACCCTTTAACCCCCACTTTTATATAGTTAAATTGGGGTTACAGGTTAGTACATTATTTTTCGTATTTCTTTTCAAAAACATAGAGTGTGGGTTCCTGTTAGAACCGCCTCATCGAGGCGGTTCTAACGAGTTTCCACACTCTTTGTGATTGGGCGGTTCTAACGAGTACTTACACTGTATGTTGTGAGCAGAAATATAAAAACAGTTCGAATTTGTATCTGTAAATTATCAGTTTTTGGATTAAAACATTTAAATATATTTGAATAGGCGTGTTTTCGAAATTGGTAGCGCCTGACTGTGTGATTAACAGAAGTACTTGCTGTGGATTGTTTTAACTCACCTTGGCCGAAGGCTCCAGAGGACCTTAAAATATGGTAGTCCATCGACAGGCCGTCCAGTAGCACCTTTTGATCAGTCACATGTATATCTCTACAGCCTGCAGGCTGAACCCAATAATTTCTTTCCTGAAGCATGGCTCTGGTGGGGGGATTGATGGCGGTAGCTTTTTATGGAAACTGAATGAACATTTTGGTTGCTATATCAACCTCAAGGCCCCACAGACATTCTATGGGAAATTCTTGCATACCCGTTGCTCTTTCAGTTTTATTCAGATCTTTTTGAAACTTACGTATAAGAAGGGTGAGGATAAAAACTCGGATGAAAACTGGCAAGGTTCAACAGTGCACATTCTTTCGCCAGAAACTGACAACTGCCCTTCTTGTCTCCGCGTAATGGAGAGAATCACGGTAGAAAAGATTTCATGATCAATCTCCACATTAGAAGACAGTTCATCGACACATTACTGTTCACCGACAAACTTATAGTACATTTATTTATGATTGAAAAACTGCTTTATATACACATGAAATATACTTGTCCAGTCGAAACCTTTTACCTTATGTTTAAATGAGTATAATATACTTATTTTGATATTTATTTATTTATGGTGCTCACCGATGCCTTTCCTATAAAAGGTGTATACTTTAGAGGCAAGAAATAAACCAAACAACTGAAAATTGCGTACAAAATCTACTTTCGGACTTTATCATCATACAGTAGAACTTCGATGGCTCGAACACCGATGGCTCGTTTACCATGGATGAGTCGAACCCATTCTTGAGCCCCTAGCGAAATCCTTTACATAAGAAATAGTGGGGGATAACTGAGGAGATTTTAGTCTTTAAGCTTGCAAATGTATGCTGTGTGTACTCATTAGAATCGCCTCGATGAGGCTATTCTAATGAGTACACACAGCATACATTTCCATTATAGAACACCGAAAAAATGTCTAAAAGTATCTCATTATGCCTCCTGACAGTAACCTCAGTGGCTCGAACTACCCCTGTCTCGAACAGTTTTTCGAGGTCCCAAAGGTGTTCGAGCCATTGAAGTTCGACTGTAGTTTCAAAGTTTCATAATGGAATCGATGTTTCCAAAGGTCTTAAAACAAAATCTACACTATGATGAAAGGCATGGAAATCTTTTACGGTGACCAAACCGTCCCTTAATACTACCTGTTGTTTATATGTGCTATAAAGTGTTATCCTTTGGATGCAAAATACACAATAGATCAGAATACCGCAGAGCGTACAAACACCCGGTTTCAGCAAATTTGTTCTATCCAGTGACTATCAAATATATTCAAGCCAGATTTAAGCCTGTCTTTAACTGCCAACCAGATGCAACATCAAACGTTCACAAACAATCACCATATCAGCACTCTCAGTGCTTTGATTCCAGTCTACACGCAGGTACCGTCAATCCTCCGGTGCTGTCGGTACTTAGATTAAACTTAGGACTGGGTTCATTATTACTTTAATGTTATTAATCAAGTAATTTTGTATTGGCCCAGTTACAGGTCTGAGGTCTGCTGTATTGGCACGAGGCCGAAGGCCGAGGCCAATACAGCTGACCGAGGACCTGTAACTTGGCCAATACGTAATCCCTTGATTTATGACAATTTTATTAACTGACGCAATTATGATTTTTAATATTGGCTGATCTGGTTTAATACAGAATAGTCAATTAATAAAAAAGATTAAAAGTTTGGAATTATAGTGAAATCATATTCGCCGTACTTTACGTCTTAAAGTACATTCTGTTATCTAAAATTTCCAATCTTGCTTCATCAGTGGTATTGTGTTAGTCTGTGTAAACAATTGCTTGTTTTAAAACATGGGGATCATATGGAGTGGAGCCAAGTTGACTGGGGTGTTACGTGGGATGGTACGGTAGCATGTTAGTGGGGAGGTGCCGTGTGAAGTCGAGTTGACGAATCGGTGTGTGGAGTGGTGTGGCGATGGCCTAAGTGTGCAGTGGTCGGAGTGGACTGGACGGATTGGAGGGAAGTGGTGTGGAATGAGGTGGAGATGGAGCGGTGCTTTGTAGCGTTGAGGGTTTGGGTGCTAAGGGTAGCGAAACTACTGAGTGGAGTAGAGCACAGCCAAGAGGGTAGATGTGGTATTGATTGCTGAGCGCAGTGTTAGTTGTGTTGAAGATTCACCTCCCTGCCAACACTACTTAGGTCATTTGGAGACGTCGCTTCCTATTTCGTGACACTTTTACCCGACACTGAGATGAAATGACAGCTCAAGCCCTACCGCCCAAGAAACCGCTAGTGTTTAAGGAGCGGTCCGACTCGCAGCACTTATCCATAGCAGGATTAGACCTTCTAAGCAGTTTACCGGTACTCCAGTTCGGTCTGTTTGAGCTATGCGCGCAAGATCCATGCAGCCCAATCTGTTTCTCCAAGCCCCAATGGGCGGGTGAGCGCCATGTAGTGAATTTTTGTGGTGCCGAATGAACTCGAGTTGAGGAGTGCAGCGGAGGGGAGTGGAGGGAGCGACCCTGGGTAAAAATGATGTGGTTATGAGTGGATTGACGGGGTGATGTATTGTTGAATGAGTGGTGGCCTGGGAAACCGAGAGGAACAGAACGGAGTGAAAGGGAGCGGAATGGAAAGAGGTGGAGTGGAGTGGAGTGTTATTAACCGGAGTAATACTGGTGTCTTCCGTACCAATGGTCACATGTACTTGTAGATGAAATTTGATGCCCTCCTTTTCGGTAGTTAAAGTTTCAAGACTCAGAAAGGAAAGCGACTTTATAAAGATGTTACAACGCATAATGTAGTAATGTAGTAATTTCTTCATTTTGAAATTTTTACTACATTATGCGTTGGCATAGTCGACGCGAAATGAAATAAAATGTCGTTTTTACTTCATTATGCGTCGATACTAAGAGGTTTGAGCAAAATGAAAGAATTATTTCATTTTGCGGCGATGGGTGGCATACTTAATTTTACTTCATTATGCGTCAACAGTTTGTTTGTTTGATTTGAGGTTTAACGTTCCCGTCAAGACTATTTAGGTCATTTTGGAGACATTGCTTCAAATTTTATGGGACTTTTACCCGATATTGAGATGAAATGACATCTCAATCGCTGCCGTCCAATTAAAAGCAATAGGGTTTATATGCATGGATGGGCCGACTCGCAGCAGTTTTCCTGGACAGGCTTAGACCTTCTAAGCAGATTACGAGGACTCATGTACGGGCGGTATCAGCTCTGCGTGGAAGCATCGTGCAACCCATCTATTTATACCCCCGGCATACGAAGTATGCAAGGGGGTATATAGTTTTTGTCCATTCTGTCTGTCTGTCTGTCTGTCTGTCTGCCTGTCTGTCTTTTGTTTGATTTGAGGTTTAACGTCCCCGTCAACACTATTTAGGTCATTTTGGAGACGTTGCTTCCAATTTCATGGGACTTTTACCCGACATTGAGATGCCGCCCAATAAACCTTTTTCTTTGTGATTTTGACCTTCAGTGTGCTTTTGTGGAAGACCGTCTTTTGGACTGTTCAACTGTGGTCTTAAAGACCACTTTTGAACCGTCTCAAATGTGGTCTAAATTGTAGGTTGTATTGCTTCCTAAGTCTTTTCGAAGACAGCTATGTTCTACCATCATTACTTCATTATGCGTCGATATGGTGCATATCAACGCGAAATGAAATAATTTTTTTAATTCATTTCGCGTCGACTATGCCAACGCATAATGTAGTAAAAAAATCAAAATGTAGTAATTACTACATTACTACATTATGCGTTGTAACACACGTGTGATTCCTTTCCGGGACCGATCTATATTCTGTTTTATTCTATACCATGAACAGTTAATCCCAATCTAGACAAGTAAGAAACAGGAAAATACCAATTTAACTTCTCGACACGTCATTGGTTGACAGCCTCGTACAAGAGCCACGTCATAATTAAACCCGTCAATAAGGTTGGCGACTATGTGCACGGAAGCTAGAGATATATGTACTGTACTATCCAGCCATCGAACACAAAGGTGCTGAGCAGCCTGCGCGCATGCGCAGACTGATCAGCACATTTGTTGTTCGAAAACTGCATAAATAGGTTTGTCTCTTGACACGTTTCTTGTATGATTTGGAACTGGATATGGCGACACAATTTTCCACCCAAGGGACACACGCTTTGATTTGATTTTCAGCACGATAGAATTGATATATGAGGCGTGGAATAAAAAATGTGGAATGGGACGTATGTGTTAATGAAGAAATTAGGTCCGACTGCACATGCGCACGGACGGTTCATTGTTTTTCCTTGTCAGCCTTTTTTGCTGCATAAGGACATGCTAAAAACACTCGTTATCAACACTATCTTGTAGCTTCTATCTATCTTCAAATAATGCTTAACCCATTGCTGGGACTTGTAGCACGTGAGTGCAAAGTCGGGCTAAGAAAAGACAAGAGGTGAAAATTAAAGGAAAGTTAAAAGCGTGAAAGTTAAAAAGGTCTAGTTACAAGATTAGAAGCAAGGGGGTGGTTGGTTAAGGTGAGCAGTGATTGATCTGGCTGACTGTCCTGTTGAACTCATCAGCGTTGGGCAGCAAGACTACTGCTGTAGGGAGGGAATTCCAGTGTACAATAGTGTGGGGGAAATAAGAATATTTATAATAATCTGTAGTGGTAGAGATCTGTCTGTAAGCCATTGGGTGTGAGGTTTTAGATTGTCTTTGCAGGGCTATGAGGTACTGGCTTCTGACAATATAGAAAATTAAGGTGTACTTCTCTTTACTTCTAGTTTGAAACGCATTGTAGGTACTGGTTAGAATTGCCTCGATGAGGCGATACTGTCAATATAAGCGTGAGGAACGTGATAGCTCATTGGTTAGTACACTTGCCTCTGATGCTAGAGGCCCCCGGTTCGATCCCCGAAGGCGGTGATTATTTCGGTGTCCGAACCCGCTCCGTTGGCATCATTTGCAGGGATGAATGCCAAAAAGTGCACCGTCCTTCGGATCGGGATGTTAACTGGAGGCCCCCTGTGCAGGAAGAGTCATCTCATGTGCAGGTTAAATACCCCTACCGCAATTACATGTTTACTGTATAGTCTTTCAACTCTGCAACCTGGCGTGTATGTAATGTACACCTGCGAGTAATGGTCAAATGTGACCGACCGCAGTATAAGTAGAAAGAAAGAAAGACAAGTGCACAAAACATACGACAGATGGAGAAATAAGAAAACTAATCACTTAAGTATCTTCAATACCCCTCCTTACGAGGAGTTATAGTAATCCTTTTGAACAACAAACTCGTTTGACGCATCCCTACCGGATTTAACGACATTTCATTGACGAACGTTTGTTATAATTTTCTTATTTTTGCTTTATACAGTAAAATTCCTCTTTCAGAAAGTTAGGCAAAGGACATCAGGGTAAGTACCTATGGATGCGTGCCAATGTTCTTTGACTTCCATTACGATAACATATTCGTGTGATATAGTACATTTTTCATACCTCAAAAATTGGCATTTTTTTATGATGAAAATTTGTGATATTTTTCTTATTTACACCCCAAACATAGGTTTTAGGTGCTCGTTAGAACCCCCTCAATGAGGCGGTTCTAACGAGTACCCACACCCTATGTCTTGGAGCAGAAATACGGAAACTTATTTTTAACCCTGTAAACCCCAGTTTCTCTATATAAAATTGGGTTATGGGGGGTGTTCCGTTCACGTACTTGTTAACGTGATGGTAGACGACTTGGCAAAAAGGGAGTGACGAAAAAGTGTCGCTAGGTTGCTGCTTCCGCCTCATCTCGGGTCCGCCTAGTGGTGCGTATGTGACTTCTTGACGAAGTCAGTACATGTAGGTGAGAGGGAGAAATCTAACACTTATTGATATACGCCACTTCTATAGCCTTGGTGTTTAGCGACGCTGGTAGGGTGGTCGGCTCCTTCACGAAATCAATGTTAATACCTGGATGGGTGACAACGTAGTTTGACTTCGTGGACGACTTGGCAAGCGCTGTATTTGTTGACAATATAGGGATCACCTATAGGTTTTCATGCATTAGCATTTGCCGGGTCCCGTGGAAGCTGTTTGAACACAAGGCCGCTAGGCCGAGTGTATAAATGTCTTCCGAGGGACCCGGCGAATGTCTTTGCAATGAGAAAAACATGGATGATCGTTGTTCTTGCATCATAACTTACGATTCCAACAGCAAATGGTGACGAAAACGCCCCAAAGCTTCATTTTAACTCAAAATAATATAAACTCCTCGCATGCGACCGGCAAACCAACATCGCGGCTAGTTCATAATGTTGTTTGCAATGACGACAGTTCCGCAATGACCTTCTGACGTCGTCATAACATTCCAAAATGATGCGTTCAGGGCGATAACGTTTCGTCGCTCATTGTAACGTAAACAAAGCAGGGCAAACCTTGTGATATTAAAAGTTCAAAACCCATGTTCAAATAGCACGTGAATGTCACGATTTGAAAATGGATTTTGTTGTTTCGACGCGTCTTCCGGTTCATTCAAGAATATAAGATTTTTGCACACCAGACAAGGAAATCCGTGATTTTACCCTGGGATAGAAATTTATGTTCTGACCCTTGTGTTGCGACCCCAAATCGAATATAATCGCGTGTTTGATAAATGCACTGGTTGATTACAACCTCATGTGCAGCGTCGTCATGCGTGACGTCACTAAACATTCCTGTTGTGTCATCACAAAATGGCGGACGTCGGTAACCGAAGTGACAGCAGCATTAAAATTCGCAATAGAAATGGAAGGTATGCAAGAAAAAGAATCCAATATGGGTGTGACGGGTGGATAGAAAAATCCGTCCCTCGGGATTTCTGTCCGGCATCACTCGGCAAGCCTCGTGATGTCGGTTCCGGCATCACTCGGCAAGCCTCGTGATGTCGGACAGTGTCCCTCGGGACGGATTTTTCAATCCACCCCTCACACCCATATAAGATTCTTATAATCTTATATGGGTGTGAGGAGTGGATTGAAAAATCCGTCCCAAGGGTCACTGTTCGGCATCACGAGGCTTGCCGTGTGATGCCGGACAGTGATCCCGAGGGACGGATTTTTCTATCAATGCTGCAGCCACTTCGGTTACCAACGTCCGCCATATTGTGATGACACCGCAGGAATGTAAAGTGACGTCACGGATCGTGCATGACGTCAATCTTAACGACGGCGCACACAAGGTCGTAATCAACCAGTATATTTATCAAACACGCGATTATATTCGATTTGGAGTCGGAACACCAGGATCAGAACATAAATTTCTATCCCAGGGTTAAATCGCGGATTTCCTTGTCTGGTGTGCAAGAACAGCAATGTTCATAGGACGGTTGGATTAAAACGTGCCGCTAGTTTTTTTTTATTTTTTTGCTTAGGCTCCGCCCTAATGTATGTCTGAAGAGGCGTGTGTGTCCCCGGGAAGAAGTGAAAAGACGAAAGTGCGAAATGTAACGAGTACATGTATTGATAAATACCGGGTAAATTGGTCTGCTTTTTCACGAAATTGTTTGTTAGTGCCTGGATGAGGGTGACAAGGTTGACTTCGCGGACGACCAGGCAAACGCTATATTCGGTGACAGCGATGGAATCAAGAAATTCCGCCGGTTTCTTGCATATCCTTCGCCGTGAGCATGCGTGTCCCCTGGAACTTTACGAAAACACGCCTTTACAAATACATTGTAAGCTTTACCTCCGAAAAATCGATTTTTAGATGAATTCATATTTCTGCTGAATAAATAGGTTATGGGTACTCGCTAGAACCGCCTCAGCGAGGCGGTTATAACGAGTACCCACAATCTATATTTTAGAGCAGAAATAAGAAAAATAAGGTTTACCCCTGTAAGCCCCATTTTTACTGCATAAAAGTGGGGTTCAAGTGGGTCAAATGATATAGGCGTGTTTTTGTGATGAAACAGTCAAAAGATGAGGTATTATTGATACCTATTTTGTAGCCTTGCAGCAGGGGTCGGCTACTCTAGCGACGCGAGTAGAGTGAAGGTTATTATGCTCCCCGAAGAATTTCGGGGGAGCATATAGTCGCCACTTCGTCCGTGCGTCCGTCCGGCTCTTGTCCACGCGAATTCTCAGAAACTACTTGTCGGATTTCAATGAAACTTCATGGGAATATCAAGTATCGAAGGTGGATGAGCATATCACCTGCGTGTTTTGGTTCGATCATTTTCCAACAGTTATGGCCCTTTGATGAATTTTGCGTGAATATATAGGGTACTGTTCGTGGCCACGCGAATTCTCAGCAACTACTTGCAGAAATTCAACGAAACTTCAATGGAATCTTAGGCAGCAGTCGGGGATGCGCATATTATCCGTGCTATCTGGTTAGATGATTTGTCACAGAGTTATGGTACTTTGTTTAAAGCTGCAGTGTAAGGTCAATGTGGCTATTTTTAGAAAAAAACTTTGTCATCACTCTGCTCTCTACATTTATTGATGGATTTTAATATAACTAAACACAAATGTTTAGTATGATAATATCTTGAGCATGTTCGACTTTCAGGGTCCTGGGCTCAAGGTCAAGGTCACTGTGGCTATTTTTAGAAAAACCTTGTTTTCGCTATAGTGCCTACATTTATGAATGGATTTTAATATAATTTCACACAAATGTTGAGTATGATAATATCTCGATCAAGTGCAACTTTCAGGGTCCAGGGCTCAAGGTAAAGGTCATTGCGGCTATTTTTTTTTTAGAAAAAAAAACTTTGTCATCGCTCTAGAGTCGTCATTTGCTGATGGATTTTAATATAACTTCACACAAATGTTGGGTGTAATAATAGCTCGAGCAAGTTCAACTGTCAGGATCCTGGGGTCAAGGTCACTGTGGTTATTTTTAGAAAAAAAACTTTGTCATCCCTCTAGTACCTACATTTATTGATGGATTTTAATATAATTTCACACAAATGTTTGGTATGATAATATCTCGAGCAAGTTTGACCTTCAGGGTCCTGGGCTCAAGCAAGGTCAAGGTCACTGCGGCTATTTTTAGAAAAAAAACTTTGTCATCGCTCTAGCGCCGTCATTTGCTGATGGATTTTAATACAACTTCACACAAATGTTGGGTATAATAATACATGTATCTCGAGCAAGTTCGACTTTCAGGATCCTGAGCTCAAGGTAAAGGTCACTGTGGCTATTTTTAGAAAAAAAAACTTTGTCATCGCTCTAGTGCCCCCATTTATTGATGGATTTTAATATAATTTCACACAGATGTTGTGTATGATATCTCGAGCAAGTTTGACTGTTCAACTTTCAGGATACCGCCCTTTAACTAAGATAATGTTTCCTGCTCCGACTATTGCACCTGCGGGGAGCATCCATCGGTTTCACCGATATTCTTGTTTCTCGAAGTTTAGCAATGTACATCGCGGTTTGTGACCGCGTGGTTTGACTTCGTGGACAATCCGGCAAACGCCACAATAACTCTGCTTCTGAAACTGATGAATCAAATTATTGCAATCGTTGGCACCGCAGGGAATTAGGCCATTCATCTGGGGCAATGGTAAACGTTTCAGTGTGTGACTGATGCATTCACCGTACTTGTTCTTAACCCTTGTCCTGCTGAATATTCATATATGCCACACCCACTACCGATTATCAGCCAATCAGATTACTTGATGCAAATTATTGCAACAAATTCATAAACTGGATGGCAAACAATGAAGATCCTGATCAGATGGCTTCTTCAGAAGCCATCTGATCTGGATCTGCATTGTTTCAAAGATAAGGCATATCCGGGCTCAGCAGGACAAGGGTTAAAGTAGGAATATGTATTATTTGCTGTAGTCATTCTCAACAGTAAAACACGCCTATATAATTTTGAGTCCCTTGAACCCCACTTTTATATAGTAAAACTGGGGTATACAGAGGTATACCTTATTTTTCTTTTTTTCTGCTCAAAAATACCGATTGTGGGTACTCGTTAGAACCGCCTCGACCGCCTCGTCGAGGCGGTTCTAACGAGTACCCACAATCTATATTTTGCGCAGAAATAAGAAAATATCACAATTTTTCATCCAAAAATTTTCATTTTTTTCGGCGATAAGGGTCACACTGTATTTGCAAAGGCGTGTTTTCGTGATGGATGTTTCAAATCAAATATGTTTGACATGAACATTACAAATCTAACACATCTTGAAGGGCAGAAACTGCAGAAGGAGCAGTCTGATCAGGGTTCTACACTTTTTGCTAAGGTTTAAAAATAATATCAATTTACAGCATCTACGGTAACGGTAGGAACCCTGTCTCTTTGATGTTAATGAAATGACGTCATTGGTACATCTGCATGCGCTGATAAACCAGGTTGTTACAAGAAGGTAGTCAGGAGTTGTCAATATCATACCTGGGGGTTATCAGCTGTATATTCATTAGTTCAAGTGTTGATATTGCAATGTGATACATTTTCAACAGCATGTTTCATCGCTTATCAGATCCAGTCTAAACATTGTGGACCGCATCGAGGAAAGCATGTCTTACGTCACGTGCTACATTTATTTCATTCATGTTTTTGTTGGTTCTGATAAGATTTTGGTTCAATTACCATATATACTCGTACTAGTGCACTCTTCCATTGCTATATGTTGGACAACATTGCGAAAACACATCCGTGAGACATAGTGCATTCTTTCATATCTCCATAATGGCTACTTTTTCGACGAAAATTTGTGATATTATTCTTATTTATACCCCAAACATAGGTTGTGGGTACTCGTTAGAACCGCCTCATTGAGGCGGTTCTAACGAGAACCCACAACCTATGTCTTGGAGCAAAAATAAGAAAAATAATGTACACCCCCGTAAACCCCAGTTTTCATTTCACGGGCTTGTTCTCTCGAGAAATTGTTAAGCTACTCGCCTCATAAATCAGGGATACTGAGCTCTCAAGATTAGTCTTGTAGCGTAGTTACCGTCAGTAGCATGTAGATGACTGGACGAAAAACTCAAATACACACACTTTGTGGGACTTTTACCCGACATGAAGATGAAATTACATCTCAAGCCCTGTCGCCCAATCAAACCAAAAGCGATTATATGCACTGGACGGACTTAACACTTCTCAGCGGTTAATAAGTAGTTATGTGCGGTTATTTTCAGCAAAAGCAGACAGCGGTATCTACGACATTTCCCGTCGTTTGTATGTTTGTTTGAATTGAGGTTTACCGACACGTAAACATTATCTAGGTCATTTGGAGAAGTTGCTTCCAATCCCCGACAATGAGTTGAAATGACATCTAAAGCACTGCCGCCCCGGCAATGAAACCACAAGGGCTTATATGTATTGGATGGTCTGAAACGCTCAAATTTGCCTGGACAAACTTAGGCCTTCTAAGCGGTTTGCTAGCACTCATGTGCGGTCAGTTCTAGCCAGACAGACAGCTATAGCAAATTCGCCTCGTGTGTAAATTTATTTGTATTGAGGTTTACCGTCCCCGTCAACACTATTTATGTAATATTAGGGACTTTTACCCTACATTGAGATGAATGACATCTCATGCCCGCCGCCCAATGAAACCAAAAACGCTTATATACATTGTACGGTCCGACTCGCACCACTGTGCCTGGGCAGGCCAAGGCCTTCTAACCGGTTTACCAGTACTCATGTGCGGTCAGTTTCAACTCAGCGGAAGCACCATGTAGCCCAATCTATTTCTCCAAGCGCCGATGGGCAGGGCAATTCGCCTCGTTTGTCAATAGCGATTTTCCCTAACAATCACAGCGAATATATAGCGATTTTCCCTAACAATCACAGCGAATATACGTAATAATGGCTATTGACAAACGTTTGCCAATAGGCATTTTAACGTAAATTGGCTATTGATAAACGTTTGTCAATAGCCATTTTAACGCGAAATCGCTATTGACAAACGTTTGTCAATAGTTAATTTAACGTATATTCGCTGCTGACAAACGTTTGTCAATAGCCACTCCGTTTTTATTATTTATCAGAATTCTTTCATGGTGCACTCTACTTCTCACCTGCTTAGTCTAAAGTGGACAGGCTCGATATCAGGTCCGATTAAACATTGTGAAAACACGCCTATACAAATGCATTGTAAACTTTACCGCCGAAAAAAAACACGAAATTTTTAAGATGAAAAAATGAGATATTTTTCTTATTTCTGTTCAAAATAATATTGTGAGTACTCGTTAGAATCGCCTCATTGAGGCGGTTCTCACGAGTACCCACAATCTATATTTCAGAGCAGAAATAAGAAAAATAAGGTTTACACCTGTAAACCCCAGTTTTACTATACAAAAGTGAGGTGGGGTCAAAATTATATAGGCGTGTTTTCGTGATGACTACAAAATTACATCAATAAAAACAACAACAACGTAAACCCATTGTTGTCTGGCGCGAAAATGTACATCAGTAACTTACATGTGAGAAAATGATAATCATACTGTATAATACATTCGATTAATAAAAAATACGGATCTGATCCCAACACCATCTGCGGTAAGATAGTAAGTCTGTGTGTGTAATTCTGTTGTCTGACGGCTGTTATTACGTTATCACCTGTCACTAAACGGTTTACAGCGTGCAGCATACGTTAAGCAAGCTTTTATGCGTATACAAATGTAACGTACAATTGTTGCCTCTTTGAGGCGGTTTTATCGAGTACCAACAACCTATGTCTTGGACCACAAATCAAAAAAAAATAATGTATACCCCTTAAACCCCACTTTCATTACGAAAACACACCTTTACAAGTACATTGTAACTTTTTACCCCGAAATCGAAAATTCTAAGATGAAAAATTGGGATAAACTTGTGATATTTTTCTCTTTTCTGCTCAAAATATAGATTGTTGGTACACGTTAGAACCGCCTCATGGAGGCGGTTCTAACGAGTACCCACACTCTATATTTTAGAGCAGAAATAAGAAAAATTACGTTTACCCCTGTAAACCTCAGTTTTACTATATAAAAGTGGGGCTTAAGGGTTCAGAATTATGTAGGTGTGTTTTTGTGATGTCTCTATATAAAGTGGGGTTTAAGGGACAGTTTATTTTACGGACTTGTGATGTAAAAAAAAAAGTGGAGTTTTACAGACGTTTTCATTTCACCGACTTGTTCACATGCTGGAAGTCTGAAAACCTGCACAGTTCTCATTAGAAGTGTCTACTTGGCACAAAGCATCACCATGATTTAAAGCGGCATAATCCGTTTTAATTAAAATCTCCCAGCGAGCGTCTGTTAGATAAAATTGAGTTTGTTACTTCGCTTAATTAGATTTTTCAACTTGGGACATTCTCCTACTGTTCTTATTATTCAAAATAATTAAGAAAATCACATGAAAAAAAAGACATGCGCATTGCACACGTAATGAAGTTTCATTTTTCCAATACGAATGCCAGTCCCTACCTTTGAATGCATTTTGACATATGCATTAGGAGGGAAGACAAGGATTAGCCCCAGGGAAGAAGGAACCCCAAAGGGCATCACTGCAGGCCTGGTAGTTACGGTATTGTGTGCCCTCCAAGTCTGATGCCCCTGCCTGAGCCGAACTTGCTACAGGGGTCAAGTATCTTTCTTTATTAAGAGACACTGTATCAGGGTGTATCTTGTAAAAGAAGGTTAAAGAGGAGTGCTCACGACGCGCCTCTTGGGACGGCCACTCTAGCCCATCAAGCATATAACCCACATCACCTTCGTTCGGCCACCGCCGACAGGTCAGTCGAGTAGCCGTCTTCCGGACTTTGTCATCATGTCCCAACACGGAGGCGCCAAACAGGCGACGCACACCCAAGTCGAGGTCGAACCAATGTCCTGCACGGTGCTGGTGCAATGAGCAGTCAAATCCAAGATTCGCCTGTCCTCAGGTGCCGTGACACCCTCATTGAATGATATTTGGCCACATTGAACAGCATCTGCAAATCGACCTCCAGTTAAACAGTCAGAAGAAGTATCTATATTCCTATATAAAACTCAGTCATCAGCAAACGAACGAACAGACCGCCCGACGCTATCAGGGAGTTCATCAATAAATACGAAGAAAAGGGCCGGTCCAAATACCGAACCCTGAGGGACACCAGACAAAAAAGGGACTGGATCCAAGCACAACCCAACGTGAGCTCTCAGAGAGCCATGAGCCAAACCACCTCAGTGTGGATCTCATTATCCCTCAGTAATCCATCCTACACAACAGCCCCTGCGAGGTACGCCATCGAAAGGTTTCTGTGTCACGACAGAACTGAACTAGTTGAGCCTCGCAAGACCCATGACTTCGGAAACCAGGTTGTCAGCCGGCAAGAATGCTTTCAAAGGCCAGACGATTGTTTATGTTGATAACTTATATGTGCTGTAGGGTTTTGCAACAGATGCATGTGAGCGACACCAGTCTGTAATTTTCCTCATTTGGTAGGGGAATGGAATGGGAACACCTTCAGGGGAGTAAACTCCTGTTAAAGTATTTTGGTCTCCCATGTCAGTTTGGGTCTGCTCTTAAAGGAAAGAATTTGCTCCTGACTTGCAAATTCTTTCTTTTAATTTGTTTGTGTGAATTTGGGTTTAACGTCCCCGTCAACACTCTTTAGGTCATTTTGGAGACGTTGCTTCCACTTTTGTGGGACTTTTACCCGACATTGAGGTGAAATGACATCTCAAGCCCTGTCGCCCAATAAAACCAGAAGGCTTATATGCATTGGACGATCAGACTCACACCGCTTTGCCTGGGCAGGCTTAGTCGTCTAAGCGGTTCACCAGTACTCGTGTGTGGTCATATTCAGCTCTGCGTGGAAGCATCATGCAACCCAATCTATTTCTCCAAGAGTGGACCATTTTTCAGTGGAACAGGGCTTATAGAAAAGCGAATAGGAAGTTCCGAAAGTTGTCTCCCTTTGAAAAATGGTAGGAAAATCTACTAGCTGTTCCCATTCCCCTTAAAGACCGGAGTAACATATGCTTATCGCTACTCGTCTGGTACAGTCAGCCCCGAGCAAGTGATTCATTGAAGAGAGACGTCAGCAGAGGCGATATTTCAGCAGTGCATTCCTTAATCCTTTTGGTACCAAATGGAATCTTCCACCTTATATATAGCACGAGTCCATTCCAAAATATAGGGGTGTCAGGTTGTGTTTTCTTCAAAAACTTTTTCGGAAAATAGCTGAACTTTTTGCAAACAGTGTAGGCCCTGATCAGACGCCGCGTTCTGCGGCGTCTGATCTGGGCCTGCACTGTTTGCCAATTACCCGTTCTGGTGTTTCTGGTTCTCAATGCTCTTGCATTCAAAACAAGGCCTAGATGCCTTATGTATGTTAAGCTTATCCAACGGTTTGTCATTTCATCTCAATGTCGGGTAAAAGTCCCACAAAATTGGAAGCAACGTCTCCAAAATGACCTTTACAGTGTTGACGGGGACGTTAAACCTCAAATGAAACAAATTATCCAACGGTTTGACGACCAGCTGTAAAACACCCCTGGAGGGAAACGGGCTGAAAAGCTCCCCAAGATTTTCACGCGTAAACGCTAGTTAAAACTGTTTTTGTCACATATTGCATTAGCCTTATCATGCAAGTCGTTTTCCAAAATTCCATTTTTTTCCTGAGTGAGGTGATCGCAAAGGGAATTTACAACTTAGCCATGCTTCGAAGGGCCTTGGACTCCTGTTTTGGGGTAAGAAAATCAATTTGAAATGCAGATTTATCAGGAGTAGGGTGAAATGTCAATATGTAACCTTATACATATGCAATCAGACGGTCATAACCTTGATTTTCTTACCCCAAACCATGGTAAACGATACGTCACCGTCAACACTGTAAAGGTCATTTTGGAGACGTTGCTTCCAATTTTGTGGGACTTTTACCCGACATTGAGATGAAATGACATCTCAAGCCCTGTCGCCCAATGAAACCAATAGGGTTTGTTAGCATGGACGGTCCGCCTCGCACCGCGGTTCCTGGACAGGCTTAGCTCCTCTAAGCTGTTTACCAGTACTAGTGTGCGTGCCGGATTCAGCTCTGCGTGGAAGCATCATGCAGCCCATATATTTATTCAAGCCCCTTTGGGCGGGGGCCTAAACTGCCATCTACAAAATTATCTAAAAACAAAAGTTGTCATGTGGCAATTTCAAGCATTCTAACAGTCTAAGGGAGGTAATCATCATGCAAACACGCCTATATAATTTCGACCCCCGTATACCCCACTTTTATAGTGTAAAACTGGGGTTTGCAGGGATATACATTATTTTGCTTATTTCTGCTCAAAAACATTGATTGTGGATACTCGTTAGAACCGCCTCGTCGAGGCGGTCCTAACGAGTATCCACAATCTATGTTTTGAGCAAAAATAAGAAAAATATCTTGCTTTTTCATATGGAAATTTTCATTTTTCGGTGGTAAAATTTACCATGTATTTGTATAGGCGTGTATTCGTAATGCTTGCCTTGAAGTGAAAATTCAGTCGGTACCACATCTACTATTATTATCACAACAGACAAAATTCAGGAGACAGATCACTTTGTTTCCTTTATGTATATGTATTTTGCGCACATATAATACTAGAGAAAATAAAATGTTACTATTATGTCCAATCAAATGGGACAATTGTCTCATACCATCACAAAAACAAGCCTGTATAATTCTGACCCCCTTGAACCCATTTTTATATAGTAAAACTGGAGTTTGCGGGGGTAAACCTTATTTTTCTTATTTCATCCCTAAAATGTAGAGTGTGGGTACTCGTTAGAACCGCCTCATCGAGGCGGTTCTAACGAGTACTCACATTCTATATTTTGAGCAGAAATAAGAAAAATATCCCAATTTTTCATCATAAATTTTTCATTTTTACGGCGGTAAAATGTTCATTGTATTTGTATAGGCGTATTTTCGTAATGTATGGCTAAAGGCTGGGCGCACCCAACCTCCCATCACGATAAGAAGACCGTGAAACGAAGACCTCTCTAAACCCTACTTTAAATAGAAAAAAGTTGGGTTTACAGGGGTATACATTATCTGCCTTATTTTTGCTCAAAACATAGATTGTGGGTACTCGTTAGAACCGCCTTATTGAGGCGGTTCTAACGAGCACCCACAATCTATGTTGAAAGCAGAAATAAGAAAGAAGTTTTCATTTTTACCCAAAATTTGTCACTTCTGACACCATGTTGGGCGCCATTATTTCACACGGACCTGGTTTCCTAATGTTTTCATGGATGATAACCTGAATCACTATGCTTTCCTTTGAATATAACCAAAGTGCAGCTTTCTTGTCTAAATGTGTTTTGGGGGATTTATAACGGATATATTGATATATCATCACGAAAACACACCTATATGAATACAATCTTAATTTTACCGTCGTAAAAATAAAAGACTTAGAATGAAAAATGATGATATTTTTCTTTTATCAGTTACCCCCTATATATATATTGTATTATAACGCATTGACCTGATAAAGATATCCTATCTCAGGACAAGTGAGCTTTATCACGTCAACATGATATTGCACTTTTATGAATGAACCGGACTACTGAAAAAATGACAAAAAATGTTATCATTACTAGGAAAAATGTAAAAAAATGCTGGAAAAAAATATCACAGGAAAAATATGGTCAGCTGATAGTAAATATATATTTACCGCCAAAATGCTGGGACGCACTGAGGGCCATCAATAACTGATCGTAAATTGCTAATTGAAGAGTAAACAAGGGGATATACTGATAAATAGAATACCAGATTCGTATCATTTGATATCAAATTTATCAGGCTCGGCTTCGAGAACGCATGTTGATTCGCTCGGCAAGCCTCGCTTTTCTACAAGCGTTCTCGAAGCCTTGCCTGATAAACTTGATATCAAAAGACACTCACCTAGTATTATCTATATTTCTGTTCAATTATAGATTGTGGGTACTCGTTAGAACCGCCCCATCGAGGTATCGATAATATCCGGTTTGCACAACATAGATTTAAGTTTGCGATTTAAGTGTCCTCAGACAGACAAAGTCTGATATAAGTGTGCTTATAAGATGATATTTTGTGCGAACAAGATATTAAGTTATGCGCACAAGATGCTATGTTGTTCGCACAAGATCTATGTTGTGCAAACAAGATAGTATCTTGTGGGCACAAGATATTAAGTTGTGCGAACAAGATAATATGTTGTGCAAACAAGATAATAAGTTGTGCGCACAAGATATTTTGTTGTCCAAACAAGATAATAGTTTATGCGCACAAGATGTTAAGTTGTGCGAACAAAATATTATCTTGTGCGCACAAGATAGTAATGTTGTCCGCACAAGATCTATGTTGTGTAAACAAGATAATTTTATATTGTCTAGTGCACACAAGATAATAACTTGTGCGTACAACCAGTTACATTAGCTTGTTCGCACAACATATTAAAATGAATTGCATGTCCCTTCCAGGGTTCCGTAATGTTCTATCAAATGTTAAAATCTGCATTTTATTTTGTTTCAGGTTATGGCCACAGTACCCCACAGACAGACAGCGGAAAAATATTCTGTATGATATATGCCCTAATCGGAATACCTCTTTGCATTATCATGTTCCAAAGTGTGGGCGAGCGGCTGAATACACTCATAACATATCTGATGAAACAGGGCAAGAAATGCTTCCGAATGAAAAACGAGGACGTGAGTCAAACTAATGTTATTATAGTGACGATGAATCTTAGTGGAATATTCTTGACGGCCGGGGCTTGGGCATTCTCACATTATGAAGATTGGAGTTATATAAATTCTTTTTATTATTGTTTTATAACGTTGACTACAATAGGATTCGGTGATTTCGTGGCTTTACAGAAGAATAATGTATTGCAACAGAAGCCGCATTACGTTACATTTAGTATAATTTTCATTTTATTCGGATTAATAGTGATCTCTGCTCTTATGAATTTACTCGTTCTTCGGTTTTTAACGATGAATACCGAAGATGAACGAAGAGATGAGCTAGAGGCCGCTGCTGCTGCTCAGACTGCCGTCCGATTAGACGGTGACGTCATCACAAGTTCCGCGAACGGAAACATTGTGTCCCAAGCACAAGAAAATCCGGAATACAGCGATCAACTGTCCGTCTGTTCGTGTTCTTGTTATAATCTACGCTCAAAAAATAAACATCGATATAAAGTGACCAGATCACCGTCAAAAATTACTCATCTTTTGCCAATGAAAAAAGTGAACAAAGAATGCCATGACCAGGAGGACATTTACAGTTTCGTGGACGAAAGACATTATTCAATGTTTTCAAAGAAACGAGCATCGGTTTGATGTCCATCCATGTGTAAATAATGTGTTATTCCGTGGGATTGGAGTTTAATCCTTGTCCAAACTTGTCCAATAATCCTTGTCCAAACTCGTCCAAATATTGTCATTACAATAACACACCCGTGCGACAAAGTGCATTTTTCATATCTCCAAAATGGCAATTTTTCTTATGAAAAGCCTTGATATTTTTCCTAAACATGCCCAAAACATAGGTTGTGTGTGCTCGTTAGAACCGCCTCATTGAGGCGGTTCTAACGAGTACCCACAACCTATGTCTTGGAGCAGAAATAAGAAAAATAATGAATATCCCCGTAACCCCAGTTTTCGCTATATAGAGTGGGGTTTAGGGGGGGGGTCTTCATTTCACGGACTTGTTCACGTGATGTCCCAGAAAGCGCGCGAAACAAGAGACCATAATCCACCGCGAAGTGCTTCAATCGATGAAAAATCGGTAAAATGTGTACTCGCCTTGGTTGGAAATATACAACATGGTTGGAGTTCTGTGGACTCCTGCTACAAGTTTAGTCGATTTTTCAACTTTAGAAAAAGATGTTGGCCTGAACTAATGAAAAAGGGGGGGGGGGGGTCGGGGGGTCAGACCTTTCAAACTACATTTAGTTGTGTCTGCTTTTTCAGTAGAATAAGTTCTGAAAAGTTAGAGCCCCTGGAAGCAAAGACTACAACAAATAAATGAAAAACGCAGACTCAGTTTTATTGAGTCTGTTCATGACCAGTATTGAAATGTGCAACACCGGTCACGCCCTCTAGCGTCGGCTACTCTTCTCTTAAAGGAAAAACGACTTCCCTTAACTCTTATCTTGCTGTTCACGACAACCCCTATCTTTGGAAACAGTGTAGATCCAGATCAGATGGCTTCTGAAGAAGTCTTATCTTGCTGTTCACGACAACCCCTATCTTTGCAAACAGTGTAGATCCAGATCAGATGGCTTCTGAAGAAGCCATCTGATCAGGATCTACACTGTTTGACATTCAGTTTATGAATTTGTAGTAATAAATTACATCAAGTAATCTGATTGGTTGATAGACAGAAATGGGTGTGGCTTATATGAATATTCAGCAAGATAAGGCTTAAAGAAAAAAAAACATATAAGAGTAGACTCTAGCTTATAGAAGCAAATTCTTTCCTTTAAGAGTATTAATCTTTTCCCTTCATATGTAATATACACCTGCGGTAATGGTCAAATGTGACCGACGCAGTATCAGAAGATAGATAGATAGATAGAAGAGCAGGCCTCTGTTTTCTTAAAGAGTAGGCCTCTTTTTTACGATGGCTTTAGTGTAGAGCATTATTCAAATATAGTGAAATGTTACCACCCAAAACTGAAAAGTTTCAGATAAAAAAAAAAGTCCGATATTTATCATATTTCTCTTAAAGCACAGATTGTGTGGAACACGTTAGAACCGCCCATGAGGCGGTTCCAACGAGCACCCGCAATCTATGTTTTACCGCAGGAGTATGGTTTCATAAAAAAGGCCTGTTAAAGTGATACGAAGAAATCCAATTTATCAGACGGGTGTGATTTCCAATTTTCACACCTTGCTTCTTAGGGTAATAGGTACACCTTCAGGGGAGGCAACTCCAGCGAAAGTATTTTTATCTTCCATATCAACAGGGGCCAACTCTTAAAGGAAAGACGTTGCTCCTGAGTGGGACAGGGCTTATAGAAAAGCAAACAGGAAGCCCAAAAGTTGTCTACCTTTGCAAAATGGCGAAAAAAACAAACAAACTCCGGGGTGTTCCCATTCTCCTTAAGCCTTTGAATACTCTTCATTGTCCAAATATCATTCCGTCACAACACGTATTCCAGCCTTTGTTTTCATTATATGCATTATACTTGTACATGTACATGCGCATTGCCAGTTTTGATAATAACGATGTTTTGGTATGGTGCAGTGTGCGTGAAAAAGCGATCTTTTTCTGTACTTCTGACCCTGGATCTAATGACGCCATCTTGACGTCACAAGGATTCTTGCTTTGGGCAAACACTCTGCCTAGCAGCCGTGCTGTGTTTGCTCGATTGTTTGTTTCACCATTTGAGATAAACATACAGTCGACTCTGTTGGGGTAACCAGTAACCGAACGACCTTTTTTCCGACATAAGTGGTAAACCAGTACGGTGAACAGTTTTTTCGCCGGAAGATGACAACTGCCCTTCTTGAATCAGCGAAAGGGAGAGAGTAGTGCAGAGAAAAGTGACGCTTATAATCTTATACAATATTCGACATATATTTTAATCAACACTAAATCAACACCATATCACAGGTCCTGGTGAATGATTGTCATTTGAATTGCTACAAGCTACACCTCACAAAAACACGCCTGTATAATCTTAACCCCCTTGAGCCAACTTTTTATAGTAAAACTGGGGTTAACAGGGGTAAACTTTTTTTTCTTATTTCTGCTCCAAAATATAGTTTGTGGGTACTCGTTAGAACCGCCTGAATGAGTACCCGCAATCTCTATTTTGAGCAATATAGTTTGTGGGTACTCGTTAGAACCGCCTCAATGAGACGGTTCTAACGAGCACCGTTAATCTATTTTTGGATTAGAAAAAACATTTTCATCTGAAAAATGCTGTTCTATAGCACGGAAAGACGCCGCTTTAGCGCATCCGTGGATCAAAATGAAGAAAACAAATATAATATTTCTTTGGGAAATTGTTTGTTTGAATTGAGGTTTTTTCTTGCCGTCACGGCCCCCGCCAATCTGGGCTTGAAGAAATTGATGGGCTGCATGATGCTTCCACGCAGAGCTGAAACCGACCCGCACATGAGTACTGGTAAACCGCTAAGAGGGTCTGAGCCTGCCCAGGCAAAGTGGTGCGAAACGGCCCGTCCATGTTAATAAACCGTATTGGTTCATTGGGCGGCAGGGCTTGAGATGTCATTTCATCTCAAGGTCGGGTAAAAGTCCCACAAAATTCGAAGCAACGTCTCCAAAATGACCTTTACAGTATTGACGGGGACGTTAAACCCCAAACCAAACAAACAAACAAACAAGCAAACGTTCCAGTCAACACTATGTCAATCTGGAGACGTTGCTTAAATATTGTGTGACTTATACCCGACATTGAGATGAAATGACATCTCAAGCCCTGCCGCAAATGAAACCAATATGGTCCATATGCATGGACGGTATAACTCGCATCTCTTTGCCTGGGCATTGATGGTCTAACTCGCATCGGTATAGACTTTCTAAGTGGATCAACCAGTACTCATGTGCGGTTTTGTTCAGCTCCATGCAACCCAATCCACTTCTCTCAGCCCCGATGGGGGGGGGGGGGGGAACCCTTTGTCAAGAATTATTCCCTCGCATGAATCTTTATAGCCCCGCTTTGAAAAAGTGGGGCTATATTGGATTTGCCATGTCCTTCTGTCATTCCGTAATTCCGTGATTCCGTTAATTTGTGTTGGCTCCATAACTTTGTATCTGCTTAACATATTTTCATGAAACGTCACACAAATGTTAAACACCATAAGACAATGTGCAGAGCGAAGGAATTATAACTGTGGATTGCCTACTTTTGGAGTTATTGCCCTTTGAACATTTTCCGTAATTCCGTAATTCCGTAATTCCGTGATTCCGTTAATTTGTGTTGGCTCCATAACTTTGTATCTGCTTAACATATTTTCATGAAACTTCACACAAATGTTAAACACAATAAGACAATGTGCAGAGCGAAGGAATTATAACTGTGGATTGCCTACTTTTGGAGTTATTGCCCTTTGAACATTGAAAAATGGCAATTTTAATTGTGTCCGCTTCATAACTCGAAAACCGTTTGAGATATTTTTAGGAAACTTCACACAAATGTTAAGCACTATGAGACGATGTGCAGAGCGCAGGAACCATAACTCTGCATTGCTTATTTTTGGAGTTATTGCCCTTTGAACATTGAAAAATGGCAATTTTAACAGTGTCCGCTTCATAACTCGAAAACCGTTTGAGATAATTTCATGAAACTTCACACAAATGTTAAGCACTATGAGACAATGTGCAGAGCGCAAGAACCATAACTCTGGTTTTCGTATTTTCTGTGTGTCTGTCTGTGTGTCTGTCTGTGTCTGTTAACAATTTTCGTGTCCGCTCCATAACTTTAAAACCCATTCACATATTTTCATGAAACTTCACACAAACATTAAACACCATGAGATGGTGTGCAGAGTGCAGGAACCATAACTCTGGATTGCCTAATTTTTGAGTTATTTCCCTTTGAATATTGAAAAATATCAATTTTAGCCGTCTTTGCTCGATAACTCAAAAACCGTTTGAGATAATTTTATGAAACTTCACACAAATGTAAAGCACCATATTACGTGTGCAGAGCGCAGGAAGCCAAACTCTGGATTGTCTACTTTTTCAGTTATAGGCTTTTGAATATTAAAAAATGGCAATTTTAACTATGTCCGCTCCATAACCGTTTCTGATATTTTCATGAAACTTCAAATAAATGAAAAGCACCTTGAGATGATGTGCAGAGTGCAGGAACCATAACTCTGGTTTGCCTACTTTAGGAGTTATTGCCCTTTGAACATTTAAAAAGGCAATTTTGACTGTGTCGGCTCCATAACTCACAAACCATTTGAGATATTTTCATGACACTTCACACAAGTGTAAAGCACCATGAGACAATGTGCAGAGCGCAGGAACCCTGACTCTGATTTGCCTACTTTAGGAGTTATTACCCTTTGAACATTGAAAAATGGAAGATGAAATTTAGTATAAACATGGACATTCTGGTAATGTATCATGCTCATTGAAATGAGGGACAAGGGCTCACAACTCTTAGAGTTTTTCCAGATAATGTAAAATTTTCAACAGTTATTTCTTGTTCATAACTGTTTTCTCTGCAGCTTAAATAAATTTCTTCTCTGACAGCGCTGAAGCGGGGCTATAGTCAGATCCTCTGACAGCTCTAGTTTGTTATAATGTTATGCTATAATGCATGAGAGACATGTATATAGGCGCGCTGTGTTAGAATTTCGGACTTCCACGGGTAAATTCTGATGGTCGTGGCGGAAAAAGACGAATGGCTTGCCATATTCTCATCTCCCCGGATGCTTTGTAGTTATATTTTCACGCACAACGTCTTTAGCTATAGCAATAACTAATTCTTTTCTTTTTTTATTTATTTCATTACGAAAACACGCCTATACAAATACATTGTCAATTTTACCACCGAAAAATATGAAAATTATCAGGTGAATAATTTCGATATTTTTCTTATTTCTGCTCAAAAATTAAATTGTGGATACTCGATAGAACCGCCTCGGCGAGGCGGTTCTAACGAGTACCCACAATCTATGTTTTTGAGCAGAAATAAGAAAAAATAATGCATACCCCTGCAAACCCCAGTTTTACTATGTAAAAGTGGGGTTCGAGGGAGCCAAAATCATATAGATGTGTTTTCGTGATGTTTTATTTTATTTTATTATTATTATTTATTTATTTATTTTATTTATTTTTTTGCTTAAATTGACGGAATCTAATTGTCACACTTAATGTTTGTGTTTGGAGTTTAACGGCCCAGTCAACGCAACTAAGGTTATATCGAGCCGGTTGGTTTTCCTATCCACACTTTTCCTGGCTAGGCTTATATACGTATAGTTCGAACAAAATGACCCGAGACTAGTGAACTCTATTAACATAATTTCATACCCGACTGAATGCATGTACTTATCTTCGCCGTCTCCCGAAGATGGCTATATTGGAGGTCGGTAAATTGGTCGCAATTCACGAGGTGCCGAAAATTCACGAGGAGTTAACGATATCCTACGTATTAGGCGATAACACTGGCTAATTCATCCTTTGTTTAAAGGTCGTCTCATGTCAATTTGTTCGAACTATAACTGGTTAGCCAGTACAGTGCACACTCTTTCACTAGACTCTGACAACTGCCCTTCTTGAATCAGCGGAAGGGAAAGAATGAGTGAACCAAATATTTCATGATCAATCTTCACGAAAGAATGTTGCCGACCCCGGCAGGTATCGAACCCGCGTCCTCCTGACAAGCATCCATCTGAGCTACAGAGGCCGCAGTTATAAAAGTCATGGTTTTGTCGAAGCTATTTTTTTGTCTCGTGTGGGATATGACTGAAACATGACTTTTTTTTTATAGACAATTTGTTATATTTTTAAGTCGATTCTTCATCAATATCTACATTATTTGCATAAAATACAGTAATGTGAGGGTAAAACTAGGCTGGCCCCTGTCTTAGTAATAATTGGTCTTATATAAGATAGATTTACCTTATTTTTAACCCTTAAGACGCCGAGAAAAACTGCATCTGAAAATCTTGTCTGGTTATGTCGTCTGCTAAATTTTGCATACAGGCAATCAGTCTGGGCCCAGATCAGACTGCTCCAACAGGAGAAGTCTGATCGAGGTCCACACGTTTTGGAAAAAAAATGCTTTTAAGGTAACCGGCAGACGGCAAAGCAGACGACAATAGTCGTGATTGGCATTTTTTGGTTAAACTATATCCTTACTATACTCCTTAGTTTCTCTCTGATTTGGCTGAGCGTTTAGTGAGAGTTAATATGTTCTGAAAAATAATCAACATTACGAAAACACGCCTACACAAATACATTGTAAACTTTACCACCGAAAACAACGAACATTTTAAGATGAAAAATCATGATAGTTTTCTTACTTCTGCTCAAAGTATAGATTGTGCGTTCTCGTTAGAACCGCCTCATCGAGGCGGTTCTAACGAGCACCCACAGTCTATATTTTAGAGCAGAAAAAAAGAAAATAAGGTATACCCCTATAAACCCCAGTTTTACTATATAAAAGTGGGGTTCAAGGGGGTCAAAATTATATAGGCATGTTTTCGTGATGAGGAGGAGCATGTGTTCCTTAGTTAGAATTCTTCAACTCATAGCCGGGAAGCCTGGCTGGGGTTAAACGAAACAGTACAATTCTATATTCATAACTGTTTTCCAATTCACCCACCAGACCCCGAGGTTATAAAACTTTTTTCATGCTCAACTCTGAAATTTATAATGGTCATAAATATTACAATACAAATGAAAAAGGCAATGTTCCTGCTCTGATCAGCACAGAATGTTATTTGTCCTGCTCATAAATTTTAAATGCCAATAATTGTTGGCATTTTAAAATTTATGGGCAGGACAAATTTCATGCTCACCTGAGTTGAGCATGAAAAAGTTTTTATAACCCCGGGACCTGTGCTGACAGTGTTTTGATTATTTTATCTCTGAAAATTTCTACACTTTAGCAATAATAACATAAGTATCAAATACCCACCCCCACCCCGCCGCCCCCGCTCATCGGGCTTGAAGAAATAGATGGAATGCATTGTGCTTTCACGCAGAGCTGAAACCGACACTGACGCACACGAGTACTAGTAAACTGCTTCGAGGATCTAAGCCTGCCAAGGCAAAGCGGTACGAGTCGGACCGTCCATGCTTATAAACCCTATTGGTTTCAGTAAGCGACAGGGCTTGAGATGTCATTTCATTTCAATGTCGGGTAAACGTCCCACAAATTGGAAGCAACGTCTCCGTCTCCAAAATGATCTTTACAGTGTTGATGGGGACGTTAAACCTCAAATCAAACCGAAACCAAATAACCAAACCCACCCTCACCCCACACACACATAACAACAACAACAAACCCAAAAACATCTTTTATCAATACACAGACTTCATAACGAAAACACGCCTATACTAATACATTATAAACTTTACCTCCGAAAAATCGAAAAAAATTTATGAAAAATTGTGATATTTTTCTTATTTCTGCTCTAAATTATAGATTGTGAGTACAAGTAAGAACCGCCTCGATGAGGCGGTTCTAACTTGTACTCACAGTCTCTATTTTAGAGCAGAAATAAGAAAAATAATGTTTACCCCTGTACACCCCAGTTATACTATATAAAAGTGGGGTTCAAGGGGGTCAAAATTATATAGGCCTGTTTTCGTGATGTGTTGACGAGCTGACGAGCTGTCGAAACACCAAGAGCTTTGTCGATGCGGATCCTATTGTATTTTTGTCACCATGGCAATGCATGTTCTTATTTTGTACCTGTTTGTCTTTATTTGTTTCCTATTTATTCTATTCCATGTGCATCTGTTGGTGTATGTCATCCAGGGTTTTGGTATAATATGACAATAAAATTCAATTGTTTTTTTTTTTCTTTCCAGTTCATATATATGTATGACAAACTATTTTCACCATAATAAAATAAAATGATTCCAGATGTTTTTTGTTTATTTTTCATTTATCCTAATCCATGACTATGTGCAATACATCATGTTAACCGTGAAATGAATAAGACCCCTACTGAGCCCCACTTTACATAGAGAAAACTGGGGTTTAAAGGGGGTAAACATTATCTTGCTTATTTCTGCTCAAGATATAGGTTGGGGTGCTCTTTAGAACCGCCTCAAAGAGGCGGTTCTAACGAGCACCCATAACCTATGTTTCAAAGAGACGGTTCTAACGAGCACCCGCAACCTATGTATAAATAATGGAGTATAAATAAGAAACAAATATCACAAATTTTCATCGAAAAATAGTCATATTTGGTGAAAAGAAAGTAATGGAGTAATTTTTTTCATTTTGAACTTTTACCTCATTTTGCGTTGCTTTGACGATGCGAAATGACATAAAATGTAGTTTTTACTTCATTCTGTGTCGATACTATGAGGTTTTATCACAATGAAAAAAAATATATTTCATTTTGCGATGATAGGTGGCAATTATTTTTACATCATTTTGCGTTGACAGTATGATTTCCGTTTTTTTTTTTGTTTTGTTTTTTTTAATTTTTATGCCCCCGGAATCTAAGAAATTCGGGGGCATATAGTTTTTGATCTGTCTGTCTGTTTGTCTGTCTACAAAAACCTTAACATTGGGCATAACTTTTGAATGGTAATAGATAGAGCTTTCATATTTCACATGTGTATACCTTATCACAAGACCTTTCCAGTGGTACCATAATTTTTTTATCTCGTGACCTTGAACTTGACCTTTGACCTATTTTTTACAATTTTTTTCCGTTTGTCTGTTTGTCTGTCTACAAAAACCTTAACATTGGGCATAACTTTTGAATGGTAATAGATAGAGCTTTCGTATGTCACATGTGTATACCTTATCACAAGACCTTTCCAGTGGTACCATAATTTTTGATCTCGTGACCTTGAACTTGACCTTTGACCTATTTTTTACAAAATTTTTAAAAACATTAACATTGGCCATAACGTTCGATTGGTAAGTGATAGGGCTTTCATATTTCACATGTGCATTCCTTATCACAAGACCTTTCTAGTGGTACCATAATTTTCGACCTTGTGACCTTGACCGTGATGTTTGACCTACTTTTTAAAAACTTTAACATTGGCCATAACTTTCGACTGGTAAGTGGTAGGGCTTTCATATTTCACATGTGCACTCCTTGTCACAAGACCTTTCTAGTTGTACCATAATTTTTGACCTCGTGACCTTGACCTTGACATTTGACCTACTTTTATAAACTTTAACATTGGCCATAACTTTCGATTGGTAAGTAGTAGGGCTTTCATATTTCACACGTGCACTCCTTGTCACAAGACCTTTCTAGTGGTACCATCATTTTTGTCCATCCACACCCCCACCCCCTCAAGGTCAAGGTCACTGTGGCTATTTTTAGAAAAACTTTGTCATCGCTCTAGCGCCAACATTTCTTTACTGATTTAAATATAACTTCACACAAATGTTCCATATGACAATATCTCGAGCGAGTTCGACTTTCAAGGTCATGACCTCAAGGTCAAGGTCAATGTGTCTATTTTTAGAAAAACTTTGTCATCGCACTAGCGCCTACATTTCTTCACCGATTTCAATATAACTTCACACAAATGTTCCTTATAAAGATATCTTGAGCGAATTCGACTTTCAAGGTCATGGCCTCAAGGTCAAGGTCACTGTGGCTATTTTTAGAAAAACTTTGTCATCGCTCTAGCGCTTACATTTCTTCACCGATTTCAATATAACTTCACACAAATGTTCCTTATGACAATATCTCGAGCGATTTGGACTTTCAAGGTCAAGGTCACTGTGGCTATTATTAGAAAAACTTTGTCATCGCTCTAGCGTCTACATTTCTTCACTGATTTCAATATAACTTCACACAAGTGTTCATTATGACAATATCTCAAGCGATTTCGACTTTCAAGGTCAAGGTCACTGTGGCTATTTTTAGAAAAACTTTGTCATCGCTCTAGCGACTACATTTCTTCACCGATTTCAATATAATTTCACACAAATGTTCATTATGACAATATCTCAAGCGATTTCGACTTTCAAGGTCAAGGTCACTGTGGCTATTTTTAGAAAAACTTTGTCATCGCTCTAGCGACTACATTTCTTCAGCGATTTCAATATAACTTCACACAAATGTTCCTTATGACAATATCTCGAGCGAGTTCGACTTTCAAGGTCAAGGTCACTGTGGCTATTTTTAGAAAAACTTTGTCATCGCTCTAGCGCTTACATTTCTTCACCGATTTCAATATAACTTCACACAAATGTTCCTTATGACAATATCTCAAGCGATTTCGACTTTCAAGGTCAAGGTCAATGTGGATATTTTTAGAAAAAACTTTGTCATCGCTCTAGCGACTACATTTCTTCACTGATTTCAATATAACTTCACACAAATGTTCCTTATGACAATACCTCGAGCGAGTTTGACTTTCAAGGTCAAGGTCACTGTGGCTATTTTTAGAAAAACTTTGTCATTGCTCTAGCGCTTACATTTTTTCACCAATTTCAATATAATTTCACATAAATATTCCTTATGACAATATCTCGAGCGATTTTGACTTTCAAGATCAAGGTCACTGTGGCTATTTTTAGAAAAACTTTGCCATCGCTCTAGCACCTACATTTATTGATGGATTTTAATACAACTTCACACAAATGTTTCTTATGATGACATTTCGAGTTGCCTTGACTTTCAAGGTCATGACCTCAAGGTCAAGGTCACTGTGGCTATTTCTAGAAAAACTTTGTCATCGCTCTACCGCTTACATTTATTAACAGATTTTAATATAACTTCACACAAAAGATGCTTATGATAATATCTTGAGCAAGATCTACTTTCGCGGTCAAGGTCACTATGGCTATTTTTAGAGAAACATTGTCATCACTCTAGTTTTACCTCGTTACCTTGATGTTTGACCTTTTTTTAATTTAACATTGGCCATAACTTTCAATTGGTAAGTGATAGGGCTTTCATATTTCACATGTGCATATTATGTCAAAAGACCTTTTCAACAATCCCATAATTTTTTACCTTGACCTACTTTTTTAAGAACATTGGCCATACCTTTTGATTGCT
Organism: Lucinisca nassula; assembly: GCA_963580285.1. Classification (NCBI taxonomy): domain Eukaryota; kingdom Metazoa; phylum Mollusca; class Bivalvia; order Lucinida; family Lucinidae; genus Lucinisca; species Lucinisca nassula. The sequence continues at coordinate 12,041,507 of OY757020.1, forward strand.
TAGTGATACTGCTTTCATATTTAACATGCGCTGTCCGGGGGCATCAGTGTTTCACAAACACATCTTGTTTCTTTTTTTTTTGAATTGAGGTTGAACGACCCCGTGAACACTATATAGGCCATTTTGGAGACGTTGCTTCCAGTTTTGTAGGACTTTTACCCGATATTGAGTTGAAATGACATCTCAAGCCCTGTTGCCCGACGAAATCAATAGGGCTTGTATGCATGGTGGTCCGACTCGCACCACTTTGCCTGGACTTAGAATCTCTAAGCGGTTTACCAGTTCTCATGCGTGGTCGGTTTCAGCTCTGCGTGGAAGCCTCATGCAGCACAATCTATTTCTTCAAGCCCCGAAGCCGCATGGGTGTGTTATCGTAATGCCTGGGCGAGCCCATGCAATCACGTGAAAAAGTCCGCGAAATGAAGACCCCTCTAAACCCCACCTTATATATAGAAAACTGGGGTTTACGGGGGTATTCATTATTTTTCCTACTTCTGCTCCAACACATAGGTTGTGGGCACTCGTTAGAACCGCCTCAATGAGGCGGTTCTAACGAGCACACACGACCTATGTTTTGAGCATTTATATGAAATATATCTATGATTTTCATTAGAAAAGTAGCCATTTTGGAGATTTAAAAAATACACTATGCCGTGCGGCTGTGTTATTGTAATGCTATTTTCTTGTGTAAGACACAACTCAGAGACCATTTTTGTCCAGGGAAATGTGTGGCCTGAGAGGAACATTTAACTGTGAAAACTTATGGTCATTAACCGGTTCTGCTTTAATGGACAGCAAAACTCACTTTCTATTTTTCTGGTGTCCATTTCAATTCTGTTTTCTTGTTTCAATTCCTTCCGGAAAATAATGTCCCTTCCGGTATTTAGAAGCTTCGCACAATGGTATGCATTTTTCTTTACCTCATTCGCGTTAAAGCATGTGTTGCTGACAGTCGTAAGAATAAAATGGAGAAACATATACATGTAAATAAAATTTTGCTGCAGTGGTGCGAAAATAAAAAAAAAAGAGCAATAGTCCTGTACCGCTCACCTGAGTGCAGCCTGTATGGGGCCATTTGGTTTCTGAGAAGATTTTTTAAGGTTTTTTATCATGACAGCCATCTTCGTGATGTGACCTAAACCATTTGAACAAACGTTTGTTCCTGTCTCCCATCAACGCTTCATATGTAAATTTGGCCTAGATATGCCCAGCTGTTTTTTTTTTTTTTTTTTTTTTTTTTAAATAATAATAAAAAATAAAAATAAATTCGCATGCCCGCCATATTTGTCATGTGACAAAACATATTCATTGATTTCCATATCCATTTTACTTAGAGCTATCATATGCATTACGATAAAACACCCGCGCGACATAGATCATTTTTCACATTTCCAAAATAGCTACTTTTCTGATGAAAATCCGTGATATTTTTCTTATTTAAACTGCAAACATAGGTTGTGAGTGCTCGTTAGAACCGCCTCATTGAGGCGGTTCTAACGAGTACCCACAACATATGTCTTGGAACAGAAATAAGAAAGATACTGTATACCCCGTAAACCCAAGTTTTCTCTATATAAGTGGGGTTTAGTGGGTGTTCTTTTCACGGACTTGTTCACATGATGATATCTGATTACAAATGGACAAGTCAGTGCCTTCTGACAAAAACATTTATTTTTATTTTCATATCTAGATTACATTGACCTTGAATACTCATCTAATTTTCTCATTTAGCAACATTCATCTACAAAGTCTGCGAAAAATATACACAGTTTTGACCTTTTCCCATACAAAAGCCTACATGTATGTGACCAAATTTTACCTGAGCCTAAAATAGGTCAATGCCATCCAGGGACCATCACTTGAAAAAAAATTATGATTGGTTCGAGACCCTAATGCTACATACAACGTTCCTGGAAAATCAAACAACTGGTTCATGAGAAAAAGATTTCTGATATTTTTACCTTACATGGGCACGGTGGCCATATTGTTCATGTGACCAAACTGCAATGTTTTCGAAAAAACAATTTGGACTTTTTCCCATACAAACATCTATTTGACCAAATTTGATCTTGGTGTAAAATAGGTCAAGGTCATCCGAGGGTCATTGTTTGAACAAACTATGATGGGCCCGAGTTCCCAATGCTACAACCAAGTTTCATCGCAATCAGCCCGCTGGTTCCGGATGAGAAGACTTTTGGAGGATTTTTATCTTATATGGTCATGGCGGCCATCTTCTGAACCCCTTTATCAACAGATACATCTTGTCGGAATGGCAAGGCGAATGGGACCGTACAATAAATAACAAACTCCATGCCATTAAACCTGTCGTTGGAACAAAATGTTCTCCTCCACAGTTTTCCAGGAAAGAGGATGTGGTATTAACGTGCCTGCGCATTGGCCATACTAGAATTACTCATTCTTATATTTTTAATGGTGGTGATCAGCCTTCTTGTGTAGGATGTGATCAGCCATTCACTGTTAAACATTTCTTAGTTGACTGTGTTGACTTTTCACCCTCACGTAACTTATATTTCAAAGCTGACACTTTGCAACAATTGTTTCAAGATGTACCTGTTGATAATATTATTTTATTCTTAAAAGAAATTAGACTTTTTCATAAGATCTAACTGTTTCAGATTTTTATACATTATCATTCTGATTTTCGATTTACTTTTAATATCCTCATATTTATTCATGCCGTTTAACCATTAACCGGTTGACGCTTATGACCCACAAAGAGGGTTGACGCGTCGTTAAACACGAAATCATCATCATCATCATCATCATCATCATCATCTCGCATGAAATTTGACTTCAACCGGCTCAGTGGTTTCAGATGAAAAGATGTTTGAAAATGTTGACAGACAACAGACGACAGACAATGGAGCCTTGCCATACCATAAGCTCACCTATGAGCCTTCGACTCAGGTGAGCTAATAATAAAGCATCCATCGCCTGTGCAGACCAAACTTATGATCTAACGGATAAGGTCGAAAACAGAACGGAACCTCGTTTCAGACAAAAACTCCGCTGATCATCGTCTTAGGATTCTATTTATATCTACTACATATTTGGCTGTTTCCGCCATCTGTCATAAATGAGAGATTAAACTGGCGCGAGTGCAACAAAGCTAAGTCGACAAACCGGTCTTCATTAGACGTATTGTGCAACACTGTAAATAACACATGACCGGACAGAGGAGAAAAAAGTCTCCGACATTTATCCGATTTGCATCCTTCCAATGCGCACGCGCAGCGAACAAAAACGAGACTACATGCATGACGTATTATATGGAGCTAACGCAAGGTCGCTGCGAGGCCGCGGTCACCTGAGTCTTTGCTGGTCGCGAATGTAATAAGTACCTTTTTCATGAACTGACTCAAAATGTTTGCATTCCTGTTCAAGATGAAATAAAAGCCAATATAGCTTCTCAGGGCAATGCTGGTTGACAATAATGATAGATCAAATTGAAGCTGAACACTCTTAACACAATTTTCCACTTTGGTATACAAGCGCTGATTCAATTTCGACAACCACGGGGAATAATTGTATTGTATATGGCCTGAAAATTGGGTAAAACACAGTTATACCTTCTGTTGATAGATACTGAAATTTGCACAGGGCATATAATGGATCAAACAGACTTGATCTGATTCAGCCATGGGTCTTAGACTCTTAACGTTCCGTCACGGTTACTGTCGATCGAGGCTCTCGCCGTGGAGTACCGTGTTCCCTCACAGGGGTTTTCCATGTTTTCTCCCAGGGGCGTACCGTGCAATATGACCCATTGCAAGTTCCATAAAACTGGTGTTCAAAATGTTCCTGTTCCCCAAAATTAGACTTGTTCCCCTGTTCCTTTGACATACTTTCCCTAGTTCCCTTGCTGAAAGTCTTCCCACGCCCACCCCCCCCCCCCCCCCCTCCCAAATCCTGGATATTCTCCTTATTAAAAGGAAGCGGGGACCTTCATAAGATTCGACAAAAGCGAACACATTACGAAAACACGCCTATTCACCATTTTTGCATTATTTGCTGGCTCCCAGCTTATACATTATCAATATTGGAAAAACAGGTAACCAGACCCCCCTGACCTTTCAAGGTCAGGGGGGTCAGGTTACCTGTTTTTCCCAACACTGATAATCTTCAGACTAGGAACCAGCAGATAATGCAAATAAGGTGAATACATATGCATTGCAAAAACGAAACTTCTCAGATGAAATATTGTGATATATTTCTCGTTGCTGCTCACAATGTAGATTGTGGGTACACGTTAGAACCGCCTCATCGAGGCCGTTCTAACGAGCACCATCCACCTATATTTTAGAGCAGAAATAAAACAAGATTTGTCAGAAGACAACATAGTTCGCCTTTGGGGGCCTAAGATGGAGGGGGGCGAGTTATCATTTTTTTTCTTCTGTAAAACAGCCCAACAGACTGCAGCGAATGAAAGATAACCAAAAAGTACCCCTAATCATCCAGTTTTCAAGCATTTCCACTGTAAAAAAAAAAATGAAAAACAAATCTATATTTGTTAAAAAAAATTCCACAAACTTCCAAGTAATAACAAGGCTTCATAGAAGATACAAATCCCCTCGCGCAAGACAAATTAAAAAAGCCTAGCCCAGCATTTGTGTAAAATTACATTGTATCCATCAATAAAAGTGATGACAAAGTTTTTCTAAAATAGCCACAGTGACCTTGACTTTGAGCCCCAGACTTGAACTGACTCCGGATAGTATCATAACCAAAATTTGTATGAAGTTATCTTAAAATCCATCAATAAATGTTGACACTAGAGCAATGATCAAGTTTTTCTAAAAATAGCCACAGTGACCTTGACCTTCAGCCACTGACCCGGAAAGTCAAAGTCACTCAAGATATCATCATACAAAAACTTTGTGTCAAGTTATATTAAAATCCATCAATAAATGAAGGCGCAAGAGCGATGACAAAGTTTTCTAAAAATAGCCACAGTGACCTTAACCTTCAGCCCCAGACCCTGAAAGTCGAACTCGCTCAAGATATCCTCATTGCCAACATTTGTGTGAAGTTATATTAAAATCCATTCATAAATGTAGGCACTAGAGCAATCACTTTTTTTTTCTGAAAATAGCCACAGCGACCAGAACCTGAAAGTTGAACTCATCATACCCAACATTTGTATGAAGTTATCTTTAAATCCATCTTTAATGTGGACACTAGAGCAATTACCAAGTTGTTCTAAAAATAGCCACAGTGACCTTGACCTTCAGTCCATACCCTGAAAGTCAAAGTCACTCGAGATATCATGATACCCAACATTTGTGTGAAGTAATATTAAAATCCACCAATAAATGAAGGCGCAAGAGCGATGACAAAGTTTTCCTAAAAATGGCCACAGTGACCTTGACCTTCAGCCCTGGACCCTGAAAGTCGAACTCGATCGAGATATAATCATACCCAACATTTGTGTGAAGTTATATTAAAATCCATCCATAAATAAAGGCGCAAGAGCGATGAAAAAGTTTTTCAAAAAATAGCAACAGTGACCTTGACCTTCAGCCCCAAACCCTGAAAGTCGAACCCGCTCGAGATATCATCATACCCAACCTTTGTGTGAAGTTATATTAAAATCCATCCATAAATGTAGGCACTAGAGTGATCACAAAGTCTTTTCTAAAAATAGTCACAGTGACCACCCAGCATTTGTGTGAAGTTATATTAAAATCCATCAATAAATTAAGGTGCAAGAGCGATGACAATGTTTTTCTGAAAATAGCCACAGTGACCTTGACCCCGTGACCCTGAAAGTAGTAACCTTAACCGTAAGCCCCGGATCCTGAAAGTCAAAGTCACTCGAGATATCATTATACCAAACATTTGTGTGAAGTTATATTAAAACCCATCAATAAATGAAGGCGCTAGAGCGATGACAATGTTTTTCAAAAAATAGACCTTGACCTTGAGCCCCAGACCCGCTATTTTTTAAAAAGAAAAAGAAAATAAAATAAACAAACATTCCTTCCCCGGGATTTGAACTCACGCAGCTTGCAGATAAACTTTAACACAGGGAAATAAGGGATGTAATACAGAGGAAAATATTAACTTCTCAAAAAGTCCAATTTAAGCCAAAAACCTCTAAAATGAAGTACAATGATAATGTTAAATATTTTTTTTTTACCAATTGTTAATTATATAATCAAAATAAACTTTTAAAACATCACATATAAGAGCTTGCAGGTAAACTTTAACCAAATGCGGACGCCGACGCTGACGGTGAAGCTGACGACGGACGCCCGGGGGTATGACAATAGCTCCCCCTTACTTTCGTAAGGCGAACTAAAAAATACGATTTACCCTTGTAAACCCAGTTTTACTATATAGAAGTGGCGTTTCAAGGGGTTAGAATTATATTGGTATGTTTCATGAGGTTGTAATATCCTGTACGCAAAAACGTAGTTACAAATGAAGAAGGTGAAGAAGCAAAAAAAGAGGAAGAAGAAGGAGGAGGAGAAGAAGAAGAAGAAGTGAACGAAGCAGAAAGAGAGAAGAAGAGAAAGAAGAAAAAGAAGCTAACGGAGAATAAGAAGAAGAAGAAAAAAGAAGAAGAAGAGGAGAAGAAGAAATGCACTTTCATGACTGATAACCTTCTCCTCCTTCATGTAAGGGATCTTTCATGTATTCCTCAGCTGAGGCAGGAAAACATTCAGGTAAACCTCGCTTTGCATTACTTTTAAAAAATGAGAGATAAAAAATTCTGATATTTGTCTTATTTTTGCTCTAAACATAGATTGTGTTTACTCGTCGACGCGGTTCTAACGAGTACCCACAATCTATGTTTTTGAGTAGAAATTAGAAAAAAATATTTACAAAAAAAAAAATACATGTTATACAAAGTTGCTGGACCGTAAAGGTTGAATTCATATCTCCAAGACAAGCACTTTCAGATAAAACAAATTGTGATTTTTTTTCTTATTTTAGTTTCAAAACCCACAATCAATCTATGTTCATAAGCAGAAAAAGAAAAAGAAAATACTGAAAATCATGTAAACCCCACAATTCCCAACTTTAAGCGGGATTGACAGGGGTTTTCATTTCACAGGCGTCTTATTGTAATTCCAGTGTCACCCATCAAGTATCCCGTTAATCAAATATGGTACTCAACCCCCGCCCATTGGGGACTGAAGAAATAAATTGGGCTGTATGAAAGGTCCACAAGTTGAAGTATTTTACCAAATATCAAAGACCAGGGCCTTACGGTTTCTGGGAATATTTTTTTAATTTTTCAGTTCAGATATCTATTTTTGGCCCTCACAACCTTGATGTGCAATGGGCCGGAACCATTTGAACAACTCTGAAAGAGGACCAACTAAGGATCATTCCTGGGAAGTTTGGTCAAAATCGGATCAGCGGTTTAGGAGGGTCTCCGGACGTTAGCCCCCCAGGACGTTTGCCCCCCAATGACTTAATCTAAAAATGGACATTTGCCCCCCAGTTGAAAATGTGTCACGGACATTTGCCCCCCAGAGCTTATTTTTGGTATGGACATCTGCCCCCCAGTGCTTATTTTACAGGTGGACAATTGCCCCCCACTGCTTATTTCAGAAAGGGACATTTGCCCCCCAACCTGTCTAGACAAGGATATTCATTACACAGACTTGTATATAGCTAAATAATTTACAGATAACGTTTTGATTAAAGTTTTACAGCCAGTTCAAGATCATTTCAATTTCTTCAAGAATTAACCATCAGTGTATCCAGTGTAAAAACCACTTGAGTATAGGCGTCTGACACTGGACCTTCAGTGAGGCACAAACTCAATATATGATTCTGTAGCTGACTTGCTTAACCCTTATCCTGCTGAATAAATTAAGCATCTCTAATTGTTGACTATTAACCATCACATTCTTGGTATATTTTTGTTAACTTAACAAATTGCATGACAAACAGTATAGATCCCCATCAGATATGGCATCTGATCGGGATCCATACTGCTTTCTAACGTAGGGGTTGTCCATAACGGCAGGTTATTATGGGATTCATATTTATATAGATGGAGTAATTTATTGCTTAACATTTTGTATATCTGATGATAATAAACCAATAAATACATTGTTTTCCTACTTAATGTTAGCCCTGGTCTATCTGAGGGGGGGGGGGGGGGCAAATGTCCCTTTCTGAAATAAGCAGTGGGGGGCAAATGTCCACCTGTAAAAGAAGCACTGGGGGGAAGATGTCCATACCAAAAATAAGCTCTGGGGGGCAAATGTCCGGGTCGCATTTTCAACTGGGGGGCAAATGTCCATTTCTAGATTAATTCATTGGGGGGCAAATGTCCTGGGGGGCAAATGTCCTGGAATCGTTTAGGAGATGTCGTTTCAAGAAATTGTTTAAGGACAGACGCACGGCCGTCTGAACGCACTTACGACGGACAAAAAGTGATCACAAAAGCTCACCTTGTCACAACGTGAGCTAAAAAAAGAAGCAAGGTCTCCTAAATGACCTAAATAGAGTTGGCGGGGACATAAAACCACAATTCAAACAGCCAAGTCTTCAAGACATAAGGTGAAATCACTAGACCCTGAAATAAATGGTCATAGAGGATTTTTTTTTATTTTTTTCCAGTGTAAGATCAAATTTTATACATCAAAAGAGCAACAAAACCAGTATTTTCAGAAATGACGTACAGTTAAGACTGAGAAGAACTTTACAGCGCACACGCATTTGTTTCGCATTTGTAACGCGCGAGATTCGCACTCGTGATTCACGCGTTTCACTTGCGAATGACATTTTAGCCAATCAATTGCTTTTATGAATAACGCGATATTGCGTGTAAATCGCGATTTTTGACCAGCCAATCAAACATGAGTGTCGAAAACGCAGATAGTGCACTTTCACAGACTGCTTCGCGTTTCAAAAGCAACCAATCAGTACAGTGTAACTATTTCATACTTATCCTTCTTTTTTGTTTCTTTTTTCTATTTCTTCAAATTTTCCTTATTCCAGATATTTTTTCAGTTTTAACATAAAAAATCTGGCGGACTAGTCAATTATCCATTTACATTTGCCTGGGGGTAAAGGGTAAAATACAGGTACTGAGTTGTGATTGAAGTTGACTGTCAAAATGCAGGATGTTTATTGACCAAAGGTTTTATGACACCCAGGTGCAACTGGGGGGCTATAAAGATATCAGTTTAAAACAACATCTCATTATCGTCATTTATTCTAGATGTCCGAAATAATCAATGTTCTTTCACTCACAGAAGCGGCCCAATTTTCAATTAATTATTTTTGTAAATTTCATTTATTTTGTTTAATTAACTCGGAGAACCAAGTTGCATTTTCTTCGATATTTATTTGGAAATGCCTGAACCTTTTGCATTAAATGTAGGCCCTCATCAGAGGCCTACGTGTGCTGCGTCTGATCTGGGTCTGCATGTTTTTTGCCATTTGTCAACAAATGGAATCTTCCACCTTATTAATAGAGCAAGTCCATTTCAAAATTAAAGTTGAAGTTTTGTTTTCTTTGTTTATTTTGGCATACCTAGTAGGTTCTGATCAGACGCCTACTCCTACCAGGTCTGATCTGGATCTGCACTTTATTTTTCCATTTGGATCTTTCACCTTGTAAAAAGCACAAGATCGTTTCAAAATTTAAGAGTGTGAGGGTGTGTTTTCTTCAAAATTTATTTTGAAAATATTTGAAGCTTTTTGAAACAAATTTAGGCCCCGATCAGGTGCACAGTTTGCTAATTGGCGCCAAATGGCATCTTCCACTTTGTAAATAGCACAAAACCATTTCGAAATATAATTCCGAAATAATTGATGTTCCGTCACTCACAGAAGCAGCTAATTTATTTAATTACTTATTGGTGTAATTTTCATTTATTTTGTTTTCATTAACACATTTGTTTTACCAAATGGAATTTTCCACCTAACATACATTTTTTTCCGAAATTTATTTGGGAAATAACTGAACATTTCGTAATCTTCTATAATCTAGGCACTGATCAGACGCCTACTTCTGCTGCGCCTGACCTGGGGCATTTTTACTATTACCATTTTTCCCATTTTCTTCAAAATTTAATAAATTTGGAAAAAAAGATTCCTGAACTTTTTCCAAACAGTGTAGTTCTTGATCAGACGTTAATTCTGTTGCGTTTGATCTGGGTTTGCACTTTTTGCCAATTGGCGCCAAATGGAATCTTCCACCTTGTAAATAGCACAAGACAAGTTCAAAATTTAAAAGAGTGAGGTTATGTTGTTTTCAAAAATATTATGAAAATGTCTGAAGCTTTTGGAAGCAATGTAGGCCCTGATCAGACGGCTAGTTTTTCTGCATCTGAACTGGGCCTGCCATGTTTGCCATTTGGCGCTAAACTTTATGAACTCTAAGAAATGTGCGTATTTCAGCCTTTACCTTTTCCTTATTTTTTATTTATGTGCTAATATATTCATTTATTTGTCTTTGATCCAAACAGAGATTGTTTGAACTTCATTGCGAAAATACGCCTATACAAGTCTATTGATTTTTTTACCACCAAACTTGAACATTTTCCGTTATTTTAAAATTTCTGCATAAGACATAGGTTATTGTACTCGTTAGAACCGACTCGGCGAGGCGGTTCTGACGAGTACCCACAATCTCTATTTTGTGCAGAAATAAGAAGAATATATACCCCCTTAAATTCCAATTTTACTATTTAAAATTGGGGATTACCGGGGTCAAATATGTATAGGTGTGTTTCAAGATGTGTTAGAAACACCATAAACACCCATTAGATGGCGGTTCTGATGAGCGCCCACAAACAAGTAAATAGACGTGACTTGTCAAACAAATATCCCAGGATAAACGATTACCCTCTTGGTTCCCTACACCATATGCATCAGAATACCCCGAGTGTTTATTATCTCTAATCTGCCAGACATTAGGGTGTTATGCAATCCAAAATATGTCTTTAAATGTAAATATTATTATGTGTGTTCATCCGAAGAAATCACTACTGATTAGAGAGGCCATTACCGCAATTAATTTGTGAATGAATAAAAAAAATAAAATAAAGAATATTGGTCAAACATACGAGCTAAGAGGATTTTGATTGGTCCGTGCTCTTTCGCATTCACGCGGTTTATCTTTGCTTACCTGTCTTATTCTTATTGGTAGGAATTCTCTCGCAAAGAAACGCGTATTGAGTTAACCTAACGCGTTACGAATAATCACTTTCATTGGCTGATATTAAACGCGTTGCAATCGCGTAAGAACGCGATGAACCGCGTATTGAAACTCGAAAATTTTACACGCACGCAATGCGCGTATGTCCCGCGGACAAATCGCGAAAATGGTTAGGTTCTTCTCGAGCTTATCTGTAACCACGAGTGAAAATACCGGTTTGGTGTTCACAAATGAAATAAAATTTGATCTTACAATGAACAAATCAAATTTACTGTTTCTAACATGCCACAAATAGTAATATTTAGCTTCACAATCCCTGTCACGCACTCACGCAGAAAACTGTTCCTAATCGTTTCGCGTCAACTAAGTGGTATCCAACGTGTGTGTTTTTTGTGTGTGTTTTTAAACTGAAAGTTTGCTCCTAAGAAATAGCCTGGGAGGACATTATTATGAATGGTTACTGAAATAATTTAGACAGAAGAGTCTCAAAGAAGTTTCAGACTGATCTAAATATGCGTCGTCAGCATCGAAAATGACGCCATTAAAGTTTATGTGACGCGTGAACGGGCTCAGCATCAATCCTAACACAGTTCATTAATTTTCAATCTACAGATCATAGAACTGGATTTGACGAAAAATGTAGTCTCAAACAGTGAAAAATAAAATTGATATCAGTCACTGTTTGAAACAGTGACAATATGGTTTTCGATTTCACTGCGAAATATCTATATTTTATCGAAAAGCATGTAAGAAACCCTAATCTTCACTCTATCATATTTTTGTAGCCCCCGCCCATCAAGGCTTGAAGAAATATATGGGCTGCATGATGCTTCCACGCAGAGCTGAATCCGATCCGCACACGATTACTGGTAAACCGCTTAGAGGATCTAAAGTAGAAGTAAAACAAAGATCAGGAATTGATACAATTAACTTACTCCATCCATAAAAGACACCAAAGGGAAAGAAATACAAACATTAAGCGACCAGACCATAATGGAAACCTAAACAAAGGAAGGCCATATGGACAGTTACTTTCCCACAAAATGGCCATATGGCCATCCAAAATTAAAAGACACAAGTGATGCACACAGTAAGTAACAAACAACAACATAAATAAATCGCCACAGAAGAGCCGCCTTGGAACGGTCAGTGGAAGATTTCCACTGGGGGGCTTAAATCGATTTTACGTGGCCACAATCCTCGCCCTTACTTCCGTCGCGATTTAGACAAAAAATTTTGTTCAGTCCGCATGAAGGCCTCCTAACTCATCAGTGCAACATCTCCGTGAACACAGAAATCAAAGAACCACAGAGGTGAGACAACGGTGAGGACTCGACAGCAAGAAACCACTGAAATAAGCCTGCCCAGGCAAAGCGGTGCGCAAGAGTCGGACCGTCCATGCATATAAACCATGTTGGTTTCATTGGGTGACAGGGATTGAGATGTCATTTCATCTCAGTGTCGGGTAAAAGTCCCACAAAATTTGAAGCAACGTCCCAAAAATGACCTTTACAGAGTTGACGGGGACCTTAAACATCAAATCAAACAAACAAACAAAACTTGGTAGGCTGAAGTATAACGCATTGTGTATATAGTTCGAACAAATTGACCTGAGACTGGTGAACTCTATTAACATAATTTCACACCCGACTGTCTTCGTCGTTTTCCGAAGATAGCGACATTGTTACATAATACATAGAGGTCGGTAAATGGGCCGCTATTCACGTGATGTCGAAAATTCACGACAAGTTAATGAAACCCGACGTATAAGGCGATAGCCTTGACTAATTTATTCCTTAACTAAAGGTCAGTCTCATGTCAATTTGTTAACATACATGGTGAAAATGCATACGAGATATTACAAAGGTGTTCTAGATTGTAACCCCTTGCCTCACCACCGGACGTTACCCCAGGTTTGTGCTCTTTTGCAATCTAAGAAGATACGCCCCATTATGAATGCTCTTTGATAAGCGTCTGTCAAGATACAAGCATTTAAAAAAACAACACACAAAAAAAACAGTGTGACAGGAATGCAAACGTGCATGCATTACGATACCACATCCGTGCGATATAGAGCATTTTTCACATCTCCAAAATAACTACTTTTCTGTTGAAAACTTGTGATATTTTTCTTATTTATACTTCCAACATAGGTTGTGGGTGCTCGTTAGAACCGCCTCATTGAGGCGGCTCTTACGAGCTTCCACAACCTATGTCATGGAGCAGAAATAATGTTTTACAAGCGTGACTATCGTCTCTCTATCTTCAACTACAAGACTCCGCCCCAACCAAACAAGTTCAACCCCCTGACGTCATTCCGAGATTTTCATGCGCTTTTCCCGCTTCTCCAACCACGTGACCTCCAGCTGTGGCCATCCTATCATCACTTCTTATCCTGAAACCAAACAGTCAAGTACGACGCCTTGCTCGAAAACTGCCTGGTCGACAGATAGGTAAGTCATCTACTTTACAACAATTGGCGCTGCGAGATATAATTGGAAAACGCGGTAAGTGTTATTTATTCAGTGCTATTTTGTTATGTATTATTCCTGCGTTGTCCGCCGGAATTGCCATTTTTGCCCCTTCCCAAATAATAATTTTTCAGAAATTTAGTAATTTACTTTATTGTGTTGGAAAATAATAACTTCATGAAACCCTAATTTAATATTAAATATTATTTATTTCAACATTTACACAGTTTTATAGTAATTTAGATCTAATCTCAACGAAGTCCGTTGCGGTTCATTCCAGCAACCGCCGGAACTTCGTCTGCCGTTCAGGTGCGGCACCGGACTATTTCCAAACCGCACCAGCATTTATTCATTTCCGGAAGACATCTTTATTAAACTGTTTTTTTTTTTTTTTCATTTTTACAGGTAAATTTTTGCATATTTTGAATATTTGGGGAGTGAAATGGCAATTCAGTATAATGTTCTCGTTAGTGTTTAGCCAATAAACATTTTTAGCCATATATACACATTTTGACACGTGTCAGAGTGTATTATGCATCAAAATGTTTAGGTCATATTTATTTATTTAGGCCGGCATTCCTCATTCCAGCAAAATGCTAAATATTTATACCGCATCCCAGAGGGATCTGGCCGGCATAGACAAAATCGGCACCCAAACAGCAAGCCGAATTGTGGAGCTAAGGGAGAAAGTCCGAATTGGGCAACATGCACCCATTACCACTAAAGACTTGGCCCTCATAAGATTGACTGAAGCCCATCGGGTTCAGTTAATCCAGGACCAGGTTATTTCACTTGAGCTAACAAGTGAATTCAAGAGAGTCGAACCTGGGACCAATTTCATCACTTCTAATGACTTTTTACAGCATATGAATTCCTTGAAAGAGGGATTCGACTCAAAATTTGACGTCATTGCACAAACAATGACGTCTCAATTTGAGGAAATAATGCGAGCCAATACTGCTGCAATTCAACATACAGAGCAGAAAATACAATCCTTGGCTTCACAGAGTTCGGCTCAATTAACAGAAGTAGAAACAAAATTGGAGCTCAGAATAATTAAAAAAATTCACTGAGCTCCATGATAGCTTAAATGCTATTGATAGAAGGCTGTACCGGGCAGAGGGGTCTATCTTGGATGCCAAGATGGGCTCAGCTGCTCAAATAGCAACCTTGTAGATGACTGACGTAGACCCCAGCGCCGGTTATACTGATACTTTACCCGATACGACAGAGGGGGCACATTATACCGATCAGGAATCGCCAAGAAAAGATACAATCTTGGAAAAAATAAAAGATGTGCTGCCCTCAGATAACATTTATGGCTCTGGAAGGCCTGGGGTGGACAAATTTTCTGCCAATGATACTGCCCTTAATATGGCACCTGATGATGATGATGATGATAATGATGGTGATAAAAAGCCAAAACGCCAGGGCAGGTCTCATGGCAGAAAATCTAAACCGAGCAGGAATGACTCAGCCTCCTCGTCTAGATCGGTGTCTCCTTTGCCACCTAAGTTGGAGTCCTTTACAGGTGACCCCAAAGGAATATCCTGGTCGAACAGAATTGTGGCGAGGAGACACTGGACTGATGAGAAGGCATTTGACAGGCTTTTCAGTTGTTTAACTGATAAAGCTTTAGAATATGCTACCAGATGTCACCATGGTGATTGTTTCGACGATCTGAAGAGAGAAATGAAATTAAGGTTTGATTTACGAGATGAGCCTGTGGCTGCTCGCCAGAGGCTGCATCTCGTAAAACAATTAGAGGATGAAAGTTTGGAGGTTTTTCTTCAGAGGGTCCTAACAATTGCCATGGATGGATATGGCAAGACAGATTTGCCTACAATGCAACAGTTAGCAACTGAAGCATTCCTGCGAGGTTGCAAGAACAAGGAGGCCGCAGCTATAGTCATGCAGGAGCCTCCAGGGACCATTCAGGAGGCCTGCAGAAAAATGAAGACCGTCCTGGCTAACCGGAGGGCAATCTTGGGAGGTAAAGTGTCTTTCCAGGAAAGACTCTTCACCGCCCAAGAGGAAAGGAGAGTGTCCGATTTGGAGAGAAAGGTTGACAACCTCTCATATTATCTTCGGTCCATCTCTCCAAAGCCTGACCGTTGGTCTAGGGACCGCAGTCTGTCACCACCGGGTCGCGTGCCGTTTGGGGACCGTGGTAGGACCGAATCAAGAGGCTATTCGCCAATCGAGTGGTCCTATCAGGGGTTCCGTGGCCGAGGCCGTGGTGGGGATAAGCGGTTCTCTAATCAGGAGTCATTTGTACCCACCGGATTCCAGTCTCCTCGTGGGTACCACTCATATCCTTCCCGGAGGCCTCGTTCCCAAGAATTCAATCAAAGCCCAAATCGCTTTGATGATAGGCATCTTTCCCCGTATTTTTGAAGTAGGTATCCTGATGCAAAATACCCATCAGAACGCAACAGGTCCCCTTATGGATATCCCTCAAATCGATATCCATCCCCATCTTAAGGAAACCCATCTAACAGGAACCCTTAACCATCTTATGGATACCCATCTGACAGGTATCCATCCCCTAATGGATACCATAATAGGTATCCATCCCCTAATGGATACAATAATAGAAGGTATCCATCCCCTAATGAATACAATACAAGGTATCCATCCCCAACTGCCCAACATTTTAGGAATCCCTCACCAAATAATTTTAGAGGTAATTCACCCACACACCAATACCCCCGTCCTTATAAAGATGGGTATAAGTCGAGACCCCAAGTCCATAAGGGGTATCATGGTGCCCCCGGGGGTGTTCGGAGCCCTGGTGGGCGGCCCCCTGACATTGATCCCGCACCTCCAAAGTCTTCCATACAGACTGGAGGTGTGTCGCTGGGTTCATCCGTTTAGGATTTAAACTTCAATGGACTAGGGGCTCCGGCGACAGGCTTCTACATCATAGTGTAGATTAAATTTTCTTGTCCTTTGGGATCATTGATTCCATTGTGGAATTTTGAAAATATCTGAGGGTCACTGATGAGGCCTAATTGGCCGAAACTAGCTAGTCTGGCCCAGAAAACATGTTCACTCCATATTTTTCACTTCTGTGGTGTATTCCTTGCTTCCAAAGGATAACCCTTTTATAGAACATATTTAGCTTCACTACAGCTGGTGTGTGGGAATGTGTGGCGGCGGTAAAACGTCTCCCTGCCCTACATCATAGTGTAGATTATATTTTCTTGTCCTTTGGGATCATTGATTCCATTGTGGAATTTTGAAAATATCTGAGGGTCACTGATGAGGCCTAATTGGCCGAAACTAGCTAGTCTGGCCCAGAAAACATGTTCACTCCATATTTTTCACTTCTGTGGTGTATTCCTTGCTTCCAACTGATAACCCTTTTATAGAACATTTCTAGTCCACTCTGATCTGGGTCGCCCATGTGACGTGTTGGAGGTGGCGCTACCAAGTCAACGTAATTTAACCGCGACTGTCCGTGTTCATTTTAATGGAGAACCTACAGATGCGGTTATTGATAGTGCGGCTATGGTGACTTTGGTAAGGGATGATTTTTTGCAGTCAGTGTTTGAACCAGAGAGTTTGGGCCCAGTTTGCATACTTTCAGGGATAGGTGCAGATCCTGTACATGGTAGACTTGTACATAATGTGCCTATCACTGTTGGTATGCAAACATTTTTGCACACTGTCTGTGCTGCACCGATAAAAGATGTTTGTTTATTGGGTCTGGATTTTATGGTTGCCACAGGCACTGTATTAGATTTAAATAGGCATGTGCTGACTGTGAAAGATGATGTTGTTCCGGTGAAAGTCATCATGAACCTAGGACTTCAAGTGTCTAATTCGACCCCGCCCATCGGGGCTTGAAGAAATAGATGGGCTGCATGATGCTTCCACGCAGAGCTGAAACCGACCCGCATATGAGTACTGGTAAACCGCTTAGAGGATCTAAGCCTGCCCAGGCAATGCGGTACGAGTCGGCCGGTCCATGTTAATAAACCCTATTGGTTCATTGGGCGGCAGGGCTTGAGAAGTCATTTCATCTCAAGGTCGGGTAAAAGTCCCACAAAATTGGGAGCAACGTCTCCAAAATGACCTTTACAGTGTTGACGGGGACGCTAAACCTCAAATCAAACAAACAAACAAACAAGTGTCTAATGTAACCACAGTACGTCGCACTGTTCTACAGCCGCATTCCGTAGGTTATCTTACAGGTAAGTTGGATACTCCCATTGAGGGGCCATATATGGTATCAGGTATTAAGAGTAACAAAGCCCTGGTTTCTAACGTCTACGGAAACGGTATTATGGTCACTTTGAAAGTAATAAATGACTCTGATAGTTTTGTAACCTTTAAAAAGGGTAAATCTATTGGACAGGCAGAATCAGCCGAGCTTGTTCACGACTCTGATCATTGTACAGTATCCAGATCAGAGCAAGTGCATTATACAAGGGATCAAGAAGACCCTGATGTTCAGCAATTACCCGAACACCTCCAGTCAATGTATGACAAAAGCATTTCCGGTCTTTCTTTTAACCAAAAAATGGAATTTAAGCAATTTTTATGTGAATTTCAGGACGTTTTCTCTAAAGATGATTTTGACTTAGGTTGGTTATATGGAGTGGAACATGAAATTGAAACTCATGATGAAATTCCAATAGCTGAAAAATTTAGGCGTACGCCACTCCAGTTTCAAACACATGAAAAAGAATATATTGAAAAACTTTTGAAACAAGGGGTGATTGAACAATCAGTGTCGGAATGGTCTGCTGCTCCTGTACTTGTCCGTAAGAAATCTGGTGAGCTGCGTTACTGTATTGACTATAGGGCTTTGAACTCTAAAACATATAAAGATAATTATAATATTCCTCTTATTGAGGACTGCCTGGATTCTTTATATGGGAAGAGACTGTTCTGCTTGCTCGATTTGTCTTCTGGTTACTATCAGATTCCCCTGGACCCAATTTCGAAGCATAAAACTTCATTCAATACCCGGTTCGGTAGCTTCCAGTGGACCCGCCTCCCAATGGGGCTCTGTACAGCCCCTGCGACCTTCCAGAGGGCCATGCAACTTGTCCTCCGGGGGCTCCAGTGGGAGGAAGTTATAGTATATCTTGATGATGTCATTGTTCTTGGCACTACTTTCAAAGATACTCTTGGCGCTTTGCGAAAGGTTTTCTGTCGGTTTCGCCATCACAATTTGAAATTCAAACCCAGGAAGTGCCACTTTTTCAAGGAAGAGGTGGAGTTTCTGGGCAAACTGGTGAGTGGAGATGGCACTTTTATAGCTCCTGATAAATTGGAGGCTGTCAAAAGATGGCCAGTTCCCTTGAATGCTAAACAGTTAATGTCTTTTCTAGGGTTTATGAACTACCACAGGGATCATATTTCTGATTTTGCACAGATCGCGGCTGACCTATATACTTTATGCCATGCTAAAGATTATGTCTGGACCCGGAGACATCAAGCTTGTTTTGACAAACTGAAAGAAATGGCAACGTCTGCTCCGATGTTGGCTCATCCGTCTCCTGACGGTTTGTTCATTCTTGATACTGATGCTTGTGGGAATCAAATAGGTGCTGAATTGTCTCAGGTCCAAACTGGTGTTGTTAAGCCCATCTGCTATGCCAGCCATGTTTTACTTAAACAGCACAGAAAATATTGTACCACCAGGAAAGAGCTATTAGCAGTAGTAAAGTTCTGTCGCCAGTTTCGGCATTATCTGCTTGGACGATTCTTTCTGATCAGAACTGATCATAACTCCCTTGTCTGGTTAACCCGTTTTAAGCATATAGAAGGACAGCTGGCACGTTGGCTGGAAGAACTGTCACAATATAACTTTAGGATCTTACATAGGCGTGGCGCAGAACACATAAATGCGGATTCTTTAAGCCGCATAAGAGATCCTTTGAAGGAGTGTGACTGTTATAAAGCTGGTGTTAATGTCAGTGATCTCCCCTGCGGAGGTTGCACTTATTGCTGGCGGGCTCATAGGCAGTGGGCTAAGTTTGATGAGGATGTTGATCATGTCGTCCCGTTGGCTATTCGTTCGGTTGGTGACCTGGGGGATGTACAGTCTCACCCAGAATCCCAGACAGACTCAAATTGGGTGCTCAACTTGTCATCTCTCCAACTCCGGCAACATCAGCTGGGGGATTCAGATATTGGTGTAGTCTTGTATTGGCTTGAGCACTCCTATGAACCTACCACTAGGGAACTACAGTTATGTAGCCCTGAGACCAGAGCCTTGTGGCTCGCAAGGCATCAACTGCAGATGCAGGATGGTGTTTTGTTCTATTTGTGGGCAAACCAGAATGGCCACTCTCAGTGTTTAGTTGTTCCTAAGGAACTCAGAGCTAGAGTCCTTTATCACTGTCATGACTCTAAAAGCTCTGGTCATCTTGGCCAAATTAAGACCCTGAACAGGTTACGAGAGAGATTTTATTGGTATGGAATGTCCAGGGATAGTGACATATATGTAAAGCAGTGCACTAGCTGTAACCAAAACAAAAAAGGGAATCGAGCCCCTAGGGATGCTCAGGAGCTATACCATGCTGGATACCCCATGGAACGGGTTCATCTGGACATTCTTGGTCCTATCAATCCACGTAGCAAATCTGGCTCTAGCTACATAGTCGTTATGGTGGATCAATTCACAAAATGGGTTGAGCTTGCAGCTTTGCCAGCCCAAAATACAGAATTAACAGCTCGGGCATTTTTGAGACAATTCGTAGTAACTTTCGGTTGTCCCCTCGAGGTCCATACAGACCAATGAAGGAATTTTGAAAGCGACTTGTTTAGAGCTTTTTGTGATCTCCTGGAGATCACCAAAACCAGGACTACACCTTCAGACCATGTAGTAATGGTCAATGTGAGGTTTTTAACAGAACTATACTGCAGATGATTCGATCATATGTGTCCCGGGGTATGAAGGATTGGGACGAGCATCTCCCCCTGATCTCTATGGCATTACATTCAATGAAAAACAGGACAACAGGTTTTTCGGCCAATATGCTTATGTTGGGGAGAGAGGTTATTCAACCTATTGATTTGATTTTGGGGGCTGCCAAAGCCATCTCCCCAGGACCAACCAAACTGGGTTGGTTCATTGTCCCGTAATCTCGCAGAGATCCATAAACTGGCCAGAGAGAAAATTGGCGAAACTCAGCTGCGCCAGAAGAGAGATTACGATCTAAGGTTGTTTGAAAGGTCCTATAAGGTTGGTGATGTTGTCTAGTTGAGAGACTCATCCACACAGATTGGCATAAGTTCCAAGATTAGACCCCCACGGACTGGCCCTCTCCTTGTAGTGGCCGCTCGCCCTCCAATCTATAGACTCCGGGGCAGAAAGAAATCTGTGGTTGTCCACCATGACAGGCTGAAGCCGTGCACTGATTCATCCTTCCCATTGTGGTTGCAGAGGCGGAGGCATTATCTTCTCCAGACTCTGTCCATAGATGGGGAGATGGATCGGATTGAGGATCAAGAACCTGATGAATCTACTCAGGATAGGTCCCACGGATGTCGGGATTGCCTCTGATCCTGATCAGACACTTATGGTCTATGATCCTGATGAGACGCTTCCCTATATGCTGGGGGATGATTCTGATGGGTTGTTGGATGACAACGGTAATACCGATTCGGTTCCCGATCGCGAAACGCCATCCGCCATTGTCACTGACACCATGTCACAAACCCATTACGGTGATCCAGATTCAGAGGGAGATCTGGAAGACTTACCAGCATCCCTTCCAGAGCCCAGAACCACCCGTAGGGGCCGAAAAATTCATATGCGGGCTAGATACCTTCATTAGATGCCCAGACCTTAGGTTCACACATCAGTTTATGCCAAAAGTGCTTGTATGTAGTTTGGCATGTGCAGATTTGTGAACCTATATATACGTATTTAGGTGCCCAGACCTTGGGTTCGCACATCAGTATATGCCAAAAGTGCTTGTATGTAGTTGGGCGTGTGCAGATTTGTGAACCTATATATACGTATTCAGGTGCACGCAGGTGTGGTCGACTGGTGGGCCAGTGGCTGACTGGTCACTATGGCTGTGTGTGCCAGAAAATGATCTATATTCATTGGTTCTCTCGATTTTGGCAGACAGTTTAATCTGTATGTCTGGGTCGGGAGAATCAACTGAAGTAGCATGTTCAGTGTATGCGGATGTGGATGGCTGATAGAGCTTGTATGTTGATTGGCTACTATGTCCGCATATGCTGAACCAGCATTTTTATTGTTTATACGGGCATAGGGGGAGGCAGTGATGGGCATCTCTGCCTCCCAGTATGTCTAAGATTTTTAATGGCCGGTATATGTCCATGGTACCTTTACCATGATTTTTAACAGTGTACCACTATCATCACATTCTGGGGACCTCAGGGTGTGGTGGTGGTGGATGTAACTTACAATGTATATTGGTGGCAATGGTGTGAGTAATTGGGCAGGGTTGCTCATCCCATTGGCACAATTTTCTTTGACACATATGTGTCTTAATTTTTTAATTAAGAGCATGCCTATGGTGATACATGTGAGCTGCTGACCTCTACGATGTCAAGTCGTTGGTTCTCCTCGGGTACTCCAGTTATCGCTTACCTGACTTGAGCAATTGCATTTTAGTGGTTTTTCCTCGGGTACTCAAGTTATTGTCCACCTTAATTAATGGTCAGCTCACAGTGAATAATTTTAACAAATATGTAAAGTCAAAATGGGTTAAATGTATTTATTATTGTTTATTTCATGTTGTTTGCATTGTTGTATAAAATGAGAAAAAAAAATATAAAATTGTAAACCAAATAAAAAAGCGCCAAAAATCCATCCTACATCGTTCAATATGTATATAGTTTCATCGTTCTATCATGTAGACATAAATTGAAATATATATAAAAATAATATATACACAATCCATTAAAATCGGATCATCATCATATAATCACTAATTGATAACCCATTTTGGAATTTGTATTTTAGGATGCCAAGGCTAAATGCAAGAGCGGCTTGTGAAACCTGTGGCATAGTGATGCATAAGTTGTGTAGGCATGCTCTAAGGGCCCATATGCCATGGTATATGGACCCTTCCACTGCCTGTGTAGATTGCCAGGTGTCTGAGGGTTGTGGGAGAGATCTAGCGTCGTTTCATGCGCGGCACCAGCGGTTTTTAGGAGATTCCCTATTTGGGGCCTGGTTCCTCCTCATGGGCGGATTATTCCGTTTTGTGATGGTGGAGCTGGGCCTTGGGTCTCCTGACGACCTGTTGGGGTTCGTGGAAGCAAGGGGGCTTTTTCCCACAACTTTCAGGTTCTCTGAGGATGAATGTTTCTTCTTCAGGGAATTCGACAAGAGATCCGGACTGGAACCTTTGACAACTGATGGTTATAAACAAATACCCCCCGTGAGGTTGATTGTATTGTCGAACTACACAATAATGACACGCCTTTTGTCTTTATTTAGTCAATCTGCACGGTTAGCTTTCATATCGGTTGCCCAGTATGTCCGATTGGATGGTTCCAGTCCGCCAAGTGGCTTTCCACGAATGAAAGTGGGAATCTGTGATTCCCATTTCCATCTGAATCGGTTCACTTGTCGACCTATCACTACACTGTCGGATCTGGAGCGCTCGGCGGTAACGTCCCAAAACTTAATATTTGGTATCACTAATTATGTTTTTCCTGGGGGGGTGGTCCAAAATTGACAGGCAGATGAAGGATGAGCCCAGGTTGAGATTCACTCTGGGTATTCATCCTCATGTGCTTGTTAAGGGAGGAGCCACCTCAGAATTCCACAAACTAAAGTCTAAATTCGAGGAGTACCCACAAGCTGTAGGGATTGGTGAAATTGGGTTAGATCTGACTGCGACATGCCGATGCCGTCATTCTCATGACAAAAATCGATGTCGACAGATAAAGATTAGCACCCAACGCCAGTTTCTACGTCTTGTGTTGCAATGGGCAAAAACTCTCGGCAAGGTAATTGTTCTTCATATAAGAGAGAACGATGACTCTGGAAAAGCTGCCAAGGAAGTACTCGACTTACTCCTTGAATTGGGTCTGAATGAGGCTTATATTCATCGCCATTGTTTCACGGGAGGAAAAGAAGAATACACCCAATGGAGCTCTTCTCTCCCAAATTGCTTCTTTAGTCTTTCTGCTAAATCATTAACAGACAGAAAAACTGTAGCTTGTTTAGAGTCTGGGGAAAGGCTTGACCGTCTTCTTTTAGAGACGGACTCCCCTTATTTGGCTGATAACCCATGGATTGCTTATTCCATTGGGGAAGGGGCTGCTCGTATCATGGGATTGGAAACCAAGGAGCTGGTGAGAGCGTGTAACAAAAATGTTGCCAGGTTGTACAACTTACCCTGGTGATGACACCTCTTATTGGATGAAGGTAATTAATGTTGTCGAGATATACTGCATTCTTTAATCTTAAATTGTTAGCACTGTCATGTTTCAGTGGTAGAGAGCCTGTGAGTTGCTATCATTGAAGCATGCGAAAACTTATTCTTGCGCGACTATCATGTTTCAGTGGTAGAGAGCCTGTGAGTTGCTATCATTGAAGCATGTGACAATTTTTCTAGCGCGACTGCTTCAGTGGTAGAGAGCCTGTGAGTTGCTATCGCTGGAGCATATATCTGGTCATTTTCCTACGCGTTGTATTGAAATCAGTTTAACCGCGAAGGTTGCCACATTGAAATGTGCTCCCACATTATAATCACATCTTTTTCTTGTTTTACAGTTACAGCTGAAAAGTGAGTATGCTCTGTTCAAATGAGTTATTTTTAGTTTGGACAGCAGACCGCTGTTCCTCCATTATCTTTAGTTTCCGTTGCTTATTTACTGTCTTTTGGCTGACTGTCCCAGAAATCACTTGAAGTTAATGTTTATGTAGTATGTATTTCTGTGCACTAGCTATCTTTTTTTTCTATAATAGCATGTAGATTGATTGTTTTGATCTATGTGTAGAAATTTATGCATTCCCACATGTTAAAATAATAGCTATGTGAGTTGGATCATCAACTATGTATCATCAGTGATTTCTGGGTGTTAACGCTTTTCAGCTCAGTTTTCTACTTATTTCCTTTTTTTAGCTAGATTTCCTTTTTATCGTCGAGCCTTTAGGACCCACTTTGAGCAGGTGAACGGCCATTCCCTTTGTATATACATTTACACTGTGCCCAATATTATCTGACTCTATGCAGGCAATGGCATATGTGTATTATAATGGTGTACATTTTGTAAATATTGTAAACATAGTAAATATGTAAATATCATTTGTTTTCATAACCATATCTTCAGTATAAATAATCATAAATATTTATTGTTCAAACAGTTTTTCATAATATTTTCAGTGTAAAGTAGAAGTAAAACAAAGATCAGGAATTGATACAATTAACTTACTCCACCCATAAAAGACACCAAAGGGAAAGAAATACAAACATTAAGCGACCAGACCATAATGGAAACCTAAACAAAAGAAGGCCATAAGGACAGTTACTTTCCCACAAAATGGCCATATGGCCATCCAAAATTAAAAGACACAAGTGATACACACACTAAGTAACAAACAACAACATAAATAAATCGCCACAGAAGATCCGCCTTGGAACGGTCAGTGGAAGATTTCCACTGGGGGGCTTAAATCGATTTTACGTGGCCACAATCCTCGCCCTTACTTCCGTCGCGATTTAGACAAATAATTTGTTCAGTCCGCATGAAGGCCTCCTAACTCATCAGTGCAACATCTCCGTGAACACAAAAATCAAAGAACCACAGAGGTGAGACAACGGTGAGGACTCGACAGCAAGAAACCACTGAAATGCTGGAGCAAAAGAAAACCAACAGTTAGACTCCGATGGGCCCAACCAGAGACAGAGTATTAAATACTCATAATTATTTATTGTTAAAATCATTAAGATTTTCATATTCCATTGTATCATCTAATTAAATCATAACTTCCATTTGCAATCATAAAGCAATCTGTGATAAATTTGATTTGTGATAAATATCTGTGATATATCTGTGATATGTGTGACAAGCAAACCTGTGATCAATTTAACTATCTGTGATATCAGGATAGGTCATTTTTTCATTAATTTGTTCCCACTGCTGGAGGTTCATATTCCATCGTTTAAATCAAATCACACAAGAGTGGTTTTTTCTCTAGTCTCATCACACAAGAGTGGTTTTTTCTTTTCTCTGGTCTCACTAAGTGGTTTTTCTCTTGGTACTCATGGGGGTTATCATACATCTTATCATTGTAACTTTCGTAACTTTCGAGCATGCCTGACTGTTTAACTCAACTAAGCCCAGGTTTTTCAAGGAAGAGGTGGAGTGTTGTACATGCGTGACTATCGTCTCTCTATCTTCAACTACAAGACTCCGCCCCAACCAAACAAGTTCAACCCCCTGACGTCATTCCGAGATTTTCATGCGCTTTTCCCGCTTCTCCAACCACGTGACCTGCAGCTGTGGCCATCCTATCATCACTTCTTATCCTGAAACCAGACAGTCAATTACGACGCCTTGCTCGGAAACTGCCTGGTCGACGGATAGGTAAGTCATCTACTTTACAACAATAAGAAAAATAAATTATGCCCCCGTAAACCTCAGTTTTCTCTATATAAAATGGGGTTTAGGAGTGGGGGGGGGGGGGGGGTCTTTATTTCACGGACTTGTTAACCTTATGACCGACGCAGAACAATAGGTCTTCCTGCACTTCATACATGGACAACAAGCTAAAACCTGTCCTGAACGAGGCCTCAGACAGTTTCCTTTAGCCCTTAAATTCTTGAGCTGTAAACAAACAGTGTAAACCCTGATCAGATGCTGCACTCTGATCTGGATCTACATTGTTTACAAACTAGACTGTTTGCTAAACCCAACACATGTTTCCATGATTGCAGTCCAGATTCTGAAGTTAGACCTCTGTGCAAAATAGAAGTGGAGGCAATGATCAGGAATCGATGCAATCAACCCACAGCTCCCATCAGAGACACCAAAGGGAAAGACACACAGACATGAAACAACAGACCCTAATGGAAACACCAACAGCGGAAAGCCAAAAGGACAGTTACTTGTACAAACAATCCCTGAGGATTGGAAAAATAAGAGCATTAAATGCATGTACGGGAAGACCTTTTACAGCCACCACACGGCACAAACAAAACAGCTCTGATATGCAAAATAGAAGTGGCGGCAATGATCAGGAATCGATACAATCAACCCACAGCTCCAATCAGAGATACCTGACCTCAGCGACAAAAAAGACCAGCTATTCTATAAATAACAGTTACCTTAAATTTCCTACTAAAGCAACAGGAAGCCACTGCGTTTTCTAGTTTTTGGGCGAATGATAATAAATTAACAAAAATAGTGGAATTTTAAATGGTGATGATTAATGATATAGTATTAAACACAATGAAGTTTGTGGTATTTATGTATTTTTCTATAGCAACTATAAACTAAACAAGAATTCCACCGAAGGCTATGTCGCGCCTGTGGGGATACAAAGTCACCAAACCATGAAGTTTAGGTCAAGGTGAAAATGCCACTTGTACATGTATCTTTAATGATTTTTTTAGCTCATGAGAAATGAACTTACACAGGAGTGTAAACGCTAGGATTGACCACATAAATAATTGTTTGTTTGTTTGATTTGATTTGATTTGAGGTTTAACATCCCCGTCAACACTGTAAAGGTCGTTTTTGAGACGCTGCTTCCAATTTTATGGGACTTACACCCGACGTTGAGATGAAATGACATCTCAAGCCCTGTCGCCCAATGAAACCAATAGGGTTTATAAGCATGGACGGGCAGACTGGCACCGCTTTACCTGGGCAAGCTGATATCCTCTAGGCTGTTTACCAGTACTCGTGTGCGGGTCGGTTTCAGCTCTGCGTGGAAGCATCATGCAGCCCATATATTTCTTCAAACCCCAGTGGGCGGGGGCCTGACCACATAAATAAAAAGTCCGTGAATCATGAAACGTATGTCAAGGTCAAATATGGATGCTCATTCCTAGATGCAAGTTTATATCAATTATCATTAATGAAGCTTTTATGTTTTTTTGCGAAATGAACTTGACCACTCGGGGGAACGCTAGGTTTGACAAAATTATGACAATAAATAACAAAGTCTGCGAACCATAAAATGTAGGTCAAGGTCAAAAATGGATGCTTGTATTATACCTGCCATCCGTCAATACAAGTTTGTATTAAGTACCATTCCTGATACTCTTATAGTTCCTTTATACAAAACTGGGGTTACCGGGGGTATACCTTATTTTTCTTATTTCTGCTCTAAATTATAGATTGTGGGTACTCGTTAGAACCGCCTCGATGAGGCGGTTCTAACGAGTACCCATAATCTATATTTTGAGCAGAAATTTGAAAAATATCATAAATGTTCATCATAAAATTTTATTTTTTTTCGGAAATAAAGGTGGCAATGTATTTGTATAGGCGTGTTTGCGTAATGGGTTGCAAACGTTCACGAAGTCAGTGAACCATGAAATATAGGCCAAGGTCTAATATGCATGCTTGCATTAAACTTGCCATCCCTAGATACAAGTTTGTACCAAATAATATTAATCATGCTCTAGTAGTTTTTGAGAAATAAACTTTATCATTTTGGTGAATGCTAGGGTGGTCGCAAATATTCACAAAGTCAGTGTGTGAGTGTTGGAGCTTTACATCCCACCAACAGCTAAGGTCATACGGAGACGGACCTCGGTTTAAAGACTCATCCGAAAGTCTGGCGATGCCCGGGGTCGATCCTGCGATCCCTGGTAAGGCGAGTAGCCTAACCACTACACCACGGAGGCTTCTCACAAAGTCAGTGAACCCTAAAAATGTAGATTAAGGGCAAATATGAGTGCTTGCATTAAACTTGCCATCCCTAAATACAAGTTTGTACCATCGCAAATTAAGCTCTAAGAGTGCTTGAGAAATAAACTTGACCATTTGGGTGAATGTAAGGGTGCATCACGAAAACACGCCCCTTGAACCCCACTTTTATATAGTAAAACTGGGGTTTCCGGGGGTATACCTTATTTTTCTTATTTCTGCTCTAAATTATAGATTATGGGTACTCGTTAGAACCGCCTCGATGAGGCGGTTCTAACGAGTGCCCACAATCTATATTTTGAACAGAAATAAGAAAAATATCACAATTTTTCATCTTAAAATTTTCATTTTTTCGGCGATAAAGATGGCAATGTATTTGTATAGGCGTGTTTGCGTAATGGGTTGCAAACTTTCACGAAGTCAGTGAACCATGATATGAAGGGCAAGGCCAAATATGGAGGCTTGCATTAAACTTGCCACACCTAGTCACATGTATGTACCAAGTTCTTAAGAAATAAACTTGACCATTTAGGTGAACGCTAGGGTGGTCGCAAATTTCCACAAAGTTAGTGAATCATGAAATGTAGGTCAAATATGGATACTTGCATTAAAGTTGGCATCCCTAGATATAAGTTTGTACCAAGTATCCCTAATGAAGCGCTAATAGTTCTCGAGAACTTGGCCATTTGGGTGAACGCTAGGGTGGTCGCAAATGTTGATGGTTTGAAGAACGGACGGACATATCGTGTCATGCTAAAAACAGACGTGACAAAAATCATTTTCACATCTTAGCAACAATTCTTATCTTTATAAACATTTTTATAAGCCCATTATTTATCTTCATCTCTTAAGAAACCTACATTCATTTATCTCGGCCCCCGCCTACAGGGGCTTGAAGAAATATATGGGCTGAATGATGCTTCCATGCAGAGCTGAATCCGGCCCGCACACTAGTACTGGTATGCCGCTTAGAGGATCTAAGCCTGTCCAGGAACCGCGGTGCGAGGTGGATCGTCCATGCTAATAAACCCTATTGGTTTCATTGGGCGACAGGGCTTGAGATGTCATTTCATCTCAATGTCGGGTAAAAGTCCCACAAAATTGGAAGCAACGTCTCCAAAATGACCTTTACAGTGTTGACGGGGACGTTTAACCTCTAATCAAGCAAACAAACATGTTTGTATTGGATACATGTACTTGTTACAATTGCCTCATCGATGCTATTTTAACCTGGAACCTCATTTTAATTCTTTATTTTAAAGAATAATTAGTCCTACTTTTCAGCTGGTCTTAAAGCCGGAATTTCACAGTAATTCTTAAATATGATATCTTCCATCTGATACTTTGCGGGTATGTCCATTACAATTTAAAGGGAGTCTGTTTTCTTTTTATTTGTTGTATGCTTAATAAAAACACATGTACTTTAAGCAAACAGTGTGGATCCGGATCAGACGCCGCGTTTTGCGGCGTCTGATCCGGATCCACACTGTTTTCAAATGTCCCGTTTACAGTGCGCTAACACCGGCCCCGATAACTCAGTTGGTAGTGTCCGCTCCGGGGAACGGGAGGTCACGGGTTCGATCCCAGGCCGCGGCATACCAAAGTCGTTAACAATGGTACTAGCTGCTCCCCGCTTGGCACTCACATTTACGAGGTAGAGCTAGGACTGGTCGACCCCGTGTCAGGATAATGTGACTGGGTGTGATATCATGTACTGTCTCTGGGACATGATACTTCAGTGAGACAGCACTATAAAAGTGAGCATTGAGCTCCCTGTCGCAACCAGATACAGTCGTGATAAGACTGGAAAAATGTTGAAAGCGACATTAAACCCGAATTCACACAGACACACACACAGTGCGCTAAGTACATACCACAGTGTATTAAGAACATACTGATTAACATGCCTTTGCAAATGGTTCAGCTAGCTTAATGTTTAAAGAATAAATACTAAAGCAATGACTGCATTCGCCGCTTATTTTGCTTTTCGCACGAAATTGACTGCAGTAATGAAGTATCTCTTTTTATGTTTAATATGTCATAACTTTAAACAGACACGAGCCCCCTCGGGACACAGCCTTCATAGAAATAGTTTAAGAAAACATCACTTTCGTAATTTTCAATCGATTCTATGCTAAAAGAGGCGTCATT
This sequence comes from Lucinisca nassula, assembly GCA_963580285.1. Taxonomy (NCBI): domain Eukaryota; kingdom Metazoa; phylum Mollusca; class Bivalvia; order Lucinida; family Lucinidae; genus Lucinisca; species Lucinisca nassula. Next base: position 12,072,116 of record OY757020.1, read on the forward strand.
TATTAAGATAACACACCCATACGAGACAAGGTTTTCTGTTATACCTTTTCAAATGACCATTTTAACGCAAATAAGACAATGAAATCTCCCACCTAATAAGTTTGTGGTGGTTCGTTTCCAATTATACGGGCGTCAGGTTTGTTTTTGTTGTGACAAATATTACAAAAATGAATATTCTTCAAGCAAACAGTGTAGACCCAAATTAGGCGCCGCGTTCTGTCACTATCACAGAAAAGGGCCACTATGCATATATGGGTAACGAATGAATTTGGGTCGATTTTACCAATCGGCTCAAAGTTAGTGAGGGTGGCGGTTTTTGTTCTATTGTATTGGAGTTTAAGGGCCAAGTCAACACTATACGTAAGCGGTTAACCAGTACAGTGCACTGTTACAACGCATAATGTAGTAATGTTGTAATTTCTTCATTTTGAAATTTTTGCTACATTATGCGTTGGCATAGTCGACGCGAAATGAAATAAAATGTCGTTTTTACTTCATTATGCGTCGATACTAAGAGGTTTGAGCAAAATGAAAGAATTATTTCATTTTGCGGCGATGGGTGGCATACTTAATTTTACTTCATTATGCGTCACCAGTTTGTTTGTTTGATTTGAGGTTTAACGTTCCCGTCAAGACTATTTAGGTCATTTTGGAGACATTGCTTCAAATTTTATGGGACTTTTACCCGATATTGAGATGAAATGACATCGCAATCGCTGCCGTCCAATTAAAAGCAATAGGGTTTATATGCATGGATGGGCCGACTCGCAGCAGTTTTCCTGGACAGGCTTAGACCTTCTAAGCAGATTACGAGGACTCATGTACGGGCGGTATCAGCTCTGCGTGGAAGCATCGTGCAGCCCATCTATTTATACCCCCGGCATACGAAGTATGCAAGGGGGTATATAGTTTTTGTCCATTCTGTCTGTCTGTCTGTCTGTCTGTCTGTCTGTCTGCCTGTCTGTCTTTTGTTTGATTTGTTTGATTTGAGGTTTAACGTCCCCGTCAACACTATTTAGGTCATTTTGGAGACGTTGCTTCCAATTTCATGGGACTTTTACCCGACATTGAGATGCCGCCCAATAAACCTTTTTCTTTGTGATTTTGACCTTCAGTGTGCTTTTGTGGAAGACCGTCTTTTGGACTGTTCAACTGTGGTCTTAAAGACCACTTTTGAACCGTCTCAAATGTGGTCTAAATTGTAGGAATTTAACTGTATTGCTTCCTAAGTCTTTTCGAAGACAGCTATGTTCTACCATCATTACTTCATTATGCGTCGATATGGTGCATATCAACGCGAAATGAAATAATTTTTTTACTTCATTTCGCGTCGACTATGCCAACGCATAATTTAGTAAAAAAAATCAAAATGTAGTAATTACTACATTACTACATTATGCGTTGTAACAGTGCACCTTCTTTCGCCAGAAACTGACAAATGCCATTCTTGAATCAGCGGAAGGAAGAGAATGACCGTACAAAAGTTATCATGATCAATCTCCATGAAAGAATGTTCCGACCCGGTAGGTACAGTATCGAACCCGCGTCCTCCTGATCACCAGTCAGACGCGCATCCGACTAAGTTACCAAGGGGTTGGGGTAGGGACCTACTAAGATTATTTCATTTATTTCGAGTCGTTCGTTAATCAGAGGTGGGCAAAAAAACAGAGTACCCGTAGAGAACAAAACACAAAAACACCCGACCTTCCATTGCAGAACTTATCGTCTCACATTCGACCCGAGCGAGGCTCGAACCACAGCAGTAAGAGAACCAGCGTTCTTACCCACTATGCCACAGATCGGCCCAAATGTACTAACTGCAGAAGCTTCGCGCCCGCTTTTGTCCACGTGACTATCACTTACCATGTATAAAACCTGGCTACCAGTTGTTCATTGCATCGGTAGTGTTCTTCCTGTGACGTCAGATTGCTGTGTAGAATATAAGAATCCTATATGGGTGTGAGGGGTGGACGGAAAAATCCGTCCCGAGGATCACTGACCGGCATCACACGGGCGTGTTAGCGTAATGGTGAATTAGAGCGCTGACTCTTGATCATCTGGTCTCCAACCGCTGGTTAGAGCCTCGCTCCGGACACATGCAAGATGCCAAGTTCTGCAATTGAAGCTCAGATTTATTTTCTCCGGATACTCCGGTTTCTGCCCACCTCTGATTAACAATCTTTTCGAAATGAGTGGAGTAATCTTGAAAGGGCCGTAAATCCAAAACTAAAATAGATCAATACGAGTATATATAATAAAAAAATAAATATTTTTTTTTTATTATTTATTCACCAAATATGCGAATCTGATCTGAAATTGGGTGAAAATGAGGTAAATAATGGTTAGACTTGTAAACGCCATTTACTTTTAATTAAGGGGAATGGGTACACCTTCAGGGGAGGCAACTCCTGCAAAAGTATTTTTGTCTCCCATGTCATTAGGAGTCAACTCTTAAAGGAAAGAATTTGCTCCAGAGGAGCAAATTCTTTCCTTTGAGACTAGACCCTTTTTTAAAGGGACAGGGCTTATTGAAAAAGCGAACAGGAAGTTCCAAAAGTTGTCTCCCTTTGAAAAATGGCGGAAAAATCTGCCAGGTGTTTCCAGTACCCTTATGTGAGGTTATAGTGGTTTTCAAATGTTTATTTGACTGGGCATATAGTGTTCAAACTTATAACTTGGCGACGGTCATTAATTAATTTAGGGGTTTCTTGCCGAATTCATTTCTTGCAAATTACATGTAATTGGCAAATTAATCGACCCAGCGGTAGCTGTTCCGGGTCTGCACCTTTTGTCAATGTCATTTTCTCGGGCCACTAGGCTTATATGGCCAAACCTATTTTGTACTGAATGAAGTCTTTCCACCTTGTATATAGCAGGAGTCCATTTCGAAATTTAGGGGTGTCAGGTTGAATTGATTTTTGAAACTGACTTGTTTTTGTAAACAGTTAAGGCCCTGATCAGACGTCGTATCGAACCCGCGTCCTCCTGGTCACTGGTCGCGCATCTGACTAAGGCCGGCCTACATGGGTTGTGTGCAAAATAGAAGTAAAGGCAATGATCGGAAATGGATACAATTTCCTAAAAGATACTGCAGGATTAGAAGCCAAAACAACTTCACCTTTGCGGAAAGCCACACAGACAGCTACTTTCCCACAAATATCAGCGATACATAGAGGATCTTGCATGAGTGCTCATGTATTATTGAATTTTTCAAACGACTTGAGGAAAAGGGATAAAATGCGAGGCTTGCCGAGCATTTTATGCCTTTTCCTCAACGAGTTTAATAAATTCAATAAAACATGAACACGAATGCAAGATGCTTATCTATCATATAACATTTAAAGGGTATTTTATTCACAATTGTTTTACAAAAATGTCTATATTCCGCCATAAGTAAACGCGGCGTCGTTAAAAACGTCGCACGTACTGTAACGCTACGGGGCGCATCTTACTTATCCACCAGTGGATTATCGAATTTATTACATGGCGTTATTACATTCTCAGACGCGACGTCATATGATAAATACGTGTACATGCAAAGGCGAACTACATGTATAACAACAATGAATATGTAGCAGGTCGACCGTGTGGTTCGGTAGCTCAGTCGGTAGAGTGTTCGCACGGTATGCGAAGGCCCTGGGTTCGAGTCCTGGTCGAGTCATGTTCATTTTCCCACCCTGTGACATTTGGTGGCTAGTGTGGGGGAACAACTCTAAATTGGGGTTGGGTGGTAAAAGCAGGCACCACAGGTGTGCTTGTAGCCCCAACATATCCAAGCTCACTTGCTTGGGTTAAATCTTCTTCTTCTTCCTCTTCTACCTCCTCTTCTTCCTCTTCTTCTTCTATTTCCTCTTCATGGCGAGGAATTATGTTGTACCGCCCTGTGCGCCGCAACATTTCGACCATGAAGTCTATGTCCTTTTCAGGCCATAAAGATTTAAAATCAATTTCTCTGCCACCTTCTGCCATGATTTAAGATAAACAATTGAAGATAAGTAAACAAAATGAAATAAAAAAATTGAAAGTTGATTTATTAATACAATTTCAAATTTTCAAATTAACAGGGTTTACCTGTATTCCATGGACACAGAAATTCTTGATCCAAAATGGCAGCAATACAAAATAATGTCAAAATACCGAAAGTACATCTGGTACCCACAACATCCCATACAATATATCAATATTCTATGGCCTTATGTTCTATAGTTCACTGTGTGACAAAAATGTACATGTAACAAAAAAATTGCACAAAACGTATCACAGGCAGTTATATATAGCTGTGCTAAACTATTTACACATCATGACATGGACTTGTCCACATAATAAGTTGCCTGTCACAATATGTACCACATCTAAACTATAAAAATCCACAAAATATTCAAAAGTGACAGGGGTCTTCACTTACATTAATGTAAGGATACTCACAAATAAAGAAGATCTAACTAATGTGAAAAGTTTCACAACAGCAAGAAATTCTATGTACTATGTCACAACTATAGAGCTGGGTACCAGAGTAAAGAGAAAACAACAATACATCACAGGGGCTTGAATCAGGAAAAAAATGAAAAAAAAAAAAAAATGAAAAAAAAATTTTTTTTTTTTTTTTTGGTACTATATTAGAGACAAGGGGGGAAACTTCGGCTCTATTTTTACCCAGTGTATCTTTTTCGCAAATGCAGTTTTCCACCTGCTTATTACGAAATATACAAGTTAAATATGTTCACTTTGCAACAATAATCCACCTCTGTCTGTCACTTGCAGGAAACATGTTTTTCTCGCATGGATTAACTCAGCAAAGCAAAATTCGGCATAAACGTGTGACAAAATTTTTCAGGTTGTCATCAATCACAAGCGAACTAGTGTTACGGAGGAAACTTTTTTCGCGTTCAACTGATGTCTTTCATTAAAACGAACCTCTCTTGACCAATTTGAATCCAAAATGATGTATTTGCAGCTCTAAATTTAGATTTTACTACTTTTACATCGCTTTATGTAAAAGATCAAGAAAACAATCGTCGCGAAGCTTGGTTTTTCTGCTGATTCCGGGCTACTCAATCGATGAACTAACGACCGGAACGACCGGTGCTGTTCAATTTTTATACCGTTCGAAGTAGTGACAAATGAGCATTATCGCTATTTTTCTTCCATTTTCAACTAAACCCAAAGAGGGGACACAGACGATGTATACTGCATATACTCCACTTTTGAAGGCTGAAAGAGTACACAGTCACCATGTAATTACGGTAGGGTTCTTTAACCAGCACAGGGGATTGTTCTCCCTGCACAGGGGGTCTCCAGTTAACGTCCAGATTCGAAGGACGATGCACTTTATGATATTCATACCTGCAATATTTATGATGCCAATGGAACGTGTTCTGACGCCGAAATTTTGTCACCGCTGCTTGGGATCGAACCTGGGACCTTTAGCATCTGAGGCACTGAGCTAGGTGGGTGGCTAAATTTAGGAAGCCAGGGATTAGCCGTAGTTATCTCCTTACCGGACTAAGAAAAAGTGAAATGTATTTTTGTTGAAATCGTGGACGTTTTGTTTTATTTTCAAAACAGTTTCACTCATGCTTGTGTAGACAGAAATAATAATAATAAAAAAAAAAAACAGCCTACTTGTTAAAAATGCCACCAATACGTAAATGTTCAAAATGATGCAGCATGGAAACAATTTGTTCCCTATTGCAACATATTCCTTTTTATGTTTTGAAATTTTGATCCTGGGTCGCTCATGGCCAGTAAATGACAATAAGCACTACTTAGGTTGGGCCCATTGGGTCCTTTTCCAACAGAGATTTAAGGGGACAGAACCCCTACAGTGCAGCGCACACATGCTCTCTCATCCGCGAGTTTCTGAAGTGGACGCTTTTATTTATGAATTCGGCGAAATCCATTGATGCAGGGACTTGGGTAAAAAAAAAAAAAACACTGCTCAATTCTTCTGCTCAGCAAGTTTGTATTAATCTGAATAGGCACCACAATTCACCACAACACGGCAAACAAAAAAGGTCAGAACAAGCTAGAGCATATCCTTGATTTTTTTTTGAGGTGGGGGGGGGGGGGGGTTGGAGCGGGTATCATTTTACGATCCTATCGAGTTTATTTCACTCATATCGAGCCGATTGTTAATCACATGTGGTCGAAGACCGTAGTATCCGGTAAAAAAAAAAAAACAAAAAAAAAAAACACCAAGCCTTCCGTTGCAGAACCCTTGAATGCCTTAAAATAGATGACTTTTATGAAAGGTTTGATTGTGAAGTGCTTAGATCTGTTGAAAAAGTACTTGTATTAGCCTAGAGTGTATTGGAAAGTAAGTGAGAAATGGGGCCTTTTCAATATATAGGACATTTAATTTTGGTGCTGTTGAGTAAAGCGGCATTCCAATCATAGTGTATCTCGACCAGGCTATTAAAAGGTTATAAAACGTTTTTCATGCTCAATTCAGTCGAGCGTTAAATTTGTAATGCTCGCTATTTTTAAATACTAACAGTTCATAAATTTTCCTGCTTAGATTTGTTTGTTTGATTTGAGGTTTAACGGCCCCGTCCCCGTCAACACTGCAAAGGTCATTTTGGAGACGCTGCTTCCAATTTTGTGGGACTTTTACCCGACCTTAAGATGAAATGACATCTCAAGCCCTGCCGCCCAATGATCCAATAGGGTTAATTAAAATGGACGGGCCGACTCGCACCGCTTTGCCTGGGCAGGCTTTGATGCTCTAAGCGGATTACGGTACTCGTGTGCGGGTCGGTTTCAGCTCTGCGTGGAGGCATCATTTCTAGATGCCCCGATGGGCGGGGCCGTTTCCTGCTTGGATAAGAACTGAATAATAGAATGTATGATGGGATTGAGGCCGAAACAAGGAATTTTCAAGCAAGTTTTTAGTTTAGTTAAGTATCATGTAGGGTTTTGTCGAGCATGAGACTTTAATTCACTGAAAACGAGCCCGAAGCCACGACCGCAATAATAATTATTTTTCTCACCCAAACACTTTAAGGAATTTATTTGTTTGATTAGATGTTTAAAGTGCCCATCAACAGGTCATTTTGGAGACGTTGAATCCATTTTGTGGGACTTTTACTCGACATTGAGATGAAATGACATCTCAGGCCCTGTCGCCCAATGAAAGCAATAGAGTTTATAAGCATGAACGGTCTGACTCGCACCGCTATGCCCGGGCAGGCATAGATTCTCTGAGCGGTTTTGCAGTACTCGCGTGCGGTCGGTGTCAGCTCTGCTTGGAAGCGTCACGCAGCCCACCTATTTCTTTAAGCCCCGATGGGCAGGTCCGAAAACTTTAAAGAATGCGTTGTGAAATGCACAAATATACAGAAATTAATAAGCGATAAAGCACATTCACACCAATGTAGCACAACAAAATGTCAGTATTTTAAATATTCATACCTCCTGAAGAATGCGACGTATCGTCACCATTTTTACAGTGAGCCGCTAATGTTTGTGTCTAAAGCATCCGTTTACATGTAAAGTGCTACGCATGAAATAAAAACCATTGCATGTACATTTCAAGACCTGCTTTCTTTGACACTTGACAGCAGTTTGATGACAAATTGAATGTCCATTTCATTAAAAGTTGATAAGGACATGCCATTCTGACTGTTAAAAATGTACATTTAAGGGGAAACTGAGAAGCTGCTCCCCTAATTGCATGGATAACAGAACATGCTACAGAAGACGGTTTTGAAAACAAAATTACCTCCGGCTCAATGTGGGTGTTTTGCAATGACTGACATAATGAGATAGCTAATAAACCCTAGAGTGAGCAGCGATATGAGGCAAAGAAAACAAACACTTAAGAAATGAAATTTATTTTTCTGCTGTTCATGATAGTACGAACGCAGTGGGTGGTGTGCAAAGTAAGTGAACCCCAAAGGGGTTCATTTAAACTTTGTTAGCGACCCGCATACTTATATGAAAAGCAGAAAAATTAAGTTTATTGTTTTATATTTACATTTCCAATGTAACGTCTAATGTAAACCTATAGAAAACAATTGCGTTCATACTTCAATGAACGCATCGAATCACATGATTTTCAGTGACGTTAAGTTACGTCATTCTAAAGCATTGTTCTCTACGGGCGTTGATGACGTCAACGCTGCTCCGCTCTTTGTAGAAAAACAGCGTGTAAATGTTTTCAGCTTTAAAAGTTTGCTTTACAAGCATTTTTTTTCGCCCAGTGATGAGGGGCAAATAATGTAAATGTAAAAAATAAACTTTATTTTTCTGCTTTTCATGAAAGTATGAACGACAGTGGGTCGCGAGCATGCACGCGGCCCACTGCGTTCATACTTCCATGAACTGCAGAAAAATAAATTTCATTTCCTAAATAATTACATTCTTTGCCCCTCATCACTGGGCGAAAAATAATGCTTATAGGGCAAACTTATTAAACTGAAAAACATTTACACGCCATTTTACTACAAAGAGAGAAACAGCGTTGACCGCACCAACGCCCGTAGAGAACCATGGTTTAGAATGACGTCACTTCAATTCACTGAAAATCATGTGACTCGATGCGTTCACGGAAGTATGAACTACACTGTTTTCTTTGTGTTTCACATTACATTTTTTTATTTATGAGCCGGATAAATTTCATTCCTTATCAGTTGAGCATGAAAAAAAGTTTTATAATCCTTGGGACAGGTTGGTGCAGTTTAGGTCTGTACACCGCTCTTTCTACCTCTGGAATGAACAGTACACAATATTTCCATATTCATCTACTTAATCCTAAGACCTCCACAAATTTAATCCAAATATCTGATAGAGAGAGAGAGAGAGAGAGAGAGAGAGAGAGAGAGAGAGAGAGAGAGAGAGAGAGAGTAATAGAACAGCAAACATTAGACATAAAACATGTTGAAATGCTTTTTCCTTGGTTTCCACTTATCACAAAGAAAAAAAAAAGAAGGAAAATTCCTACAGACCTATTGGCACCAAAACAGCCATTGTTATTTAGGTAACAATATTGGAACACACGCTTGAAGTCGTCAGTCATTCCGACCACTATGAATTCAAATTTGTAAAACAATTTCAAGTTATTTCTATAGCCGTATCTCTTTTAACTAAAATTCTGAACGGTTTGGCTTAACACTGCTGCATTTTTATTTATTTATTTTTTTGCTTAGCTAACCGTCGCAGTGTACCGGGAACGAGCGTTTAAATATAAGGTGACGACGTCATGTACACAGCGGCCCCCGCCCATTGGGGCTTGAAGAAATATATGGGCTGCATGATGCTTCCACACATAGCTTAATGCTGACTCTGAGTCATTAGGTCTCTCACCGCCGTGGGTTCGAGCCTCGCTCGGGTCACGTGTGAGACGCCAAGTTCTGCAACGGAAGGTCAGGTGGTTTTTCTCCGGGTACTCCGGTTTTCGCCCACCTATGATTAACGATCGGCTCGATATGAGTGAAATAATCTTGAAAGGGCCGTAAAACCCAAACCAAAAAAAAAAAAAAAAAAAAAAACATAGCTTAATCTGCCCCCCCCCCCCCCCCCCACTAGTACTGGTAAACGGCTTAGAGGATCTAAGCCTCTCCACGAACCACAGTGCGAGGCGGACCGTCCATGCTAATAAACCCTATTGGTTTCATTGGGCGACAGGGCTTGAGATGTCATTTCATCTCAATGTCGGGTAAAAGTCCCACAAAATTGGAAGCAACGTCTCCAAAATGACCTTTACAGTGTTGACGTTAAACCTCAAATCAAACAAACTAACAAACGTCATGTACACACGTTCTTTAAACACATAGATTTTATACGATACCCGTTGTGCAAGAAACTGACAAACATTTCCCTTCAATACGGAGCTTTCTAGCAATCTCCTCGATAACCTGGGTTGTGCCCGTCCCAGCCTGGACATAAACAAGGCAGTTGGGCCTTTTTTTTTTTTTTTTTTTTTATCAGATCAAAGTAGAAGTAAAACAAAGATCAGGAATCGATACAATTAACTTACTCCACCCACCAAAGACACCAAAGGGAAAGAAATACAAACATGAAGCGACCAGACCATAATGGAAACCTAAACAAAGGATGACCATTAGGACAGTTACTTTCCCACAAAATGGCCAAATGGCCATCCAAAATAAAAAGACACAAGTGATACACACAGTAAGTAGTAACAAACAGCAACAGTTATAAACCGCCACAGAAGAACCGCTTTGGAACGGTCAGTGGAAAGAATTCCACTGGGGGGCTTAAATCGATTTTACGTGGCCACAATCCTCGCCCTTACTTCCGTCGCGATTTAGACAAATAATTTGTTCAGTCCGTATGAAGGCCTCGTAACTCATCAGTGCAACATCTCCGTGAACACAAATAATCAAATAACCACAGAGGTGATACAACGGTGAGGACTCGACAGCAAGAAACCACTGAAATGCTGGAGCAAAAGAAAAACAACAGTTAGACTCCGATGGGCCCAACCAGAGACCGAGCATCAGGCACCAGCCAGTATTACCAAGAATTAGATCTCTCTAATTCTCAATAAGCCTTTACGTTGGAACCGTCATAGAATCTGAGGCCTGACCCACCGGCGTGCAATTAAAGAGGGAAGCAAAGTTGCCAACCGTGATTGGGTTAACTACCATGCATGCAGTCTGTCGTATAACATCCATGTTGTACCCAATCTTTTTATATCAAAGGCCGTCTTCTGCTTTTTTATAAACATTTTATTTCCTTTTTTGCGCATGTGTCAAAAAAGTTACAGCGGCTGATTGAATGTTGACCGCAAAGCGATACAATACAAAATTCCCAGAGCACAGCCCATTATACGTACAAACACCATCCAGTTATCTTATCTGCGTAATACGTGTATACGTAGTCCTAGCAGAATATGTTACATTGAAAAAATAAATCAAAGGAGAAATCAACGCTATCACACACATTTTAACAGTAACAACTCCACTGCCGGACGTAGTTTCCGAATTTCCGGATTACATCTGTCCTGCACGTCCCGCTTTTTAAACACGATTTTGGCAAGCGCCCGGGTTTCTGTACCGATCATTGACAGAACACTGCGGAAAGTGAAGCAAAAGTTGCAAAATCTATATTTAGAGCTGCGAGTTCATCTTTTTGGATTCAAATTGGCAAAGCGAGCTAAAGTTAAATGAAAGACAACGGGTGAAAGTGAAAAAAGTTCCCCCGTATCACTAGTTCGGTTGTGACTGATGAAAACTTGATAATTTTTGTCACACGTTTATGCCGAATTTTGCTTTGCTGAGTTAATCCATGCGAGAAAAACATGTTTCCTGCAAGTGACAGACAGAGGCGGATTATTTTTGCAAAGTGGACTTATTTAACTAGTATAATTCATAATAAGCAGGTAAAAAACTGCATTTGCGAAAAAGATACACTGGGTAAAATGAGGTAACCCCCCAAAAAGTTGAGCCGAAGTTTCCCCCCTAGTCACTATTATAGTACAAAAAAAAAAAAAAAAAAAAAAAAAAAAAAATTCAATTTTTTCATGATTCAAGCCCCTATGAATACATTCACCTAATTTGCACAAATGAACTAATCTTAACACAACAACACTGCATTTGCATAATACATGATGTAAGCACACAATAACACTTGTTTGGTGAAGATGGAAACTTGAGAAAGTGAGGCTTGCATAAATAAGCCAACTTTTTTTGTTTTTAATGGAGGAGACAACACGAGTACCCGGAGAAAAACACCAGACGGACTTTCATATCTGATTCAGGGGTGTGCTTTCCAAGACAATGACCATGACTAATGATTTGATGGAACATGTACAATGATGAAAAAGAATGAACATAAAAATATGGTATAACTAGTCTTACCAGAAGCAGTCTTCTACATGATCTTCCAAATGATCTTCCATGAAAGGATTATCCTTTGGGAGCAAGGAATAAAACACAGAACTTGAAAGTATGGAATGTACAAGTTTTTCTTGGCCAGACCAGCTATTTTCGGCTAAATAGACCTCATCAGTGACCCTCAAACATATTACAAAATTCCACAACGTAATCGGTGATCCCAAAGGGCAGAAAAATATAAACTGCACTAATGAACAGCAGAAGAACCGCATCGGATGTCCATTTCTCTGGCCCTAAAGAAAGCAGTGACATCATTCGTTGCAAATACAGCTAAATGACATTATTAAGACAACCTTTTGGACTGTTCATTAGTGGTCTTAACCCACATTTGAAAAATCCAAAAGGTGGTCACTAACAAGTGGCGTAGAAAACACATCACGTGAACAAGTCCGTGAAATGAACACCCCCTAAATATGTTCTAGAAAGGGTTATCCTTTGGAAGCAAGGAATACACCACAGAACTACTTCTTCTTCTTCTTCGTCTTCTTCTCCCAGTATAAAGGTTGAAATCTTCTTAAGATTGTTTTTTACCCTGTTGATAAAACTGCGATGCCAGATGAAACCAGATAAAAACACCCAAGTTCCCCCCCCCCCCCCGTTAAAACTATGTACACACTGTTGTGATCTAGTGGATGAGGAGTGAATGAGACAGGTTTGAATCCCTGCAGAATCTGGTGGTCGGTGACAGATGTTGGCAGTCGATTCCTGTCTCTATATGGTTCGAGGATAGAAGGAATACTTGTATGTGTCGTTTCTTGCTTATGAGTGTCGTTTCTTTTGTGTCGTTTCTTTCTTGAGTGTAAAGCCCTAAAGGACTGGAAACTTAGCATTTTAAGACTAGTGAATAAACGCATTTCTTTCTATTCTCAAAATACTAACTTATTACCTCCTAAGCCCAAGACGTCTTTACGTCATCTTAAACTAGGTATTCAAGAATTTCATAAGAAGTTTGTTTTGGCCCCTGCAGACAAGGCCGCTAACAACGTCGTTGTTGTGTGACGGCTCCACTATGTTAACACGCTTAAGCAGGAGCTTGGTGGTACTAAGGCCTATGAACTTCAGCCTTTGGCTGAAGAGAGAGCTATAGTAGATAAACATGTTTGTCTTTCAGCCACCAAGTTTGCTGTGCCTGTTAACGAAGGCCAAGACAAGCTTCCTACGCTATACTGGTTACCAAAACTTCATAAAAAACCTTACAAAGCACGGTTTATTGCAAATTCTAGTTCTTGCACTACCACTGAACTTTCTAAATTATTAACTTCCTGTCTTACTGCTATTAAAACGCATGTAATTAAATATTGTGATAAAGTCTTTGAAAGATCAGGAAGAAATCTGTTTTGGTCTATAAAAAATTCGAATGAGGTTTTAAATAAATTGAAATCTAGACAGTTTCGTGCTTCTAGTCTGTCTACCTACGATTTTTCCACTCTTTACACTACACTTCCTCATAATCTTATAAAAGAAAAGCTTAATGATTTAATTGAATGGGCTTTTCACAGAGAAGATTCTCTCTATCTTGCATGTAATGTCAGAAATGCATTTTTCACTTCTAAAGAGCATAAGAATTATACACTTTGGTCATGTCAGAAAGAGTGTGATGCCCTCACCTTTCTACTTGACAATATTTATATTAGATTCGGTACTAAGTTATTTAGACAAATTGTGGGTATTCCGATGGGTACTAATTGCGCACCTCTTGTGGCTGATCTGTTCTTGTATTGTTATGAAAGAGACTTCATTTTGTCGCTTTCCATTGATAACCAATTTGAAATTATTGAAGCTTTTAGCTCTACTTCTAGATATTTAGATGATTTATTAAATATTGATAATACCTATTTTGATGGTTTGATCAGTCAGATTTACCCCCTAGAACTTCAGTTAAATAAAGCAAATTCTTCTGATACCGAGGCCCCGTTTTTGGATTTACATCTATCTATTGTAGATGGATTTGTTTCGTGCAAAATTTATGATAAACGCGATGACTTTGATTTTGAGATTGTAAATTTTCCTTTTTTGGATGGTGATGTTCCTCGTGCGCCATCCTATGGCGTTTATATTTCGCAATTAATTCGATTTGCTAGAGTGTGTAGTCATGTAACTGACTTCAACACTCGTAATAAATTATTAACGGCTAAACTCCTTAATCAGGGTTATCGGTACCATAAACTACGCAAAGCCTTTTCAAAATTTTATAGACGCCATTCTGATTTAATTTCAAAATTCAATATTGAACTTAAATCTCTTCTGCAACAAGGTCTATCGGAACCCGAATTTTATGGTGACTTAGTATATAAATTCAGAAAAATATATAACCGCAATGACTTCAGCACCCAATTTCGTAAAATCATTCTTCGATATAAAAAGATTGGGTACAACATGGATATTATACGACAGACTGCATGCATGGTAGTTAACCCAATCACGGTTGGCAACTTTGCTTCCCTCTTTAATTGCACGCCGGTGGGTCAGGCCTCAGATTCTATGACGGCTCCAACGTAAAGGCTTATTGAAAATTAAAGAGATAATGTTGGTTGGTGCCTGATGCTCTGTCTCTGGTCGGGCTCATCGGAGTCTAACTGTTGGTTTTCTTTTGCTCCAGCATTTCAGTGGTTTCTTGCTGTCGAGTCCTCACCGTTGTCTCACCTCTGTGGTTCTTTGATTTCTGTGTTCACGGAGATGTTGCACTGATGAGTTAGGAGGCCTTCATGCGGACTGAACAAATTTTTTGTCTAAATCGCGACGGAAGTAAGGGCGAGGATTGTGGCCACGTAAAATCGATTTAAGCCCCCCAGTGGAAATCTTCCACTGACCGTTCCAAGGCGGCTCTTCTGTGGCGATTTATTTATGTTGTTGTTTGTTACTTACTGTGTGTATCACTTGTGTCTTTTAATTTTGGATGGCCATTTGGCCATTTTGTGGGAAAGTAACTGTCCATATGGCCTTCCTTTGTTTAGGTTTCCATTATGGTCTGGTCGCTTAATGTTTGTATTTCTTTCCCTTTGGTGTCTTTTGTGGGTGGAGTAAGTTAATTGTATCAATTCCTGATCTTTGTTTTACTTCTACTTTGAAGTTGGCGTAGGCTTGACGATCCTCTTGTGCGTTGGTCGTTTGGTTGGACGAGGTCTGGAGTGACGTCAACAGTGTCATGCTGTATCTTGAATGACATGGTTAGTCTGTTGATATAATGTCTATGTTGGAGAGACTCCTAGCTAAGGCTCTGTACTATATTTGTCATACATCCTGGTGTACGCTCGGTGTAGTTTCGATGGACAAACCGGGCGGTTCTGTTGTACTTGTTCCAGGTTGTGGACATCTCTGATCAGATGGGGATCCCATACGGTGGAGATATTTTCAATCCCTGGTCGTACCATTGTAGTGTAGGCGGCAGACTTCACTGTAGGAGAGCAATCACCCAGGTTACGCCGGACAAAACCTCATTATATGACGTCGCGTCTGAGAGTGTAAGAACGCCATGTATTAAATTTGACAATCCACTAGTGGATTAAATATGCAAATTAGTTAGGTACGCCCCTTAACGTTACATGTACGACGTCCTTAACGACGTCGCGTTTACTAATGGCGGAATATTGACATTTTTTGTACAAACCTCGGGAATTAAATGTAATATGATAAATAGAATCTTGCATTCGTGCTCATCTATTATTGAAATTATTAAACTCGTTGAAGAAAAGGAATAAAATGCTCGGCAAAGCCTCGCATTTCGTTCCTTTTCTTCAACTCGTTTAATAATTTTTATCAGACATGAACACTCATGTAACATCACGAAAACACGCCTATATAATTTTGACCCCCTTGAACCCCACTTTTATATAGTAAAACTGGGGTTTCCGGGGGTATACCTTATTTTTCTTATTTCTGCTCTAAAATATAGATTGTAAGTATTCGTTAGAACCGCCTCTATGAGGCGGTTCTAACGAGTGCCAACAATCTATATTTTGAGCAGAAATAAGAAAAATATCACAATTTTTCATCATAAAATTTTCATTTTTTCGGCGACAAAAATGGCAATGTATTTGTATAGGCGTGTTTGCGTAATGAGATCCTCTATGTCTTGTTGGCCTTGCTAATAGCAGTATCGCTGTGCTTCTTCTAGCTGAGGTCCTCGCTGATGGTACAGTGGAACTTCAAGAGCTCGAACACGGATTGCTCGATTACCTTGGCTAATGCGAACTTGCCCTTGAGTCCCTAGAGAATTCACTCAATGGCGCCAGCCGGCCTCGTTGGCTCAGTCGGATGCGCGTCTGACTGGTGATCAGAAGGACGCGGGTTCGACTCCCGCCGGGGTCGGCAACATTCTTTCGTGGAGATGAAATCTTTTCTACGGTCATTCTCGCCCTTCCGCTGATTCAAGAAGGGCAGTTGTCAGTTTCTGGCGAAAGAATGTGCACTGTACTGGTTAACCGCTTACCTATAAGCCTGCCCAGGAAAGTGTGGATAGGTAAACTGACCGGATCAAAAATGACCTAAATAGTGTTGACTGGGCCGTTAAACTCCAATTCAAACAAAAAAAAAATCAATGGCGCCAGGCCGCCATTTACTTTGATATTTAGGCAGGGTTTCTTGATCCTTAAAAGGTATGTTGTGTGTACTCATTAGAATCGCCTCAATGAGGCGATTCTAATAAGTACACACAACATACCTTGATTATATTTCGTAAAGATGTCTTTAAGTGATTCTTATTGTTATGACGTGGAGCTATTATTAAACCTCAATACTTCGAACCACCCCTATCTCGAACGCATTTTCATGGCCCAGACGTATTCGAGCTATTGAAATTCGACTGTATTTACTACTGTCGACTACCTCCAGGGTGTGACCATGAATCTTATAATAGGTATGGATTATCCGTAGTCTGTTTGGACTGATCCTGATCACTTGACATCTTTCCGGGTTAAAATTCATCTGCCAGGTGTCTTCCCATTTCTCCAGTGCAGACAGATCTTGTTGGAGGAGGGCCGAGTTTTGGCTGTTTTCGATGTGTCTATAAGGAAGACAGTCGTCGGCGAAGAGTCCGGTGTAACGGTCAGTTTCTTCCCCCGGCCCGGTTTCTCCCCCGGGGGAAGAACTAGGCCGGCCCGTTTCTTCCCCGGGGGGAAGGAACTGACTAGTCAATCTAAATAGGATTTGGAGACTGGGGATGGGGAAGAACTGGGATGGCCCGTTTCTGCCACACCCCAGTTTTTCTTTTCATTACAAAAACACACCTATACAAATATGCTGTAAATTTTACCGCCGTAAAAATGAAAAATTTAAGATGAAAAATTGTGTTATTTTTCTTACTTCGGCTCAAAAATAGATTGGGGGTATACATTAGAACTGCCTCATCTAGGCGGTTCTGACGAGTACCCAAAATCCATATTTTAGAGCAGTAATAAAAAAACTATGGTTTACCCCTGCAAACCCCAGTTTTACTATATAAAAGTGGGGTTCAAGGGGTCAAAATTATATAGGCGTGTTTTCGTGATGTTACAAAAAATTCCTGTGATAAATTTTCTTCGCTTTTTAAGACATAAATTGGAATAAACTTAAATGATCAAATAAGTAACAAATGTTTGGAGCTCAAATCTAAATAGAATTTGGAGACTGGGGGTGGGGAAGAACTGGGCCGGCCCGTTTCTTCCCCACCCCAGATTTTTCTTTTTACAAAAATATCTTGTGATAAATTTTCTTCGCTTTTTAAGACATAAATTGGAATAAACTAAAAAGATATAATAAGCAACAAATTTATTTGGAGCTCAAATCTCAATTGAATTTAGAAACTGGGGGTGGGGAAGAACTGGGCCGGCCCGTTTCTTCCCTACCCCAGATTTATCTGTTTACAAAAAATTTTTGTAATAAATTTCCTTGGCTTTTTAAGACAAAAGTTGGTATAAACTAAAAAGATATAAGAAGCAACAACTATGTTTGGAGCTCAAATCTCAATTGAATTTAGAAATTGGGGAAGGGGAAGAACTGGGCCGGCCTGTTTCTTCCCCACCTCAGATTTTTCTGTTTACAAAAATTCTTGTGATAAATTTTCTTCATTTTTTTAAGGTAAAAGTTGGTATAAACTAAAAAGATATAATAAGCAACAATGTTTGGAGCTCAAATCTAATTAGAATTTGGAGACTGGGGGTGGGGAAGAACTGGGCCGGCCCATTTCTTCCCCACCCCAGATTTTTCTGTTAGCAAAAAATTATTGTGATAAATTTTCTTCGCTTTTTAATTGGAATAAACTAAAAAGATATGATAAGCAAAAAAGTTTGGAGCTCAAATCTAAATAGAATTTGGAGATTGGGGTTGGGGCTGGACTGGGCCAGCCTAGTTCTCTTCCCCACCACAGACAACTTAAACATCATAACTGATATAATTGTACATCACTACACAAGGGTGGGGAAGAAAAGTGTCGCCCCAGTTCTTCCCTGCCTCAGACATCCTCTGATATAACTGACATAACTGACATAACTGTACAACACTAGCCAAGGGTGGGGAAGAAACGGGCAGGCCCAGTTCTTCACCACCCCAGACACCTTCAACGTCATAATTGACTTAACACTACAACACTTACCAAGGGTGGGGAAGAAACGGGCGGCCCAGTCCTTCCCCACCCAAGACATCTTCAGCAATATACATGTAACTGAAATAACTGTACAACACTACCCAAGGGTGGGGGAAGAAATGGTCCACCCCAGTTCTTCCCCACCCCAGACATCTTCAACGATATAACTGACATAACTGTACAACACTACCCTGGGCTGGGGAAGAAATGAGTCCGCCCAGTTCTTCCCCACCCCGACACCTTCAAGGCATAATTGACTTGACAGTACAATACTTACCAAGGGTGGGAAAGAAACAGACTTGCCCAGTTCTTCCATACCCAAGACATCTTCAGCAATATAACTGATATAACTGTACAACACTACCCAAGGGTGGGGAAGAAACAGGCCGGCCCAGTTCTTCCCCCATCCAGAGTCTCCGAATTCTATTGAAATTTAAGTGCCAAACATTTGTTGCTTATTATATCTGTTTAGTTAATACCAATTTATGTCTTTAAAAGTGAAGAAAATTTACCACAAGAATTTTAGTAAACAGAAACATCTGGGGTGGGGAAGAAACGGGCCGGCCCAGTTCTTCCCCACAACCCAGTCTCCCAATTCTATTAAGATTTGAGCTCCAAACATTTGTTGCTTATTATATCTGTTTACTAAATACCAATTTATGTCTTTAAAAGTGAAGAAAATTTACCACAAGAATTTTAGTAAACAGAAACATCTGTTAGCCCAGTTCTTCCCCACCCAAGCCTCCAAATTCTCTTGATAATAAAGCTCCAAACATTTTTGCTTGTTACATCTTTGTGGTTTATACCAATTTTTGTTCTAAAAAGCAAAGGAAATTTATCACAAGAATTATTAGTAAACAGAAACATCTGGGGTGGGCCGGCCCAGTTCTTCCCCACCCCCTAGTCTCCGAATTCTATTGAAATTTAAGGGCCAAACATTTGTTGCTTATTATAGCTCTGTAGTTTATACCAATTTATGTCTTTAAAAGTGAAGAACATATATCGCAAGAATTTTTAGTAAACAGAAAAATCTGGGATGGTGAAAAAATGGGCCGGCCCAGTTCTTCCCCACCCCCACTTTCCAAATTATATTTAGATTGGAGCACTGAACGGTTGTTGCTTATTATATCTGTTTAGTAAATACCAATTAATGTCATAAAAGCTAAGAAAATTAATCATAGATACTGGATTGGGCTGAAAATTTCCTTGGATCTCCATATATTGTATGGCATAGAGAAAATTTGGCCATTCAAGCTTTAAAGACTCAAAACTAATTCAGAATGGTTTCTTTTTGAATTTTTAATAATTTGTGAAGCATAAATTACTCGTTCTGTATGGTTCTAAAAAATTTCAGGTGGGGAGGAAACTGACTGGGTGGGGAAGAAACTGAATAGTCAGTTTCTTCCCCGGGGAAGAAACGGACCGGCCCAGTTCTTCCCCGGGGAAGAAACTGACTGGGGGGAAGAACCGGCCTGTTACACCGGCATCTGAATGATTTGTAGATTCCGGTAGGTCATTGATATAAGCCAGGAAAATCAATGGCCCAAGGATCGTCCCCTGTGGCACGCCCGAGAGTACGTCAGCTTCTGACGATCGGCTAAAAATGACCTAAAATAGTGTTGACTGGGCCATTAAACTCCAACAGAAACAAGAAAAAATCATTCTAAGAGGACGGATTACTTTCTGTGGCCCAGGAAGGATTCAGTCCAATGCAGTGTTGAGTTCCGCACTCCGAAGTAGTCAAGCTTGTGGAGAAGCCTTTGATGGGGCACTTTATCAAAGGCTTTGGCGAAGGCAAGCAGGATGACATCTACCTGGCCCCTCTTGGACATGGAACTTGCCATCTTTTGTATAGCTGTGATGAGCTGTGTTTCACAGGATTTTTTGGCTCTAATCCCATGCTGATTGTCAGTAAGAATCATGTGCATTAGGAAAACACGCCTATACAAATACATTGTAATCTTTATAGCCAAAAAATGAAAATTTTAAGATGAAAAATTGTGACCCGATGAGGCGGTTCTAACGAGTACCCACAATCAATATTTTAGAGCAGAAATAAGAAAAATAAGGTTTACCCCTGTAAACCCCAGTTTTACTATATAAAAGTG